>OZ018334.1:10190727-10790727 GCA_963969495.1 Ceratothoa steindachneri
ATATATATATATATATATATATTATATATATATATATATATATATATATATATATAATATATATATATATATATATATATATATATATATATATATATATATATATATTATATATATATATATATATATTAATATATATATATATATATATATATATATATATATATATATATATATATATATATATATATATATATATATATATATATATATATATATATATATATATATATATATATATATATATATATATATATATATATATATATATATATATATATATATATATATATATATATATATATATATATATATATATATATATAATATATATATATATTATATATATATATATATATATATATATATATATATATATATATATATATATATATATATATATATATATATATATATATATATATATATATATATATATATATATATATATAATATATATATATATATATATATATATATATATATATATATATATATATATAAATATATATATATATATATATATATATATATATATATATATATATATATATTATATATATATATATATATATATATATATATATATATATATATATATATATATATATTATATATATATATATATATATATATATATATATATATATATATATATATATATATATATATATATATATATATATATATATATAATTTAAAAAAATCGTGGCGGGTATCTCCGCCAGTTTATGATAGTGTGGTGAATGTAGCGTCTACCTACAAGAGTAGGACCGCCTAAAAAGTTATTGTATAACTTAATTTAGTAAACAAAACAACTGAATGAGGGGGCCTCTGGGGAGCACGTGAAAATACCAAAATGTGTGGTGGAGTGTGACGAACCACGCGGTCCTCGGATGACGCAGCGTCTCGCTAATGTGTCCGATTGGGGAGGCGACAGAAGCCGTCTAAGCATTGGGGAGTAGGTCCAAGGGGCGTAATGGCACGTAACTTTAGATTCCCATTGGCCGTTTAATATCTTTTTTGGCCAGGGTAACTTGCTTATAGGAGTCCATCGTATCCGATGACGACGCTCTCCTAGGGATCATCGGTGTCATCTGACACTTTGTTGCAGACAGGACAGGTAAAGTTCACGTCGGGCGGTACAGGGTTAGCTTGACGGGCGTGCCTCCTTGTACGTCTATCATTTCTTGACTGTGTAATGCTCTCTTCCCGGTCTTCTGCCCCCTCACGGCATATTGTCCTCCAATGATGTCGATCGGCGGCAAAGTCTTCCAGATTTGCTGGGTTTTATTTATCTTCATTAAAGTTCCCTTAATATTGTCTTTGTGTCTTTTCTCTTGGCCGCCAGCTGAACGTCGACCTTCGTTTAATTGGCTGTAGAGTATTTTTCGCGGTAGCCGGTCTTCTGGCCTCCTTATTACGTGTCCAAGCCATCTGAGCTGGTGTTGTGTAATAATAGTCTCTATGCTGGTACATGAAGATCTCTCAAACATTTGGTTGTGGGTCAGCCTATCTCGCCAGGTGATTCCCAGAATACGTTGAAGGCAATATATGTGGAAGGCCTCCAACATTTTCATGTGGCGGCTGTATGTGGTCCAGGCTTCACATCCGTATGTTAGAGTCGAGATACATACTGCCCTGTAGACTGCTACTTTGGTCTTCAAGTTCAGGTCATTGTTCACATACACTCTTTTCAATAAGCTACCGAAGGAGGCTTAAGCTTGCCGTAGACGATGTTGGATTTCATTATCCAGGCTGCAGTTGTAGGAGATAGCTTCCGAGGTATTTAAAATCATTGGTTTTGGTTAAGTCAGTGTTGTTAATAGTGAAAATGGGTGGATCGTGTGGGGGACCATTTGCCCATTGACATAGTATTTCTGGTTTGTTAGTGTTGACAGAGTCCGATCCTTCTATAAGCATTTGTTACTGTTGTTAATGTAGCCTGTAATGATTCTGGCGTATGCGCAACAAAAGCACAGTCATGTGCGTATTGTAGATCTAAGATTGTCGCTAATGAAATTTTTGTGACTGCCTGAAATTGTCTGATGTTGAAAAGGTTACCATCAAGCCTGTAAGCTATCTTCACACCGCTGTTATCTTGTATATTCTGCTTGAGTAAGGTGGTAACACAAACAAGAAACATGTTAAATAACACAAGTGCAAGCACACAACCTTGCTTTACACCAGTGTGAGCTTCGAAGGGTTCTGACTCTAGTCCCCCGACAGTGACGCGAGCAAACATTCCATCGTGAAGCCGTCGTAAGATATTAATAAATTTTGATGGACAGCCAAATCTGTGGAGTACTTCCCATAACAGTTCCCTATTGACAGTATCAAAGGCTCTGGACAGATCTATAAAGCCTATAAAAAGATCCTTATGCTGTTCTCTGAACTTTTCTTAATTCCTGTCATGTAGTCATGAGGGGAGGGGGGAAATACTTGTTTACTTGCCCAGTCCGTGTAGACTGATTAGCGCCCTCAACTCTCGCAACCACTACATGTTTGGAACATGGCAGAAAATTTCAAAATCTTCCATGCTCGCGGCAGACGTGACGGATACTGCGAACCATCAGATGTGGAGATTCCAAAGCCTCGAGGGCACCCAGGGAGCATCATCTCTACTACCGAAATGGTACAATGCAAGCAGCTCGGCCGTCAAGAAAGTGCCCCTCTGACTTCAAATACGAGGGAGAGCGCCTCGAAGCCAGCTCTCCCTTCGGACTTAGAGCTATATGTGTACACTGACTGGCGCGGCTACAGCAGAACACGAAATGTATACCAAGGACACTTGTTAAAAGAACGCACAGACAAAAAGTGAGACACAAGATTAAGACCAACGGCGCTATCCAATCTCAAATAAAAAGCTGCCTAGCGAGTTTTGTGTTAGGAGTGTATTCGAATAAATTTTTGGTGTTATTGTTTTTCTTCACTGAATACCTAGATAAGCAAAGGGGTGCAAATGAAATACAAATAGGTTACAATTTCAAAAGAAAGGCAAGGATGCAACAGGGAAATGCACCCAACATGGTTTCCTGGCGACAGATTACAAATAGGAAACGGGACGAGACGAGGCTCCTCCCAATAAGACTGGAGTCCACGGCAATTCCATTGCAGGAAAGTTCCTTCTGGGCCTCCTTACGAGCTGCAAAGGTCTTCGAGAAAACTCTCATTGGGATGGTCGTAAGGCGCTCGGAGACGCAACTCTGAGGGCTATTTGTCGCGGAATGCGCGAATGGCGTAGTCATTTCGAAGATTTAGCGTAGAAGATCCGGCTTGGCACGTGTCTTTTCCATCGTCTTCCCCGAATGCTCCTGCTGAGGGATCGCTTTTGGGGGCAGGATTCCAATCTTTTGGGTAAAGGCGACCACTAGAAGCACCCCGTCCAGCTTCGGGCAAGGTCGAAAGGGCCGAGGTTCTGTTGGTACTGCCTTTATTTCGTGGGGCGGGGGGAGGGGCATCTTGTAGCGCCCAGGGGGGTGGCTATTGCTATCTTCCTTTGTGTTTTCTCCTCCCAGTTAAACGACTCTGTGGAGTAGCGTGTCTTCTTTTTTCTGAGAAACGTCACAAAGGTGGGGGAGTGGAGGGGGGTATTGGCCGGAAAGGACTTGCGCCCTTCAAGCTGCCAGGCGGACAGTGGTAGGTAGATATCACAGAAGGATTAGTAATGGGCGTGGGAGCTACCGCGCTCGTAGGCCTGAAAGGCCCAGGGACAGGGTTTTTTTTTTAGTTATAAGGCTTAGTGATTGCTTGGTGGCGTAGAGTATGACAGGACAAAGTCATCTGCTTCTCAGAACGAAATTACATCTGCGGAGTGGACGGCCACGAACTCTTTTTTCAAACAAATACGAATCGGAAGGGTAGAGGAAGCGGGGTGCAATCCGCCACAATCCACTTAATTGATCTTAGATGAAACAGCTTTATCGTGTACGCCCTAGAGCAGTTAGCACATATTTCGGGTTGACTAGACTTAGGACGTCTACAAGACTTATTGGTAGAGGCCTCGCGCTAATGACGGCATTAATACCTTCACACCGGAGCGAAACCAGTCAGCAGGCACCGACACGCGGAGCCTATCTAGATTGAGTGACGAAAAGCGTTAGGGTCGATCTAGACCCCCCTCCCTGCTTCCTAGATACTCTCTCGACCCTGACAACCCCTTGGTTGACCACCTTTTCTGTAATATCCTTACCGAAGTAGTTTACTAGTTCCATGGTATACATTAACGCTTTAAAAGGTTCAAGGTAGGATGGGCTGTCACCAGCACAGGCGTTCTAATGAGTGTCCAGCGGCCACTCTGTTTGGCACAGTGAGCAGGATAAGCTTCGTTAACCAAAAGGGTGCCGTTCGAGAAAATGGGGACCCTTGGTTCCTTACTAAGGAACGCAGCTAGGCCATTTGCGCTGATGGCACAAGTGTCCTCCAGACAATCTTGTTCCATTAGCCGCGCGTACGACCAAGAACCGCTTGAAGCCGGCAGGCTCGAAGACTACCGGCAGTCGCTCAATCACTCAATGAGGGGACTCAAGGTCTCCAAGGCTCCACGCATTTTTTTTATTGCTCTTCAGTGAGTGGGGTCACTCCCGTAGTTACACCCTCGAGGCTGGACGGACGGGCCTCGTCTTGGTCTCCTCAGTACTCTGAGCCCCCTGGAAAACTGATCCAGTCTCGGGGAGCTTTCTCCTTGCCACATCGAGGGGTGACATGTTGCCGGGTGAAGCCCCGTTTCGTGTCGCTTTTTCAGTAGCTGTCATATGCTCTAGATACCCTTGGTTCGGAACCCCCGTTAAACTTTAGGTCTCCACTTGGAAATAAAAGGCACATGAAATGGGCAGTGCCACCTTATTTGCTTGGCATAGCTTCCACTCGCCTTGGGAGAGGGGGTAGTCTCCATTTGGACATCCCCCTCAAGGCAACGAGAACCACCTCTAAGGCCTTCTACTTGATCACTTTAGTGTCATGCCCATAGTGTTTCCATGTCTGGGGAGCCGGCCCCAAGAGTTATCAGGTGAAAACCGGCTCCCATAAAGTATAGGGAGGATGGGGTAGTGCTAGATGTGGTTGCGCCGCTCTTTATTTGGAAGGGGCCAGTAAAGCAAAACCCCTTTACCTACAGGATGAGGAACCCCCTCTCCGTCCAGAGATGTTTGGAGAAGCCCCTGCGTAACCAAATGTGTCTCTCTCCTTTAGAAATGGAGGCACTTGGAGCTGCTCACAGGAAGACGGTAAAGGAGAAACCTCTTTACCGTCTGAGTGTGGAGGCCAAAAGGAGGGGTGTTGCAATCATCCTCGACCTCCCCAACACCAGTGTAGGAGAAGAGATTTCACTCTTTTCTTAAGCTTCCAAAATTCTGTGTACTTTCAGACGCTCACCACATTTCCGAAGTTTGTGACCGCAAGAAAGGTAAAGAGGGTGGCGGGACTATATCTCGCGTACAACCACTCCCATCTATAATTTTCGAACCATTTGGGGGTTGCAACCGACCGGTGTGAGTGTAAACCGAGCTTCCCATTATTCGCGAGCACCCAGGAACGCTTACGACCAGCCGGCGTTGTTTAGAGAGGTTCGAAACCTCCCTTCTCGCACGGCAGGAGGTAACTGGTCAGGTCTTTAAGCCCAGAGAGAGGAAGAGGTCGGGAAAGATGAAAGGATAATCCGAGATTTGAAGGCGGTGCAAATCAGGACTAGAGAGGGGGTTTCCAGTTTCTCTAGGTGGTGGCACAATTAACACCATTGCCTAAGCTTTCCTTCCGATGTTGGGGCAGGTAGGGCACTAGAGACTTCAAATACAGCCACTGCCGGGCCTAACAACCCAGAGGATAGAGTGGAAAGCAGTTGGCTAGAAAGTGGCGAAGACACACTAAAATGGAGAAGTCTCTAAGGAGTAGAGCACAGGTTCTCTAAACTTAGTTCAAGACTACCCTTTCAAGAACCAAGTGCAACGGTCTACACAGGATACGAAGCCATGCAGGGTACAGAAGTCAAATAGATGAAGAAGGAACTAATTATTGCACTCTGAACTGGCTCAGACGCTGGATACGAAGGTCATCATGAAGAAGAACAGACTTCCGCAACTTTCCCTCAGCCGCAGATGCTAATTAATATTTAGCTTCGAGTTTTATAACTTTGAATCGCAAATATTTAACCTTAAGTTTAGGGTCGCAATTATCGGTCTTTATTTTACAAGTTCGGTTCGCCATGTTTAGATTTTTAGAACTTAGTGTTGCAATCCGAAATTCGACAATACGACGGAAAACGCCCATAACTTATCTCCCTTCCGGTGCAAAATATCCAGACGGCGATAACATCAATTACCCAGGGACGCCGAGTTCATAATAAGAAATCGGTGACGGTGTAGGGAGCTTGCCGCTAATTACGGGGGAGGGGCACAAGTTTGACGCTTGTTTCAAGGCAGTTTCATCCACATACGTCACCACGCATAAGGCCAATCACACCACTTTCTGCCAACTAAGCCCTCGTTGGTGTTCTATGCTTTAAATTCATATAAACAAATCACAACAGCCGTCTCTTCCATCCCTCGCTTCGTGCACACAACATATCACTCTTCAGGTCACCGGATCCCGCCAGGGCGTTTCTAATCCACACCCAATGCTTTTAAATGGGTGGCTCTCCATTGGGCCCCCCAATAACTCCCCACTCGATGGTTGGGATCGAGACAGTACCACCGTTCTTTTGGCCCCTCATCCTCCACTGCAAGCTTGTCGGTGATTGTCATACTGATCTTTATGTGGATTTTATTATCCTGTCGGGAGGGGGGGTCCAAAGGAAGGAGAAGGGTACCGCAACAATGATAATGGTTGTGAATGTTTAAGTGAGCAGCAGTTTCTTGACAGCTGCAACGCTGCAGCTGCCATTTATTGTTAAGGAGACGCCCCTTTACCCCCCCTCCCCCGATCACAGGACACTTCATAAACGGGGGATATCCCTACCCTTCCGGGGGAGGATGGCATGTCAAGATTTGTAATTTAAGTAAATGTTCTGCAAATGTGGTCCAGCTGGCCCACTCTAGTAGTCCCTATCCCAAGCCCGACTAGACCCGAGGACGGGCGAAAGAGGGCGTTAAGTCCCTTGGGGAAGACACACTCACTCTGTTGTAGTAGTTGATATAAACGCCCTTGATGGGGACTTGCTGCGACTCGAGGACCATCTCTGTGTTGGGGCTGTTGGGGGGGGACTTGGGCCTGAAATTTAAAGGCAATTCATAAATTATCTATTTGTCTGTCTGTCCATCTACTTAAGTGAGTATATATCTATTCACTTAGCTGTCTGCCAGTCAACCTATTTGTTTAGCTGTTTACCTGTCTATCTAGATAGCCGTTTGTCTGTCTATTTTAAATAAATAAGGCGAAAACCAACGAGGGCATCTGAACCAGAGAAATTGTGAGCCAAGGTTGGTAAAGAAGTTGTTTAGAGAGCGCAATCGGCGCCTGCCATCGAGGGCATAGCCGCCGACATTAACGACTAGCCTACTCTTTGGCTCCTCTTTAACGAGGGGTCGAAAGAACGGTGGTACCGTCTCTTGTTTAAGAAAAGCAGGATCGGGTGCAAGATTGGACTTCGACTGGGCCCCGGGGGACGGGGGGGTCTCCCACTCAGGGCGAAGACCCCGGCCTCGGGTCCTCCCTCAACAAGAGGAAGGGTGGGGAGAGGTAGTAGAGAAGGGTGTGCGTGAAAAAAAGGAATAGGGAAGGCGGGTCCACTCAGGAAGAAGGGGGGGAGGGGTGAGCACCTATTATTATTATCATCATATCCAGGCAATGGGAGCGGGAAGCCGTGCCTTTCAGCTGGGGTGGGGGGGGGGGATTACCCCCGGCTACACCACCCATCCTGTCGGGGGTGAGAAACAAGGGAGGAGAGATTTGGAAGGAAAATGGCGCGTGTAGACAAGAGTGAACATAGGGACATATAAAGAAAGGCCTTGGCCGAAAACAGTATCATCATTCCCTGCGGTCCTCAAGCTGTCCCTCGATCTTCGAATTGGGTCCCACGAGTGCCTACTCTATCGACACCCCACTACTTCCATTTTAATCTCCCCCTTCCCCATGAAGAGGACCCAGACATCCCCACTGTCCTCCAATACGCCGGTGTGTCAAGTATACCACTAGAAACACCTACGCTGTTCTGACCTCCCCAGAACAGAAGAGCACACCACAATTTGGATATGCAATACATGCAAACAGACACACAAGTTACAACACACTCGACGCTCAAAATCATTAATCGACTCTCAAAACACCCTGAAAACTGGACCCAATACATAAGTACACTAAATCACAAGACAAGTTCGACACAATTCTGGAGAAACAAAGAAATTTCACGCTTCATTTTCACATTCAATGTAGAGTACTAATGAATGCTTTGGATTTCTTCATGCCCCTCAACAGCAATAGTATTCATATATCTGATTCATTTTTCAGTACGAATTCAAAGTGGGACACGCTGCTGTCCCGAGCATTCGGGGTGATCCACCACTACTGGTGAGAACTCTTCAGTAGTTCGATAAGTTTAGGTCTGGAAACTTGGACCCTCGAGGGAGGGATAAACCCGTTCCTAAAGATGAAGAATTATCTATCGGCAGCAGAGGCCAACAATAACCGACGAAGAAAACAGTTTGAGCATTTGCTGAAGACTTCAATAACCACCATAGCACGTCATCTCAGGCTATGGGGAAGGGTAAAAAAAAGTGGGATTGACATGAATTGAAAGAAATCGCGACGTCTTGAAGTATGTCCATCGCATGTTATGGTAGAGAATAGGGATCTACTTTTGACGAGAAGTGTGACCCGCGATGTAAAATGGATCATATATTATGATAACAGGCAGGAAAGTGGCTAGTAAATGGCTAGACAAGAATGAAAGACCAAACCATCGTTGTACACAAGTTGGGGCCGGTAGGGCATGCAATACCGGGAGTACAGGAGCACAGATGATGAACAGGGCAGGAAAACGTTAAACGACGTCAATTGGACTCAATCCCTCGACCCATGGGAGAACGAGCAAACGGCAAATGCATCCTCATTAAACCTTAAATTGACGAACAAGCCTCCAGACCCCCTCTCTGATGTTCGTACTTCGGAACTTCCATCACCCTTTGTGCGAACTTTTTTTCTAAAGGCTTCCGATATGCGCCCACTGCTTCAGGTTATTCATATTATTTGCAGAGTTGACATTTTCCGATTATTGTGTGTCGAGAAAATGAATGGCTGTAGATTATTGAGAAAAGGCGGGAGGCTGTAGATTATTGAGAAAATACAGGAGGATGTAGATTAGAGAAAAGGCGGGAGGCTGTAGAATATTGAGAAAATATAGGTGGCTGTAGATTAGAGAAAAGGTGCGAGGCTGTAGATTATCGAGAAAAAGGCAGGAGGCTGTAGATTATTGAGAAAATATAGGAGGCTGTAGATTAGAGAAAAGGCAGGAGGCTGCATATTAGAGAAAAGGCAAGAGGCTGTAGATTATCGAGAAAAAGGCAGGAGGCTATACATTATCGAGAAAAAGGCAGGATGCTGTAGATGATTGAGAAAAAGGCAAGAGACTGTACATTATTGAAAAGAGGTGTGTGTAGATTATTGAGAAAAGGTGAGTGTGTACATTATTGTGAAAAGTGAGAGGCTGTGCATTATTGAGAAAAGTGGGAGACTGTAAATTATTGAGAAGGGCACTGTGAATTATTGGGAAATGAAGGGGAGGTGTTATTGGAAAATGAAAGGTGGTTATTATTGAGAAGTGGAAGAAGGCTGGGATATAGGAGGCGTCTATTATTGGGAAATGTAGGATAGACATTATTAGGAAATGGAGGTTGGACATTATCCCGAAAAAGAGGTTGAATATTAGCAGGAAATTGAACGCCTAACATTATTGGGAAATGAGGGATCGAACATTATTGAGAAATGAGGGATCGAACAATATTGGGAAATGGAGTCTAACATGATTGGGAAATGAAGGGGGGGAGGCGAATATTATTGGGAATGGAGGAGTTAGGAGGCCTATATTATTGAAAAATGGAGGCCTGGTATTATTGAAAAATGGAGGCCTTGTATTATTGAAAAATAAAGGGAAATTCTATTCAGACCGAAGATGAGGATAAGCACCGCCCCTCTTATTTCGAGGGGCGTCGTAGTTGGTTAAGGGGCGAAAATTGCCAAGGCGGCAAACTTAGGTCAATAACTTCTCCAATCGATGCACGCCAGAGGCAGTCGAGGGCGAATGTTAGAAGCTCTCCAAACTGTCAGCTTCTCTGCCCCGTTGACAAGCTCCCTGACCCTGGCGTGATAGGGGGGGGGGTGAGGAGTACAAACAACAAACGAGGACCGTTTTATGATGGGAAAAAGAGTGTGCGTGCTAGCAGGCGGACCTCGCGTATCTTAGTGGGAAAGAGGAGGGGTGTATTGAGGCAGTGCAGCAATGGCAGTCCATTACGCTTGTTCCCATAACCTCCAGCATCTTGCTGGACCCAACTAAGAATGAAAGGTGGGCAGACAGGAGAACCGAATTAAGAAAACAAGGACTAAAAATCAATAAAATAATATTTTTTCTTGTCTGTCCTCTCTTGTTGGATTACACTTACGAGTCCCTTGGAGTGTCTCTTCTGGAAGACGCCAGGGATACTCTGGCGGACGACTGGTTGGACTCCTTCTGCGCCTCCCGGAGGAGTCGCAGGTACTCCTCTCCGTTGCCAAAGGGGAGGGGGGTCACTCTGTCCGGACTGGTGGGGGTAAGTGGCATGGCTGGTGGGCGCGTGGAGGAAAAGGCCTGGGAGAAGGAATTCCTCGGAGGGTCGGTCGTGTGCTTCGATAAATCGACCCACGAATCTGAAAATGACATCAGTATTTAGTTAAAACTACTGTAGAGACGTTATTCCTCCTTTTTTGCGATGATGGTGTAGCAGGTGTGTGTGGTGGGGAACGTGTTTTGGTAGATTTGCCCATTCTGTTGGGATATGTTTAAGTGGGAGTATCTGAGGGGGACGAGTGGGGTCGCTCCCTCTTGTCCCTTGTACTCGAGACGGGTTCGTGCATTCCCGATTGGGGTTTATTTGAATTTGGCCTCCACCGTTTCAAACTTCTTGAGTCTTGTGTGCGCCGGAGAGGAGGAGGAGGGGGGCGCTCCCGCCCACGACGCGGCAGTATGCCTTTTTATTACTTTGTTGTTTTGTGCTTTTTGTTGTATTTTTTTGTAGGGTTTTGTCGTAGAAAGGGGAGAGGGTTGCGGTTGTCTTTTCTTATTTTGTCTTAATATTGCCTTTGGCGGTGACTTATGACCGCGCAGGCGGTCGTCAGGAAAGCCGCTCAAAAAAGGTTGTAGTTTCTGAGTGGTGTTATGGGTGTGTTGTATGCAGCAGGAAAGTGTCGTGAAGATCTTGATTTACACAATTGATACTTGCAGTGGTAGAGTGCAAGGAAGATGGTATATAATTAAGTGTGGATGAACTGATTTTGTAAAGTAATGGAGGCTTCTGTGGCCCAAAGGTAGTTTCTGTCAATGCCATCACAGATGTTTGTAATGTGATGTAATTAATAACTGATCTCTATGGGGTGTTGTTTGGTCGCTCTTGATTTATTAAAAAATAGTTAAGCTTTCTCACTTTTACTTCCTCTTTTTTTCGTTGGCCACCAGAAGAGGGGCAGGTTGTAAACGGTGCGTGGAAGTGATTTTATGGAATCAGCGTTGTAAAAGGAGTGTGCGCGCGATCGGTTCGATCGATCAGACAGAGGCGATTGTACACAGGAGTGATAGAAAACGCTTGTGTGGGAGAGGAGGGGGGCGAACCGGCTGCAGTGTCTCTTCTGAACACAATAGAAGGCTGTGGGCGTTCCACTGAGGACCAATGGACTAAGGAAGCGATTCTTAACCCTTCCCCCATATGGAAGAATGTCCACTCCCCCCCCCTTAGATGCGTAGAATCAAAACCGATCCCCGATGGTAGCAGGGGGCGGGTGAGCGCATGCCTACGCGCGACGCTTGCTCTCACACCACGGCGAGATGAGTCTTTCTCATCGGTGCCAACAACACATACTCCATCCTTCGAACCCCGGCGGGGGCAAGGGCTGAGGCGAGAGACCCCCCCCCCCCCACCTCAAATCCCAGGAGGAAGTTACGCATCGAAACCACCCTAAATTTGAATGGCAAAGATCAACCGCCGATGATACCCTAATATAGATGGGGAAATTTGGTCGTGGGGTCGAGAGCTCTTTTATTCACCAACGTTGAGACATTATGATCAACGTCGACTGCGAGATGCGCTATGTGGAGGAAGGGGAGGAAGGAGGGGCAATGGCCGTGAAGACGGCTCCATCCGGCGACTAACCACGGCTGGACTTCGCCGTAGCCCAGGAGTAGCAAATGTTAGTCGATAGAGCGTCTGGGTAACCAAGCATGTTGCGACTGACATCTGGAGTATCGCGTGCCCTCCCGTCCCCAATGCCTGCAGAAGGATGTCTGGCTATAAATATCCCAGACATTTTCAGTTCCCCTTATATATATATATATATATATATATATATATATATATATATATATATATATATATATATATATAAATGATTCCAGGATATTTCTCTATAAAATCATTACTATGGATTATAGTATCAGTTTTTGACCAGTTAATTCCGTGTCCCATCTTAGAATTGTGGACAGCTAAGGCATTATTCAGATAACCCTTAATTACTGCACATCACTACCGAGATCTTCTTAACAGAGAAACACCCATTCGGAAGTCGGAAGATTAATTGAAGGCCTTAAAAACAAGGCACCAGGACCAATGGAATACCTGCAGAAATTTTGAAGTATGGCGGTGATGCTAACAAAATATGTATGCACGTTATCATCACAGCGACATGGTAAAATAAATGCGTGCCGTAACAATGGATTTTTTTTTTTTTTAGTTTTTAGAGCCCGTCTGGCGACTGCCCACTAGGGCATAAGTCGCCGGAAACACGACAGCCTAGAACTAGGCTACTTTAAAACAAGAATATGAAAACATGATAAAAATGGGAAAAACTTAACAATTAGGAAGCAATCTCCGGCGTCGGGGGAGATCCCCCTCACCCCGGTGCAGGAGCATGCAACCTACAAAGAAAACAATAACAAAAAAAGAACCTACTTAAATAAAGGGGAGAGGCACGGCCTCCCCCCAAAAGTCAACAAGTCCACAAGTCAATGTGCACGAACTCATCCCAAGTACAAGGAACAGGCGGTAGCAAGCCCGCCCATCCCGGTATCGGGACAGGTAACGTGCGCGAAGATCACCCAGACGGACATTCGACAAGAATGTGCCGCAACAATGGAAAGATGCCGACATCACTAACATCTATGAAAAGAAGGGTGACATCGCCGTGTGTAGCAACAGGTGTGGAATCTCGCTGCTCTCTGCAGCGGGCAAGGTCCTTACGAAACTTATGCTGATGAGATTACTCAAGTACACTACTGAGGAAGTCCTGCCTGAAACGTAATGTGGGTTTAGAAAAGTGTCAAGAGCACCACAAGCCGCTCTATATGGTCTTCGTCGACTTGACCAAGGCCTTCAACACAGTGAACAGACAACTCCTCTGGAATATCTTTGAAAGGTTTGGCTGTCCTCCGACCTTCCTTGCAGTCCTAACTGCCTTCCATGACGGGGCGAATGCGCGCGTTAAAAGCGCAGGAAGGAAATCCGACCCTTTCTCGGACGAGTCAGGTGTCAGGCAGGGTTGTGTCATCGCTCCTATCATCTTCAATCTCTTTCTTCACGGTGTAATGGAAGCTTCCTACAACCTACTTCTTCCAGACGTTGGCATCCCCGCCACCTATCATCTGGATGGCAGCCTGTTCAATCTGTGCTGCCTTCAAGCAAATACCATTTTTTTTTAAAGCCCATCTGGCGACTGCCTACTTGGGCATAAGTCGCCGTACTCGCCACTGCCTTGTACTAGGCGACTTTAAAATAGCAACATGAAATAAAGAAGCAACAATAAAATAAAAAAAGGAAGATGGTAAGAGGCAGGAGGCAAGCTCCACCGTCGATGGGCGGTCCGCCTCCCACTGGTGCAGGAACGTGCGACCTAAAAAACAACAGAAAAGTTAAATAAAGGGCAGAAGGCCGGCCTCCTCTAAAAAGTAGATAAGTTGACAGTTCAATGTGCATAACTCGCTCCAAGTACAAGGGATAGGAGGTAGCAACCCACGCCCATCCCGGTACCGGGACAGCTAACGTGCGCGGAGATAGCCCAGAATGGGAAATTCAACAAGAATGTGTCGAACCGTCTGGGGGGCAATGCAGTCTTCACAGAAGAGCGCAGGCGAGCGCTCCATCAAATAGCGGTGCGTCCAGCGAGTATGTCCAATTCGGAGACGACAGAACGCAACCTGAAGCTATTGCGCCATTGGGGGATAGATCCATGGGAGCAGTCGCGGCTCAATGGCACGCAACTTTAGGATTCCTTTTTGCCAAGCAGCCCGGCGAGCTGACCGTATTCCTGCCATGTAGTCGGTGTGAGGAAGAGCGAATGGCTGGTCCGGTCGCCAGTCATCGCAGACTCTTTTACGCACGCATTCCCCGCAATTCCTACATGCCCAGGAACCCAGCATAAAAAAATCTCGACATCCGCCTGGAATGCAAAAACCGTGAGGTGATGGATATCGCGAACCATGGGATGAGAAGATTTCAATGCTAGGAGAAAACTCAGGGCTCTTAGTGAGTCGCTATAAATCACAATCCGGTCTCTGAACCGGGCACGTCGCGTAATCTCCAGTACCGAGTGGTGTATTGCCACCAGTTCGACGGGAAGAGAGACGCAGCGCATGGCAGAGCCTCGCTGACTTCAAACTGCGGGGATACGGCGTGGAAGCCGACCCCCTCTTGGGACTTGGAGCCATCCGTATACACTGGCACGGTTTCAGCGTGACACGAGGTGTGCTCCAAAAAGGTCGAACGCAATACTCCCGGCACTGTACAAGCTTTGGGAGCAGAGGCGTGGCGACAAATAGCCAAATGTGGTACCCTCCAGGGTGGCGTCCTGGGCAGAACCAGAGGCGCCACCAACCCGAGAGCTATACCTAGCTCTCGAAGGAGTTTCCTAGCCCCAAACACAAAGGGCTTAGGGTACGACTGGCGTATCTCGGCATCATAGGCACCGTCGAGATCAGCTGCGGATACAGTAAGAGCTGTTAGCGACTGTGGGAGGCGCTAGGCTCGCGCGTACAGGCGAGTGGCAGCTCCCCAGCATCGACCAACAAGCTCTCAATGGGGAAAGTGTGGAAGACACCGGTCGCAAGGCGAAGGACGGTGTGGTGGATCGAGTCAACATTCCGCAATAAACGCTCGGCTTCGGATGCATAAAACTCACATCCGTCGTCGAGCTTGGAACAAACAAAGGATCGATAAAAAAGTAAGGCAGTAGCCCTATCAGCACCCCAAGCCCTGAACGTCACGGAACGGAGAATATTCCTAGCGCATGTACAAGAGACCCTAAGGCTGCGAATATGAGCCTCCCAGGTGAGGCGTCGGTCAAATACAAGACCAAGGAAAGTGTGCGATTCAACCACTACCAGGCGCACCGCATTAAGAAACAAATCTGGGTCGGAGTGGAGCCGTGGGTGGCGGCAAAAGTGCACCACCTTAGTTTTGGCCAAGGAAAACTGAAACCTGTGCGCTTCGGCATAGTGAGAGACGCGGTTCAATGCCTGTTGGAGTCGACGCTCCAGAGTTGGCATCTGGGCCACGCCAAAAGAGATCGAAAGGTCGTCCACGTAGAGCGTAGTGAGAACATCTTCCGGCAGCACCGAGATGATGCCCGTTGATGCTCAGGGCAAAGAGTGTGATACTGAGGACACTTCCCTGCGGGACACCTCTTCCTGCTTCTTTGGGCCGGAGAGGGTTCCCCCCACCCGTACGCGGAATCGGCGATCTCGCAAAATTTCAGATATAAAGAGTGGGAGGCGTCCCCTCGACCCCATTGTGTGGAGTCTCCATGATACCGTATCGCCATGCGGTATCATAGGCCTTCTCCAGATCGAAAAACACCGCGGCGTAGTGCTGTCTACGAAGGAAAGCCTCGCAGACGGCATTTTTCAGTCGGAGCAGAGCATCCGACGTGGAGTGGAACTTACGGAACCGCACTGTGCAGAAGACAGATGGCCGCCGCTGTCCAGGAAATAGGCTAATCTAACATTTACCAATTTCTCCATCAACTTGCACACGCAAGAGGTTAGAGAGATTGGGCGGAAACCGGTCGGAGTAGAGTGATCTCTCCCAGGTTTGCGAAAGGCGAGCACAGTAGCGATTCGCCAGGAATTTGGGAGGAGACCCTCCACCCAGATCCTGTTGAACAAATCTAACAGAAAGGCCATGCCTCGCTCACCCAGCTGTCGAAGCATGGCGTACGGGACATCGTCCGGACCATGGGCCGTGTCCGCGCACGAAGCGAGGGCAGTGCGCAACTCACTCACAGTAAACCTGTCGTTGAAGGGTTATCCGCCTCTGTAGGTAAAGTCCAGCCGGTGGCCCTCCTCGACATCACGACGTGCATTGAATGCTGGCGGAGGAGCATCCCGGCTAGAGGTCATTGACCCCCCCCCCCCCAATCAAAATCAGGCTGTGCATCCGGAGAGCACAAAGATAGATCGAGGCAGGTTAATGAAGCGGTTTACGGACACCTATCTCAAGCTCTTCGATCAGATCGGCAAAGAGTTATCACCTGAGATTTATTGAGTAGTCTTCCCAGAGAGGATGTCTGCCGTTCAGATCTCTCTCCTAGCAAGAGAAAGGGCCTCGGCAACCGTGCCACGATGCGGCAAAAGTTCCCCGCGTCGAAGTCAGTTGATGGTGGAATATACACAGAAATAACAGTATACCTCCTATCAAGGTGCAGCTGCACAGCTAGTGGCTGAAAGGAGAAGACATATCATGCCGGGTGTAAATCGCACATTCCTCCGGCCCGGCCCCCATCCCGTGGTGGTGGGGTCTCAAAACCTTTATACCCTGAAAGGATAGGCAGGGGGCATGCGTGCCCAGCATGGTCCCCTGTAAAACATAGCTAACGGGGAACGGGAGGATACGATCCTCCAGAGCTCCTCCCAGTTGGCCCGGAGTCCGCGGCAATTCCATTGAAGGAATATGCCCTACAAGCTTAGCTGGGAGTAGATGCGGAGGCCCTCTTCGAAGAAAGACCCTCACGGGAATGGCCGTACGCTTCCCGGAGGCAGAACTCCGGTCGCTGTTGGCCGGACAATGCGCTGTCGCCTTCGCGGACTTCTCGGGGGAGGTTGAGGTGCGAGTCTTTTCCTCCCTCCGCCTCGAAACCTTAGGCGTGGGCGAAGCTCTTTTGATGTTGTCCTCCTTTCATGGGGTGGGTCAGCTTTAGAAACCCCTGAAGATGGCCTGGCGACCGACTTCAGGGGTGTTGCCTCCTGCGTGTTTAACGACTCGGTGGAGGCACGTGGCCGTTTCGCCTTACGGGAAGGGGTGTGGGGAGCCCTGGTTTTAGCCGGGCCTGGGTGTGGACCCTTTGTGCCGCCATCTTTACCAGGAGACCGCCCGGGGTGGGTAGAACCCGCAAACGGGGTTCAGAATGGGCGCGGAAACGGCCCTACGCGTAGGTCTGGAGGGGCCAGGAGCAGAGGGTGTCTTTTCAAGATTTAGGCATAGGACGTCACGGGTAGCGCCGGGCGCGCCAGGACCAAGTCGTTAGTCTCACGAAATGAGAGACGATCATGGGCCTGAACGGCCAGGATTTCTTTGTTAAGGAGATGAGCACCACAGTGCCACTCTCCACAATTGACACACTTGGCCACACACGATCTGGACTTATCGTTTGCGACCTTGGAGCAACTTGCACAGGTTTCGGGTACACCCAACTTTGCACGTCGACAGGAGCGATTAGTATGGCCGAAGCGGTTCGCAGTAATAGCACCTCCGCGGCAGTGGCACGAATGCCTTCACGCGGTAGCGATACCAACCGGCATGCACCGACTCAGGGAGCTCGTCAGTCGAACGTGACGAAGAGTGTAGGGGTGGGTCTCGAGGCCCTTCCCTGTTTTCTCATCACACGCTCGACCTTGATCGCCCCAAAGTCGGCCAGCTCTAAGGTGATGTCCTCTATGGAGTATTCCACGAGTTCCCTCGCATAAACTATTCCTTTCACGAAGTTCATGGTAGAGTGCGGCATCACACTGACAGGCGTACCATCAAGTGTCCGAAGGGAAAAAAATCATGGCCGCCTCGGAGGGATTCGACGCATTCGCCAAAAGGCTCCAATACGAGAAACTGGTCACCTTCGGCTCTCTACCAATCACACTAGATGAAGCTCTCCTCTGATGGATCATGTTGCCCTTAGTCAACATGCTGCCATCAGTGGAGCGAATAACCAGGAAGCATTTGAAGCCAGCGGGTTCGAAAACGCCAGGGAATCTCTGAATAAGGGGCCCCGATGTAATCGAGGTTCCGCTCTGCGCGTTAGCACGTTTGGTCTTAGTCAGGGGCTCCGCAACCGAGGGAAGGGGGGCAGAGGGGCCGGATGTGCCGATCTTGGCTTGGTCGCTTCCCGAAGTAGCAGCAGACCCATCCATCCCCGCAGCCCCCGCGGATGGAGAGGAGCACCTAGTCTTTTTCCTGTTTTTTTTTTTCTTTTTTGGAGAAGAGGGTGGTGAATGGAGCCACTTCTCCCCTCCACCAGCAGGAGCCCCCAGGCCAGATGGACTAGCTTTAGCAAGGACCTTCTCCGAGATGTAGAAGGTCCCGGCGGTCGCAGGGGCACCAGCCGGAGTAGGAGACCCCTCCCCTCCTTGTAAAGTCTTTGAGACCCGAGCCATCTGACGAAGAACTTGTTCAAGCTAAAACCAAAGTTACAAGAGAAACCATGTCTAGATCTGCAGTATGCTGATGATCCCGCTTATATCAGCTCCTCACCGGAACACCTAAAGTATACCCTAAAGCTCTTAACACGACACTTACTATTGTGCCGGTCTCAGCATCAACACAACCAAAACAGAGGCTCTAAAATGAACGATCCACCCCAAGAACCTGCAACATTCCCCATAAATAATCAAGAATTGAAGAATTTCACTCAGTTTTCAGACCTAGGCTCTGTTCTCACAGAGACCTGTGACCTTCCAACGAGGTGCATAGGCGTATTGGATATTGCTGCAAAAGTCTGTCCTGTAAGCAAACCAAACCAAACCAAAACACTGCTGAAAAAATAATTGCTTAGGAATATGTTATACGAAAAGAAACAAGGTCTGGTGACCAAAAGTCGCATGCTCACTTTTGAGTTAGGTTTGGGGAAAATGTATGCCCGCCCACTGGTCGTAAAATTAGCAAATAAACAGGCAGTGTTGGAAAGTGTCCCGTCATTCTTAAGTTAGTATTGGTAGACTCAGTTAAAAAACCATCGTAAAAGTAGCAAATAACCAGGCAGTGTTGGAAAGTGGCCTGTTCTTATTAGGTTAGTATTGTTAGACCCACTTAAAAACTCCCACGTAATATAGGATTGGGAGACTTCCATTAAATTAGCCAATAGCTCCTCCTAAGTAGTATCCTAGTGGTAAACCCCTTTGGAGATGAGCCCTACCTAATCTATGTAAACCTTATATAAAGCCATTGTAACATCTAGATCAAAGGCATTCTGAGATATTCTTGTATTTTGAATAAAGCTAAAGCCATACAGCCACTTTTGCTCCCCGCCACCGCGTCGTATCGGATTTCAAAGACGGGCAAGTAAAACACTCCACTCCAGGTGTTGTCGCCACTAAAGGCTATCGAAGCCTTACGTAGAGTTGCTGTGACAACTTAGGGTCACACGCCCTTCTTCTCCGATCGAACCCCTTGCAAGAGTCATCCTTCAACGTAATTTTTTTTTTTTTAATTAAGGGGCTATCTGGCGACTGCCGACTTAGGCATTAGTCGCCGTAAACAAACAGCCTAGTTCTAGGCTACTTTAAAAATTAAACAGGAAACAATAAAAAGAAATAACAATAACAATAAAGAAGCAATAACAAAACCAATAACAACAACAACAACAATTAAACTGGGTTAAATGAAAGGGAGAAGGCCAGCCTCCCCCAAAAAGTCAATAAGTCCACTAGTCATGGTGCACGCACTCGTCCCGAGTACAAGGGACAGGCGGTAGCGACCCCGCCCATCCCGGTACCGGGACAGGTATCGTGCGCGAAGATCACCCAGACTGGGACATTCGACAAGAATGTGCCGAACAGTCTGGGGGACGACGCAGTCGTTGCAATAGGGCGCAGGCGAGCGCTCCATCAAGTAGCGATGCGTCACACGAGTGTGTCCGATTCGGAGACGACAGAAAGCAACCTGAAGTCGCCGCGGCATTGGAGGATAGGTCCATGGGAACAGTCGCGGCGCAATGGCACGCAACTTTAAGTTCCCTTCGACCGTCTCCCATCTTCTTTGCCAAGCAGTCCGAAGAGCTGCCCGTATTCCTGCCATGTAGTCGGTGTGAGGAAGAGCGAAACGCTGGTCTGGTCGCAGAGTCCTCGCCCACTCTTTGGCGCCCTCATCGGCGCGCTCATTCCCCGCAATTCCTACATGTCCAGGAACCCAGCAGAAGACAATCTCGACATCTGCCCGGCTCGCCAAAACCGTAGCGTCACGGATATCGCGAACCAGGGGATGCGGAGATTCCAATGCCCCGAGAGCACTCAGGGCGCTTTGTGAGTCGCTATAGATCACAATCCGGTCTCCGAACCGGGCACGTCGCGTAATCTCCCGTACCGAGTGGTATTGCCACCAGCTCGGCCGTGAAGACAGACGTAGCGACTGGTGAGCCCCGCTGACTTCAAACAGAGGGGATACGGCGTGGAAGCCGACCCCCTCTTGGGACTTGGAGCCATCCGTATACACTGGCACGGTACCAGCGTGACACGATGTGTGCTCCAAAAAGGTCGAACGCAATACTCCCGGCGCAGTACAAGCTTTGGGAGCAGAGGCGTGGTGACAAATAGCCAAATGTGGTACCCTCCAGGGTGGCGTCCTGGGCAGAACCAGGGGCGCCACCGGCCCGAGAGCTATATCTACCTCTCGAAGGAGTTTCCTGGCCCTAAACCCAAAGGGGGCCCTAAACCCAAAGGGCTTAGGGTATGACTGGTGTCTCTCGGCGGCATAGGCACCATCGAGATCAGCTGCGGATGCAGTGAGAGCTGTTGGCGACTGAGGGAGGCGCCGGGCTCGCGCGTACAGGCGAGTGATGCACTGCACGCGGCGCAGAGCGAGTGGCATCTCCCCAGCATCGACAAACAGGCTCTCAATGGGGGAAGTGCGGAAGGCACCGGTCGCAAGGCGAAGGCCGGTGTGGTGGATTGAATCCACCTTCCGCAATAAACGCTCGGCTGCGGATGCATAAAACTCGCATCCGTAGTCGAGCTTCGAGCGAACAAAGGATCGATAAAAAAGTAAGGCGGTAGCCCTATCAGCGCCCCAAGCGCTGAACGTCACGGAACGGAGAATGTCCATGGCGCGGGTACAAGAGACCCTAAGGCTGCGAATATGAGCCTCTCAGGTGAGGCGTCGGTCGAATACAAGACCAAGGAAACGGTGCGACTCAACCACATCCAGGCGCACCCCATTAAGAAACAAATCTGGGTCGGGGTGAAGCCGTGGATGGCGGCAGAAGTGCACCACCTTAGTCTTGGCCAAAGAAAACCGAAACCTGTGCGCTTCGGCATAGCGAGAGACGCGGTTCAATGCCTGTTGGAGTCGACGCTCCAGAGTTGGCATCTGGGCCGCGCCAAAACAGATCGAAAGGTCGACCACGTAGAGCGTAGCGAGAACATCTTCCGGCAGCACCGAGGTGATGCCGTTGATGCTCAGGGCAAAGAGTGTGAGACTGAGGACACTTCCCTTCGGGACACCCTCTTCCTGCTCCTTTGGGACGGAGAGGGCTCCCCCCACCCGTACGCGGAATCGACGATCTCGCAAAAATTCAGATATAAACATTGGGAGGCGTCCCCTCGCCCCCATCGTGTGGAGAGTGTCCATGATACCGCATCGACATGCGGTATCATAGGCCTTCTCCAGATCAAAAAACACCGTGGCGTAGTACTGTCTACGAAGGAAAGTCCTTCAACGTAAGATTGCACCGTGTACCAAACTATCAGGTAGTCCTTTCACACAAAGAAGGAATTCCTTTGCGTCAATGGCCTGATCTCCTTGACTGCGTGCCCCATCTACCGACAGAGCGTCATTGGTGCCATAGCCATAGTTACAAGTCCAGAAGGGAACACATGGGTATGCTTATGATTACGAGCGCACGTGCATGTGTCCCTAATACGTACATATTTGGCAGAAGAGATTTTTACACCGACACGTAGAAAGAATATAAACGGGAAAAACAGTTGGGAATAAATCGGGCAAAGTAGTAGGGGTAGGGAAATAAAAATAGGGAGAGGTAGAAGATTAAAAAGGTTCCAAGTGACTAGATTTTCTTATCAGACTCCCCCTCCCCCTCCCCCCCCCGACAATTTCTACGTGTTTGCTTTAGTAGTTTCTTTTATTAAATTTACTTTAATTCCTTATTGAATTCGGGGTTAGAGCCAAAGTAGGCAGATTCCGGGAATTTGGCCGTTGGCGTATATTTCCCGGAACTCCCCTTAGTCCCCCGTGATAGGGAGGGAACGGGGGAGTGTCGACAGTGGCGTGGGAGGGGAGGAGGGGGAGTGTCGACTTTTCGTGTACGCAGTGGCTTTTGGAGCACTTCCAATGCACCCTTCTTGCCGCAGTTTCAGTTTGTTCAGCTTTGGCGTAGCAAATGTCACCCTCTGCTTAATAACAATTAGAATAATAAAATAAAGTAAATCAGAATACTCTTAATAATTAGTTCTTCCCTCTCTCATTCTCACGACTGAATAGTCCGAGCCAAGGGAGTAAGAGGTCGTTAAACCATTATTAATATTAACTGAATTCTACGCAAAATTCAATGTGGGAATCTCGTTTCAAATCACAGGGCCTTACTTAATCAGGGTGGACTCGTCCACCGACTAATGTCCTTTTGTTGTATTTTTCTCTTCTTTTTTTTTAAATATACAAACAACCCCCCTTACCCCCGGCTACAAATCAAAAAGGAGTCTTGTCGACCTTGAGGGGGACATTTTTTCAAGAGGGATTCAATCCTTAATCCCGAGGAGGCCAAATTTCTCATGACGTCTCGCGCACGAAGTCCAAGGCGCCGCCGTACAACGGCTCCAATGTATGCAAGTGTTTACAAATTTACATTAGTGTAATATATATATATATATATATATATATATATATATATATATATATATATATATATATATATATATATATATATATATAGCATTTTTATCTGATATATTGATTAAATATAAATAAAAGGTAAATTCTATTCCGTACTAATGCTTTTGGCTATTTACCCTAAATCGGCTCATTCTTGTTATTGGAATGTGATGCGTCACTTTGAATTATCCAAGGAGCCATTTTTGACGCATGCGCCTGAGATTGGCCAGTCCTAAGGCGTAATAAATTGATATCAAGAATACCAAGGTCTATTTTCCTATTTATCTCTCTATTCTTATTATAAGGTTTTACTTTTAATCCCCCCCCCACACACTTCCAACTTCGCAAAGTGATTGGAGATCCAAATTTAAAAAACGGATAAATTTAGATCTGGCCTCTGACCTCAGGGGCGTGACGTCAGGCGATCGATTGTAGGCAGGAGGCCATTCAACCGTTATTGGGCACTCACCCCTTCTCCCCCTTGATCCTAGGACACATCTGCCCACATACGGAGACGAATGTTCGTACTTGCATGTCTACCCTACGCACTGGAGATGAACCAAAGCGCCCCTTTACATCAGTGGTTCTTAACCTTTTCCATACACTAGTGAGTCATGCTGGATGGATATCGAAACAGATCCATCGGGGTTCGTTTTATTTTTATATCGAAAACTCTTTTGTATTAATTGGCGCGTTGTATAAAGAATTGTATCATAATTGATAAACATGATTTCTCTCCGCACTCCCAAGATCATCATTAAGGCACCATCGCGCACCCCTTTGCAGATATGTGACGCACCTACGGTTCAGAACCTCTGTTCCAACTACCCCCCCCCCCGCCTTACACCTTTGCTATGAACTCACCATATTCGTTTCTTTAATCTCATCACCCCCATCCCCCTAACTCTCGCCAGAGATTCGTCGTCATTTTTGTTTTTCAGATAAAAAAACGGAGCACCCTATTCAGGGGGGCGGGTGCGCTGCTGCTCACCCCCGAAATAATCTCCTTGCGCCATTTAAATCTGGGTCACGTTCATCGAAATCACGAACAAAGTGATAGATTTGATGTCACAGCTGCTTCGAGAGATTTTTTTTATGACAAATTCAATTGCGTTGTTTTACATGTCTTTTTTTTTTTACCACAGCCCATTCAGTGAAATTTGCTACATTAAATATAGTAGTTTTACCACAGATTCGATTACGTTGTTTTTTTTTTATCTGCGATTCGAAGCAACGATTTTACCATCCATTAAAGTATGCACGATTTTTACAAGCCGTTAGGTTAGGCTGTTACCACTCATTTAGGACAATCTCTTAATAGGGACCTAGACATTTTAGTGGTTACCTTCTCCATCCGAGTATGGTTGCCATTTCCCTAAATTTACCAGAAGCATGACTAGTGGTCAGCCACTTTGTCACCCATTTTTATCTTGACAGGTGATGCAGCTAAATGTGCGAGTGTTGGACTGCGTTTGCATGCTCGAATGTGCGTAGGCAACCTGAATGTTAAGCATATTTGTCAAGACGCAACGCTGCAACTACGCGAAATACCAGAATCAAGGTTGCATTGGGGGAAGGGGGCTGATATCAACCCTAAATGAAGTTCTCGAAAAGTTGTCAAAGAAGTGGAATGAGTGAGGGCGTCCTCGGTAGTGAAAACAGACTTCTGTGAAGTTTTCGGGGACGCTTTTTCGCCTTGGCTTTATGAAGTTTTCTCAAAACACTTTCCTAATAGCGACTTTGCTTCTTTGCCCTTCGAGAAAGTCAACAATTATCAAATCTTGGGCATCCACCAAATCAGGGCCCACCATTACCTTTCCTCATGATCGTTACTTTGCTTTAATGGGTCCTCACCCACCTCTTCATTGTTTACGACTGCTTTGTCTTCCCGATCGTATTGCTAGTCTCATCCCGGGTTGCAGTTCTTTGGGAAAAAATCATCAGGATCTTCGCACAACGAGTTGACACCCAATGAGCTGAAAGCGTACTCAGCTTTAGTAGAGGTCATTTTTTTTTCATTATTACAACGCCAATCAGGCGACTGCTTTCAAGGGCATAATTCGCATATAATTAGTACATCAGTGAAGATAGAATAAAGAGAACCAACCGAAATGTTCAATGTGCCTGCCATCATTTTCATTCTTAATCGACGGTCCTAAGACTCCATTTAGGGCCTATAAACGATTAGTAATTTCTTCCCTTACTGATCACGGACTGTCAATGCAAATGTCTCCTTCAATCCGCAAAGCAATTTATCCATTTATAAACAGTAGGCCCTCGGGGGGTAAGGGGCACTGCCCTCATAAACTTTTATTAGTGCATCAATAATCTCACTCTTCCGACACACAACCTAAACTCGAACTTTGATGTTTGACCTTACTTCAGCTTTGATAGAATTCATGGTATGACTGCGGGGTCCAAATTTAAAGCGATGCCATGTCATCCAAGTAATTTGTGTACGTGACTAATAACACACATGAATAGAAGTTCAGATCAGTGTAATTAGAATTTGCAGTGGGTATCTCATCTGGATAAGGGGCATTCTACCGGCAGTTTCGAACTAGATGGAGATTACCTGGGCTTTATTTCGTAATCTAATCAAACATGACTAAACTAATCTAGCATAGATTAGGCTCGGAAAAGACAACCTTGAGATGCCTTCATGTTTACAAGCTCTTTTATTTTGTCTAGAAATTCCCATTTTACCCTCTTTCCTTGCAAGCCTCTTCTCGCCTATTTTTGTTTTTTTTTGGGGGGGAGGCATCTAATTTCGCAGGCTATTCGCAGACCGGCTTTCGTCCAGTCATGTGAAAGACCCCCCTCGACTCAGGTGTAGAGGGGCGGGAGTCTTTAACATGCCCTTCGTCACTTCTATCGCCTCCAATCTTTACTATTATTATTCCCCCACAAGGAGGCCGTCGAGTATATCGTGGGGCCAATGCTGCAGCCGACATCTGTGTGCGCTCTCACGGCCCCGAAGCCCGAAAATGCGTCCCCTCCCGGCCCTACTGTATGAAAAGAGCACCCATGGGGCTATATATCTCTTACGCATCTCCGCCCCCCCCTTAAACAATTTCTGTTCTATCTTGCCTCGTTGAAAATTGACCATAAAGTCGATCGTGCTCGAAGTGAACCACAGCCCTAGTTTAAAGAGGAGACTACTAGTGGCCATCAATTAATAAAACTATTAATAGTGTGAAGAGAGCAAAACCTGGTTAAACGGTTAATTCGCTCCGTGAAAACAGCGCGCTTAATTGTTCAACCTGTTGATTCATTCATCTCAAGGGACGACGCCCTTCGGTACCATCACTTTCATATCTGTTTATAATTTCCATCTTGAATTGACGCCTTCCCTTTCTTGGAAATTGAGCTATGCTGGGCAGGCTTCCTTTTAGCCCTGGCTCCTCCTGACCGAACATTGTCCACTGCATCATATTTCGGTGGTCTTCTTTTATTTTCTTTGTCGTTTTTTCGTCGGGCTCTTTTTTTGAGTTTCCATTCTTTTCCGTTTCTTCTTCCTCCGTGGTTGCTTCTTCCTCAAGAGTGATTTTGTTGTTTTTTTGAGTCTTCATCTTCTCTGTTTGGGTCTTTTTGTTTTACGTCGTCGACAAATTGAATATTTGGAAGAAGACGATCACAACAACACAACACGGAAAACGAGGGCTCACATTGTGCAAGAAGGAAACATTCGGTTTACGATTTAAGAAAATCGTAAGAGAAAATGGAATTCTTAGAGTAACTAAAGAAGAATCCCGCCTCGCCATACCGTGATAATCGAGGTTATAATACAGCGTCGAGTTGGTCCAGAAAACCGCCTTAATTCGCGAACCGCGCTAAACGGGATTTTGATGTAATACGAATCCGGGATGAAATGCCTTCGTTGGTTTTCGCTTCTCTTCGATTTAGGCCAACAGCAAACAACCACCTCCCCCCGACAGATGTCGTGTAAAACCAACGAGGCAATTTCTTCGTATCCCCAGTCACCCGCCGTGTGTCGCTATCAAAGGCAAAAAACTGGAACCAGAAATGGTAAAAGAAGCCGTCGAGTTTTTTCCCCCATCTCATAAACCTCGGTTATGAGACCCACAGGTAGTTGAATTTAGTTCCTGAATCGGGGGTTTTAATAAAATAAACCCAGCTAGTCTCTTATTTACCCCTTTGTAGTACACATGTGACTCAATTTGTTCCCCCTAAGTGTCACTTAAACTCTAAATCAGTAAAGTTCCCCGAATAAACACTCGTTATTCCTCCATCCTCCGTCATTTACAGTTTTTTAAGTGCTAAATCTATGGTCGGAGTTTGTGTGAGGATAAATAGTGAAACCCGAAAAGCGCACAACCCCCTAGATCTCGCTGCGTTAACGCAATTAAACTCCAATTACATAGATTGAGAACCACATGTGGCTCGAATTGTTTTACCAAGAGTGCCGAGGTAACTAACCCCCGCCCCCCGCAGATAAACGCATCGATTGATTATAATCAATGATACACTTTAGAATATTGTCGACCATCAGCGGGCAAAGAATATAAAAGGAATGTTATGAAGGCCAAAAATGGCATTACCAAACCTCATAAGTTCGTACAAAGAACGCAGGGTACAAACGTACAAAATTAGTTCAAGTGCGGAAGCTTCAGCCCAACGGACACAGGAACTAAAAGATTTTCAGGTATTGCAAAAATTCCGCCCTCTAACCTTGCCCACCAAAGGGGTCTAGAGTAGGAACTGTGCCGTTTTAGTTCCTGGCCTGAGGTCCGTTCCTAGTAGCCATGCCAGGCTCTACGAATGGATCCGGTTCTCCCATAGATCACTTGTGGACGAGGACATGTTGCGACTGTCTGGTACGTGGTGGCAGCGCCTGAGAGCGTTCGCGTTTGTCGTGACTGGTGTTTGCAGACGTAAAACCAAAATCGCTTGGTCTTATCAAGCTTAAGGCGAACGCAGAAGTTCGTTCAATTAGTAGACTCTTGCGAGTTATGCATATTTTTTCACTAGTCTTGGTGTTGCCATCCTGGGTATTAGTGTGAATAAAACTATTTGTTAGGATCCAACATATACTCAATTCGGGAAAATGGCCCCTCCTAGGGTCACGAAGCTCTATATAGTGTCCTTATTAGGATTCATTAGAGTGCCATCTGTCATATTAATTATAAATTAACTACACCACTTATTAAATTCTTCGTATTACGAAGAGGCTTTAGAAATTATGTTATATTCCTCAGTTACACAAATTCTCTAAGCGAACGAAAAATAAAGCATTGCTACAAAGGCGAGGGAGGAAATCGCCAAATTGGCAACTCGATACAACAGGAAGAACGTTCCGCCCATCGTTCGAGGATGCAACGTTGCCAAATCTCATTGTTTATATGTTCAATCCTGACTACGCACGTTCTTATATTTGGTATCTTACACATTTTATTACACCCAAATATCCATCTTCCGAGGAAAATATTATTTTCCACAATTATATAAGAATAGTTATTTATATTTGATGAAAAATCCTTGATTGGCCTTAAAAAGGAGTAACCAAGATAAATAACGGACAAACATAAACAGAAAAATGACAAAGGGACAAAATAATATAAATAAAGAGATAATGTTCATGATTAGGAGGAGGTCAATGGAACTTGAAGGACTTGGGCAATGCCCGTACAGAAAAAAAAATCGACATACAGATTTCCAATGCGCCCTACTGGCCCCAACAGTTACTCAGATGTAAAAAAACAGCCAGAGAATTTCTGCTAGACAGTGAAAATGTGTGAAAGGTACATTGTTCGAGCAGCGCAAGGAGGAGATTACTTGG
This sequence comes from Ceratothoa steindachneri, assembly GCA_963969495.1. Lineage (NCBI taxonomy): Eukaryota > Metazoa > Arthropoda > Malacostraca > Isopoda > Cymothoidae > Ceratothoa > Ceratothoa steindachneri. Next base: position 10,219,780 of record OZ018334.1, read on the forward strand.
GCGCAACTGTCCCGAACACCCTCCTGCCCGAGCGATTGGAGTCTATGAGACAATTGCTCAGCCCAACTGCCGGTACCCCCCCCTCCTCCTCAATGAAATACAGCTACATAGGTTTCAAGTCTACCCTCCCCCTTGGCATGGAACGGGGTGGCTCTCCCTTGGGCCACCAAAGGTTTCATGTTACTTGCGAGAGGTTAAAAACACTTCTATTTTTCATCCCCCCCCCTTCATCAACGAAAATCAGGCGCGGGTGCCCTCGGGCTTACGAGCGATTATCATTCTAATCTTTATGTAGCTTTCATTCTCGGACGGACCGAGTCGACTTGGCCTGAAATGGCCCAAGGGATGGAGGAGGCCAATAATGTGAACAAGGAGGGAATTTCAACTGAAGAATGGGGAGAAGCCAATAAATGGATAAAAAAAACGGGGAAGAGAATAATAAAGAGCAATAGCAATGGGATCCATCACCCGGTTGAAATTAACAAAGGTAAGAATGACAATGGCTGGAAAACCCCCTGGCACCGGGGACCTGTCCTCGTGGTGATCCCCCCTTCGGTGGCTTACGCAGAGAGAAGAGAGCGGGAATCGAACTCGGCACCGAGGCGTGGAATTCAAATCGGATATTTACATCCTTAAAATAATAATAATTTACTAACAAAATTACAATTATATTTTTAGTTAAGATTCTCTTCAAATAAAGTCCACGATATGAAATTAACGCGATTTAGATAGTTCCTTGAATTATCTTTTAGCTTAAATAACTGATAAAATTTTAGCGTTTCTCACATGCTTAAATTCGATAATCCTATTTATTTTCTAAACTTCACCATTTTGTTTTTTCAAACTTTAAAGGAACTCTTAAAATGGCCTTTGATAAAAACTTAGAATATACCAAAGTCGTGCGTGACTAAACTAAGTTTATTGGCGGAAATTTGATGTGATTTTCTTTCACTGTCCTTTAAATAGTGGCAATATTATAATTACGTTGATTTAAGCCGCTTTAAATTAGTTTAAAGTAAACAAATTCTTACTGATAAATAAAATGTATTTAATATTTTTGAAAATATATGTATCCAAACACAATCGGCTGGACAAAATTACTGTTTATCTCCATATTCAATTCGCTCTTTGGATCTAATATTAAGTTAAAATGAAAACACTTACCGCTCTATACGAATATTAACACCTTTAACAAAATTCTTGCGTTAACCGCTTGCATCAATAGAGTAAAAAGGAAGAGGAACTCGGCCAACAAGACAACTGCCACGTAAGAGGAAGAATGGAAACTTACAAATGAAAACAAATCGCAATATTCACAGGCCACGAAACCACAGTCGTAAACCAAAACTTGGAGAAACCAGAGGGGGGGTAGGGTATATTGATTTCTAGCATTAAGGATGTTTGGTGGCTGGGTGGGTTAATAAGTGATTAATAACCAGTATAATTAGTATTTAAAAGTTAGTTACAGTGAAATATAGTTTTTTTTATTTTGATAAATACGAGTTGGCAACTTTATAGGATTATGAAAATAACAATTAGTTGACAATTTGTACCCAAGCTTTTAAGCGTAAATATTTTATTTCAGAAACTAAGAAAACGACACCAATTTAGAAAAAAAGAATATATCTACAAAAAATATAAATAATCTCAAATATTAAATTTTGCAAATTGACGAGATAGAATCGCCATGTTTACATGAGCCAGCTGAGTGCAACGCTGCCAAACGTTACGAAAAATCAAACAAGATAAATTTGAATAGAGCTTTTATAAAACTACCAGACAATGGCTTCGCTACTAAGATTAAAATTTAAAATCTAAAAAAAAGCAGCCATGGTTATTTTTTATAATTTTTTTGAACTTCGCCAATTAAAATAATTTTAAAAAGGAACTCTAAACCAAATTTTCCCCCTTTCAAAGTATCACGTTGCTAAAATATAGTTATAGATTATTGATATTTTATGCGCACTTTGTCCATGGAGCATGCATGCTGTTCCCTATATTTCTATTACACTATATTAAAACTAAACAAAGAAAAATTACATCGATCAAGATGGCAAATAACAAAGTGCCACGATTCATGCTATGTGCCTCCTTTATACTCAGCATATTTAGCGAAGGCTGAGCATATTTAGCGTAGGTTGAGAATTAACATTATTTGCTATTTACCGTCGTCATCAAGAATCTCCAAACTACTATCATCATTTTCGTAGGCTTCATCTTCCGGGTCTTCCTCCGACTCTGGAAACATCGGTAGCGAAGGTTGGTAACAGAGGTCTTCCTCAAAAAGAGCGGGCAAATTAACGAGTGATTTTCGCGCGTTTTGTAGGGACACTTTTTTGAGGGCTGTTCGACACTTAAGGCGAGACTTTCTCAACACAGAATCGCGATTGACCAGCGCCTCTCCCGCGTAAGAGGCGAAAAACGGAGCCACCGTAGGTAACGTAGGCCCTTTGTCCGGGTAATGTAGTGTATATATATCCTGCGCCCGTATCTCTTCGATCAGAGACGGTTTATGCAAAGTTCGTTCTCCCGTTTCCTCCATCCCGATAAGAGATACCATCACACATTCACTGCAGCACACTCAATGGAAGACATTACAAGAGTCGGAGAGAAGACACCTTCCTTTCTGACTGACGCGCAGGCAACAAATACAGCTTACGGTTTAACTATACCAAAACGCGAGCTCGCTTCAACCCCAAATAAAAAATACGAAACATTTTAAAAAAAATGTTAATAGCTTGGCTTGAACCAAATGGGTTCAATAGCACCGCACCTACCTCTGCCCTTTCTTTGCCTTTTCTCTATACTAATATTTTAATACGTGATAAATTAATTCTATCAGGAATTCGCGTCACTCTTACCTTTTCGTCATATCGAAGCAACGGAATTTTAATTCTTTCGATGCGGAGAAGCTTCTACACAAAGGAACGCTTTTATCTGCCCCAAGAAACTTTCCTATTTTCATGCGATTTATTAAGAGGTAATTAAGATGGTTAGTTTTTTTTAAATAAATTTATATTTTATTCAATCTTTATGAAAGGATTATGTTGTACGTGCATAAAATGACGCTATTTCCTCATACCGAGACTCCAGATTTTTGAATCTTGGTTTCGAAAAACAAACTGGGACAGACCCTCCCGTTAGGTTTTTGTATAGAACTAGACAAATTTTAAATAAAGTATGAATCGTAAAGGCCAAAATAACTGACACTCACTTGTACGTGAAGTTGTTGTGAAAGAAAATGAATCGACTTTAAAAGCAGACCTCAGCAAGGTGGGAAGACAGAACAGTTCGTTAATCCTACATCGATGTCAGCCACAGACTGTCATCCGATGAACTAAAGAGCTCGTTAATCCAGACATCCGAAAACTACTGAAGACCCATTTAATCCTCTCTCGAGGAAAGTGACAGAACAAAAGTTTGTTAATCCTACTTTTAGGAGAGCTTCAGAAAACTCCGTTAATCCTACCTTAAGGACAAAGGCCTCCTCATTGATCTATCTAAAGAACAGTTCGGACTACGAAACCCACAGAATCTATATTTTTTCTCTGATGACCGCGGTCATTAATGAATTAAACAGCATTAATGAATACTGCGATCCCCACCGACCATTACGGTTCGTTCTGCAGGATGGATACGAGTTATGTAAGGAAGGGGCGCCGTGACTGTGGTCACGTACTCCATTATCCTATTCAAGCCACCATACACTTCATAGCATTGCTATTTTGTCTATATTATGGCCATATTTTTTTTTTAAATCTGGCATTTTTAAAAACATTTGTCCATGCATATTTGGTTTGGGTCATTTTTACATTTGTGCCCGTTTTCATGCACTAGCAGCACATTTTCATTTAAAACAGATTTATTCATATTTCATAACGAGAGTAAATAATTGTAATGTAGGTAGGAGTATATTATGATGTAGAGGATGGTAGGTTTTAGCAGGTAGAGTATAAGTATAATGATCCGTTAAGAAAGGTACGGGGTTTTTATGAGGGTGGGGAGGTTAGCACTCGCCTAAAGACTGCCACCGAGCGCCTAAGTGGCCGCAATTCAAATTTAAGCCTAGTACTAGGATACTTTAAAATTAATAAAAGAAAAATCGAACAAATGAAAACAAAAGAAAATACAACCAAACAAAAAACCGCCCCCCTCAAAAAGAAAAACTTAGAACAAAGGCAAGAAGGAAGCACGCTCCGGCGTCGGGGAAGATTTTTTATAGCGCCCATCTGGCAACTGCCCACTTGGGCGTCGGGGAAGAGACCCGCCTCGCCCGCCGCAGGATCATGCGACCAACGACAGTGAAATAAAATGGAAGAGGCTAGCCTCCTCCAAAAAGTCAAATAGTCTACAAGTCTGTGGGTACAAGGGACAAGCGTTAGCGCCCCGCTCGTCTCGGTACCGGGACAAGTAACGTGCACAAAATTCACCCAGATTGGGACATTCAACAATAATGTGCCGCAGTCAGAGACAACGGAGTCTTCGCAGTAAGGCATAGGGGAGTACCCAATCAAATGGCGGTACGTCCCGCGAGGGTACCCAATTCGAAGAAGACAAGGCGACCCGAAGCCGTCGTGGCATTGGGGTGGGTGGGTAGGTCCTTAGGAACAGTCGCTGCGCAATAGCATGCAACTTTAAAGTTCCCTTCGGCCGTCACCCATCTTCTTTATAAGGCAACACTCCAGAAGATAATCTTGACATCCGCCCGGCTTGCGTCACGAATACCGCGAAGCATTGTGTGGAGATTCCAATGCCCCGAGAGCACTGGAGCGCTATGCGAGTCCCTAAAGATCACAATCCCGTCTCCAAACCTGGCAAGACGCGTTATCTCGCGCACCGAGCAGCTCGGCCGTGAAGACGCGCAGAGCAGGGTAGAGCCCCGTTGACTTCAGAGGGATTAAGTTATGACTGGCGTCTCTCGACAGCATAGACACCATCCAAGACTAAGTCGACCACAGATGCAGCGAGAGCTGTTAGCGACTGGGGGAGGGGGAACGTCGGGACCTCGCGTATAAGCGCATAATACACTTTCCACGGCGCAGAGCGAGTGTCTTCTCCCCGGAATCAAGCAGTCGGCTTTCAATGGGGGGCGTGCGGAAGGCACCGGTCGCCAAGCGGAGACTATAGGGGTGGACTTCCAAAAATAGGCTCGGCTGCAGATGCATAAATCTCGTATCCGTATTTAAGCTTCGAATGAACAAAGGATGGGGAGAAAAGTAAATTGGAAAGAGGGGAATTGTATAAGTTTCTATGTCGGTCCGACGTTAACCATTTTACTTTTTAACGTGCTATTTGTCAATAACATTGTAACTATTCGGTCAATTCTAATGAGATTTTAAAAATCTTATGTTGTTTTACATTATTTTTCTATGATATAATTGCCAAGGTCCTCCCAAGGCTAGTCCGGGAATTATTAAAAGAAAACTAACTATGGGTGGGAGGCTCTGGCCTCCTCGTGACGAGGGGGGGGGAGCCCTAGGGCCATTACTGTCCCTTGGTGTTGCGAACCAGACTTCTAATACATCCCTCTCTCCCCCATTACTTTCTTTTACTAGCCTTTATTTCCCTCTCTTCTTTCTCCTACCCAGTCGGCCTTGAAGGTTACCCGACCTGTGCTTCTTTTATTCGGATTCTGAATTCTTCTTTGTTTGAGGTCGCAAAGCTCCGTCTTCATTGCCTTCTTTCGCCGATGCCCAAGGAAAAACACATCACTGGCCCCTTTTGTCCACGCCGAGGAGAACTCGGGCAGCTTCTTTGGTCTATAAAGATGGTGTGGTGGATCCGTATCCAATCTCAAAGAGGACATACCGGACGAAACCGAATCAAGAGTTGCAGTAGCATCGGGCCCTTGTAGGCCTCCGTGGTGGAGTCCCGGGGGAGAATGCAAAGTCGATTATGTTTGCAATGGCTAACCATACATCTAAAACTTCCCCTTCTCGTAAGGGGTCTCGTGATAAACGTTCTTCACTTCCCCTTTCAGCCGTCCCTCGCTCGTTGGATCCCAATGCTAACGAGGTGAACCCAGATTTAGATTATCAACTTGCAAAAGTGGAGGTGTTTGACGTTAATGGATCATTTGAGTCTCGCTGTGGTGAACCCCGCCGGATGTGGTCAAGAGGTGATATAGTAGTTGAAGTGTCATCTCAATCTCGACATAATTTTGTGCGATATCCGCTTTCGATAGCCGAAGCTCCAGTAACCGTTTCACCCCATCCACGTCTGAATTTTGTCAAAGGTGTCGTCCGTTTAAACGATTTAAGGGACGATGACCTCAACCATCTCCAAAGCAAGCTTAGTACCCAACCCTGTCGTGGTATAGGAAGCACCCCATACCTGACAAGTATTTATGTCGTGGTATAGGAAGGACCGAGTGATGGCAGGATGTTCGTACGTATGGGTTGTTTACTAACTACTCCGTGATTAACGTTATATCTCTCTAAGAGTGCTATATATGATTTATTATTATTATCTTGATTATTGAGTTCTTTAAACTTTGAGGGTTCCTTGTGCCGTACTTAGCGATTCGAGGATAGAATAAAAAAATGTTAAAACAAACAAAATTTTATTAAAACAAAAAATTTAAACATGAACCAAAGAAATAATACACACTATAATACACAGAAATGACTACAATCAATTTTAAGTAAGGCTTTCTAAATTGACCTCTCGAAATTATAGTGACGGTTGACCCACCTCTCCTTACACTATAAAAAAAATGCTAACCGTCTCTACTGGAGTTTAAATACCTTGGTCCCTCTGCCGACGGGTCTGAGTCTGACCTTGAACTCAATGAGCTACGTAACCTCAGGAATCTTGTTGTTTTGTTGGCACGTGCCACTCGTCCATATGTCTGGTGGCAGACGAAATAGATTGAAAGCCACAGAGGAGTTTGACGAGCGTGGCAGATGAGGGGGAGGGGGAGCCACAGGCCTTCGACAGGAAATGATATCACCACCGGATTGCGAAAGAATGTTCCTTTCTCCTCTTCGGATTACTCTAAGAGAATAATTCGCAGTGGCTAACGATGAGCCAGGCAGGAATCCTTTGACTCATGGGAGTGCTGGGAGGATTTTTTTATTTTTTTTTAAGAGCTCATCTGGCGACTGCTTACTTGGGCATTAGTCGCCGTATTAAAACTGGCCTAGTTCTAGGCTACTTTAAAATAAAATTAAAGAGAAAAAAAAAAACACCCCAAAAGGGGGAAAGGAAGCAAGCTGGTGCGTCGGGAAGAGGTCCCCCCGGCGCAGGAGCGTGCAACTAAAGGAAAAAAAAAAAAACCATGCAAAAAAAAAAACGAAAAAAAACAAACCTTGCTTAAATAATAGGGAGAAGGCCGGCCTTCCCCAAGAAGTCAACAAGTCCACAAGTCAATGTGCACGAATCTGAACCGAGCACATGGGACAGGCGGTAGCGACCCCGCTCATCCCGGTACTGGGACAGGTATCGTGCGCGAAGATCACCCAGACTGGGACATTCGACAAGAATGTGCCGAACAGTCTGGGGGACGACGCAGTCGTTGCAATAGGGCGCAGGCGAGCGCTCCATCAAATAGCGATACGTCACACGAGTGTGGCCGATTCGGAGACGACAGAAAGCAACCTGAAGCCGCCGCGGCATTGGGGGATAGGTCCATGGGAACAGTCGCGGCGCAATGGCACGCAACTTTAAGTTCCCTTCGACCGTCTCCCATCTTCTTTGCCAAGCAGTCCGAAGAGCTGCCCGTATTCCTGCCATGTAGTCAGTGTGAGGAAGAGCGAAACGCTGGTCCGGTCGCAGAGTCCTCGCGGACTCTTTGGCGCCCTCATCGGCGCGCTCATTCCCCGCAATTCCTACATGTCCAGGAACCCAGCAGAAGATAATCTCGACATCTGCCCGGCTAGCCAAAACCGTGGCGTCACGTATTTCGCGAACCAGGGGATGCGTAGATTCCAATGCCCCGATAGCACTCAGGGCGCTTTGTGAGTCGCTATAGATCACGATCCGGTCTCCGAACCGTGCACGTCGCGTAATCTCCCGTACCGAGTGGTGTATTGCCACCAGCTCAGCCGTGAAGACAGACGCAGCGCCTGGTAGAGCCCCGCTGACTTCAAACAGAGGGGATATGGCGTGGAAGCCGACCTCCTCTTGGGACTTGGAGGCATCCGTATACACTGGCACGGTACCAGCGTGACACGATGTGTGCTCCAAAAAGGTCGAACGCAATACTCCCGGCGCAGTACAAGCTTTGGGAGCAGAGGCGTGGCGACAAATAGCCAAATGTGGTACCCTCCAGGGTGGCGTCCTGGGCAGAACCAGAGGCGCCACCGAGCCGAGAGCTATACCTAGCTCTCGAAGGGGTTTCCTGGCCCTAAACCCAAAGTGCTTAGGGTATGACTGGCGTCTCTCGGCGGAATAGGCACCATCGAGATCAGCGGCGGATGCAGTGAGAGCTGTTGGCGACTGAGGGAGGCGCCGGCTCGCGCGTACAGGCGAGTGATGCACTGCACGCGGCGCAGAGCGAGTGGCATCTCCCCAGCATCGACCAACAGGCTCTCAATGGGGGAAGTGCGGAAGGCACCGGTCGCAAGGCGAAGGCCGGTGTGGTGGATCGAATCCACCTTCCGCAATAAACGCTCGGCTGCGGATGCATAAAACTCGCATCCGTAGTCGAGCTTCGAGCGAACAAAGGATCGATAAAAAAGTAAGGCAGTAGCCCTATCAGCGCCCCAAGCGCTGAACGTCACGAAACGGAGAATGTCCATGGTGCGGGTTTAAGAGACCCTAAGGCTGCGAATATGAGCCTCCCAGGTGAGGCGTCGGTCGAATACAAGACCAAGGAAACGGTGCGAGTCAACCACATCCAGGCGCACCCCATTAAGAAACAAATCTGGGTCGGGGTGAAGCCGTGGATGGCGGCAGAAGTGCACCACCTTAGTCTTGGCCAAAGAAAACCGAAACCTGTGCGCTTCGGCATAGCGAGAGACGCGGTTCAATGCCTGTTGGAGTCGACGCTCCAGAGTTGGCATCTGGGCCGCGCCAAAAGAGATCGAAAGGTCGTCCACGGAGAGCGTAGCGAGAACATCTTCCGGCAGCACCGAGGTGATGCCGTTGATACTCAGGGCAAAGAGTGTGACACTGAGGACACTTCCCTGCGGGACACCCTCTTCCTGCTCCTTTGGGCCGGAGAGGGCTCCCCCCACCCGTACGCGGAATCGACGATCTCACAAAAATTCAGATATAAACATTGGCAGGCGTCCCCTCGCCCCCATCGTGTGGAGAGTCTCCATGATACCGTATCGCCATGCGGTATCATAGGCCTTCTCCAGATCAAAAAACACCGTGGCGTAGTGCTGTCTACGAAGGAAAGCCTCGCAGACGGCATTTTCCAGTCGGAGAAGAGCATCCGACGTGGATTGGAACTTACGGAAGCCGCACTGTGCAGAAGACAGATGGCCTCCGCTGTCCAGGAAATAGGCTAATCTAACATTTACCAATTTCTCCATCAAGTTGCACACGCAAGATGTTAGAGAGATGGGGCGGAAACCGGTCGGAGTAGAGTGATCTCTTCCCGGCTTGCGAAAGGCGAGCACAGTAGCGATTCGCCAGGAGTCTGGGAGAAGACCTTCCACCCAGATCCTGTTGAACAAATCTAACAGAAAGGCCATGCCTCGCTCACCCAGGTGTCGAAGCATGGCGTACGGGACATCGTCCGGACCATGGGCGGTATCCGCGCACGAAGCGAGAGCGGAACGCAACTCACTCACAGTAAACTTGTCGTTGAAGGGTTCTCCGCCTCTGGAGGTAAAGTCCAGCTGGCGGCCTTCCGCGACATCACGACGTGCATTGAATGCTGGCAGAGCAGCATCACGGCTAGAGAATGCGGAAAAAGCGGTCGCTAAGGATTCCGCCACGGACGCGGGGTCCGAGATTGCGGTCTCATTCTCCTGGAGAACGGGAGTGGGGTCCTGCGAGAACTTGCCCCGAATCCTTTTGACTCGCTTCCACACCTCAGCTAAAGGGGTCTTCCCGTTAAGTGAAGACACGTATGCCCGCCAAGAAGAGCGGCGGGCGTGCTTCGAAATATACCGGAACCTAGCCCTAGACCGACGAAATTCAGCGAAAGTGAAATCGTTCGGGCGGCGCTTAGAGTGCATGTAGGCATACCGCTTCTGTTTGAGGGCCGTCTCACACTCGGCCGACTACCATGGGAGTGGTCGGCGTGCAAAACGGCCAGACGTCCTAGGAATAGTAGTCAGGCCCACGGCGATGAGGTTGCCGGAGAAGAATTCAACGGCCTCATCTACCGACCTAAACTCCTCGACTGAGATAGAGAATTCAGTCATTTCCTGAAATGCAGGCCACCGCGCCCGCGCCAAGCACCACCGAGGTGGTCTCTCAGGAGGCAGTTGCCCTGAAAATGATATTTGAATGGGAAAGTGATCACTACCATGGAGGTCATCGACCACCCCCCAATCAAAATCAGGCTGTGCATCCGAAGAGCACAAAGATAGGTCAAGGCAAGAAAATGAAGCGGTTCTCGGACAGTGATGCGTAAACTCATCCACGTTTAGGACACCCATCTCAAGCTCTTCGATCAGATCGGCAAGGACGGGTCCCCTGGGATTTATGGAGTAATCTCCCCAGAGAGGATGCCTGCCGTTCAGATCTCCAAGCAAGAGATAGGGCCTCGGCAACCGTGCCACGACGCGGCGGAAGTCCCCCGCGTCGAAGTCAGCTGACGGTGGAATGTACGCTGAAATGATAGTATACCTCCTATCCAGGTGCAGCTGCACAGCCACTGCCTGAAAGGAGGTATCTAAAGAGAAAGGAAGAACGGAGACATCATGCCGGGTGTAAACCGCGCATCCCCCAGCCCGGCCATCCAGCGGTAGTGGGGTCGCAACACCCTTATACCCCGGGAGGGCAGGCAGGGGGCACGCGCCTAGCATGGTCTCCTGTAAAAAGATATCTAACGGGGAACGGGACGAGAAAAGCCTCCGCAGATCCTCAAAGTTGGCCCGGAGTCCACGGCAATTCCATTGAAGGAATATGCCCTCCAGGCCTAGCTCGAAGGAGACGCGGGGGCCCTCCTCGAATTGAAGACTCTCAGGGGAATGACCGTACGCTTCCCGGGGGCAGAACCCCGGGCACTGTTGGCCGGACAAAGCGCTGTCGCCTTCGAGGACATATCGGAGGAGGTTGGGCTCGTAATGCGAGTCTTTTCCTCCCTCCGCCTCGAAACCTTAGGGGGGCGTTGCGGCTTGGGAGGCGGGGGCCCTCTTTTCGAGGAACCACCGTCTCCGAGCCACTCGCTCCACCTCGGGGCGTGGGCGAGGGGGCCGAAGCTCTTTGTTGCTGTCCTCCTTTCGGGGAACAGCTTTAGGAACCCCGGAAGATCTCCTAGCGACCATCTTCAGGGGTGTTGCCTCCTGTGAGTCTAACGACTCTGTGGAGGCGCGTGGCCGTTTGGCCTTACGGGAAACGGTTACGCTGGGGGGAGAGGGGGGTGCCCTGGTTTTAGCCGGGGCTGGGTGTGAACCCTTTTTGCCGCCAGCTTTACCAGGGGAGCGCCCGGGTTGGGTAGAGCCCGCAGAAGGGCTCCGAATGGGCGCGGAAACAACCGTGCTCGTTGGCCTGGATGGGCCAGGAGCAGAGGGTGCTTTCCTAACTATTGAGGCATATGACGTCCCAGGCAGAGCCGGGCGCGCCAGGACCAAGTCCTTAGCCTCGCGGAATGAGAGTCGATCCTGGGCCTGAACGGCCAGGATTTCTTTCTCAAGGATATGCACCACATTGCTTCGAAGAAGCAGGGTGCGGCTCTCCGCAATTGACACACTTGGCCACACACGATTTGGACTTATCGTGTGCGACCTTGGAGCAATTTACACAGACTTCGGGTAACCCCAATTTTACACGTCTACATGATCGATTCGTATGGCCGAAGCGGTGACAGTAATAGCACCGCCGCGGCAGTGGCACGAATGCCTTCACGCGGTAGCGGTACCAACCGGCACGCACCGACTCAGGGAGCTTGTCACAGTCGAACGTGACGAAGAGTGTAGGAGTGGGTCTCGAGGCCCCTCCCTGTTTTCTCATCACACGTTCGACCTTGACCGCCCCATGGTCGGCCAGCTCTAGGGTGATGTCCTCAATGGAGTAGTCAACGAGTTCCCTCGCATAAACTACTCCTTTCACAAAGTTCATGGTAAAGTGCGGCGTCACACTCACCGGGGTGCCATGAAGTGTCCGAAGAGCACTTATCTTGGCCGCCTCGGCGGGATTCGCCGCATTCGCCAGAAGGCTCCCGTCCGAGAAACGGGTTACCTTCGGCTCTCTACCAATTGCACTAGCTAATCCTCTCCTCTGATGGATCATGTTGCGCTTGGAAAACATGGTGCCATCAGTGGAGCGAATAACGAGGAAGCGTTTGAAGCCAGCGGGCTCGAAAACGCCAGGTAACCTCTGAATCAGGGGCCCCGATGTCATCGAGGCTCCGCCCTGTGCATTCTTAGTGTTAGTCTTAGTCAGAGGCTCCGCACACGAGGGGTTAGAGGGGCCGGATGTGCCGATCTTTGCTTGGTCTCCTACCAAAGTGGTAGCAGACCCATCCGTCCCCGCAGCCCCCGCGGATGGAGAGGAGCCCCGAGTCTTCTTCGTCTTTTTAGTCTTTTTCTTTTTAGGAGAGGAGGGCGGGGAATGAACCCGCTTCTCACCTCCGCCGGCAGAAGCCCCCATGCCAGATGGGCCGGCCTCAGCCAGGTCCCTCTCCGAAATGGAGAAGGTCCTGGTAGTCGTAGGGGCACCTGTCGGAGGAGATCCCTTCCCTCCTTTTACTGCCTCGGAGCCCTCGGCCATTTGAGGGGGACCTTGCATATGGGCGGATTCGGGTTCGGTGCTTGGAGCCGAGCCCGGATTCCCCCCCATGGAAGGCCCTACCGTCTGAGGCTGGGTCTCCTCAAGGACCATGTCTATCACAGGAGGGGCCTCCAGTTGGCCATCCCCTCCCAGGACATCGCAGGTCCCCTTGGCAGTGTCGCCAGTCTTGTGTGGGGAGGCACAGGCCTTGACCCCGGCAAGGTTTAAAATTCTTGCCAGCAGGTCTTTTGAGGGAAGCGACCGAAGGGGCCTGGCTTCCCTCTCCCCCCTAAGGGGGTTTGCCCTACCGAGCCGCTTGCACGAGGGGCGGTCGGCAATGGGCTGCCTGCTGGCTTTCTTGGCAGTCCCCTTAGAAAGCAAAGGAGGGACTGCCGCTGGAGATAGGGAGGTGCCCGAAAGCACCTCCAGAGAAGGGGGTGAGGGGGAGTCCCCTACACCTGTAGGCGTAGGAGAGGAGTAAGCCTCCTCTCCGGTTAAAGAAGTATGGAGGGTCCCCTGCGCAAGCACAAGGGGGGGGACCTCCATTTTCTCGGTGGAGCTGCCCGAGGGCGGCTCCGTAGATGTTTTGGGGGAAGTTGGGGGTTGGGGTTTTTGTTTTTTTTCATACATGGGCATGGTGACCCTCTTTTTAATACGGGACGCCATAGGTCATCACCTCTTGCAGTTGCCCGCACTGCAAGAGGTGCTTACAGGCCTGGCAGAGCCAGGCACCGCCATTTGGGACCACCCCTCCCGCCTGGTGGCCTGGCAGTCCATCGGCATGGCGGCTCAACCTTGAACACAGCGTAAAAATTAATAGATTTTGAAGAGGAGAGGAAAAGGGATGTGAGGAAGGTATGGGTGGGGATGAAGCAGGTTGTTAAAAGCCAGCCACCCCAGACCGGAGCTAGGGGTTAGGGAATATTGTCCCCTCTTCCCTCAGCCCCGATCCGGGACGGTTGGCTGAGAAGAAGGTCAGCATCTACCCTGTGAAATTAGAGGCTGATCAGAGAAAGTTGTGGGAGAGGTTGTATGAAAAGCGACGAGGTAGGGGAGAAATCGGGCTATCTGAAGGAAGGAAGAGAGGCTAAGCTGGGGCCGGACGGAGCGCTGGATCCCGTCAGCACGGCGGCCAGGATGGCAAATCGCCGCGCCCCTTACGGGGGTGCTGGGGGGAGTTCACTCGGGGGTCTTCTACAAGAGTAAGGACTATATCTGTGCTTTGGGCTGCACCAGGATAGGAGGGGTCTCTGACAAGAGTAAGTAGAACGTGATTCTTAAATCAAGTTAACTTAAAGATCGGTGTGACCACCGGGAACTAGCTCGAGGATGAGCTGCTTCTTCTTAGTTCCAGTCTTCCTCAAGGGCGAGGCCTATCTCGGTGCTTTGTGATACATCAGGATAGAGGATGGGGGGGGGGAGTTCTCTGACGAGAATAAGTTGAATTTGGACAAGTTAACTTAAAGTTCGGTTTGATAACCAGGAACTAGCTCGAGGATGAGCCGTTTCTTAGTCCCTTCTCTTGGTAGCCCGGCCTCTTGCCAGGGACTTCGTAGCCTTGCTGACTCACGTATTCTACCACGTTTTCCCAAGTTTTTGGTATATATACATCGTCACCCCACTGGGGTCGGAGTAGGAGGGGGGTGGACTTGTGGAAGGGCCGCCTGAGGGTTCCTACTCCAACGGTTTTTCTCAGGACGTCTTACCTCTGGTCCTGATGGGCCTTCGAGCTTGAGGGAAACGCGTCTCCAATTTCACACTTGAAGTGAAATTGAATACACACACTTAAGGGAGATCTTGCAGTTTCAACCGTTCTGCTTTTCATAGGGACGAGGGGCGAGGGGCTGTGGTTACAAGATTGAACCAAGGCGTCTACACGACCAGGATGTTTTGTGGTCAATGCCCTGTGTCTCAACTGAGCGAGGAGGGAGATGGTCGATTCCCTTACAAACGTACTTACCTATTTGATATTAGTGGGAGAATAAGACTTGTTTGGGTCCCACCTCAACTTATTTTACAAAGTAATGTCGTTAGTAGTTTAAATTATCACAGTTGCAACCGTTACAGGTCGGCTTCCTTCAAATACTTAAATTAAATGTTGAATTTCCTTTTCATCGGTCACTTTAACCCTAGTTATTATCATTATATAATAATTTGTTTCTGTATAGAAACAAAAATAGAAAAATATTTCTCACTCTGCTCACATATCACAATTATTACTAAATTAAGACATTTACAGTATCATTCATATGACTAGTTACTTTGGTTCCAGTGATTGTCAAGTCTCTTCTTGAAGGCCCTTATTGATGGAGCACTGACAACATACTCTGGGAGATTATTCCAGGGATTGGCAACAGGAATACTAAATGCATTTGCTCTCGTGACATCTTGGTGGTGCCTATCGGTACTCCCGTTCCTGTGTGTATTGTGGTTCTGATTACCATGACCCTGAATGCGCCAAAACACCGTGCTCGCCAACGTGCTCGAACACAAACCTCACCTTTTGGCCATCTCTTCTCAGAGGTTCTGCGTGACGCTTGTGGACGAATCCGACCATCACGTTCGAGTTCTGACACGTCTGAAGCACCTCATCGCTCATCTACCGTTAATGTCAGAACTATTCCCGATATACCGTCGAAGCATCGCTTTCACACCGAAATACCTAATGTTGCTCCCTGGCGGCCTTAGGCAGCTCCTCATCTTCCCGGCGGCCGCTCAGGTTGAGACATTCGACATCAGACATTATTGAAAGAATCTTCTATATTGACCAGGGAAGGTTCTTCTACCCTGCCCCGGGACCCAAAGCCCCGTGGTAAGAGAAAGGATTCCTCACCTGGGTCATCAGCCACCAATTAGCGGACTACCTCTAGAGCTGACTCAGCTGAGCCTCGAGTCTCTTCAATGGACTTTTTCTGCTGCTGAATATCTTTTGTCATAGGACGTAGGTCCCTCACCGGTCCAAACGGTAGCAGAAATCCACCCAGCGCCTGCTCCACCTACACACCCTCCTACTCATGATACGATGGAAGCCGATGATATCACACCACCGCCAACCGCGGTTGTTGGATTAACCCCTCAAACATCGAAAGCGCCCTTGGCCCATGATCCCGGATCTAACGTCCGAAAATCTCTTCTCGAACTTCCGTTTCCGACGGGCTTTGCGGCACAGCTACAGACAGGAACCTTGGCTGGGACCTCGAAACACCCGGAAATATCCCACGTCACTGCTCATTCCAGGGTTTTTTCCTTCCTGCTCTTCGTCCCCAAAGCTCTTGGGTATCTAACCGTCAATCATGATATCCTCCATTTTACAATGGAATTGTCAAAATATTCTTCCCACAACTGAAAAATATAATCTCTTATAGAGGGATCTAGATTAATTAAGAGCCAGCATGGAATAAGTAGAGATAAATTTAGCCAGAAATCGTAGCAAGGATCTTAAAAATGGTCACCAAATTGCCGGCGATACCAGCGCACACAATCTTTGATGGTGGGAAAGATGAGTGAGCTAGCGGGGAGGTTTGCGGTTGGGATGTTGGATCGTCGTCACCCGGAGTTAGTTCTTGATTTCCCGAGCCTCGCTATCTTTCGTCAGGGCTGCAAACTTTTCTTTAATGGGAGCCAGCGCCGTCTCCATTACTCATGCAGTTGTTGGTAGGGCTCGTTTGTGAGCTTTGATTGAGGGCTCGAGACGCCGCGATAACTAGTTGTTCCAAGCGGGTTTCTGAGAGTCAGAATTTACAGCAATTCCTCTGGATGCGGGGGAGGGGGGGTGCCAAATGAAATATTTCACGGACAAAAAAGATCATCAAGGGGGTGGAACGAGCTAGAATTTCCACCTTTTGTGTCTCCAAGATAACGATCGAAAAGTGAGGTTGTTGTTGTTTAACTTCCGACGGCTCTTCGAGGAGGGCCCCGCCGCGGACCGGGTCTCCGCACCGGCCCAGTCGACGAGTCCACTTGGGATGGTGTGGGCCTTCGGACGATGCCAGCGTCTAGCAGAAACTGCATGACGGTGGCAGGGCGGGTCCAGAAGTGCTCCATATGTTGTCTATTCCGTGTGTTGCCCTGTGTATTAGTGTGTGGGGGCAGTGTAGGGACACATGCTGTATCCGCCGGTCCCAGATTGCAGTTCCAGGAGGCATCGTCCGGAGCAAGTCCAATCCTGTGCTTGTGTGCCGGGAGGGCTGTGCCGTGTCCCACCACGAGAGCTCATGCTACCCACCGTTCACCGGGGAAGGTTTGGGGCCTAGGGAGGCCAGTGCCCACCCAGTGAATTCTGTGTGGATGTCAGTCCGCTCGGAGACATCAGGGGGAGAGAGGAATAAAGGGAGTGGTAGTGTCTGTTGTGGATGTGGATGTGTATGCGTGTATACTTCTCATGTCCATCAGAGACCTGAGAGGGAGGACTTGGGTTTCTTCATGTAAGTGTGTGGTGGATGTTGATTTTGAGCAGCCGGTTGGTTGCAATGCGTAGGGGTGTGTTTCGAGTTGTCTGTAGTTTATTTATGTGGGAGTTAGCGGTGTCATGCTGCCATAAAGTATGTGCGTATGTGCGTATGGGTCTAATGTATTGTTTATAAGCTTTTGTAATGATCTCCTTGGTGTGTCCGTAGGTTGTGTTGGTGAGGGAGCGGATGGCGTTCAGTCTGTTTTTGGCCTTTAGTGTTAATGTCGTCTGTGTGTTGCTTGAATGTCATCCCTCTATCAAGTGTTACTCCATGGATTTTAGTGGTGGGTGTCACTGGAATAGGAGTGTTGTGTAGTGTAATGTGTGGCTGTAGTGTGTATTCTGTATTGTATGGTGTTATGAATGTGAGTGATGATTTTTTTGTGGAGACCTTCATGCTGTTGTTGTATAGCCAGTTCTCTATTGTGTATATGTATTGTTGAAGTTGTTCGGCGGCGGCCTCATGTTTAGGATGTTGTGAGAGTATTGTGAGGTCATCTGCGTACGACATAATGTGCGTGTTGGGTTTAGTGGGGTGTGGTATGTAATACATGAAAAGGTTGAAGAGTGTAGGTGAGAGTACGGAGCCCTGCGGTACTCCGTTAGTGTGGTGAAGTGTACTGGAGGATTTGCCGTTATATGCCGTGTACCCGTGTCTGCCTGAAAGAAAATTGGCAAGCCACTTTTTAAAGTTTGGGTGGATGTGTGTGCGTGTTGAGTATTTTGTCTAAAGTATGTGTCGTGTGTGTGTGTCGTGTGTGTCGTGTGTGTGTGGGGTGGGATTGTGTCGTGGGATTTGCAGATGTCTATGGCGGCAATGAGTGATCTATATGCAGGTTTTGTTGAGTTAAAACCTTCGAGGATTGTTTGCGTCATGTTTGTGAAGAGAGTGGAAGTGGAGTGTTGTGGCCTGAAACGGTGTGGGGGAGAGTGGTATGTGTGGTGATATGTTGTTGATAACCAATCTTTCAAGTATTTTTGAGGGGTTGCAGAGTAGTGAAATAGGTTTATAAGAGACTGGTTCTGTTGGGGATTTGGGGGGGTTTCAGGATAGGTACGAGTATAATCTGGCTAGTTTCCAGATGTTGGGAATACTATTTGTTATGAGTGATAGATTGGAGAGTGGGATACGTTATATTGGTGGGGTGTTTCACAATATATGAAATCTCTTTTATCACAGAGTATGTGGAAGAGATCGTAGCGAAGAATTTAGTTTAAGAGGATCTCCATTTATGCACTCGAGGGAGAAAAGCAATTATAACTGTGCGAACTGGGCGATTGCCGATGCAGTTTTAAATTAGGGAAGAGAGGTTGCAAAAGTGGTACATGGGTGCTTACCGTGGTTGTTTAATATCAACTTTCCATATCGTTGCAGTGCAATAGCGTTGAGTTGCCAAGGATTGCAAAAAAAATCTGCATATAGGAATTCGTGTCACTCTCGTTATCATTTTTCGGAATGGAATTAAAAGGCTCGGTTTCATTTTGGTTGCGTAATCGAACGTTTTTGCAGCATTCGGAGGCAAATTTGATTTTAATTCCCCCCTGAACACAAAAGTTAAATTAGATGTATTCGGGCAACGAGCTAGATATTAGAGGGTGAAGAGAGAAAAGGTGCTTTTACTAGGGCGAAAGAAAGATTTTTTTCTTAGTGGTCGTCTTTTACAAAGGAAAATTCTTCTTTTTTTTTTCTTGAAAAGGAATTGTAAATACTCAGAAATACCACACTCCTCCTCATCGGTAGATTTCGGGCTGCCCTAAGCCGTGTCCCCCTCCTCAGTGGGTGAAGGGTGGTACAACCTACAAAAAAAAAATGGTCAACCCTTTTAACAGGGATTCGAGCCCCCACCCCCATTCCTACCGGACAGAATTCAAGTAGATAAAGAGATCTGAACCAATTCTGGAAATTGGTATCTTGCTGTCTGGTTGTTTGTTAGTAAAGTACTGAGGGGGAGGGAGGGGCTGCCCGCTGATGTGTTTTGGGGGAATCCCTGTCCCATATATCCCTTGATTAACCCCAGTGTATGTATATATTCACTTCTAATAATGAAACATGGTTGGTTGCCAAGGCAGCTTTCATTATTATCGTCTTTAAAAAAAAATCGCGTGGGGAAGAAAACGGGAAGGGAACGATAGCGGTGCTGCGATTGGCCGCCTAAGTACGAACGAGAAAGGCTTACTTTTCTATATTATCCCTCCCCCCCATCCAAATCAGTTTTACTTGGCACTACGAAACCCCCCCAACCCCCCGCGCGCTATGTGGAGACGCCCGGAATGCGTTCGTATTGAGAGACGCGCGAAATCGAACATACCAACTCAAGCATCCTTCACGAGGGGGCGATTAGACAAGGAGGGGAGCGATTGGGGGTAAAATTATGATGCTAGATTGGGCTAGGTAAAGTTAAGGTAGGTAATGAAGTTTGATTAGCGTTAGAATAGGTTAAGTTTAGTTAGGTTAGGTTAGAGTTAGATTTGGTTGGCTTAGGTAAGGTTAATTTAAGTAGGGTTGAGTTATGGTGAGTTGAGTGAGGTTAGGTTAGGTTCCGTTTAAGAAAGGATTCAATGGCCTCGTCGCTGACCAAATCCTTCAACTACAAACTGGCTAACGTGGCGCTGATGCAAAGCGATAGGACGCAAGTAAAGCACTCTTGTACCCCTGGCGAATCATCCACTGCTTCTTGGTTATTTCGCACACTTGAGCTGTTTGTGAAGATCATGGTCACCAAGTCCGCCTCGCAGCCACAATGTCGCAAATATTTTAACTAAGTTTGGAAATTAACA
Source organism: Ceratothoa steindachneri (assembly GCA_963969495.1). Lineage (NCBI taxonomy): Eukaryota > Metazoa > Arthropoda > Malacostraca > Isopoda > Cymothoidae > Ceratothoa > Ceratothoa steindachneri. The sequence goes on from OZ018334.1 coordinate 10,239,842, forward strand.
TTCAAAACATCTTTTGACTCCCGCGGAAATAGTAACTTTAAGTCGGGCCTAAGTTACGCAACATTTATTCTTAGATGCAGCTGTGTACCCAAGGACATAGTTGCGATGTGTAGCAGAGAGATGCACATACATACATACATTGTATATCTCACTAGATATACATAAATTCATTTATCTTTCTCTCCTCCTCCTCTTTATAAATAATCTGCTTGATCTTATGAACATACAATATCGCTAGTGTATCATCTTCACTTGAAGATGATACACCATCCAGGACACCCGTCAGATATGACCAACGAGGACAATGTGGCCCGTGTGGAGAAGATGATCCTCGAAAATCGACGGGTGAAGGTCGAAGAAATGGAGCGAGAACTTGGAATATCACATGGAAGTGTTATCAACACCATCCACGACAATTTGGCCATATATATATATATATATATATATATATATATATATATATATATATATATATATATATATATATATATATATATATATATATATATATATATACCTGCCCCGACGCCCCCCTCTCCCCCTGAGGATAGACTAAGGGAATTAGATCTGTTCTCGCTGGAAACCCTTAGACTGCGAGGTCAGCTCATCGAGGTTTTCAAAATACTTCGAGGGTTCGACAATGTTAACTACCGGGATATTTTCACACTGAGTGAGAGCAGAACGCGCAATCACGGCTTCAAACTTGAACTGAAGCGTTACAACCGCAATCTCTGTGCAAATTTTTTCACCTACAGTATCTGCGGTAAATGGAACGCACTTCCAGTGGAAGTTGTCAACAGTGAATCTGTTGACCAGTTCAAATCAAGACTAGACAAAGTCTTGAAAAGTGGCCGTTTAGGGACGCAAAACAATTGAGCAGCCTTGTGCCCGCTCGATTGCTAGTCCAAAGGTACCCTCTTTGAATGTACCGTAAGGTCTCCTAGGGTACTTACTTTCCTTGTTGTTACTCCTTGTTGTTCAAGCGTGTCTTTAGTCGAAAGATGGGTACGAAGTGAAGGCCTATGGCCGCCTTAAAGCGCGCCATTCAAAAATGCCTCGGTGTAACTAAATATATCCTTTATCTCTAAAGGCGATGCACTTTTTTAAATACCATTGAGACACTGCTCAGAATAACTAGTTGCCTGAATATGTCTTTGCTTAATTCTTATTTAAAAAAAAAAAAACTATTACAAGGTTTGGCTGATACGGTTGGCGCTTGTAACTAGTTGTTGCACTCTTATGCCTGTATGTCTAATGGTACTCATAGACCAACTTCCGAAATGTTTGTTTGTTTTCCAGCCTCTACAACTTGCAGACTCGGGCTCCATTGAATAAGAGAATATTTCCAAACAAATGATTCGGACATTCTTCTTTTAAATTCAATAAAAAACAAGGATTAAAAGAGCAAAAAACTAAATTACGAATGTATACCGATAACTTACAATAATATTGCATATATAATTAGTCCCTAGTATTAGATATACCGGGTCTAGTTTGCTTGTAGCTGGAGGGAATAAAATAGTTCGATCTCTCAATTCTGATCGGCCCAAATATAGCCTCCTACCTAGCTAGCCTTAGCGCTGAACTGAAACGCAAGATAACGTAACGCAACTTGCCTGACCGCATCGGAAAGCTAACGTCGGAGAATTAACGCCTTTCTTCCAACGCCATCCGCAGATAGACCTATAAAAGTAGGCCTCAATGTTCGACATGCTCCCTTCCTTCAGCTTATGTCCATGTCAGCGTAACCCCCCACCCCCACTCATTTCAAAATCACGCCCCCTCAAAACACCGAAAGACAGATTGGAGTTAAGTTACAACAACAAATGCAAAAAAAAAAGCGACTAAAATGGAGCTCCGGTTGGAAATGACCTTCATTCTGCTCACGAGGGTTGTGTTGGTTGGGAATCAAGGCCATCTGACTCGTCGGGCTAAGTCGCTGAGTGTGACGTCACACGAAGGTAAAGCGATACTACTAAATGATTTTGGGGTATTTCAACTATTTTAAGGCTAATTGAACCATTTCTCGGACTTTCGGGATTGTCAAAATATTACTCTCGTTTTACTGCATTTGTAGTCTTGGGTAATCGATCTATTTGCTTATGTGAGGGAGATTCGAATGGTGTATATATTCAAAAACACACAACACACGCATACAATAAGCTGCCTATTATTATTAAACACTAAGATCCTAAAATCAACGAGAACATCTGAACCAGAATGTTTGTGAGGAGAGGTTCATAAAGTAATGAAATTAGTGTATGTGAAAATGAAGAAGTGGTCTAGGAGACTACTTAGGGCGGTCCGCCAATAAGGCTGTACATTTAGAGAGCTGCACAGCCAGCATTAGCTTCACAATATCCAAACACCACCCAAGGAACATAGTCAACATAAACCTCGCTCACATCGACATCAAGGTCAGAACACAACCATTGCGAGTCGTTTGGTCTCACCCAGGCCTTGTGCGCGAATTGCTCCGGTCTAGGTTGACGTGCACTTAGTAAGGAAGGGCTGTGGTCTCCACCCTTATTAGTCGTTCTTTTTTAATCTATAATTGAAAATCCCCGTCCCCATTTTAAGAGAAAATCTTCCTCTCTTAAAGAGAAAATCTTCCTCTCTTAAAGAGAAAATCTTCCTCTCTTGGTATTGCACTTTAAAATTAGAGGGATAAAAACAACCAGGGTGGGGGATCTGTGGATCACCAACGTATTTATGTTGATCAATGAAAAAGTAAATGATCGGAAAATAATTAATTTTGATTTGAAAAAGATTGTCTTTTTAAGAGATACCCGAAAACGGTTTTATCTCCGAGATTCCCCTTTTTAGTAGAAATTGAATAAAATTAGGAATTTAGTTAAAGGTTTAGATAATCGAAGTTGTATACAATCTACGCGATTAGAGTGAGTAGAGTGAAGTTGTTACTTGAGCAAAGGAGAGTTAAGAGGGATCGATTTTTTTACGATAAATAATAAAAGTAAACACTTAATTTGACTTACCGTAAACATCAAACATACTTGATAGGTAGGAAAGGCAAAGTTGACGAGGGAGGATTAAATTGTAGAGGAAAATTGGGGAGTCTCAGGAGGGGGTTTGATCGGAAAGCGCCCAAAGGAGGGTTCGAACGATGTAAGGGGAGACGTTATTCAGATGAACAAAAGGTTCCTCGGTTCAATCCAGATTCTTTTTGTCTTTAACAATCTGGTTTCTTTCATTAAAGCTGCTCTTAAACGATCAAAGGTGAAATAGAGGAATATTTATGAAAGGAGTCGTTAAAGCAGGAACTGTATGGGCAAACATCAATATTTCCCAATGGGAAACTCTCGACTAACGTGGGATTAACCATGGATATCTACGGCGTGTGGCAACGGCCGAGAGGGAGTTGGCAGTGGATTTTTTTAAAGTGCTAATCTGGCGACTGCCTCCGAAGGAATCCACCCCCTAATGTTAAGAGTTAGATTGAAAAAAAAGTGCAAAAGATGCCAAAATATCTACTCGGAAAAACGCCCCCCCCCCAAAAAAAAACAAAAAAACAAAGACAAAACAGAAGCCCAAAATGAGCAAGAAGGAAGCGCGCTGTGGCGATAAAGGGAAGGGCCGCCTCCCACCGGCGCACGAACAAGTCACATACCACAAATATAATAAAATAAACAGGAGGCTAACTGGAGGAGGCCAGCCTCCTCCAAAAAGAAAATAGTCCACTAACTCGCCCCGAGCACAACGACAAGCAGTAGCGACCCCGCTCATCCCGATATAGGGACGGGTAACGTGCCGGAAAGATCGACCAGACAAACATTCAACAAGAAAGTGGCGAACAGTGTGAAGGACTAAGAAGTGGTCACAGGCGAGCGCGACAGAAAGCAACCTGAAGCCGTCGTGGCATTGGGGGGTAGAGCAATGGTGACATTGGGGCGCAATAGCGCGCAACCGTCTCCCAACTTCTTTGCAAAGAGGCCCGGAGTGATTCCCTTATTCTTGCCATCCAGTCGGCGTGAGGAAGAGCCAAACGCTGGTCTGGTCGGCCAGTCCTCGGGGATTCTTTGCCTCCCCCATCGGCGCGCTCATTCCCCGAAATTCCGACAGGTCCAGGAACCCAGCAGAAGATAATCTCGACATCCGCCATGTTCGCGGCAAACGTGGCGTTACGGATACCGCAAAACAGAGGGTTGTAGAGATTTCAATATTCCGAGAGCACTCAAGGCGCTTTGTAAGTGGTGACAGATTACAATCCGATCTCCAAACAGGGTAAGTTCTCCCTCGTAGAGAGCTGTATACTCAAACCAGATGGGCCGTGAAGACAAACGCAGCGCCTGATAGAGACCCACTGAATCAAAGAGGGGATACTGCGTGGAAACCGACCCCCTCCTGGCAAATGGAGCCATCAGTATAAATACACTGACATGAATCCAGCGTGACCCGAAGTGTTCTAAATGGAGAAACGGAATACTCCCGACGCTGTGGATGCTTTGGGAGCAGAGGCGTGACAACAAATAATTAAAGGTCGTACCCTCCAGGGTGGCGTCCTGGGCAGAACCAGAAGCGCCTACCAGCCCGAGAGCTGTGGAGAGCTTTAAGGAAGTTCCTAGCCCTAAATCCATACAACTGCTATAACTAGTGTCTCTCAGCGCCATAGACACCCTCGAGATCTACTGCGGATGAAGTGAGAGCCGTTGGCGACAGGGCTCGGCTTCGGATGCATAAAACTCGTCCGTAGTAGAGCTTCGAACGAACAAAAGATCGATAGGAAAGCAAGACAGTAACCATATCAGGACCCCCGGGTGCTAAACATCAAGGAGCGAAAAATGTCCATGGCACTGGGATAAAATACCCCAAAGGCTGCGTATATGAGTGTCTCGGGTGAGTGGTGGGTAGAAAACAAAAATAATCAAACGGTCAAATAATCGAAAGGTCATCCACGTAAAGCGTGGCGAGAACATCTTCCGTCAGCACCGAAGCCATCCAGTTGAAGCTCAGAAAAGAGTGACGCTGAGGACACTTCCTTGTGGGACACACTCTCCCTGCTCCAATGGGCCAGAAAGGGCCGGCCCCACACGTACGCGGTTGCCCACTCGCCCCAATAATGTGGAAGGTCTCTATGATACTGTATTGCCAAGCGACATCATAGTGGAAGTTGTGGAAGCCGCACTCTGCAGAAGACCGATGGCCTCCGCTGTCCATAAAAAAGGCTAATCTAACATTTACCAATTTCTCCATCAACTTGCAAACGCAGGAGGTTAGGGAGATTGGGGGGAAACTGGCCGGGGTAGAGTGATCTCTCCCTGGTTTGTGAAAAACGAGCATAGTAGCCATTCACCATAAATCTGGAATACCCTCTGTCCACGAATACTTTCATGCGGGAGCGATACCAACCGACACGCACCGACTCGGGGAACCTGTCACGGTCGAACGTGACAAGAGTGTAGGAGTGGGTCTCGAGGCCCCTCCCTGTTTTTTCATCGCGTTCGACCTTGACCGCTCCATAGTCGGTCAGCTTTAAAGTATCTTCTAAGGAATAGCCATCAAGTGTCCGATGGGCGTTTAATAATGACCACCTTGGAGAGATCCACCGCAATCGACAGAAGGCTCCGTCGAGAAACGGGTCACCTTCGGCTATATACCAATCAAGCTAGCTAATGCTCTCATTTGGTGGATTAAGTTGCTTTTGGCCAACATGATGACATCAATGGAGTGAATAACTAGTAGGCTCAAAAACACAAGGTAAGTTCAGAATCAAGGACTCCGACATAATCGAGGCTCAGCTCAGTTCTCTTGCGACTTTGCCCTTTCTATGTGGCTCCCCGCCCGAGGGCACTTCGGGCCGGACGTGTCGATATTAGCCCGATTGCTTTCCAAAGCGACAGCAGCCCGTTTGTCCCCAGAGCCCCAACTGCGGGAAAAGATTCCTTACTCTGTCTTAATTTTCTTTTGAGGAGAGGAGGGTGTATAATAAACCCGCTTCTCTCCACCCCTGGTAGGACCCCCTAGGCCGGACTGACCGGCCTCGGCAAGATCCTTCTGAAATGGTCTTAACTTTGAAAACGGCACCAGTCGGGGAACGAGGTCCCCTCCTGGCCTGGTGAGACATCGGGAACTCAGGCTACCTTAGAAAGTGGCACCGAGGCGGATTCAGGTTGTTTGGCACCACCCCAGCTTCGCCCCATTGAAAATCCTGCCCTCTGTGACTGGGTCACCTCCGGGATCATGTCCTATTCAGTCACTACCAAGTAAGTCTCTGGCCAGCGACCGATCTCGTCGGGAACAAAGGGGGCGGGGGCACGCCGGTCCCTGGCAAGGTGCATACGCATGCCTGTAGGATGGTAGGGAACAAGGGCCGACAGGACCTGCTATTCCTTGTTCCTCTAAGCGGGTTGGCCCTATCAAGCCGGTCCTTCCGGGAGCGGTCAATTTTCGGTCAACTTTGCAGTCCCCCGTGATGGAAAAGGGGGTCTGCCACTTAATATGATGGAGTCGCCAAAGGGCGGACCCCCCCCCCCCAAGGGCCGGACCATTTAAGAAAAGAGAGAGAAGCGCCCTGTCCGATTGAACAAGTTTGGAGGGCCCCTAAGAAAACATGGGATGGGGGGCGCATCTTTTCGGAGGTGGAGGTGCTCGAGAACAGCTCCAAAGATGGCAAAAAAGGAAGCCCCGTATTAACTTTTAAAACCCACAGCCTACAGCGTACGTGCATGACGTCACTACTCCTGCTGGTGACTCCACAAGCTAAGCTGTACGTTATTCTCAATGCCTACGTGACTTCTCAAACGTCCCGATCGCGATGAGAAAACTGAAAACAATTTTACTTTACATATCATCAGCCCGAGGCAATACATTGGGTTTCGTGCCCCTACACCCCTACACCCACTCTCTCCCGCATTCTACACATCTACCGCAACTACAAAGAAAATATGACCTCAGCGTTTTTGAAATCAGCCATTGAACACGTGTACGACAAGTGGTAACCGTTCGTCTATGACAGTGGACGGAAATAAATAATTAATGATAACCTGTCGATAAGAGAAGAAAAATAGCTTAGTCATTGTAAGATTAAACATGGTGAGGATTTACCGGAGAAAGAAACCGCAAATATCTTTTATCAACTCGAGAAGGCTCGCAAGATGTTATTTAAGTCGGTGCAAAATATCTTAAGGGGTTTTAATTGCACTTCTGTTTCTGTCTGCCCCTTGTTTTTTGTTGAGTGAATATAGTGTCAGTGGAATAAAAAAAAACTGACAAAATACGTAAAACGTCACAAATCACAGCGAAACGTAAAAAGAAGTAGGCCAAAGTCTTACATCTTCGCAATAAGTCTCCCCCCCCCTTCGCACTCCCCCCAAAATTGCTGCCCGGAGACAGCCAAATTCCTCACGAATTCTCTACCAAATCTGCACTCGGCTGAAACCGATACAAAGAAATTTTACTTTAGAGTCGCTAAATTAGTTTGCACGGGGGCAATTTTAAAAGCTATGGAGAGACATTTTAAGTATACGAAAGAGGCTGCAAACCTCTAATAATTAATTTAAATACTTGGCTCGCGCACCGCGAGCTATTTTGCTTTACTGACAAATCTTAAGAGGAAGTACCTTGAAACGAGTTATAATAAACAAGCGCACAAGTGTATTGCTACGAGTTCTTTACAAGTCCACAAGTGTTCAAACAGCCACTGTATCTGAACACCATCCCCCTATAAGAGACGGGGAACCCATCGTCCGGGGTCAATTTTTTAATCCTCAAATAATGAAGTTCAAATATTGACGGCTTGATGAAATCAAGATTCCGGACGTGTCCAGAATGTCGCTTCAAAGTCACCACAAATCGGTCGTTATGCTAAGAAAAATGTGAAATGCACTTTTATCAGATTTAGTGTAGATTCACAATTATTTACAAATTTATTATATGCAAAAGGCTAAAATGTAAAATATACATTAAAAAAAAAAGTTTTTTTGCTCAAATGTTCATTTCACATTTGTTTTAGCATTCGGCCTTTCACAATTTGCACTCCAAACATAACTGGAAGGCCACAACAACCTCCCCTCTCAATATTTTCGTCTAACAGCATTGAAATATTTAAATTTGTACTCGCGAACTATTTGGCGACAAAAAAAAAATTAAATTCAATATACACCTTTAGGTGTTTTGTAAATTTAAGTTCTTTGTTTTAGTCCTAAACTAGTTACCACTTTCCAACTCATAGAACTTGCCTATATCCAACATAACCGTCACGGAAAAAAACCCTTCAGATCGATCAATCCCTCTTCCACACCTTTAAAGGAGAACTTATTCAGTAGTACCTCGAGTCTCTCTACATATGCAAGGTACCTCGGGGAAGGTATCATGGTTCTTGCCCTCATATACACTCACTAGCAGGTTGATGCCATGCTCAAATATGGGCATCATGCCCTTATACATTACTCTAAATGTGGCTCGACATACATACGAGTTGGAGATTAAAGAACCTTACTTTTATAACTAGCATTCATAGTTTTACTCATTACACTTAGAAAATCTTAATGACCTATTTATTACTACTTTTAAGTCCTTCTCACACTCTACTAAGTTGAGCCAATGACTATCCATTATCCGTTCACATTTTTAATAACTTTGCAGTTTTGTTTAAAAGCCACGTCTCATCCAATTGTCAAATAAAAACTTTAAATCGTTCTGCACTTTAAAGCGACCATCAACCTTGGTTGTTGCAGCTACTCATTTAGTGTCAAGAGTAAAAAAAAATTACACCGCTATTATTTTCCGACAAGATCATTTAAATAAACCAAAAATAAAAGGAGGTACAGAAAACAACCCCAAGATACTTTCTTTCAGCCTTTTCATATTAAAGGTCTCCAACATATGCCATGCATTTTGAATTTATAAAATTTAATAAAATTCCACCTCCCTTATCTAATTGTTTTATAATACACAAATTCGAGCGTTTGTTTAAACATCCTCTACCGTTCAAACTCTGGTTGAACATCATTAACCTCACAGTCATAAAGATCTTCTGAAATCACTTTCTTAATTATTTTCTCGAGAATTTTACAAATTATAGAAATTAACCTAACTGGTCTATATAGTTATTAGATTCCTCTTTACTTCCCTTTTTAAAAATGGGTACCACCTTCGCGCTTTTCCAATTGAAACTAAGGAAGACTTACTTTGCAAAGGTAATTGACGACATTAAGGAATATTGAAGAAGAAAAGAAAGAAAAATGGATGACCAGGGGGTAAAAAATTAAAAATTAAAAAAAAAAATCAAGCGATACATACTTCTATAACTTCCTGGTACAACCCTCCATCATAATCATGTTTACTAATCCCACAGGCATAAGGATGGCCCTCATCAACGCCCTATAAAGTACAAAGCTACGTATCTTTTCTTTCTGCGAAATTGGCCGTACGCAGCGAGATTTTTTTTTTTTATGGAGCCCATCTGGCAACTACCCACTTGGGCATAAGTCGCCGAAAAACACGACAGCCTAGAACTAGGCTACTTTAAAATAAAAATATAAAACATAATGATATAAATTGGAAAAACTTAACAATCAGGAAGCAATCTCCGGCAGCGGGGGGAGGTCCCCCTCACCCCGGTGCAGGAGAGTGCAACCTACAAACAAAACAATAACAAAAAAAGAACCTTAAATAAAGGGGAGAAGCCGGCCTCCCCCCAAAAGTCCACAAGTCAATGTGCACGAATCCGTCCCGAGCATAAGGGACAGGCGGTAGCGAGAGTGCGACACGACTCAGTGCAACTCTGCAATCTCCGGAGATCTTTACACATACTTCTCAAATTCGCACGCAAGGGGGCGGGTGGGCTCCGTGTTGACCGTTTCACCTGGTACCTGTAGGAGAGGTACGTCCTCCGACCCTAGTGCCCCTGATATTCAAAGTAATTTAGTAATTTGAGACTACTCTGGCTTTATTCATTCTAGATTTACCCCGTTTCTGCCAATTAAGAAGCTTTGTATTGCATATTTTCTAACCCGGCAGTTAATATCGCAACTTAGTCGCCGACCAGCTTTTGTCCATCCACCCCTTGTCTGGGAGGGAGGTTTTTTGTTTTATAAGAGCCCATCTGGCGACTGCCTACTTGGGCATTAGTCGCCGTATTAAAACTGGCCTAGTTCTAGGCTACTTTAAAATAAAATTAAAGAAACTAAAAAAACACCCCAAATGGGGGAAAGAAAGCAAGCTGGTGCGTCGGGGAGAGGTACCCCCAGCGCAGGAGCGTGCAACTAAAGGAAAAAACAAACAAAAAAAATACAAAAAAACAAAAACAAAACAAACAAACCTTGCTTAAATAATAGGGAGAAGGCCGGCCTCCCCCAAGAAGTCAACAAGTCCACAAGTCAATGTGCACGAATCTATCCCGAGCACAAGGGACAGGCGGTAGCGACCCCGCCCATCCCGGTACTGGGACAGGTATCGTGCGCGAAGATCACCCAGACTGGGACATTCGACAAGAATGTGCCGAACAGTCTGGGGGACGACGCAGTCGTCGCAATAGGGCGCTGGCGAGCGCTCCATCAAATAGCGATGCGTCACACGAGTGTGTCCGATTCGGAGACGACAGAAAGCAACCTGAAGCCGCCGCGGCATTGGGGGATAGGTCCATGGGAACAATCGCGGCGCAATGGCACGCAACTTTAAGTTCCCTTCGACCGTCTCCCATCTTCTTTGCCAAGCAGTCCGAAGAGCTGCCCGTATTCCTGCCATGTAGTCGGTGTGAGGAAGAGCGAAACGCTGGTCCAGGCGCAGAGTCCTCGCCCACTCTTTGGCGCCCTCATCGGCGCGCTCATTCCCCGCAATTCCTACATGTCCAGGAACCCAGCAGAAAATAATCTCGACATCTGCCCGGCTCGCCAAAACCGTGGCGTCACGGATATCGCGAACCAGGGGATGCGGAGATTCCAATGCCCCGAGAGCACTCAGGGCGCTTTGTGAGTCGCTATAGATCACAATCCGGTCTCCGAACCGGGCACGTCACATAATCTCCCGTACTGAGTGGTGTATTGCCACCAGCTCAGCCGTGAAGACAGACGCAGCGCCTGGTAGAGCCCCGCTGACTTCAAACAGAGGGGATACGGCGTGGAAGCCGACCCCCTCCTTTGGGACTTGGAGCCATCCGTATACACTGGCATGGATCCAGCGTGACACGATGTGTGCTCCAAAAAGGTCGAACGCAATACTCCCGGCGCAGTACAAGCTTTGGGAGCAGAGGCGTGGCGACAAATAGCCAAATGTGGTACCCTCCAGGGTGGCGTCCTGGGCAGAACCAGGGGCGCCACCGGCCCGAGAGCTATATCTACCTCTCGAAGGAGTTTCCTGGCCCTAAACCCAGAGGGCTTAGGGTATGACTGGCGTCTCTCGGCGGCATAGGCACCATCGAGATCAGCTGCGGATGCAGTGAGAGCTGTTGGCGACTGAGGGAGGCGCCGGGCTCGCGCATACAGGCGAGTGATGCACTGCACGCGGCGCAGAGCGAGTGGCATCTCCCCAGCATCGACCAACAGGCTCTCAATGGGGGAAGTGCGGAAGGCACCGGTCGCAAGGCGAAGGCCGGTGTGGTGGATCGAATCCACCTTCCGCAATAAACGCTCGGCTGCGGATGCATAAAACTTGCATCCGTAGTCGAGCTTTGAACGAACAAAGGATCGATAAAAAAGTAAGGCAGTAGCCCTATCAGCGCCCCAAGCGCTGAACGTCACGGAGCGGAGAATGTCCATGGCGCGGGTACAAGAGACCGTAAGGCTGCGAATATGAGCCTCCCAGGTGAGCGTCGGTCGAATACAAGACTAAGGAAACGGTGCGACTCACAAAATCCAGGCGCACCCCATTAAGAAACAAATCTGGGTCGGGGTGAAGCCGTGGATGGCGGCAGAAGTGCACCACCTTAGTCTTGGCCAAAGAAAAGCGAAACCTGTGCGCTTCGGCATAGCGAGAGACGCGGTTCAATGCCTGTTGAAGTCGACGCTCCAGAGTTGGCATCTGGGCCGCGCCAAAAGAGATCGAAAGGTCGTCCACGTAGAGCGTAGCGAGAACATCTTCCGGCAGCACCGAGGTGATGCCGTTGATGCTCAGGGCAAAGAGTGTGACACTGAGGACACTTCCCTGCGGGACACCCTCTTCCAGCTCCTTTGGGCCGGAGAGGGCTCCCCCCACCCGTACGCGGAATCGACGATCTCGCAAAAATTCAGATATAAACATTGGGAGGCGTCCCCTCGCCCCCATCGTGTGGAGAGTCTCCATGATACCCTATCGCAATGCGGTATCATAGGCCTTTTCCAGATCGAAAAAGACCGTGGCGTAGTGCTGTCTACGAAGGAAAGCCTCGCAGACGGCATTTTCCAGTCAGAGCATAGCATCCGACGTGGAGTGGAACTTGCGGAAGCCGCACTGTGCGGAAGACAGATGACCTCCGCTGTCCGGAAAAAAGGCTAATCTAACATTTACGAATCTCTCAATCAACTTGCACACGCAAGAGGTTAGAGAAATTGGGCGGAAACCGGTCGGAGTAGAGTGATCTCTCCCCGGTTTGCGAAAGGCGAGCACAGTAGCGATTCGCCAGGAGTCTGGGAGAAGACCTTCCACCCAGATCCTGTTGAACAAATCTAAGAGAAAGGCCATGCCTCGCTCACTCAGGTGTCGAAGCATGGCGTACGGGACATCGTCCGGACCATGGGCGGTGTCCGCGCACGAAGCGAGAGCGGAACGCAACCTACTCACAATAATTTGTCGTTGAAGGGTTCTCCGCCTCTAGAGGTAAAGTCCAGCCGGCGGCCTTCCGCGACATGACGACGTGCATTGAATGCTGGCGAAGCAGCATCACGGCTAGAGAATGCAGAAAAAGCGGTCGCTAAGAATTCCGCCACGGACGCGGGGTCCGAGATTGCGGTCCCATTCTCCTGGAGAACGGGAGGGGGGTCCTGCGAGAACTTGCTCCAAATCCTTTTGACTGGCTTCCACACCTCAGCTAAAGGGGTCTTCCCGTTAAGTGAAGACACGTATGCCCGCCAAGAAGAGCGGCGGGCGTGCTTCGAAATATACCGGAACCTAGCCCTAGACCGACGAAATTCAGCGAAAGTGAAATCGTTCGGGCGGCGCTTAGAGTGCATGTAGGCATACCGCTTCTGTTTGAGGGCCGTCTCACACTCGGCCGACTACCATGGGAGTGGTCGGCGTGCAAAACGGCCAGACGTCCTAGGGAATAGTAGTCAAACCCACGGCGATGAGGTTGCCAGAAGAACTCAACGGCCTCATCTACCGAAGTAAACTAGTCGAGTTAGATAGAGAATTCAGTCATTTCCTGAAATGCAGGCCACCGCGCCCGCACCATGCACCACCGAGGTGGTCTCTCAGGCGGCAGTTGCCCTGAAAATGATATTTGAATGGGAAAGTGATCACTACCATGGAGGTCATCGACCACTTCCCAATCAAAATCAGGCTGCGCATCCGAAGAGCACAAAGATAGGTGAAGGCAAGAAAATGAAGCGGTTCTCGGACAGTGATGCGTAAACTCATACACGTTTAGGACACCCATCTTAAGCTCTTCGATCAGATCGGCAAGGACTTGTCCCCTGGGATTTATGGAGTAATCTTCCCAGAGAGGATGCCTGCCGTTCAGATCTCCAAGCAAGAGATAGGGCCTCGGCAACCCTGTCACGACGCGGCGGAAGTCCCCCGCGTCGAAGTCAGCTGGCGGTGGAATGTACGCAGAAATGATAGTATACCTCCTATCCAGGTGCAGCTGCACAGCCACTGCCTGAAAGGAGGTATCTAAAGAGAAAGAAAGAACAGAGACATCATGCCGGGTGTAAACCGCACATCCCCCAGCCCAGCCATCCCACGGTGGTGGGGTCGCAAGACCCTTATACCCCGGGAGGGCAGGCAGGGGTCACGCGCCTAGCATGGTCTCCTGCAAAAAAATAGCTAATGGGGAACGGGACGAGACGAGCCTCCGCAGCTCCTCCCAGTTGGCCCGGAGTCCACAGCAATTCCATTGAAGGAAATGCCCTCCAGGCCTAGCTCGGAGGAGACGCGGGGGCCCTCCTCGAACTGAAGACCCTCATGGGAATGGCCGTAGATTCCCGGGGGCAGAACCCCAGGCGCTGTTAGCCGGACAAAGCGCTATAGGCGCTGTCGCCTTCGAGGACTTATTGGGGGATGTTGGGCTCGCCATGCGAGTCTTTTCCTCCCTCCGCCTCGAAACCTTAGGCGGGCGTTGCGGCTTCGGAGGCGGGGGGCCCTTTTTTCGAGGAACCACCGTCTCCGAGCCACTCGCTCCACCTCGGGGCGTGGTCGAAGGAGCCCAAGCTCCTTTGTTGCTGTCCTCCTTTCGGGGAACAGCTTTAGGAACCCCGGAAGATGGCCTAGCGACCATCTTCAGGGGTGTTGCCTCTTGTGAGTCTAACGACTCGGTGAAGGCGCGTGGCCGTTTCGCAGTGCGGGAAACGGTCACGCTGGGGGAAGAGGGGGGAGCCCTGGTTTAAGCCAGGGCTAGGTATGAACCCTTTTTGCCGCCAGCTTTACCAGGGGAGCGCCCGGGTTGGGTAGAGTCCGCAGAAGGGTTCCGAATGGGCATGGAAACAACCGTGCTCGTTGGCCTGGATGGGCCAGGAGCAGAGGGTGCCTTTCTAACTATTGAAGCATATGACGTCCCAGGCAGAGCTGGGCGCGCCAGGACCAAGTCCTTAGCCTCGCGGAATGAGAGTCGATCCTGGGCCTGGACGGCCAGGATTTCTTTCTCAAGGAGATATGCACCACATTGCTTCGAAGAAGCAGGGTGCAGCTCTCTGCAATTGACACACTTGGCCACACACGATTTGGACTTATCGTGTGCGACCTTGGAGCAATTTTCCTATACTTCGGGTGACCCCGACTTTGCACGTCCACATGAGCGATTCGTATGGCCGAAGCGGTGACAGTAATAGCACCGCCGCGACAGTGGCCCGAATGCCTTCACGCGGTAGCGGTACCAACCGGTACGCACCGACTCAGGGAGCTTGTCACAGTCGAACGTGACGAAGAGTGTAGGGGTGGGTCTCGAGACCCCTCCCTGTTTTCTCATCACACGTTCGACCTTGACCGCCCCATGGTCGACCAGCTCTAGGGTGATGTCCTCAATGGAGTAGTCAACGAGTTCCCTCGCATAAACTACTCCTTTCACAAAGTTCATGGTAGAGTGCGGCGTCACACTCACCGGGGTACCATGAATTGTCGGAAGAGCACTTATCTTGGCCGCCTCGGCGGGATTCGCCGCATTCGCCAGAAGGCTCCCGTCCGAGAAACGGGTTACCTTCGGCTCTCAACCAATTGCACTAGCTAATCCTCTCCTCTGATGGATCATGTTGACCTTGGACAACATGTTCCCATCAATGGAGCGAATAACGAGGAAGCGTTTGAAGCCAGCGGGCTCAAAAACGCCAGGTAACCTCTGAATGAGGGGCCCCGATGTCATCGAGGCTCCGCCCTGTGCATATTTGGTCTTGGTCAGGGGCTCCGCAACCGGGGGGGGGGAGAGGGGCCGGATATGCCGATCTTGGCTTGGTCGCTTTCCATAGTGGGAGCAGACCCATCCGTCCCCACAGCCCCCGTGGATGGAGAGGAGCCCCGAGTCTTCTTCGTCTTTTTGGTCTTGGTCTTTTTCTTTTTTGGAGAGGAGGGCAGGGAATGAACCCGCTACTCATCCCCGCCGGTAGAAGACCCCAGGCCAGATGGACCGGCCTCAGCCAGGTCCTTCTCAGAAATGGAGAAGGTCTTGGTGGTCGCAGGGGCATCATCCAGAGGAGATCCCTTCCCTCCTTGTACTGCCTGAGAATCCCCAGCCGTTTGAGGAGGACCTTGCATAGGGGCGGATTCGGTGCTTGGCGCCGAGCCCGGATTTCCCCCCCATGGAAGGCCCTACCGTCTGAGGCTGGTTTTCCTCAAGGACCATGTCTATCACAGGAGGGGCCTCCAGTTGGCCATCCCCTCCCAGGAAATCGCAGGCCTCCTTGGCAGCGTCATAGGTGTTTAGTGGGGAGGCACAGGCCTTGACCCCAGCAAGGTTCAATATTCTTGCCAGCAGGTCTTTTGAGGGAAGCGACCGAAGGGGCCTGGCTTCCCTCTCCCCCCTAAGGGGGTTTGCCCTACCGAGCCGCTTCGATGTGGAGCGGCTGGCTAAGGGCTGCCTGCTGGCTTTCTTGGTAGTCCCCTTGGAAAGAACAGAGGGGACTGCCGCTGGTAAAAGGGAGGCGCCCGAAAGCACATCCAGAGAAGGGGGTGAGGGGGAGTCCCCTACACCCGTAAGCGAAGGAGAGGAGTAAGCCTCCTCTCCAGTTAGAGATTTATGGAGGGTCCCCTGTGCAAGCACAGGGATGAGGGGACCTCCATTTTTTTGGCTAGAGCTGCCCAAGGGCGGCTCCGTCGATTTCATAGGGGAAGTTGGGGGTTGGGGTTTTTTATACTCATCATTGGGCATGGTGACCCTCTTTTTTTACACGGGATGCAATCGCGCATCACCTCTCGCAGTAGCCCGCACTGCGAGAGGTGCTTACAAGCCGGCAGAGCCAGGCGCCGCCATTTAAAACCACCCCTCCCGCCTGGTGGCCTGGCAGTCCATCGGCATGGCGACTCCACCTTAGACACGGCGTAAAACAGATAGATTTTGAAGACGAGAGGAAAAGGGATGTGAGGAAGGTATGGGTGAGGATGAAACAGGTTGTTAAAAACCAACCCCCCCAGACCGGAGCTCAGGGGTTAGGGAACATTGGCCCCTCTCCCCTCAGCCCCGATCCAGGACGGTTGGCCGAGAAGAAGGTCAGCATCTACCCTGTGAAATTAGAGGCTGACCAGAAAAAGTTGTCGGAGAGGTTGTGTGAAAAGAGAGGAAACAAGTGTTTTGAAGGAAGGAAGAGAGGCTAAGCTGGGGCCGGACGGGGTGCTGAGCCCCGTCAGCACGGCGGCCAGGATGGCAAATCGCCGCGCCCCTTACGGGGAGAGCAAGTTGGAAAGGGGTAAGCAGGTATGTAATAAAGAGAAGTACAGATAGATGGGTCCACTAACGAGTACGGTGGGTGATCACCCGTTATTAATATACTCTGGTGTTATGCGATCCCAGGATGGCATGCAGTACACATGGCAACATGGCTACCGGACTGAACACTGTCCAGGTGGAAACAGTCCCGCACGTACAAAGTGGGGGTAGAAAAGGTTCGGAAGATAGCCGTACTACTAATAACAACAACTACACTACTAACAATAACAATAATCACCTAAAATAATAACTCAACAATAATAATACACAAATACTACTTATAATACAGAAATACTACTACCAATAATACAAAAACACTAATAATACGCAAACTATAATACATAATTTAAAATAAGAATAAATAATAATGCTAATAATTAATACTAAAGCCTGTCTCTTGCAACCTGCAGGCGTTAAATAGCATTGTTTATTAAGGTGACGGAGATCGTAGTAAGGAAAAAGAAAAGCTGACAGGAAGCGAGGAAGAAGCGAGGAAGAAGCGAACAAACTTACCCAGCCCCGTTAATGAGTTCACGAGGGAGGGGAAACCGCATTTACTTCAACTTTTCAAGGTCCCACCAGAGTGTTCATGCCAACCCAGTGATGGGACCTCCCTCATTTGCACTCAGGCCGGGAGGATGTGTAGCTTCTCCAGGTACCAAAGTGTAACAGGCTACACGGGGTATGCCCCTGCGGAGGTTCGGTGTTTGGAACCGAGCCAGATTTCGACCTCATGGTGCTGGATCTCCTCCGGGGCCATGTCCATCTCAGGGGGAAAGGGGCTGCCCCACAGGAGAGCCTTCAACGAGGTCATGCCGTGCAATAAATGCTGGCGGAGCAGTCTTCCGGCTAGATAAAGCAGTGGCCAAGGACTATGCCACGGAGGCCGAGTCCAAGACTGTGGTCTCGTCATTCTGATGGACGGGATGGAGGGTCCTGCTAGAACTTGCCCCGAATTCTTTGGCCTCGCTTCTACACCTCTACAAGAGGGGCATTCCCGTTAAGTGAATACATGAATGCTCGCTAAGAAGAGAGGCGGGCGTGTCCGAAACATACCGGAACCTAGCCCTCGCTCGGTGAAATTAACCTATGGTGAAATTCTTTGGGCGGAACTTGTAGTAAATGTAGGCAAATCGATTCTATCTAAGGGCCGTCAAGGAAACGGACGCCGTGGAAAAGTGCCAGGCGCTCTAAGAATATTAGCCATACATACGGAGATGAGGGAGCCAGAAAAAAACTCAACGGCCTCATCAACTGGCCTAAACTCCTCGTCTGAGATATAAGGTAGTCCTTTCCTGATGGGCAGGCCACCAAGATCGCTCCAAACAACACTGATGTGGTTTATCAGGCAGCAATGGCCCAGATAAGGTTATTTGAATGGGAATGTAATCAGTACCATAAAGAACAGCGACCTCCTTCCTACTAAACATCAGCCTGTCTTCCAAAGAGCACAGCGATAGATTGGGGTAATAAAATGAAGCGGTTCTCGGACAGTGATGCGTGAATTCACCCATATTTAAGACATATTTCCAGCTCTTCAATCATGTGAGCAAGGACCTGGCTCCTGGGATTGATCGGGTAATGCCCACAAGAGTGACTACCATTCAGATCTAAGAGATGGAGAAAAAGGCTCGGCAACCGTGCCACAAGGCGCAAGAAATCGGCCGCCTCGAAGTCAACTGAGGGTTGAATGTACGCTGAAATAACGGTATCCCTCCTATCCAGGTGTAGCTGCACTGCCACCGCTTCAAAGGAGATTTAAAGGAAAAAATATACAGCAGACGTGTCGTGTTTTAATCGTGTATACACCTGCTCGGCACCAATCCTGTGGGCTAAGGGGTCACGCACCGAGCATGGTCTCCTGAGGGCAAATAGCTAAAAGAGAGCAGGAAGAAAAGTCTCTCTGCAGCTCCTCCCTGCTGGCCCAGAGTCCAAGGAAATTCTCACGAAGGAAAATTCCCTTCAGGCCTAGCTTGAAGGAGACGCGGGGCTCATCCTCGAGGTGAATTTTATCACGTATGGTCGAAGCCTTCTCGGAGGCAGGGCTCCGTGGGCTGTTGCCTTCGAGGCCCTGGTATTAGCCGAGGCGGAGAGCGAGCTAGTGTGGCCCACGGAAAGAGGTATAACCCGAAAGATTCCGAATGAGCGTGGGGGCTACCATGCTCGCAGACAGAGGTCAGGAGCGGATGGTACTTTTTTGAGGCGTATGAAGCCCCAGGTCGCACGGGGCGCAACAGGACCAATCAATTGGCTTCAAAGAGATTCGCGCCAGGACCTGACCGGCCATGACTTCCTTCTCTAAAAGATACGAGCCACACGCTTCGAGGAAGTATGTTGTGGCTCGCCGCAATTCACATTTTTGGCATTACAAAATACATATTTATCACGCAAGGCCATTGACCACTTTGCGCAGAGTTCGGGTTGACTCGACTTGGCACGTCTGGAGATTCTATTAGTATGCCCGAAGCGGTGGCAATGGTGGCCTCTCCGCAGCAAAGACACTAATGCCTTCACGCAGTAGCGATACCAACATGCCCACAATGCATCTGGGAGACTGTCACAATCAAAGGTAACGAAGAGTGTAGAGGGAATATTTAGCCCTCCCCTTCCTCCTGTTTTGTTATCACACGCTCGACCTTGAGCACCCCTTGGTCGCCCGGCCTTCTGTGATTTTTTTCCAAAGAGTAGTCAACGTGTTTCCTACCATAGACTATTCTTTTTACCGAATTCATAGTAGTGCCCAGGGAGCACTCAGCTAGGACCTCACTAACTCTTGGACAATCAAGAAATTCTCGATGAAAGGCCCCGACGTTAAAGAGGCTCGACTCACCTTACTCTCAGTATGTTGAGTAAGACCCCCCCTACCCCTACTCGAAGCGTGATAGATCATCCTTAGCATGGTGTCCTGCCCAGTCGGCAGCGGACCCATCCTTTCCAGGAAGGAGAGGAAACTACACTTCGCTCTCAATCATCATATTTGGGTATTTTTCTGAGGAGAGGGCCAAGAATGCACA
The DNA here is from genome assembly GCA_963969495.1 of Ceratothoa steindachneri. Taxonomy (NCBI): domain Eukaryota; kingdom Metazoa; phylum Arthropoda; class Malacostraca; order Isopoda; family Cymothoidae; genus Ceratothoa; species Ceratothoa steindachneri. The sequence goes on from OZ018334.1 coordinate 10,259,858, forward strand.
CACTACGCTCCTCCCTAGAATGGGGCCCTGAGGCCGGATGAAACAGCCCCTGCGATATCTTCCGATATGGGGAAGGGCTGGCTGTCGTGGGGGCCTCATCAAATACGGGCCCTCCCCTCTACCCGACGACCTCTGCCCTCTTGGCAAGACCCTGTCTCGAAGTGTGCTCTTGCTCCGGGGTGGTTCTCACCGAGTTAGTACCCCACCCCTAAGGAAGACCCTGCCATCTTGGGCGAGGAAACCATGGGGTCCACGCTAGAGTCGGGAGGGGCCTCCTTTCAGCCATCTCCTCCCGTGCAGTCGGGGATCCCAACCAGGGACTAATCGGACACGTGGTCCGGTGCTGAAACGCGTCTCAGAGGCGGAAGAACCGATCTCCATCGGGAAAATACCGGCCTCAGAGCGTAAATAGGCGTGTGTCTATTACTGGGGGTGAGGGTGGATAGCGTCACCCTCACACCCAAGGGGGTTGGCCTAATTGAGCTGCCTTCTTGGCAGACCCCTGTCAAAGAGAAAGAGGGGCCGCAGTTTGTACAGAAGTAGAGTCCACCGAGTGCGACTGACTCATAGCAAGGGGTGATGAGAAAACCACCTCACCCGTAAACATATGAGAGGGAGAAGCCCCCTCTCTGCTAGGAGATTCTTGCAGGGGCCCCTGGGAAGGCACAGGGGGTGGGTTTTCCATCCCAGAAATGAAGCTGCCCAAGGGCGTCAAAGAGGAAACTTTGTCGCATAAAAAGGGTTAGAGAGGGGCCCCTACACCGGTCTGATTGGTATTGTCATGGTTTTCCTCGCCCACCCCCAATACCACGGACGAGCGAGGTTTGAGCAAAAGGATCCGAAATCTTGCCAAATTTAACGAGCCACACCAAAATTCGGAAACTTTCCGACCGATGAAAAAGGTTGGTTGGTGGGCTCTATCCCACGCCCAGCTGCTCCTGTCTCGGGGTTTTCAAGTCCCCAACCCTTGATGGCATAAAGAATGGTGTTCGCACCTGAACAGCGACGCTCCCCTACCAGAAAATTGGCCAGTGGACGGTATCCCCAAAGGGGCGTAGCTACCACCCGGGCAGACAAAGAGGCAGCTCATTAGGCTCTGCGAAACAGATCTTCCCATTAATCGCGTCCCAGAAGGTCTCTTGTAACCTGCGAATATGGCATAAGTTAGCGGGTCACTTCTTTGGGCCTTAAACTATAAAAGAGCGTGGGAAAAGTGGTAGAGAATTTTGGCGCTTCAGTTTTACCGTGGAGGTGGAGGTTAGAGCCAGAGAAACATGACCATTATGTTGCTTATTCCAGAGAATATATGTGAATTAATTTTGTACACATGACGAAGTATGCGATTATAAACAATACAACAGAGGCTCAACAAAGCACACCCATGAGAAAAGCATCTTTACTAGCTTATTTTTAAGAAAAAAAAACTTGTCTAGCTAACATTTAGAAACATCCTATCTTTATTATTATCCTGTAGGCCTCTATGCAGCTAACAGAATCAAATAAGCTTGAGTAAATAGATCAATGTCAGTCATATAGACAAAAAAAAGTAGATCTTACCTAACTTTATTATCATTAAACCTGAAAGCTACTTGCATTACATACTATTCCACTCTCTTGCATAAATACAAGAATTGCAGGACGTCAACCATAACTTTAAGTGTATATTTTTCACAGCTCCTCTTACCTCCAAGAAAATCCTCCTGTTCTTTGAAATTTACTTGTTTTTCAGTTCCTGCAGAAGGTTTCGGCATAGTTCCGTCGTTACGAATAATAAGGATTAATTTATTATTTTGCGTCTTTAGTTCTAACTGCACGATTTACAAAAAAAAAAAATAGGCTTCGCTAAAGTTTTGAAGTATTTGAGGTGAAATGAACCAAATTTTATTTACTGTAAATAGGTCATAACAGCAGATTTTGACCTAGATGCGTTTCACTTGAGTATACTTTCTTCCTTGTTTACTAGTCAGATATAACTCTCGATTTTGATGCAAACCAAGAGCCATTCGCACACAAAGAGATGTAGCAGCTGAGAAGGTGCTGTTGATGTTATGACGTCACAAAAGCAGTATTGCCACATTTACACTTGGAGAAATTTAATACTGGTGTTTTGCGAATTATTAAACGTAAAATGAATATAAAGTTTTATAAGAAATACATTAACAGGGAGCGTGGGAGAAACAGTCAAATAATAAATTTGAATTCGAGAGTAAATATAGATGTGTATATTTTGCCTTAACTAGGTAGAACTTGTATTTGCAACGCCTGTACGAGAAGCGCTGGAAAAATTTCCTATCGCTTTCCAGTCCAACTAAACCCGGATAAGGGTGCTGCCCTCAAAGGATGTGTACTCGAAAGTTTTGCTCTTGCGAGCGTAATACGCAGTGGGGAGAATGGGCGGTCTGCCCCCACCCCCTGTGCAGTTATGCCAATTAACGGAGTCAATATGAGAACCAAGTGGGTGGGTGGAATGTGAAGGGTATGCATGATGAAGGGAGGGGGGGGGGCTCGAGATTAAAGGGCAACAGCAACGAGGTCGCATCCCGCAGTCAATTACAAGGAAAGGAGGTGTTTCAAGAAAGCGGGGGAAGTGAAAATGTGTGGAAGAAGCTGCAGATTCTCCTGCAGGTATTGGGGCGGGAAGGGAACACAAGACTCCAGATGTTACCTGCCAATCCCTTGCGGGTGGATATAAGGATAGATAAGGAGCCAAGAGAGGGTGAACCTCCGTGGTCCGACCAGAGACGAATGGACGTTAGCTAGTTTGAGATCGCCGTTGGTACCGAACCGAGGTGGGGCGGGGGTGGGGGCGCTGAACTAGGTACCAGATTTTAAAGTCTACACTCAGGCCAGGAGTTGAGACTAATATATTTTTTTAATTTGTTTTTTAAAGTTACGTGATAGGAATAATTAATCTAGTATTTAAATTATGGTAGCTTTATTAAAAAGTCAATATTTCAAAAATAAAAGGGCCAAAAATGCATTCCTTCGTCGGGTTATACATTAGAGACTGGGATAAACACAGCTGAGCTTTGAAAGCAAAATGTAACCTTTATGAACTGCTTAAGAGTTTCAGTCGTATCCGTCTATCTATTATCTATCGATCTTTCTGTCTTTTGAATTATATGCAAATGTGTTTTCTAAGTATGGAAGTGAGAGGCGGGCTTTCCGTTTCATCTCACTATAGTATAGTTTCTTTCTTTTGTTAAGTCTTAACAAATTTATTCCTACCATTTTATTGAGAAATTTTAAAATATCAACATTAAAAATAGTCGCCTAGTCAGTTTCGATTTAGAAAGCCTTTTTACTAATGTCTATCCTGATGAAGCCATCCAAGTTCTAGCGAATGCAATCCTCTGGATGTAGTTTTCTTGGGAGTTTGGGTGCCTTAAAAAAGAGGCCGTTTGACTCGGATCACCTATGATAGGCCTTGTGGCTTTTGTCATCTGTTATATTATATTGTGGGGGACTTTGATTTTGTCTTCCCCTGGTGATGGTGCTTTTTGTGGGTGGGTTTTGACGGATGTGGATGACCTTTGATAGGCCTTTCTGGCTTTTGTCATCTGTTATATTATATTGTGGGGGACTTTGATTTTGTCTTCCCCTGGTGATGGTGCTTTTCGTGTGTGGGTCTTGACGGATGTGAATGACCTTTGATAGGCCCTTGTGGCTTTTGTCATCTGTTATATTATATTGTGGGGGACTTTGATTTTGTTTTCCCCTGGCGATGGTGCTTTTTGTGGGTGGGTTTTGACGGATTCGGATGACCTTTGATAGGCCCTTGTGGCTTTTGTCATCTGTTATATTATATTGTGGGGGACTTTGATTTTGTCTTCCCCTGGTGATGGGGCTTTTTGTGGGTGGGTTTTGACGGATGTGGATGACTTTTGATAGGCCCTTGTGGCTTTTGTCATCTGTTATATTATATTGTGGGGGACTTTGATTTTGTCTTTCCCTGGCGATGGTGCTTTTTGTGGGTGGGTTTTGACGGATGCGGATGACCTTTGATAGGCCTTTGTGGCTTTTGTCATCGGTTGTATTATATTGTGGGGGACTTTGATTTTGTCTTCCCCTGGCGATGGTGCTTTTTTGGGGTGGGTTTTGACGAATGCGGATGACCTTTGATAGGCCCTTGTGGCTTTTGTCATCCGTGAAATTATGTTATGTTATGTTATTATGTTATACTAAAACTTCACGTTACCAAAAGCAAAAATTGTGAAATAAGTTAAAACTTTGTGCTCCTCAATGTTTTTTTTCGGCAGAAATACGGACTTAGTATGGGCAACCCGTTATCCCCTATTCTTTGTAACCAGTTTATGGAACATTTTGAAAACTGCCCTACTCACCCCTATTAAACCAAACACTAATTTCGTATGGTATAGGGATGTAGGTGATGTAATTTCAACATGGCCATTACACCACTTAACTCTTTCTTTTGATATTTTTTTAACCAACTTAACACACTTCATCCCTCCAAAAAATATAAGTTGAATGGGAAAAAGACAATTGTTGATCTTTTCTTAATGGACGTCATGGAATGGCCGGACTCTATATTTATATATACGTAGGTACTTTGTGGCTTAGGGCCGAAGTTGGTTGAAGACCGTTAGTGAAAGGGGAAATTGTTAGGAGTCCAGTGGGGATTGTTTATTATTAACTTTGAGGGCACCTTTTAAACAAATATTCCAGACTGCAAGTTGGCTAAAGATTAACAGGTAGCTTGTACGCGCTGGGGTTACAAAAGAAAGACAATGACGAAAACATAACTTTACTAACAACAAAAGGATATTTATATTTACATAAAAATTGTTTTTAAATGGAACGGTCGCCCAGACGGGGTTAAAGATCCACACGCGATCAGGTAGGTTAATTAAGGGATTAAAGAGGTGAATGGTATAATCACTCTTTGAAAAATTTGGATAGTAGTAGATAAAAGATGGTGAAATGGGGGTAGGGTTGCCTTTGTTTTAGGTGCATCGCTGGCATGTTTTATTTTTATATAATTATTTTTCCTTTGTGTGATTATTTCTGTTGTCTCATGTTTTACTCTGTATGTGTTCTTCTTATTGTTTTTCTGTGTATTTGTTCTCCTTTTCTCGTTTAATCTGTATTCTTGTATCTGTGATGTTGAGCTTTCAAGCCTTTGTTAGCTTGCGTTTATGAGTTTGTACCTCGTGTGAATTTTCGTTGTTTGTTTATCCTGTTATGTTTTAGGTTTTCGTGTCATACTATGTGTTGTTAGAGTTTAAGTGTAAATTGGTCATATGTTTTCCTCCGAACAGACTTTGGTGCTTGGGAATCGCCGGTTACGCCCGACCTGTCCGTGCAGCCTGGCAAAGATGTTTATCCTGCGTCCTGTTCGTCTTAACTCTGGTATGATATCATTGGCCATTGTAGACCAGACTTTTTTGGCTAGTTTCTGGGTTGCGACATTTATCGGCTCCAGTTTCTGCCTGCGGTGCAGATCCCTCTGCTAAATTGGAGGTCGGATTCAGTTTGGTGATTTAAAGGGGGATTTTAAACCAGGGCGTTCACACAAATAATGGAGCAATTGGATAAGCCAGATTTAAGATCAATCTGCAGGTGGCAACGGTTACGATTACCTTATGGGATCGTTACCAAAAAGGGGCCAGTCGCGGTACGGTTAATGCGACGGAAGAAGTTGGTTTACCTCTGGCTTCATACGAGGGAACACTTGTCACCTTCGGAGTTGGAAATCCTTGTCAGTCCTTGCCGATTGACTAGGGCAGAGTTCACTGATATCGAAGCTTGCCGATTGACTAAAGCAGAGTTCACGGATCGATTGAGCCTTCAACTTGAATCGAAATCGCTACTGGGGAGGAAGGGGGCGTCCTTCAGCTCGTTCGTCGGAGTAGGTGGAAGTTTAACAGTGCTGATCTCTAAGCTCAGTCGATCTTGATAACGATCGTTGGAATGTCCAACGGATTCCATTATTCGAGCGGAAAGCCTGAATGCTCGCGGAGAGGTGGCCGTGTGTGTGGGAGGCGGGGGGGGGGATGAGAAGATGACATCGGCCCCTAGGCAAATACAGCTGGGGCGAGTGATAACAGCGTCCGCCGCCTCCTTGCCTAGGTTCAGCCATGCTTTCACCAGCTCCATGCGGTGATCTCCGGATCCTCGTGGGTACAGAAGGGCACGTGGCCGCCATTTGCCCTCATTCTGCTACAATGGAAAAGTCTTAATAATTAACGATAAAGCCTCTTTTGCTGTGTGCCGTAAGCCTACTAACTTTAATTCCTATATTGACTTTTTTTAATTTCACGATGTCAAAAAACAAAACAAAACATAGCTATATCTATATTTTGAAAGAGCGTTTTGAATTTGTGATCCATGTTTTCTTCAAGATGGAATTAACTACATAACTGCACGTTTATAGAATTGAACTATCCATTATATTTTATTTATTGAAAGCCTATCTAAAGCCAGGTCAATATTCTACCGGCCTCAACACAAAATCTTAGAGGCAAAAGAGTTGTTTATCCCTTCCATATTCTCCCCTACTTAAAGGATTAAACTCGATTGTGTATTCCAACCTGGTAACATTCAAATCTCCTTCAACACCAAACCCCTAGTACAGAACAAAGATGCTGGTGTATATCTAATCCCGTCCAAAGGCAGTAACTTGGATAAGCACATTTATGAACATAAGGCAGATGTTAAGAAAGCAAAAAATGCACAAAATCATTTGAATCATCTCAAAAATGCTAACCATGTTATAGATTCCTCCATTGTCCAAATAATTACAATTGTGACCATTTAAATAAAAGGAATCTCATTGGAATCATCGTTAATTAAAGAAATTCTGAATTTCAATCTCTCAGAAGGACAGTTTAAATGTAACCCCAATGTGTTAAACCTAATCCGAAAAGATGTTAATGACCTTAAGTTAACGGCTCCAGATTAATGCCGGTGGTCCATTGCTCGATATTCGAATGATTTGAATTTTTGTCAATTTACGGCCGAAGTGGATATGAGAAACTACATATCGAACCTATTTCCGTCTAAATAAACTTTATGCCCTGATGCAGTGGTTTACTTTTTACATACTCGTAAATGTATGTTATTGAGTAGTGTTTATATATATATATATATATATATATATATATATATATATATATATATATATATATATATATATATATATATATATATATATATATATATAATTAGGTAAAAGGCCATGTTGTATGCATGTACTATTGAAGTCCACAGCTGTGGCAGCGTTATTAATTTTAACTTGTTTTTTAACGGGGTCTTCGAGACGAGAAAAACATCCACAAATGACATTCTTTACTCCTAGACATCTTTCGACCGTGTTAGGTCATCTTCAGAGAATAACAGAAGATGATATACTCAATATTAGAAGATGTTGGGAGAGTGGTAAATAATAGTGGGTGAATAATTAAAGCAGGGAGGGGTATTTTGCCCTAGTATGGGTGGCATCGCTTTACGTTTATAAATTTTTACTTTTGTTTTTATTATTTGTTGATCAATGATCAATGATGTTTAAAGAAAGAAATTGGTGTAGTGATAGTTAGAGAAAAAGATAGAAGTATGTGTAATTAAGAGAGAGAGTGATATGTGCCAGGTCGTCTGGCAAACTCAGTATTTCTAAGTATTTATTTTTATTCTTGCGTTGAAAAAGTTTTTTAGCGTTCGAGCCTTTGTTTTCGTTTGTGTTTCAGTAGATTAATTGATCTTGGATAACTGCTAATGCAGTTAGTCTTTTTGATTCTTCTTATTTGTGTTAGCTTTCATTTAAGTAACTTATTGTGTCCACGGATCTTTTAATATTATTTTGCACAGTTGTTTCAATTTTTCAATTTAATTCTTTTTAATTATTTATTATGTATTAAAGATTTTATTTGTGTCCTCTACGGATCTTTTAAAATACTTTTCTTTTCTTTTTATTTGTCCACTTCGGATCTTTCTTTTTTTATTAAAATATGTCCACTTCGGATCTTTTCTTGAGTTATGTTTATTTTATTCTTTGTTTTCCATTTTTGTCCAGTTCAAATTTGTTTTATCTTCTTTTTTTTATTATCTTTTAGGTATATATTGGTATTATATCAGTTAGTATCTTTAGCTGGCTACTTTTGAATGCCTGCTTAAAGTGCAGGTTAGGGTGTTCATTTTCAGGTAGTGTTAATGGGTTTGTAATTTCCTGTGATATAGTTCGATATATTTTGTCCCATAGATGGATTGCATTATTTGTTGTAATGGACGGTATATTACACTCTCTGAAGAATTTGGATAGTAGTAGATAAAGTAGGTGAAAATATAAAAGATATATAAGATGGGGGGGGGGGCCCTAGTAGGAGGGCATCGCAGTCTTTTTCCTTTTATTGTTGTCATATTTTACTTATTTGTGTTATGTATTGTTTATTCTGTATTGTTAATTTTACGTGTATCAGGCGTGTTCTTCTTATTGTTCATGTTTCAAAATGTTATTTTACTGATTCTTGGCGAAATTGTTGAGCATTCAAGCCTTTCTAAGCTTTCGGCTCGGCAATTTACCTAGTTTACAGTTTCGGTGTTCTGTATTTATGTTATTTTCTTTGTCTTAGTGTCGTGTTTTTGGTGTCCGTTATGTGTACAGTTCAGGTGTGTTATCTTGTGTACAATGTTTGGTGCTTGGGAATCGGGAGCTTCTTGTGACTTTCCCACGTAGATGCGCAGGAATGCCCATTCTGCCTCCTATTTCTCGTAGTTCTGGTATGACATCATTAGTAAGTGTTAACCAGACCCTTTTTCCCAGTTTCCTGGTGAAGATGTTGATAGGGTCCAGTTTCTTACTAATATGGAGATCCCTCTGACGGCGGTGTTCTCGCCTTCTGACTTTACTTATCAGCAGGGATGCAGTATTTTGCACTCGTTGCAATCTTCTCATTGAGGTATTGTTTGCCGCTTGGGTCACTACTGCGGGATAGATGAGCTTAGACCGGACATACATTAGGTATATCTTCCTGATGTTGGCCGAGCTAAGATCCCTAAACCTGTATAGCTTAGAGATTTCTCTCTTCGCCAGGTTCCGCCTCTCCGTGTAGTGCCTTGCGTATCCGTGATCGGAGAATTTTAGGCCCAGGACGGTGCATTCGGCGGAGTAGCCGTATCTCCTCCCCTCGATGACAATGGGGTCCGTCAACGTGCGGCAAATTGGGACGATCTTAAACTTGTCCCTGTTTGTTCTTATTTTCCAGCGTCTCTCGTACTGGTTGATGTTATTAATTTCCGCTATTGTTCGCGTCGCCTGTTCCCTTGCTTTCCTCACCCGGCACGGGACGATCTGTGTGATGTCATCTGCGAATTGCAGATACATCGTGTCCCTATGTACCGGGTTCGGGAGGTCGATGGTAAAGACCAAGTAAAGCAAAGGGCTCAGGCAACTTCCCTGAGGGACACCTGACTTTAGTTCGAATTCGGGTCCCTTGTGTCCTTCTATCATGAGACATGCCCTCCTGTCCATGACGAAGTCACAAAGGATCCTTTCCAGGACCGGATCTAACTGGAGTTTGAGGATTTTGTATTGCAATCCCTCCAGCCAGACCTTGTCGAAGGCCTTCTGTACATCCCTCAACACAATGTCTACATAGAACTTATTCGCACGGCAATAGGCTATTTTTTCCGTTAGGAGTGCTAGGGCCGTATCGGTACCCCTTTTTTGACGGAACCCATGTTGTTGAGGGTTGTGCACTCCTAACTCGCTCAGCTGAGCTTTTAGCCTGTTTGCTATGATCTTTTCAAAGATCTTGCCGAGCATCTCCAGAAGAGAGATTGGGCGAAAGTTCGCCACCTGATCCGGGGGCTTACCTCCTTTCGGGATGAAGATGATTTTGGCCATCTTATACCCGTCCGGAAAATAGCCTACATTCAGGGAGGCATTCATGGTGTTTACCAGTCCCTGAATGATTTGCCTTGGGGCCATCACGAGATTGCACTTCGTGATCCCGGACCAGCCTGGTGCCCTTTGTTTGAAGGACCTTATGGTGTTCATGGTCTCTTCAAATGTTATCGGGCAACCGTGGCCAACCATCTCTCTTTCCTGAGACACCTGCGGGTGTGGGTGAGTTCTATGTATCATTGTGCTGAGTTCGTCCAGTAGTTGGTCTTCGAAGTCCTGGTCGAAGTCTTCGTTCTCTTCAGGGGAAATAGCGAAAATCTTTTTCCAGTGTGTCCTGAATCTTTTTTCGAGAGACTCTGGATCCTCAATGATTTCTTCTCCATCTATTAGTTTAATCCTGGCTTTGGCGGGCAGTCCCCTTAGTCTTCGGACTGTATTCCAAAAACTCTGTGGACTGACCTCCCTATCCAGTCTACCAATGATGTCATTCCAGATTTCCTGTTGTTTTTCTGTGATAATGTGTTTGAGTTCCTCGCTTAGCTGTCTAATTCTGGCTGTCCTTTCCCTATTTGGGCCTGTCCTGCCTATTTCCTCGAGGATTTCTCTGTGTTCTCGAGCGTTGTCCCTCATCTCGTCTGTCCACCTAGGTTGCGGGAGCATTTTATAGGCAATCCTGGGGACGCATCTCTCGTCGGCTTGTATGAGGAGATTGGTGATGGTGTTTATCTCCTCGTCCACCTCTTCAAGGATGGCGTCGCCCAGGTCGGCAGGTTGGTATTCGCCGAGCATTTCTCTATAAAGCTCCCAGTTAGCTTTCGCATAACTTTTCCTAAGTGGCACTGGCATGAGTATCGGTGCCAGCGAGATGGTTGTCAGTATGGGGACATGGTCACTCGGTACCACAGGACCTGGCACGCTGCTGATGTTGAAGGGGAAGTTTCGGCTTGCCAATACAACATCCGGCTTTGTTGCCGTGTGTTGCGTAAGGTAAGTCGGGAAGTCTGGTCCTACTCTCTGGAGTCTATCTCTCTCAATGAGTAGTTCCAGGTTCCTTCCCCTCTGGTTGGTGTGACAGTATCCTGAAGCTGCGCAACAGGCGTTTAGGTCACCACCCAGCAATGCCATTTTTCCTCGACCAAAGATGTTGAATAGGTTAGGAACTGGCAGATATTTACGGCGGGGGGGTTGGTAAGCCGCTGCCACTGTCAAGGCTCCAACTAGGGTTGGGATTTCCACAGCCACAAAGGACTCCTCTAAGTCTGGAAGTGTTTTAAATTTAATGTTTTTACGAATGGCGATAGCAGCGCCATCGTATCGCTCTTGTGTGTGATTTTTTGTGATAACAGTGTAATTTGGAATTTTGATTGTATGTGTGTCAGTGTTTACACCATGTTCAGATATGAGTATCAGGTCGGGGTCCACCATTCGGAAGATGTTTCCGTATATGATGGATTTTCCAGCCCAACCGTTCGTGTTAAGTGATAGAATTTTCAGTTTGTTGCTGGTGTTTTCCATGTTAAATTAGTGTTTTTGTACTCTAAGTGTGTTTATATGTGTGCGTGTGTGTCTACCTTGATCACTTTCTCTCCTTTCTCTTCTTTCCGTTTCGAATTTTTGTAAATTCCACCTCACTAATCGTGAGGCAGGAGTCTGTATACAGCCTTATCTTCGAGGACATGAGCGCCTCGTCGACTATAGCCTCTTGAACTGGAGCGTCGAAGTTCCATTTCAACTGCCCTGTTTTTACCCCTTCGACGATTTCCCTAATGGTGGGGTTATCTGGGAAGGGGGTGTGTTCTGTTTTGAAGAAGAGCATGTTGAGCTCTTCTCCGTCCAGGGTTTTGGGCAGTTGAGGAGCCTTACCCCTGCTTGAGCTTCTTGCTCTTGCTTTGGGGGGCTGAGGCTTTACTGTCTCCTCATCCTCTGAGGAAGACGCGGAGCTTGCGAGGTTTCCCTCTGCCTCCTTTATCCTCCTCGCGACTTTCTTTTCCTTCTGTTCTCTTTTCTTTTGAGCCTCAATTCTAGGGTCTCTGTTTACTTTCGTTTGGGGGGCCTGGGTCTTCTTTTTCTCATTTATTTTTTCTCTTTCCGCCTGAGTAGGGAATGGGGTTGCTGGGGCCTCTTCCTCGGGCTCATACTGCAGTTGCAGTATGTCCCCCGACGGAGGGTTGTCCGGGAACCAGAGTTCCTCCAGACCATTCCTCTTGAGCATGGTGTTCATCTCAGTCGCGAAGCAGCCCGGGTTTGTCAAGTTCCTCACGTGAGCATACATTATGCACGTGAGGATCTTAGTGGAAACCTGGTTTCCGACCTTCAAGTAGGTCCTTGGGGCTGGGGGGGTTTCAATTGTTCTTGCTGGGGGGGATCTGGCTGCTTGAGCGTAGGAGGTGTTGGCTCTCCTTACGCCTTCCGCCCTTCTATTTTCTTCCTTTCTTCTCACAAGCTCTTTCTTTTGGGGGGCATGACATCGCCATGGCCCCATGCTTAAGTCCACAGTTTGGGCAGCACTCTTCCTTAGCCTGGCATTCACGCCAGCCGTGGCCTTTGATACTGCATTTGGAGCAGGTGATATCCTGCTCCTTACAGTCTTTTGTAGCGTGTGCTTCAAGCTTGAAGCATTTGAAGCAGATCTGGATAGGAGTGAACTCCTCTCTCTCGATCTGCCCCCCGCTTATTTTGGCATTGAACAGCAAAATGCCATTCTCCTTTGCCTTGGCTGCCATTGTAGTATCACTGAATACCACCTTGAAAACATGGCTGTATTCAGTGTTGTCCCTCCTGTTCTTAAACTTCACGACTTCTGCGATCCTTGCCCATGATTGATGTTTCTCAATTTCCTCCTTTATCTCCTCTTTGGAATGTTGGCCTATCCAAGGATCCAACTTCCTGCAGACCACGCTTCTGTGTGCCTGTATTTGGGGAGGGGTAGTGGGCTGGAGGTTAATTCCCTTCAGAATTTCAACTGACTCCTCTTTGGTCAGGACCTCTATATCGCGTTCTTTTTCGCATATTGCGACATATCCTGACGGTCCGTCCAGCAGGCGGAGCACGGCGACATTTAATTCACCGAATAAGGTTTGGTATACCGTTCCCTTATCCGGTTTTTCTTTGCCCGCCAGTGTCCTTAGCGGTACTCTTGGGGCGTTCGAGTCCGCCATTTTCGAGGTGCCGCCCCTTGAAGAGGGGTGCACTTTTACTCTTCGAATCCTTCTTCTTGCTTCTGGTGATGAGGCTTTTATACGTGATTTACGGTGGAATTTATGGTGTGTTAATACGTTTTTTACGTTTTTTGGGGTTTTTTGCCTTGGGGAGAAGTGCGCCCCCCCTCATTACCCCACCACCTAGATGGAAGAGAATTTGCCTTTAGGATGGATGATAGAATGGATGAGATGAGTCCGGGTGGGATCCTCTCAGGGGTGTGATTGTATGGCGGACTTATTGACAACGCCGCCCCCCCCGAGGGTTTTGAATCGCGACCGCTCCCCAACATACCATAGAGACGGTTTTCACCCTCTATGGTCCTGGAAGGGGCCTTCGCCGTAATTAGCACCGAAGGTTGCAGTCCGTCCCTTGTCCGGAATGTTTCTGACATTGTTCTCTACTGTGGGCTACTCCTCAAACCAGCTTCCTCCAATGCCCCCAATTATGCCAATGCAACTGCTCGGCATAGTTGGGACGAAATATGAATGGCAAATCCTCGTCACATCTGGCAGTAGGTCACTTGGGGGGGCAGGGCTGGGGGCTTAGGCAGTCATCTGCCTAAGGGGGCCCTCTAGAAAAGAAAATGATGAGGTTAGTGATGAGTGAATGATGAGTATTATCTCTCTTTCGTGACAAAGGTGAATTTCGTAGGGGTTGGGAAAAATTTTCCCCAAACTTTTCCTCCTTTACCGATTCTGAGGTATACTGCCAGTACTTAAAACCAAGATTTCCGAGCAAGCTTGTTGTAATGGTATAATAATAATCACTCTATGTGAAAAGATAGTAGAAGGTAAAAAAAGATGGTGAAATGGGGGGTAGGGGTGCCCTTGTTTTAGGGGCATCGTTAGCTTGCTTTGGGTTTTTAATTCATTTTTCCTTATTTGGTTGTTGTTGTGTTCATTTGTTTTTCGTTCTGTGCGTGTTCTTCTTGTTGTACTATAATGTGGTTGTTCTATGTTTGACTGTGCTATTTAATCTGTGTATTTGAGCTTTCAAGCCTTTGTAAGCTTGCAGTTGTGCGTATGTACTTCGTGTCACTTAGATTTGGAGTTGTATGTTTCGTTCTTTGTGTCACCATGATGTGTGTTGTTGATGTTTGGTGTTTTTATGTGTATATTGGTCTTATATTTTCCTCCGAACAGATTCTGGTGCTCGGGAATCGCCGGTTACGTCCGACTTCCCCGTGCAACCTGGCAGGGATGTTTATCCTGCGTCCAGTTCTTCTCAACTCTGGAAGGATATCATTGGCCATAGTGGACCAGACTTTCTTGGCCAATTTTTGGGTGGCGACATTTATTGGCTCCAGCTTCTGCCTGCGGTGCAGGTCCCTCTGCTGTCGTTGATCCCTTCTTCTGCATTTGTTAATGAAGAGGGACGCAGAGTTCTGTACACGCTGGAGCCTTTTCATAGCTGTTTTGCTGGCCGTTTGAGTTACTACTGCGGGGTAGATAAGCTTAGCCCGTATGAACAACAGGTATAATTTCCTGATGTTCGCCGAGCTAAGTTCTCTGAACCTATATAGCTTAGAGATTTCTCTCTTCGCCATTTTCCGCCTCACCGTGTAGTGACTCGAGTATCCGCGGTCGGAGATTTTTAGGCCCAGAATGTTGCCTACGGCGGAGTAACCGTATCTCCTCCCATCAATCATGATGGGCCACGTCAACTCACGGCCCAGCGGGAGAATTGTGAATTTCTCCCTGTTCGTCCGGATTTTCCACCTTTTCTCGAAGTTGTTGATGTTCGAGATCTCTGCGATGGTGTTGGTAGCCTGGTTCCTTGCTTTCGTTTCCCTACAGGGGACGATCTGAGTGATGTCATCTGCGTATTGCAGATACATCGTGTCCCCTTGGATTGGAGTAGGGAGGTCGATGGTAAAGACCAGATAAAGCAAGGGACTCAGGCAGCTCCCCTGGGGAACGCCCGCTTTGAGTTCGAACTCTGGACCTTTGTGATCTTCTATCATGATACGCGCCCTTCTGTCCATGATGAAGTCACAAAGAATCCTTTCCAGGACCGGGTTTAGCTGGAGACTTAGGATCTTGTATTGCAGTCCACTCAGCCAAACCTTGTCGAAGGCCTTCTGCACGTCCCTCATCACGATGTCTACGTAGTGACCCTTCGCACGGCATTGCGCGATCTTTTCTGTTAGGAGCGCCAGGGCAGTTTCTGTGCCCCGTTTTGGTCTAAACCCGTGTTGTGCTGGGTTGTGCGCTCCTAACTCGTCGAGTTGATTTTGTAGCCTGCTGGCTATAATCTTCTCGAAGATCTTGCCGGGTACTTCTAGGAGAGAGATTGGGCGGTAGTTGGCCACCTGGTCTGGGGGCTTGTTCCCTTTCGGGATAAAGATGATTTTCGCCATCTTATATCCGTCTGGGAAGTAGCCTGTATTCAGGGAGGCGTTCATGATGTTGGCCATTCCCTGAATAATTTGCCTAGGGGCATTCACTAGGTTGTTTTTAGTGAGCCCAGACCATCCTGGCGCCCTCTGTTTGAAGGACTTAATGGTGTTGAGTGTCTCTTCAACAGTGATCGGGCGTCCGTGGTCAACCATCTCTCTCTCTCTAGACACTTGCGGGTGTGGGTGGGTCCTGTGTATCATCGTTCCGAGGTCGTCGAGCAGTTGGTCTTCGAAGTCCTGGTCGAAATCGTCGTTCTCCTCAGGTGAGATCGCAAAGACCTCTTTCCAGTGGTCCCTGAATCTTCTTTCTAGGGTATCCGGATCCTCTATGAATGTGTCGCCATCTTTGATTTTAATCCCAGGCCTGGGAGGCAATCCCCTAAGTCTTCGGATGCTATTCCAAAAACGAACGGGATTAGTCTCCCGGTCTAGCCTGCCAATGATATCATCCCAGATTTCCTTCTGTTTCTCGAGGATTGTGTTTTTCATAGCCTCGCTCAGTTGTCTCATTCGGGCTTTCTTTTCCCGGGTTGGGCCTGTCCTACCAACTTCTTCATAGATTTCCCTGTGTTCCCTAGCGATGTCCCTCATTTCATCCGTCCACCTAGGTTGTGGGAGCATTTTGTACGAGATCCTGGGGACGCATCTTTCGTCAGCTTGAATGAGGCGATTGGTGATGTTCTCAATCTCCTCATCAATTTCCTCTAGATTTGCGTCCTCCAGGTCAGCTGGGTGATATGCGCTGAGCATTTCTCTGTACTGCTCCCAGTTAGCTTTCGCATAACATTTTCTATGTGGAACGGGCTTGAGCATTGGCGCAAGCGAAATGGTGGTGATAATAGGGACGTGATCGCTCGGGACTACTGGGCCAGGTTCGTTCACGATGTTAAAGGGGAATTCCGGGCTCACTAACACAATGTCCGGTTTTGTCGCCGAACAATCTGTTAGATAAGTTGGGAAGTCAGGTCCTACTCTCTGGACTCTATTTCTGTCGAATAGTAGTTCCAGATTTCGTCCCCTTTGGTTAACGCTCCTGTAACCAGACTCACTGCAGCGGGCGTTTAAGTCCCCGCCTAACAGCGCTAGTCTTTTGTGCCCGAACAGGGTAAAGAAGTTGTTGATTGGTAGGTACTGTCGCCTGGGTGGCTGGTAGGCTGCCACCACAGTTAGGCCACCAACCAGGGTCGGGATCTCGACCGCCACGAATGACTCATCTAAGTCCGGCAATGTTCTGTACTTGATGTTTTTCCTGATAGCGATGGCTGCGCCATCGTATCGTTCTTGGGTGTGATTTTTCTGTATTACATTGTAGTTGTGTATTTTTATGGTGTCTGTGTTTGTGTCTATACCATGCTCTGATATGAGGATGATGTCTGGGTCCACTGTACGGAAGATGTTGCCGTAAACAATGGATTTTCCCTTCCATCCATTCACATTCAGAGTAAGTATCTTCAAGGCGTTGTTTATGTTTTCCAGTCTGAGATGTTATGTGTTTTAGTGTACTTCTTGGTGTTTCTATGTTTTGTATCTACCGTTGCATATTCCCTTAAACTCTTCATTGTTTAGGGCAATGCAAGAGTCTTTGTAGATTTTTACTGCGCCTTCATGCAGTGCCTCTTCTACTTCTTTTTCCTTCAAGCTCGCGGCGTAGACCCATTTTATACTCCCTTGTTGGATTCCTTTAAGGATTTCCGCGGGGGAGAGTTTTTCTGGGTGGTGGATCTGCTCATTTGAGACGATTCTGAGGTCGATCTCCTCTCCGTCGTACTTGTAAGTACGCTTCGAGGTCTTCGACCTACTTCTGGAGCTCACAGGGCTTTTGGTCGCCCTGCTCACTGCTTCGTCCGCTTCAGAGTCCGAGGAAGCTCCGCTGGACAGGTTTCCCTCGGCTTCTTTCAGCTTCCTTGCAGCCTTTTTCTCCTTCTTCTCGCGTCTCTTTGCCGCTTCTAGACGGGGGTCCAGCCGGGACGTGCTGGTCTTCGTGCTTGATGAGCTTTCTTTTGTTATTGTATCTTCCACGATCTTCTCTTTGGGGAACGGGGTTGCTGGGGCCTCTGTTGCTCTGTCAGAGCCAAATTGGAGTCTCAGCACGTCTCCCGAAGGCGGGTCATCGGGAAACCACATCTCCTCCATGCCGTTCTTTTTGAGCATGAGATTGAGGGTTTTTGAAAAAGATCCCGGACAGGTAAGATTATTAACGTGCGCAAAGAGTATGCACGTTAAAATCTTTGTCGAGTTTTCATTCTCGAGCCTGAGGTACTGTTTTGTCTGATGTTGTGGGGTCCCTGTAGTGTTTGGGGTTCTTTTCGTGGCTTGGGCGTATGAGGTGCTGGCTTTCTTTTGGTCTGCCAGCTTTTTCTGCCTCACAATTTCTTTTCTTTGGGGGCAGGACATCGCCATCGCCCCATGATTAAGGCCGCAGTTTGGGCACTTTTCTTTTGTCGCCTTGCACTCCCTCCATCCATGGCCTGATCCACTGCATCTGGAGCAAGTACTGTTCGTCTCCTTGCAGTCCTTCGTAGTGTGGTGCTCCAACTTGTAGCAGCGGAAGCAGATTTGGATGGGAGTAAATTCCTCCCTTTCCATCTGGTCCGCGCTGATTTTGGCGTTGAACACCAGTAGGCCTCTCTCTTTTGCCTTCTGAGCCATCTGCGTGTCTGCAAAGATTACTTTGAAGACATGCTGGTGGTCGGTGTTATCCCGTTTGTTACGGAACTTTACCACTTCCACCACGCTGGCCCATGTCTGATTCCTCTGGATCTCCTCCTTTATTTCCAGGCTGGAGTGTTGGCCTATCCAGGGGTCCAGTTGTCTGCACACGATGCTTCGGTGCGCCTGAATCTGGGGGGGAGTGCTAGGCTGGAGGCCTATTTCCTCCAAAACTTTTCGACCTTCCTCCTTGGTCAGGGTCTCCACGTCTGCCTCTCTTTCGCAGACAGCGGAGTAGCCGACGGGGGTGTCAATTAGTCTCGGGATGGCTACATTGAGCTTCCCGAAAATCTGAGAGAACACCGTTCCTCGGTCTGGCTTCGTCTGCCCAGCAATTGTCCTCAATGGGACTCTGGTGGCTGGGTGGGAAGCCATTGTTGGACTTGCACTTGCAGCCCCTCGCTGGGGGGTGCAAGTCTTCTTCAAAAGTGCCTCTTGATGGGTGGCACTGAAGGACTTCTTATGTGTGTATGTGTGTGTGTGTGTGTGTATTTTTCGGTTTTACAAATTCTTACGTTTTACTTCTTATGTTGATTTCAGGTTTTTCCTTGGGGACGAAAAGAGGCCCCCCCCACGTTCGCCGGTCGCCTGGATGGAAGTGAAAATTGCCTTTTAGGTGAAGGATGATGATGAATGAGATGAGTCCGGGTGGGATCCTCTCAGGGGTGTGATTGTATGGCGGACTTATTGACAACGCCGCCCCCCCGAGGGTTTTGAATCGCGACCGCTCCCCAACATACCATAGAGACGGTTGTATGTCCCTCTATGGTCCTGGAAGGGGCCTTCGCCGTAATTAGCACCGAAGGTTGCAGTCCGTCCCTTGTCCGGAATGTTTCTGACATTGTCCTCTACTGTGGGCTAATCCTCAAACCAGCTTCTTCCAATGCCCCCAATTATGGTCAAGCAACTGCCTGACATAGTTGGGACGAAACATGAATGGCAATTTTCACTTCACATCTGACGGCGGTTCACGCAGGGAGGTGGGCCGAGGACTTAAGCAGTCATCCGCTTAAGTTGGGCCGCTGAAAATAAAGGGGGTGATGATGGTTAGTGAGTGAATGATGATGGGGTTGGACGTGACACCAGGATAGTTACGTTTTTTGGAATATTTGGTCCTAAAAATAGGAACCAAATTTTTCGGAGGCGTAGGCAATTTTTTTTTTTTTTTAATTAAGGGGCTATCTGGCGACTGCCGACTAAGGCATAAGTTGCCGTAAACAAACAGCCTAATTTAGGCTACTTTAAAAAATTAAACAGAAAACAATAAAAAGGAATAACAATAACAATAACAAAGCAATAACAAAACAATTACAAAAACAACAACAACAATTAAATCACGTTAAATAAAAGGGAGAAGGCCGGCCTCCCCCAAAAAGTCAATAAGTCCACCAGTCAAAGTACACGCACTCATCCCGAGAACAAGGGACAGGCGGTAGCGACCCCGCCCATCCCGGTACCGGGACAGGTGTCGTGCGCGAAGATCACCCAGACTGGGACATTCGACAAGAATGTGCCGAACAGTCTGGGGGACGACGCAGTCGTTGCAATAGGGCGCAGGCGAGCGCTCCATCAGATAGCGATGCGTCACACGAGTGTGTCCGATTCGGAGACGACAGAAAGCAACCTGAAGCCGCCGCGGCATTGGGGGATAGGTCCATGGGAACAGTCGCGGCGCAATGGCACGCAACTTTAAGTTCCCTTCGACCGTCTCCCATCTTCTTTGCCAAGCAGTCCGAAGAGCTGCCCGTATTCCTGCCATGTAGTCGGTGTGAGGAAGAGCGAAACGCTGGTCCGGTCGCAGAGTCCTTGCGGACTCTTTGGCGCCCTCATCGGCGCGCTCATTCCCCGCAATTCCTACATGTCCAGGAACCCAGCAGAAGATAATCTCGACATCTGCCCGGCTCGCCAAAACCGCGGCGTCACGGATATCGCGAACCAGGGGATGCGGAGATTCCAATGCCCCGAGAGCACTCAGGGCGCTTTGTGAGTCGCTATAGATCACAATCCTGTCTCCGAACCGGGCACGTCGCGTAATCTCCCGTACCGAGTGGTGTATTGCCACCAGCTCGGCCGTGAAGACAGACGCAGCGCCTGGTAGAGCCCCGCTGACTTCAAACAGAGGGGATACGGCGTGGAAGCCGACCCCCTCTTGGGACTTGGAGCCATCCGTATACACTGGCACGGTACCAGCGTGACACGATGTGTGCTCCAAAAAGGTCGAACGCAATACTCCCGGCGCAGTACAAGCTTTGGGAGCAGAGGCGTGGCGACAAATAGCCAAATGTGGTACCCTCCAGGGTGGCGTCCTGGGCAGAACCAGGGGCGCCACCGGCCCGAGAGCTATATCTACTTCTCGAAGGAGTTTCCTGGCCCTAAACCCAAAGGGCTTAGGGTATGACTGGCGTCTCTCGGCGGCATAGGCACCATCGAGATCAGCTGCGGATGCAGTGAGAGCTGTTGGCGACTGAGGGAGGCGCCGGGCTCGCGCGTACAGGCGAGTGATGCACTGCACGCGGCGCAGAGCGAGTGGCATCTCCCCAGCATCGACCAACAGGCTCTCAATGGGGGAAGTGCGGAAGGCACCGGTCGCAAGGCGAAGGCCGGTGTGGTGGATCGAATCCACCTTCCGCAATAAACGCTCGGCTGCGGATGCATAAAACTCGCATCCGTAGTCGAGCTTCGAGCGAACAAAGGATCGATAAAAAAGTAAGGCGGTAGCCCTATCAGCGCCCCAAGCGCTGAACGTCACGGAACGGAGAATGTCCATGGCGCGGGTACAAGAGACCCTAAGGCTGCGAATATGAGCCTCCCAGGTGAGGCGTCGGTCGAATACAAGACCAAGGAAACGGTGCGACTCAACCACATCCAGGCGCACCCCATTAAGAAACAAATCTGGGTCGGGGTGAAGCCGTGGATGGCGGCAGAAGTGCACCACCTTAGTCTTGGCCAAAGAAAACCGAAACCTGTGCGCTTCGGCATAGTGAGAGACGCGGTTCAATGCCTGTTGGAGTCGACGCTCCAGAGTTGGCATCTGGGCCGCGCCAAAAGAGATCGAAAGGTCGTCCACGTAGAGCGTAGCGAGAACATCTTCCGGCAGCACCGAGGTGATGCCGTTGATGCTCAGGGCAAAGAGTGTGACACTGAGGACACTTCCCTGCGGGACACCCTCTTCCTGCTCCTTTGGGCCGGAGAGGGCTCCCCCCACCCGTACGCGGAATCGACGATCTCGCAAAAATTCAGATATAAAAATTGGGAGGCGTCCCCTCGCCCCCATCGTGTGGAGAGTCTCCATGATACCGTATCGCCATGCGGTATCATAGGCCTTCTCCAGATCAAAAAACACCGTGGCGTAGTGCTGTCTACGAAGGAAAGCCTCGCAGACGGCACTTTCCAGTCGAAGCAGAGCATCCGACGTGGAGTGGAACTTACGGAAGCCGCACTGTGCAGAAGACAGATGGCCTCCGCTGTCCAGGAAATAGGCTAATCTAACATTTACCAATTTCTCCATCAACTTGCACACGCAAGAGGTTAGAGAGATTGGGCGGAAACCGGTCGGAGTAGAGTGATCTCTCCCCGGCTTGCGAAAGGCGAGCACAGTAGCGATTCGCCAGGAGTCTGGGAGAAGACCTTCCACCCAGATCCTGTTGAACAAATCTAACAGAAAGGCCATGCCTCGCTCACCCAGGTGTCGAAGCATGGCGTACGGGACATCGTCCGGACCATGGGCGGTGTCCGCGCACGAAGCGAGAGCGGAACGCAACTCACTCACAGTAAACTTGTCGTTGAAGGGTTCTCCGCCTCTGGAGGTAAAGTCCAGCCGGCGGCCTTCCGCGACATCACGACGTGCATTGAATGCTGGCGGAGCAGCATCACGGCTAGAGAATGCGGAAAAAGCGGTCGCTAAGGATTCCGCCACGGACGCGGGGTCCGAGATTGCGGTCCCATTCTCCTGGAGAACGGGAGGGGGGTCCTGCGAGAACTTGCCCCGAATCCTTTTGACTCGCTTCCACACCTCAGCTAAAGGGGTCTTCCCGTTAAGTGAAGACACGTATGCCCGCCAAGAAGAGCGGCGGGCGTGCTTCGAAATATACCGGAACCTAGCCCTAGCCCGACGAAATTCAGCGACAGTGAAATCGTTCGGGCGGCGCTTATAGCGCATGTAGGCATAACGCTTCTGTTTGAGGGCCGTCTCACACTCGGCCGACCACCATGGGAGTGGTCGGCGTGCAAAACGGCCAGACGTCCTAGGAATAGTAGTCAGGCCTACGGCGATGAGGTTGCCGGAGAAGAACTCAACGGCCTCATCTACCGACCTAAACTCCTCGACTGAGATAGAGAATTCAGTCATTTCCTGAAATGCAGGCCACCGCGCCCGCGCCAAGCACCACCGAGGTGGTCTCTCAGGCGGCAGTTGCCCTGAAAATGATATTTGAATGGGAAAGTGATCACTACCATGGAGGTCATCGACCACCCCCCAATCAAAATCAGGCTGTGCATCTGAAGAGCACAAAGATAGGTCAAGGCAAGAAAATGAAGCGGTTCTCGGACAGTGATGCGTAAACTCATCCACGTTTAGGACACCCATCTCAAGCTCTTCGATCAGATCGGCAAGGACTTGTCCCCTGGGATTTATGGAGTAATCTCCCCAGAGAGGATGCCTGCCGTTCAGATCTCCAAGCAAGAGATAGGGCCTCGGCAACCGTGCCACGACGCGGCGGAAGTCCCCCGCGTCGAAGTCAGCTGACGGTGGAATGTACGCAGAAATGATAGTATACCTCCTATCCAGGTGCAGCTGCACAGCCACTGCCTGAAAGGAGGTATCTAAAGAGAAAGGAAGAACGGAGACATCATGCCGGGTGTAAACCGCGCATCCCCCAGCCCGGCCATCCCGCGGTGGTGGGGTCGCAAGACCCTTATACCCCGGGAGGGCAGGCAGCGGGCACGCGCCTAGCATGGTCTCCTGCAAAAAGATAGCTAACGGGGAGCGGGACGAGACGAGCCTCCGCAGCTCCTCCCAGTTGGCCCGGAGTCCACGGCAATTCCATTGAAGGAATATGCCCTCCAGGCCTAGCTCGGAGGAGACGCGGGGGCCCTCCTCGAATTGAAGACCCTCACGGGAATGGCCGTACGCTTCCCGGGGGCAGAACCCCGGGCGCTGTTGGCCGGACAAAGCGCTGAAGGCGCTGTCGCCTTCGAGGACTTATTGGGGGAGGTTGGGCTCGCCATGCGAGTCTTTTCCTCCCTCCGCCTCGAAACCTTAGGCGGGCGTTGCGGCTTGGGAGGCGGGGGGCCCTCTTTTCGAGGAACCACCGTCTCCGAGCCACTCGCTCCACCTTGGGGCGTGGGCGAAGGGGCCGAAGCTCCTTTGTTGCTGTCCTCCTTTCGGGGAACAGCTTTAGGAACCCCGGAAGATGGCCTAGCGACCATCTTCAGGGGTGTTGCCTCCTGTGAGTCTAACGACTCTGTGGAGGCGCGTGGCCGTTTCGCCTTACGGGAAACGGTCACGCTGGGGGAAGAGGGGGGAGCCCTGGTATTAGCCGGGGCTGGGTGTGAACCCTTTTTGCCGCCAGCTCTACCAGGGGAGCGCCCGGGTGTAGTAGAGCCCGCAGAAGGGCTCCGAATGGGCGCGGAAACAACCGTGCTCGTTGGCCTGGATGGGCCAGGAGCAGAGGGTGCTTTTCTAACTATTGAGGCATATGACGTCCCAGGCAGAGCCGGGCGCGCCAGGACCAAGTCCTTAGCCTCGCGGAATGAGAGTCGATCCTGGGCCTGAATGGCCAGGATTTCTTTCTCAAGGAGATATGCACCACATTGCTTCGAAGAAGCAGGGTGCGGCTCTCCGCAATTGACACACTTGGCCACACACGATTTGGACTTATCGTGTGCGACCTTGGAGCAATTTACACAGACTTCGGGTGACCCCGATTTTGCACGTCTACATGATCGATTCGTGTGGCCGAAGCGGTGACAGTAATAGCACCGCCGCGGCAGTGGCACGAATGCCTTCACGCGGTAGCGGTACCAACCGGCACGCACCGACTCAGGGAGCTTGTCACAGTCGAACGTGACGAAGAGTGTAGGGGTGGGTCTCGAGGCTCCTCCCTGTTTTCTCATCACACGCTCGACCTTGACCGCCCCATGGTCGGCCAGCTCTAGGGTGATGTCTTCTATGGAGTAGTCAACGAGTTCCCTCGCATAAACTACTCCTTTTACAAAGTTCATGGTAGAGTGCGGCGTCACACTCACCGGGGTGCCATGAAGTGTCCGAAGAGCACTTATCTTGGCCGCCTCGGCGGGATTCGCCGCATTCGCCAGAAGGCTGCCGTCCGAGAAACGGGTTGAGGCGTAGGCAAAAATTTCCTGAAAAATTTTCCTCCTTTACCAGTTGGTAAGATGCCTGTACGAGGTACTTTCTGCCAAGAATTCCGAGCTAGCTTGTTGTAATGGACGGTATATTACACTCTCTGAAGAATTTGGATAGTAGTAGATAAAGTAGGTGAAAATATAAAAGATATATAAGATGGGGGGGGGGGCCCTAGTAGGAGGGCATCGCAGTCTTTTTCCTTTTATTGTTGTCATATTTTACTTATTTGTGTTATGTATTGTTTATTCTGTATTGTTAATTTTACGTGTATCAGGCGTGTTCTTCTTATTGTTCATGTTTCAAAATGTTATTTTACTGATTCTTGGCGAAATTGTTGAGCATTCAAGCCTTTCTAAGCTTTCGGCTCGGCAATTTACCTAGTTTACAGTTTCGGTGTTCTGTATTTATGTTATTTTCTTTGTCTTAGTGTCGTGTTTTTGGTGTCCGTTATGTGTACAGTTCAGGTGTGTTATCTTGTGTACAATGTTTGGTGCTTGGGAATCGGGAGCTTCTTGTGACTTTCCCACGTAGATGCGCAGGAATGCCCATTCTGCCTCCTATTTCTTGTAGTTCTGGTATGACATCATTAGTAAGTGTTAACCAGACCCTTTTTCCCAGTTTCCTGGTGAAGATGTTGATAGGGTCCAGTTTCTTACTAATATGGAGATCCCTCTGACGGCGGTGTTCTCGCCTTCTGACTTTACTTATCAGCAGGGATGCAGTATTTTGCACTCGTTGCAATCTTCTCATTGAGGTATTGTTTGCCGCTTGGGTCACTACTGCGGGATAGATGAGCTTAGACCGGACATACATTAGGTATATCTTCCTGATGTTGGCCGAGCTAAGATCCCTAAACCTGTATAGCTTAGAGATTTCTCTCTTCGCCAGGTTCCGCCTCTCCGTGTAGTGCCTTGCGTATCCGTGATCGGAGAATTTTAGGCCCAGGACGGTGCCTTCGGCGGAGTAGCCGTATCTCCTCCCCTCGATGACAATGGGGTCCGTCAACGTGCGGCAAATTGGGACGATCTTAAACTTGTCCCTGTTTGTTCTTATTTTCCAGCGTCTCTCGTACTGGTTGATGTTATTAATTTCCGCTATTGTTCGCGTCGCCTGTTCCCTTGCTTTCCTCACCCGGCACGGGACGATCTGTGTGATGTCATCTGCGAATTGCAGATACATCGTGTCCCTATGTACCGGGTTCGGGAGGTCGATGGTAAAGACCAAGTAAAGCAAAGGGCTCAGGCAACTTCCCTGAGGGACACCTGACTTTAGTTCGAATTCGGGTCCCTTGTGTCCTTCTATCATGAGACATGCCCTCCTGTCCATGACGAAGTCACAAAGGATCCTTTCCAGGACCGGATCTAACTGGAGTTTGAGGATTTTGTATTGCAATCCCTCCAGCCAGACCTTGTCGAAGGCCTTCTGTACATCCCTCAACACAATGTCTACATAGAACTTATTCGCACGGCAATAGGCTATTTTTTCCGTTAGGAGTGCTAGGGCCTTATCGGTACCCCTTTTTTGACGGAACCCATGCTGTTGAGGGTTGTGCACTCCTAACTCGCTCAGCTGAGCTTTTAGCCTGTTTGCTATGATCTTTTCAAAGATCTTGCCGAGCATCTCCAGAAGAGAGATTGGGCGAAAGTTCGCCACCTGATCCGGGGGCTTACCTCCTTTCGGGATGAAGATGATTTTGGCCATCTTATATCCGTCCGGAAAATAGCCTACATTCAGGGAGGCATTCATGGTGTTTACCAGTCCCTGAATGATTTGCCTTGGGGCCATCACGAGATTGCACTTCGTGATCCCGGACCAGCCTGGTGCCCTTTGTTTGAAGGACCTTATGGTGTTCATGGTCTCTTCAAATGTTATCGGGCAACCGTGGCCAACCATCTATCTTTCCTGAGACACCTGCGGGTGTGGGTGAGTTCTATGTATCATTGTGCTGAGTTCGTCCAGTAGTTGGTCTTCGAAGTCCTGGTCGAAGTCTTCGTTCTCTTCAGGGGAAATAGCGAAAATCTTTTTCCAGTGTGTCCTGAATCTTTTTTCGAGAGACTCTGGATCCTCAATGATTTCTTCTCCATCTATTAGTTTAATCCTGGCTTTGGCGGGCAGTCCCCTTAGTCTTCGGACTGTATTCCAAAAACTCTGTGGACTGACCTCCCTATCCAGTCTACCAATGATGTCATTCCAGATTTCCTGTTGTTTTTCTGTGATAATGTGTTTGAGTTCCTCGCTTAGCTGTCTAATTCTGGCTGTCCTTTCCCTATTTGGGCCTGTCCTGCCTATTTCCTCGAGGATTTCTCTGTGTTCTCGAGCGTTGTCCCTCATCTCGTCTGTCCACCTAGGTTGCGGGAGCATTTTATAGGCAATCCTGGGGACGCATCTCTCGTCGGCTTGTATGAGGAGATTGGTGATGGTGTTTATCTCCTCGTCCACCTCTTCAAGGATGGCGTCGCCCAGGTCGGCAGGTTGGTATTCGCCGAGCATTTCTCTATAAAGCTCCCAGTTAGCTTTCGCATAACTTTTCCTAAGTGGCACTGGCATGAGTATCGGTGCCAGCGAGATGGTTGTCAGTATGGGGACATGGTCACTCGGTACCACAGGACCTGGCACGCTGCTGATGTTGAAGGGGAAGTTTCGGCTTGCCAATACAACATCCGGCTTTGTTGCCGTGTGTTGCGTAAGGTAAGTCGGGAAGTCTGGTCCTACTCTCTGGAGTCTATCTCTCTCAATGAGTAGTTCCAGGTTCCTTCCCCTCTTGTTGGTGTGACAATATCCTGAAGCTGCGCAACAGGCGTTTAGGTCACCACCCAGCAATGCCATTTTTCCTCGACCAAAGATGTTGAATAGGTTAGGAACTGGCAGATATTTACGGCGGGGGGGTTGGTAAGCCGCTGCCACTGTCAAGGCTCCAACTAGGGTTGGGATTTCCACAGCCACAAAGGACTCCTCTAAGTCTGGAAGTGTTTTAAATTTAATGTTTTTACGAATGGCGATAGCAGCGCCATCGTATCGCTCTTGTGTGTGATTTTTTGTGATAACAGTGGAATTTGGAATTTTGATTGTATGTGTGTCAGTGTTTACACCATGTTCAGATATGAGTATCAGGTCGGGGTCCACCATTCGGAAGATGTTTCCGTATATGATGGATTTTCCAGCCCAACCGTTCGTGTTAAGTGATAGAATTTTCAGTTTGTTGCTGGTGTTTTCCATGTTAAATTAGTGTTTTTGTACTCTAAGTGTGTTTATATGTGTGCGTGTGTGTCCACCTTGATCACTTTCTCTCCTTTCTCTTCTTTCCGTTACGAATTTTTGTAAATTCCACCTCACTAATCGTGAGGCAGGAGTCTGTATACAGCCTTATCTTCGAGGACATGAGCGCCTCGTCGACTATAGCCTCTTGAACTGGAGCGTCGAAGTTCCATTTCAACTGCCCTGTTTTTACCCCTTCGACGATTTCCCTAATGGTGGGGTTATCTGGGAAGGGGGTGTGTTCTGTTTTGAAGAAGAGCATGTTGAGCTCTTCTCCGTCCAGGGTTTTGGGCAGTTGAGGAGCCTTACCCCTGCTTGAGCTTCTTGCTCTTGCTTTGGGGGGCTGAGGCTTTACTGTCTCCTCATCCTCTGAGGAAGACGCGGAGCTTGCGAGGTTTCCCTCTGCCTCCTTTATCCTCCTCGCGACTTTCTTTTCCTTCTGTTCTCTTTTCTTTTGAGCCTCAATTCTAGGGTCTCTGTTTACTTTCGTTTGGGGGGCCTGGGTCTTCTTTTTCTCATTTATTTTTTCTCTTTCCGCCTGAGTAGGGAATGGGGTTGCTGGGGCCTCTTCCTCGGGCTCATACTGCAGTTGCAGTATGTCCCCCGACGGAGGGTTGTCCGGGAACCAGAGTTCCTCCAGACCATTCCTCTTGAGCATGGTGTTCATCTCAGTCGCGAAGCAGCCCGGGTTAGTCAAGTTCCTCACGTGAGCATACATTATGCACGTGAGGATCTTAGTGGAAACCTGGTTTCCGACCTTCAAGTAGGTCCTTGGGGCTGGGGGGGGGTTTCAATTGTTCTTGCTGGGGGGGATCTGGCTGCTTGAGCGTAGGAGGTGTTGGCTCTCCTTACGCCTTCCGCCCTTCTATTTTCTTCCTTTCTTCTCACAAGCTCTTTCTTTTTGGGGCATGACATCGCCATGGCCCCATGCTTAAGTCCACAGTTTGGGCAGCACTCTTCCTTAGCCTGGCATTCACGCCAGCCGTGGCCTTTGATACTGCATTTGGAGCAGGTGATCTCCTGCTCCTTACAGTCTTTTGTAGCGTGTGCTTCAAGCTTGAAGCATTTGAAGCAGATCTGGATAGGAGTGAACTCCTCTCTCTCGATCTGCCCCCCGCTTATTTTGGCATTGAACAGCAAAATGCCATTCTCCTTTGCCTTGGCTGCCATTGTAGTATCACTGAATACCACCTTGAAAACATGGCTGTATTCAGTGTTGTCCCTCCTGTTCTTAAATTTCACGACTTCTGCGATCCTTGCCCATGATTGATGTTTCTCAATTTCCTCCTTTATCTCCTCTTTGGAATGTTGGCCTATCCAAGGATCCAACTTCCTGCAGACCACGCTTCTGTGTGCCTGTATTTGGGGAGGGGTAGTGGGCTGGAGGTTAATTCCCTTCAGAATTTCAATTGACTCCTCTTTGGTCAGGACCTCTATATCGCGTTCTTTTTCGCATATTGCGACATATCCTGACGGTCCGTCCAGCAGGCGGAGCACGGCGACATTTAATTCACCGAATAAGGTTTGGTATACCGTTCCCTTATCCGGTTTTTCTTTGCCCGCCAGTGTCCTTAGCGGTACTCTTGGGGCGTTCGAGTCCGCCATTTTCGAGGTGCCGCCCCTTGAAGAGGGGTGCACTTTTATTCTTCGAATCCTTCTTCTTGCTTCCGGTGATGAGGCTTTTATACGTGATTTACGGTGGAATTTATGGTGTGTTAATACGTTTTTTACGTTTTTTGGGTTTTTTTGCCTTGGGGAGAAGTGCGCCCCCCCTCATTACCCCACCACCTAGATGGAAGAGAATTTGCCTTTAGGATGGATGATAGAATGGATGAGATGAGTCCGGGTGGGATCCTCTCAGGGGTGTGATTGTATGGCGGACTTATCGGCATTTTTTTTTTTTTTTTTTGGACAAGGATTACTTCTTTTATCTATTCTTTCTCACCGGTGTTAAATATCACGTACTCACACACACGAACACAGCCACACACCCCGAGTCTTCGTAACTTCTTTATTTCTTCAGCTCCCATGCGGAAATGGAGATTTAAATGAGGGAGACTCGGCGGATACCGCTGAGGACTCTCTCCGATGGCCCCAAGCCAGATCGGGGAGAAGTCTTCGCGATAACCCATGGGGAGCTAGGGGTAACCTTAGTACGCCTCATCGATACTTACAATGGCTACTCGGCTATCTGCCAAAAGGAGAGTGACTGCGAGGTCCTCACCTCTCAAAAAGCGGCAGAGTCGTTGAAAAAGATTAACCTAAGACCCCACACGCCTCCACAGATAAAAACACATCGCAGCATAATTCTTAGACGCCTCGATCCTTGGGTAGGCAGCCACAGCATTGAAGAAATTCATGCTGAGGTTGAAAAAAAACACCCCTGGGCTAAAATTGCGGAAATCCTTAAATTTAAGGATTACACGCATGTCTTTAAAATAGTGTTCACTGATTCGGCAATGGCGGTTAAGGCTACGGAGTGCGGTATGCTCCTCTTTAACGTTCGAATCTGCCCCGAGCAGATCGAACGTGAGGAGTTTATCGACCTCCAGATGTGCTTCAAATGCTATAAGTATGAGGAGCACACCACAGCCAACTGCCCCAAAGGGAATGCTACCTTATGTTCCATTTGTGCATCGGACAACCACTTCTGGAGGAGCTGTAAAAGCACCACCATGAAGTGTCTGAACTGCGCGGGGGAACATAAGACACTCTCCATGGCCTGCCCCATCAAAAAACAGATCCTAAAGAATAAAGCCGCTCAAAAACGAACCGACGAAGAAAGGAAAGCTAATACTACTTATGCTAAGGTCGCAAAAGCTGCGGTAGCGGAGTCTAAAGCGAACCCCACATATCTCCACGTCGAGAATGAAAACTCGACTAAAATTATGTGTTGCATATATTATGCTCATATTGCGAATCTCTCCTCCCCGGGGTGCTTTGCAGATGAGCTAAATAAGATGCTAACCAATAATGGAATGGAGAGTATGTGGTTCCCCTCGAACCCGCGGTCAGAAGAGATCCTGAAAATTAGTCTCAAACCCCAGTGCGAGACTAATTGTCAGAATCTCCCAACCCCCAGTAATGCCACAACCTCAGCTTCCTCCAGAGACCCCAGGATCCAGGCTGCAAAAGCACGCACGGAACATAAACAACTCAAAGACACCACAAAAAACAAAAATACCCACGCAACCACACCCACAAAAAAAGTGAATAACGAGAGCACGGAGACTGGAGTTGCGAGAGCCGAGGGAGGGGCACGTTCGCCCCGCTCACGAAAAACCTCGCAGCCCCAGAGACGCCCGAGATCGTCCTCTTCTTGTAAGAGGGAATCCAGGCACGCATACCATTCAAGAAAAATTAACTTGAAGGTATTCGCTGCCGAAAGGTCCCCTTTTCCTAAGGAGATGGATGCCCTTGACGTATCCGAAGGCTTAATAGCCGGAGTATACAAATGGGAGTTCACCTCGGACGAACTCAGTGAAAAACAGGTCGAGGAGGCTTTACTCCAAGGCCTGATAAAACTGACTCCGGACTCTTTTATCACCCTAACCGACGGCGAATACAGAAAGAAACGTACAGGAAAAACCATAACGCCCCCAAACACTCCACAAGGACCTAAACTCGTAAGAGAATAAAGTCCTAAAACATCATATTACACTCGAAAACCCTTAAGTGAACTACAAAATGACGACTCTAAAAATTTTACATTTGAACTCTGACGGATGGACAAACAAAAAAATATTATACGGAAACGTATTAAGACAAAGTGACCCAGACGTTATATTTATTTCTGAACATGGAATAAACGACGCTAATCAGATAAAAAATTTTCCCTACGAAGTCTTGACCAAAAATCACAGCGGAGAACGTTTTGACGGATGCGCCATAGCTGTGAAAAGAGGTCTTGACTTCAGATCAATAAGTGGACTCGACGAATCTTACCTTGCTGTGGAGGTCCGTACGGCAGTGGGACCCCTGGTCCTGGCAACGGGGTACCAACCCCCAAGGAGAGGGTATTTGCCCCTCCCAAACTTCTTGCAGTTATGTGGTCACGGCAGAACCGTTCTCTTTGCCGGTGACCTCAATGCGAGAAGCGCTGCCTCCGGTTATACGTCGACCAACCCAGCAGGCAGGAATCTTGAGACACTTATTGATAGAAACATTATGACTAGAATTGGACCAGACTTCCCCACATATATTACTCACAGGTCAGCAACAAAACCTGATATTGTGCTAACCAGCAATATGTTCCCTTATAATTACTTCATTGAGCCGGGCCCCCCTATTCCCAGCGATCACCAGGCTATCCTTATTAAAGTCTCAACCTCCCCCATTCAAATCCCTATCCCAGAGCGAAAGAGCTATGCTCGAGCCGACTGGGATAAGTATAATCAACTCCTCGAAAATTATAACCCAGAACCCTTAAATGATGCCTCCCTTGAAGAAATTGACGAGGAGTTGGATAAATTAAATGAAAAACTATTAAAAGCCGACAAGGAAGCCATCCCCCGAGTTAAGTATAAAACTCTCCCTGCCCCCTCATGGACCCCTAGAATGAAAACCCTCGCGAGGGAATATAAGGAACGGATCGATGAAGTAAACCTCACTGGCCCCAACATTAACACACACCGACAAACACGACTCATACGCGACGAACTAATGACTCTTATAAGGGACCAACAGAGTGTACTCTGGAATAATTTGATTGACGGACTGAATGTAGAAACTGACTCACGTACATTCTGGCAGACGGTAAAACGACTTAAAGGCGGACAACCACCAAGGACTGTTAAACTTATACGTGACGACACTGAAATTTCTGACGTGGAAAGAATCGAAGAGGAATTCAGACTCTTTTGGGCATCTATCTTTAAGATTTCCCCGGAAGAGAATGATGACTTCGATTTGGACTTCGAAAACGAAATTATTAACGACCTGAATGACCAAATACATAGAACGCATCCTCATCATTGCGTATCACAGAACAGGGAAATGGAGGGACTCGGCGGTAGAATTACTGCCGAGGAACTCTCTATGACCTTAAAATCCTTCCGACAGCGAGCACCGGGGCGTACAGGACTGACGAAGGAGAATTTTATTCGAGCCCCGCCCAATATCCTACTGGGGCTCATGAATATCATGAACGCATGACTAAACGTGGGATACTTCCCTGACCACTGGAAGGTTGCGAAAATGATATTCATTCCAAAAGCCGGGAAACCACCGGACAGTCCAGCTAACTTCAGGCCCATATCTCTCCTAGAATTTTCAGGGAAAGTCTTGGAGAAGATATTGGCCAACAGGGTAAACATGTTCCTCGAGAGAAATAACTCTCATAACATCCAACAACATGGCTTCCGTGCGAAGCGAGGAACAGACACGGCGCTAGCCGTAATTACCGAGAAGTTGGCAAAAGTAAAATCAGAGAAACGCCATGCAAATCTGGTGCTACGCGATGTCAAAAAGGCCTTTGACAAGGTATGGAGGAGAGGCCTACAATATAAGATCCTTCAACTAGGCCTCAATCCCATACTTGAAAGGATTCTTTGTGACTATGTGATGGAGAGGAGAGCGTTTTTGAGTATAAAAGATTACAGCGGCCCTGAGTTCGAACTCGAGGCGGGGGTGCCCCAAGGCGGGTGCATCTCTCCCCTGCTCTATAACATCTACACTATAGACCTTCCCCAACCCTTGACTGAGGGTTCCTTATACGTCCAATTTGCGGATGATATAACGATGATATGTACGGGGCCTTATCGGAATGCGAATTTCATGGCACGAAGTACGGCAGTGGAAATCGAAAACATCAACTCCTTCGAGAGAAGATGGAAGATATCCACCAATGCCCAAAAGTTCCGTGTAATTCCATTATTCCGAAGGACTCTGGCAGACATCCGTGTGGGGGGTGCACGCATCCCATACCGCACGGAGGGCACGGTTCTGGGACTACAAATTACGACCGGTGGGTATAGGAGCCATGTAGCGAGAACTACACAGAATGCACGGAGGGACTTGGGCGAATTTTTCAAATTCGTAAACCTGAGTACCTCCAACAAACTGAAGATCTACAATGCGTGCATTCGCTCAAAACTCCTGTACCCCCCGATCCCTATAAACGTAGTTTCCAAGACCCAAGTCCTTAAACTGCAAAGAGTCCAGAATAAGGCAGTATATATCATTACGGGAGCCCGAAGGAGAGAAGGGAGAAGGCAGAGTGAACTCCATGGTGAACTGGGGATGACCCCCATAAACGTGGAGCTTCACCTAAGAGCAACCAAAATCTGGGACAAGGTGCACCGGCACCTCCCCCCCCGAGTTTGTACTGGAGCACATCGACTTCGACTTTTTACCTAACTTAAGACGATCAATTAGTTTCAAAAGCAGTAGACTACCGAATGACTTTAACGTCGACCCTAAGTTCACTTAAATACTAAATAACCCCCAGTAATAACACAAAAAACATGAACAAAGCCAAACGAGTTTAGCCACCGAATTAACACTTGTTTAATTTGGTTTTAAATAACACTTCCCCAATTTTTGCGCGAAAATATCGCCAAAAACATACAAACAACACCAAAAAATCCAAATCTAGGTGTAAAACACCCAGAACTGAAGATGAAAATCTTCCAAAAGCCACGTAAAGATACAATGTATTAATACAAAGGCTCGAATGCCCACCGCATTCATCAGATAGTATAGTCATATGCTATCAAAAAAAAACAACCAAAACGCAAAGAAAGCCAGTGATACCCTTTCACCAGGGATCTGTCTTTCATTCTACCTTTCGTTTTTCGCTTTCCTATTATATTTTTCCCTATTTCCCCACTATTTCTCCTACTAAAACCCTCTACTACTATATTTCTCACTTATTATGTCCAATGTCCAATGCTGAGTGGTGAGTTGCTTTGGTTGCCTCAGTGAGTCTACTGTACCGCTGTGACAGATCCTTATTCGGAATTTTTGCAAAGTGAATGCGAAAGTAAAAGTGAAATTGTGAGACTCGCTTTGAGTAGTGAAAAGAAAAACTGGGTAAAGCGAAAAAGCTCGATACGCTTTGGAAAGCGGACCACTGGCCTTCTTCGATTTAGGAAGGTGAAGGGTGAATCTTCACTCCTTCGTCGAGGCAAGGAAAAAAGCCTCAACTGGCCAACCCGCAAGCCTGAAGGAAGGAGAAAAATTAAGGTAAAGTTTGATAAAAGCATTTGGACCTTGGACTTAGTTCTCTCTCCCTGTTCTCCTCTTTTCAAAACCGTCTCTCAGGGTATACATATATACATTTATTAAAATTTCATCACCTATCCTACGATAGGATGCAGGATAAATGAGGGAAACTCTCCGCATCACTCTCCGGGTCTTCTCGGAGGGCCCAAAACCGGACAGAAGGAAGGTATTCGAACACATTTACGGTAACTTACGAATTGCACTGGTCAGACTAATAGACATACAGAATGGATACTCTGCTTTTGGGCGAGGGAGGCCGACTGTGAAGCCTTGACCCCAAGCAAAGCAATTGAATGCCTGAAGACAATCAATCTGAAACCCCACACACTGCCACAAATTGAAACACACCGTAGTGTAATCTGCAGGCGCCTCGACTCCTGGGTCGGGGGCCACTCGGCAGAGGACATTAAGGACGAAATGGAAAGGAACCACCCTTGGGCAAAAAGTAGCTGAGGTCATTAAATTAAAAAAACTACACGCACGTGCTTAAGGTTGTTTTCGAGGACACAGCTATGGCTCGAAAGGCTAAAGACAATGGTTTGCTTCTCTTCAACGTAAGTCTTCCCAGAGCAGATGGAACGTGCAGAATTTGTCGAATTGCAAATGTGCTCTCGGTGCTACAAGTACGGCAAACACACCACATCCAACTACCCTGAGAAAGACATGACGCCGTGCTCAATCTGTGCCGGTTGTGACCCCTTTTGGCGCGCTTCAAGAGTACGCCCCCAAATGCCTAAACTGTGAAGGCCCCCACCGGACTATGTTCAAGGCATGCCATATCAAGAAACAAGAGATCCAAAAGCACACCCAGTTAAAACGCGAAACGGAAGAAAAGAAGGCCAATTCCACCTATGCAAAAGTAGCCAAAGCCGCGATTGCTGAGACAAACAACCAAAAGACATTCTTTCACATAGAAAATGAACACTCTACGAAAATAATGTGCTGTATTTATTATGCACACATTGCCATAATCACACGCCCAGGTACTTTTTCCACCGAGGTCAACCACATGCTCGTAAAGAACGGCCTGGAGGAGATGTGGTTCCCAGACAACCCTCCTTCAGAGGAGGTTATGAGAATAAGCGTAGCCCCTCAGTGCCAAGAAACGTGCCAAAAGGTACCCGCACCGAAAAACACAGCCAGCACACGCAATCCACGTTTAAACAAACCCAAAACAACACAAACAGCAACACAATCAGCAAAACAAGCGCCTCTTACACCCCCCCCCCAAAGACACCACCGTTACAACGAAAACGCAAACCCAGACACTAAACAAGGAAACCGTGCGACCCAAAGAAACCAGGTCTCCACGGTCAAGAAAAAGATAAAAAACTCGTGGCCCAAGGTCAACCTCCTCATCACGAGGCAGGGAACACCAACTTGAATATCATGCGAGAGATTTCAATCTCAAACTATATGCCCCCGAATCGGCGCCCTGCCCAACCTTAATCAATTCTCGCGTAGTATCGGAGGGTCTTAGGACCAGAAGATACAAGTGGGAATGCTCAGATGAGGTTCCGGAGTGGCAGGTTGAGGAGGCTCTCGCTCAAAACATGATAAAAGTGACCGTGGACTGCTTCCACGCAATCTCGGACATGGAATACAGGAAAAAAAGAAACGGCAGGGAGCGCACCCCGCCCAGTAAACCTCATGGGGCTAAAGTAGATCGCGAATAAACGTCTACTTTAATCAACACAGTGGAGAACCAATATTACACAAAATTACAGGCAGACTTACAATGTCAATGGGTGGGGCGGAAAAGGTTCCATCTATGGCAATATTATGCGACAGAGTGACCCTGACATAATACTTATCTCTGAACACATTTTTTTTTTTTTATTCAAGGTGCCATCTGGCGACTGCCAACTTAGGCCTATGCCACCGTAAACAAACAGCCTAGTTCTAGGCTACTTTAAAAAATTGAACAGGAAACAACAATAAAAAGAAATAACAATAACAATGACAAAACAATAACAAAAACAACAATTAAACCTGGTTAAATGAATTAAAGAAGGCCGGCCTCCACACAAAAGTCAACAAGTCCACCAGTCAAAGTGCACGCACTCGTCCCGAGTACAAGGGACAGGTGGTAGCGACTCCACCCATCCCGGTACCGGGACAGGTGTCGTGCGCGAAGATCACCCAGACTGGGACATTCGACAAGGATGTGCCGAACAGTCTGGGGGACGACGCAGTCGTTGCAATAGGGCGCAGGCGAGTGTTCCATTAATTAGCAATGCGTCACACGAGTGTGCCCGATTCGGAGACGACAGAAAGCAACCTGAAGCCGCCGCGGCATTGGGGGATAGGTCCATGGGAACAGTCGCGGCGCAATGGCACGCAACTTTAAGTTCCCTTCGACCGTCTCCAATCTTCTTAGCCAAGCAACCCGAAGAGCTGCCCGTATTCATGCCATGTAGTCGGTGTGAGGAAGAGCGAAACGCTGGTCTGGTCGCAGAGTCGTCGCGGACTCTTTGGCGCCCTTATCGGCGCGCTCATTCCCCGCAATTCCTACATGTCCAGGAACCCAGCAGAAGATAATCTTGACATCTGCCCGGCTCGCCAAAACCCTAGGGTCACAGATATCGCGAACCAGGGGATGCAGAGATTCCAATGCCCCGAGAGCACTCAGGGCGCTTTGTGAGTCGCTATAGATCACAATCCGTCTCCGAACCGGGCACGTCGCTTAATCTCCCGTAACGAGTGGTGTATTGCCACCAGCTCAGCCGTGAAGACAGACGCAGCGCCTGGTAGAGCCCCGCTGACTTCAAACAGAGGGGAAACGGCGTGGAAGCCGACCCCCTCTTGGGACTTGAAGCCATCCGTATACACTGGCACAGTTCCAGCGTGACACGATGTGTGCTCCAAAAAGGTCGAACGCAATACTCCCGGCGCAGTACAAGCTTTGGGAGCAGAGGCGTGGTGACAAATAGCCAAATGTGGTACCCTCCAGGGTGGCGTCCTGGGCAGAACCAGGGGCGCAACCTGCCCGAGAGCTATATCTACCTCTCGAAGGAGTTTCCTGGCCCTAAACCCAAAAGGCTTAGGGTATGACTGGCGTCTCTCAACGGCATAGGCACCATCGAGATCAGCTGCGGATGCAGTGAGAGCTGTTGGCGACTGAGGGAGACGCCGGGCTCGCGTGTACAGGAGAGCGATGCACTGCACGCGGCGCAGAGCGAGTGGTATCTCCCCAGCATCGACCAACAGGCTCTCAATATGGAAAGTGCGGAAGGCACCGGTCGCAAGGCGAAGGCCGGTGTGGTGGATCGAATCCACCTTGCGCAATAAACGCTCGGTTGCGGATGCATAAAACTCGCATCCGTAGTCGAGCTTCGAACAAACAAAGGATTGATAAAAAAAGTAGGGCAGTAGCCCTATTAGCGCCCCAAGCGCTGAACGTCACGAAACGGAGAATGTCCATGGCGCGGGTACAAGAGACCCTAAGGCTGCGAATATGAGCCTCCCAGGTGAGGCGTCGGTCGAATACAAGACCAAGGAAACGGTGCGACTCAACCACATCCAGGCACACCCCTTTAAGAAACAAATCTGGGTCGGGGTGAAGCCGTGGATGGCGGCAGAAGTGCACCACCTTAGTCCTGACCAAAGAAAACCGAAACCTGTGCGCTTCGGCATAGCGAGAGACGCGGTTCAATTCCTGTTGGAGTCGACGCTCCAGAGTTGGCATGTGGGCCACGCCAAAAGAGATCAAAAGGTCGTCCACGTAGAGCGTAGCGAGAACATCTTCCGGCAGCACCAAGGTGATGCCGTTGATGCTCAGGGCAAAGAGTATGACACTGAGGACACTTCCTTGCGGGACACCCTCTTCCTGACCCTTCGGGCCGGAAAGGGCTCCCCCCACCCGTACGCGGAATCGACGATCTCTGCAAAAATTCAGATATAAACATTTGGAGGCCTCCCCTCGCCCCCATCGTGTGGAGAGTCTCCATGATACCGTATCGCCATGCGGTATCATAGGCCTTCTCCAGATCGAAAAACACCGTGGCGTAGTGCTGTCTACGAAGGAAAGCCTCGCAGACGGCATTTTCCAGTCGGGACAGAGCATCCGACGTGGAGTGGAACTTGCGGAAGCCGCACTGTACGGAAGACAGATGGCCTCCGCTGTCCAGGAAAAAGGCTAATCTAACATTTATCAATTTCTCCATCAACTTGCACACGCAAGAGGTTCGAGAGATTGGGTGGAAACCGGTGGGAGTAGAGTGATCTCTCCCCGGTTTACGAAAGGCGAGCACAGTAGCGATTCGCCAGGAGTCTGGGAGAAGACCTTCCACCCAGATCCTGTTGAACAAATCTAACAGAAAGGCCATGCCTTGCTCACCCAGGTGTCGAAGCATGGCGTACGGGACATCGTCAGAACCATGAGCGGTGTCCGCGCACAAAGCAAAAGCGGAACGCAACTCACTCACAGCAAACTTGTCGTTGAAGGGTTCTCTAAATCTGGAGTTAAAGTCTAGCCGGCGGCCTTCCGCGACATCACGACGTGAATTGAATGCTGGCGGAGCAGCATCACGGCTAGAGATTGCGGAAAAAGCGGTCGCTAAGGATTTCACCACGGACGCGGGGTCCGAGATTGCGGTCCCATTCCTGGAGAACGGGAGGGGGGTCCTGCGAGAACTTGCCCCGAATCCTTTTGACTTGCTTCCACACCTTAGCTGAAGGGGTTTTCCTGTTAAGTGAAGACACGTATCCCTGCCAAGAAGAGCGGCGGCGTGCTTCGAAATATACCGGAACCTAGCCCTAGCCCGACGAAATTCAGCGACAGTGAAATCGTTCGGGCGGCGCTTATAGCGCATGTAGGCATAACGCTTCTGTCGAGGGCCGTCTCACACTCGGCTGACCACCATGGGAGTGGTCGGCGTGCAAAACGGCCAGACGTCCTAGGAATAGTAGTCAGGCCCACGGCGATGAGGTTGCCAAAGAAGAACTCAACGGCCTCATCTATCGACCTAAACTCCTCGACTGAGAGAGAGAATTCAGTCATTTCCTGAAATGCAGGCCACCGCGCCCGCGCCAAGCACGACCGAGGTTGTCTCTCAGGCGGCAGTTGCCCTGAAAATGATATTTGAATGGGAAAGTGATCACTAGCATGGAGGTCATCGACCCCCCCCCCCCCCATCAAAATCAGGCTGTGCATCCGAAGAGCACAAAGATAGGTCAAGGCAAGAAAATGAAGCGGTTCTCGGACAGTGATGCATAAACTCATCCACGTTTAGGACACCCATCGTAAGCTCTTCGATCAGATCGGCAAGGACTTGTCCCCTGGGATTTATTGAGTGATCTTCCCAGAGAGGATGCCTGCCGTTCAGATCTCCAAGCAAGAGATAGGGCCTCGGCAACCGTGCCACGACGCGGTGGAAGTCTCCCGCGTCGAAGTCAGCTGACGGTGGAATGTACGCAGAAATGATAGTATACCTCCTATCCAGGTGCAGCTGCACAGCCATTGCCTGAAAGGAGGTATCTAAAGAGAAAGGAAGAACGGAGACATCATGCCGGGTGTAAACCGCGCATCCCCCAGCCTGGCCATCTCGCGGTGGTGGGGTCGCAAGACCCTTATACCCGGGGAGGGCAGGCAGCGGACACGCGCCTAGCATGGTCTCCTGCAAAAAAATAGCTAACGGGAAACGGGACGAGACGAGCCTCCGCAGATCCTCCCAGTTGGCCCGGAGTCCACGGACAATTCCATTGAAGAATATGCCATCCAGGCCTTGCTCGGAGGAGACGCGGGCGCCCTCCTTGAGCAGAAGACCCTCACGGGAATGGCCGTACGCTTTCCGGGGGCAGAACCCCGGGCGCTGTTGACAGGACAAAGCGCTGGAGGCGCTGTCGCCTTCGAGGACTTATTGGGGCAGGTTGGGCTCGCCATGCGAGTCTTATCCTCCCTCCGCCTCGAAATCTTAGGCGGGCGTTGCGTCTTTGGAGGCGGGGTGCCCTCTTTTCGAGGAACCACCGTCTCCGAGCCATTCGCTTCACCCTGCGCGTGGGCGAAGGAGCCGAAGCTCCTTTGTTGCTGTCCTCCTTTCGGGGGACAGCTTTAGGAACCCCGGAAGATGGCCTAGCGACCATCTTCAGGGGTGTTGCCTCCTGTGAGTCTAACGACTCGGTGGAGGCGCGTGGCCGTTTCGCCTTACGGGAAACGGTCACGCTGGGGGAAGAGGGGGGAGCCCTGGTTTTAGCCGGGGCTGGGTATGAACCCTTTTTGCCACTAGCTTTACCAGGGGAGCACCCAGGTTGGGTAGAGCCCGCAGAAGGGCTCCGAATGGGCGCGGAAACAACCGTGCTCGTTGGTCTGGATGGGCCAGGAGCAGAGGGTGCCTTTCTTGCTACTGAGGCATATGACGTCCCAGGCAGAGCTGGGCGTGCCACGACCAAGTCCTTAGCCTCGCGGAATGAGAGTCGATTCTGGGCCTGGACGGCCAAAATTTCTTTCTCAAGGAGATATGCACCACATTGCTTCGAAAAAGCAGGGTGCGGCTCTCCGCAATTGACACACTTGGCCACACACGATTTGGACTTATCGTGTGCGACCTTGGAGCAATTTACACATACTTCGGGTGACCCCGACTTTGCACGTCTACATGAGCGATTCGTATGGCCGAAGCGGTG
This sequence comes from Ceratothoa steindachneri, assembly GCA_963969495.1. NCBI lineage: Eukaryota > Metazoa > Arthropoda > Malacostraca > Isopoda > Cymothoidae > Ceratothoa > Ceratothoa steindachneri. The sequence continues at coordinate 10,301,492 of OZ018334.1, forward strand.
ACAGTAATAGCATCACCGCTGCAGTGGCACAAATGCCTTCATGCGGTAGCGGTACCAACCGGCACGCACCGACTCAGGGAGCTTGTCACAGTCGAATGTGAAGAAGAGTGTAGGGGTGGGTCTCGAGGCCCCTCCCTGTTTTCTCATCACACGTTCGACCTTGACCGCCCCATGGTCGGCCAGCTCCAGGGTAATGTCCTCAATGGAGTAGTCAACGAGTTCCCTCGCATAAACTACTCCTTTCACAAAGTTCATGGTAGAGTGCGGCGTCACACTCACCGGGGTGCCATGAAGTGTCCGAAGAGCACTTATCTTGGCCACCTCGGCGGGATTCGCCAGAAGGCTCCCGTCCGAGAAACGGGTTACCTTCGGCTCTCTACCAATTGCACTAGCTAATCCTCTCCTCTGATGGATCATGTTGCCCTTGGACAACATGGTGCCATCAGTGGAGCGAATAACGAGGAAGCGTTTGAAGCCAGCGGGCTCGAAAACGCCAGGTAACCTTTAAATGAGGGGCCCCGATGTCATCGAGGCTCCGCCCTGTGCACTCTTCGTCTTAGTCTTAGTCAAGGGCTCCGCACACGGGTGGGGGGGGGGTTAGAGGGGCCAGATGTTACGATCTTAGCTTGGTGCCTACCAAAGTGGCAGCAGACCCATCTGTCCCTGCAGGACCCTTAGTCTTTTTCTTCTTCTTTTTAGGAGAGGAGGGCGGGGAATGAACCCGCTTCTCACCTCCACCGGCAGGCAGAAGCCCCTAGGCTAGATGGACCGGCCTCAGCCAGGTCCTTCTCTAAAATGGAGAATGTCCTGGTGGTCGCAGGGGAACCGGTCGGAGGATATCCCACCCCTCCTTTTACTGCTTCGGAGACCCTAGCTGCTTGAGGAGGACCTTGCATAGGAGTGGATTCGGGTTCGGTGTTTGGCGCTGAGCCAGGATTCTTCTCCATGGAAGGCCCTACCGCCTGAGGCTGGGTTTCCTCAAGGACCATGTTTATCACAGGAGGGGCCTCCAGTTGGCTATTCCCTCCCAGGACATCGCAGGACTCCTTTGCAGTGTCACCAGTCTTGTGTGGGAAGGCCCAGGCCTTGATCCCGGCAACGTTTAATATTCTTGCCAGCAGGTCTTTTGAGGGAAGCGACCGAAGGGGCCTGTCTTCCCTCTTCTAACTTAGGGGTTTTCCCAAATGAGCCGCTTTGATGGGGAGCGGTTGGCTATGGGCTGCTTGCTGGCTTTCTTGGCAGTCCCCTTGGAAAGCAATGGAGGGACTGCCGCTGGAAAAGGGGAGGTGCCCGAAAGCACCTCCAGAGAAGGGGGTGAGGGGGAGTTCCCTACACCCGTAGGCGTAGTAGAGGAGTAAGCCTCCTCTCCGGTTAAAGAAATATGGAGGGTCACCTGCGCAAGCACAGGGGAGAGGGCCCTATATTTTTTTTATTTGGAGCTGCCGAGAGCGGCTCCGTCGATGAGCAAGAGGGAATTAGGGGGAGTTGGCTTATTTTCTAAACATTTGGGCATGGTGACCCTCTTTTGATTATAGGATGCAACTGCTCATCACCTCTCGCAGTTGCCCGCACTGCAAGAGGTGCTTACAGGCCTGGCAGAACCAGGTGTCGCCATTAGGGACTACCCCTCCCGCCTGGTGGCCTGGCAGTCCATCGGCATGGCGGCTCCACCTTGAACACGGCGTAAAAGGATAGATTGTGAAGAGGAGAGGAAAAGGGATGTGAGGAAGGCATGGGTGGGGATGAAGCAGGTTGTTAAAAACCAGCCACCCCAGACCGGAGCTCAGGGGTTAGGGAACGTTGTCGCCTTTCCCCTGAACCCCGATCTGGGACGATTAACTTGAGAAGAAGGTCAGTATCTACCCTGTGAAATTAGAGGCTGACCAGAGAAAGTTGTGCGAGAGGTTGTATTAAAAGCGAGGAAACAAGTGTTTTGAAGGAAGGAGAAGAGGCTAAGCTGGGGTCGGACGGGGTGCTGAGTTCCGTCAGCACGGCGGCCAGGATGGCAAATCGCCGCGCCCCTTACGGAGGGGAAGGGAGGGGTATGAAGAAATCAGATGAGCAGGTACGAATCGGGAACGAAGCTTGCTGCTACGGCATTTGTGTGATGAGCTATTAGGACAGCTTAATAGCCAGGGTAGACAGCGAGGTGACCCCCGATAAATTCTGGCGACTAGTAAGGAAATTAAAAGGCCTATCAAGTAGAGGAAAGACCCACATTAAGGAGGGCGATGACTACTTGGAGGATCCAGCGGTCCTGGAGGAAAGGTTGCGCACGTTCTGGAAGGAAATCTTCTCAATAACTCCTGAGGACGATGAGGAATTCGACCAGATCATACATCAAACACACCCACGAGCCTACGTCGACGAAGGGAAGGAGATGGCGGACCATGGCCGACCAATTACAACTGAATAGTTTATGACAGTCTTAAAAACCTTTAAACAAAAGGCACCAGGCTGGATGGGCATCACTTAAAAACAATTTGGTGCATGCTCCCCGGCAGATCATTCAAGGAATCACTAACATCTACAACACTTCTCTGAATAAGGGATACTTCCTCGAAGGTAATAAAATGGCCAAATTCATTTTTATCCGTAAAGGAAATAAGCCTCCCGATCAACTGTCTCGTATTGTGGAGTCTTTTTGGTCAGTATCATTTTGTGCTGGTTAAGTGTATATAACGGCTTGGTCTTCCCGGGAGCACAGTCTTCCTCTTGGGAATAGGACTCTACTAGTGACGCGTCTAATTATGGGTTGTGGTATGTCTAGGTTTGCGTCTATATGTGGGAGTATTCATTTTCAACCTTTTACCAGGCCTTTCTCCCTAGCATTTCGAGGACCATATTCAGTGGGTCAAGTCCCTCCTTGAGTTTGTAGGCAAGGTTTACGAGAAACTTCTAGCTAACAGGCTACAAGACTAGCTGTCCAAAATAGAAGCTCACAACCCTCCGCACCACGGGTACCGCAAGAGAGGGGGACTGATACAGCCCTCGCCCTTCTCACTGAAAAGCTTTCCTGCTGTAAAGCTGAGGGAAAATACGTAGACGTAGTGATGCGAGATGTTCAGAAGGCCTTCGATAAAGTTTAGCTGAGAGGTCTACAGCTAAACCCAATCCTGGAAAGGGTCCAGTGTAATCACATCATAGAAAGGAAAGCGCAAATTTCGATCAAGGGCAACAGAGGAACTGAGTTTGAGCTGGAGGCGGGTGTTCCACAAGGTAGCTGTCTGAGTCCACTGTTGTACCTTGTGTATACGTTGGACTTACCTGCTCCAGTCGGGAAGGATGTGATGTACCTTCAGTTTGCAGACGACGTCACTCAGATCATCCCCAGTTCATATAGAAACGCTGGAGTACAAGCAAGGGAGACAGCTGCCGATATCGAAAATATCAATCGTTTCGAAAAAAAGGTGAAAAATCAAGACCAACCGTCGAAAGTTCCAGATCCTTCCAGTTAAGCGCCGGAAACGAGATGACGTCATAGTCGAAGACGAAATTTACCCGTACCCCGATGAGTGTAAAGTCCTGGATCTGCGCATCACCTCAACAGGGTATAAGACGCACATCAACAACCGAATCTCCCTAGCCAAAAGAGAACTTGGATTTTTTTTTTTTTTTTTTTTTTATAGAGCCCATCTGGCAACTACCCACTTGGGCATAAGTCGCCGAAAAACACGACAGCCTAGAATTAGGCTACTTTAAAGTTAAAATATGAAAACTTAACAATCAATATAAATTTTAAAAACTTAACAATCGAAGCAATCTCCGGCAGCGGGGGGAGGTCCCCCTCACCCCGGTGCAGGAGAGTGCAATCTAAAACAAAACAATAACAAAAAAAGGAACCTTAAATAAAGGGGAGAAGGCCGGCCTCCCCCAAGAAGTCAACAAGTCCACAAGTCAATGTGCACGAATCTATCCCGAGCACAAGGGACAGGCGGTAGCGACCCCGCCCATCCCGGTACCGAGACAGGTATCGTGCGCGAAGATCACCCAGACTGGGACATTCGACAAGAATATGCCGAACAGTCTGGGGGAGGACGCAGTCGTTGCAATAGGGCACATGCGAGCGCTCCACCAAGTAACGATGCGTCACACGAGTGTGTCCGATTCGAAGACGACAGAAAGCAACCTGAAGCCGCCGCGGCATTGGGGGATAGGTCCATGGGAACAGTCGCGGCGCAATGGCACGCAACTTTAAGTTCCCCTCGACCGTCTCCCATCTTCTTTGCCAAGCAGTCCGAAGAGCTGCCCGTATTCCTGCCATGTAGTCGGTGTGAGGAAGAGCGAAACGCTGGTCCGGTCGCAGAGTCCTCGCGGACTCTTTGGCGCCCTCATCGGCGCGCTCATTCCCCGCAATTCCTACATGTCCAGGAACCCAGCAGATGATAATCTCGACATCTGCCCGGCTCGCCAAAACCGTGGCGTCACGGATTTCGCGAACCAGGGGATGCGGAGATTCCAATGCCCCGAGAGCACTCAGGGCGCTTTGTGAGTCGCTATAAATCACAATCCGGTCTCCGAACCGGGCACGTCGCGTAATCTCCCGTACCGAGTGGTGTATTGCCACCAGCTCGGCCGTGAAGACAGACGCAGCGCCTGGTAGAGCCCCGCTGACTTCAAACAGAGGGGATACGGCGTGGAAGCCGACCCCCTCTTGGGACTTGGAGCCATCCGTATACACTGGCACGGTACCAGCGTGACACGATGTGTGCTCCAAAAAGATCGAACGCAATACTCCCGGCGCAGTACAAGCTTTGGGAGCAGAGGCGTGGCGACAAATAGCCAAATGTGGTACCCTCCAGGGTGGCGTCCTGGGCAGAACCAGGGGCGCCACCGGCCCGAGAGCTATATCTACCTCTCGAAGGAGTTTCCTGGCCCTAAACCCAAAGGGCTTAGGGTATGACTGGCGTCTCTCGGCGGCATAGGCACCATCGAGATCAGCTGCGGATGCAGTGAGAGCTGTTGGCGACTGGGGGAGGCGCCGGGCTCGCGCGTACAGGCGAGTGATGCACTGCACGCGGCGCAGAGCGAGTGGCATCTCCCCAGCATCGACCAACAGGCTCTCAATGGGGGAAGTGCGGAAGGCACCGGTCGCAAGGCGAAGGCCGGTGTGGTGGATCGAATCCACCTTCCGCAATAAACGCTCGGCTGCGGATGCATAAAACTCGCATCCGTAGTCGAGCTTCGAGCGAACAAAGGATCGATAAAAAAGTAAGGCGGTAGCCCTATCAGCGCCCCAAGCGCTGAACGTCACGGAACGGAGAATGTCCATGGCGCGGGTACAAGAGACCCTAAGGCTGCGAATGTGAGCCTCCCAGGTGAGGCGTCGGTCGAATACAAGACCAAGGAAACGGTGCGACTCAACCACATCCAGGCGCACCCCATTAAGAAACAAATCTGGGTCGGGGTGAAGCCGTGGATGGCGGCAGAAGTGCACCACCTTAGTCTTGGCCAAAGAAAACCGAAACCTGTGCGCTTCGGCATAGCGAGAGACGCGGTTCAATGCCTGTTGGAGTCGGCGCTCCAGAGTTGGCATCTGGGCCGCGCCAAAAGAGATCGAAAGGTCGTCCACGTTGAGCGTAGCGAGAACATCTTCCGGCAGCACCGAGGTGATGCCGTTGATGCTCAGGGCAAAGAGTGTGACACTGAGGACACTTCCCTGCGGGACACCCTCTTCCTGCTCCTTTGGGCCGGAGAGGGCTCCCCCCACCCGTACGCGGAATCGACGATCTCGCAAAAATTCAGATATAAACATTGGGAGGCGTCCCCTCGCCCCCATCGTGTGGAGAGTCTCCATGATACCGTATCGCCATGCGGTATCATAGGCTTTCTCCAGATCAAAAAACACCGTGGCGTAGTGCTGTCTACGAAGGAAAGCCTCGCAGACGGCATTTTCCAGTCGGAGCAGAGCATCCGACGTGGAGTGGAACTTACGGAAGCCGCACTGTGCAGAAGACAGATGGCCTCCGCTGTCCAGGAAATAGGCTAATCTAACATTTACCAATTTCTCCATCAACTTGCACACGCAAGAGGTTAGAGAGATTGGGCGGAAACCGGTGGGAGTAGAGTGATCTCTCCCCGGCTTGCGAAAGGCGAGCACAGTAGCGATTCGCCAGGAGTCTGGGAGGAGACCTTCCACCCAGATCCTGTTGAACAAATCTAATAGAAAGGCCATGCCTCGCTCACCCAGGTGTCGAAGCATGGCGTACGGGACATCGTCCGGACCATGGGCGGTGTCCGCGCACGAAGCGAGAGCGGAACGCAACTCACTCACAGTAAACTTGTCGTTGAAGGGTTCTCCGCCTCTGGAGGTAAAGTCCAGCCGGCGGCCTTCCGCGACATCACGACGTGCATTGAATGCTGGCGGAGCAGCATCACGGCTAGAGAATGCGGAAAAAGCGGTCGCTAAGGATTCCGCCACGGACGCGGGGTCCGAGATTGCGGTCCCATTCTCCTGGAGAACGGGAGGGGGGTCCTGCGAGAACTTGCCCCGAATCCTTTTGACTCGCTTCCACACCTCAGCTAAAGGGGTCTTCCCGTTAAGTGAAGACACGTATGCCCGCCAAGAAGAGCGGCGGGCGTGCTTCGAAATATACCGGAACCTAGCCCTAGCCCGACGAAATTCAGCGACGGTGAAATCGTTCGGGCGGCGCTTATAGCGCATGTAGGCATAACGCTTCTGTTTGAGGGCCGTCTCACACTCGGCCGACCACCATGGGAGTGGTCGGCGTGCAAAACGGCCAGACGTCCTAGGAATAGTAGTCAGGCCCACGGCGATGAGGTTGCCGGAGAAGAACTCGACGGCCTCATCTACCGACCTAAACTCCTTGACTGAGATAGAGAATTCAGTCATTTCCTGAAATGCAGGCCACCGCGCCCGCGCCAAGCACCACCGAGGTGGTCTCTCAGGCGGCAGTTGCCCTGAAAATGATATTTGAATGGGAAAGTGATCACTACCATGGAGGTCATCGACCACCCCCCAATCAAAATCAGGCTGTGCATCCGAAGAGCACAAAGATAGGTCAAGGCAAGAAAATGAAGCGGTTCTCGGACAGTGATGCGTAAACTCATCCACGTTTAGGACACCCATCTCAAGCTCTTCGATCAGATCGGCAAGGACTTGTCCCCTGGGATTTATGGTGTAATCTCCCCAGAGAGGATGCCTGCCGTTCAGATCTCCAAGCAAGAGATAGGGCCTCGGCAACCGTGCCACGACGCGGCGAAAGTCCCCCGCGTCGAAGTCAGCTGACGGTGGAATGTACGCAGAAATGATAGTATACCTCCTATCCAGGTGCAGCTGCACAGCCACTGCCTGAAAGGAGGTATCTAAAGAGAAAGGAAGAACGGAGACATCATGCCGGGTGTAAACCGCGCATCCCCCAGCCCGGCCGTCCCGCGGTGGTTGGGTCGCAAGACCCTTATACCCCGGGAGGGCAGGCAGGGGGCACGCGCCTAGCATGGTCTCCTGCAAAAAAATAGCTAACGGGGAACGGGATGAGGCGAGCCTCCGCAGCTCCTCCCAGTTGGCCCGGAGTCCACGGCAATTCCATTGAAGGAATATGCCCTCCAGGCCTAGCTCGGAGGAGACGCGGGGGCCCTCCTCGAATTGAAGACCCTCACGGGAATGGCCGTACGCTTCCCGGGGGCAGAACCCCGGGCGCTGTTGGCCGGACAAAGCGCTGAAGGCGCTGTCGCCTTCGAGGACTTATTGGGGGAGGTTGGGCTCGCCATGCGAGTCTTTTCCTCCCTCCGCCTCGAAACTTTAGGCGGGCGTTGCGGCTTCGGAGGCGGGGGGCCCTCTTTTCGAGGAACCACCGTCTCCGAGCCACTCGCTCCACCTCGGGGCGTGGGCAAAGGGGCCGAAGCTCCTTTGTTGCTGTCCTCCTTTCGGGGAACAGCTTTAGGAACCCCGGAAGATGGCCTAGCGACCATCTTCAGGGGTGTTGCCTCCTGTGAGTCTAACGACTCGGTGGAGGCGCGTGGCCGTTTCGCTTTACGCGAAACGGTCACGCTGGGGGAAGAGGGGGGAGCCCTGGTTTTAGCCGGGGCAGGGTATGAACCCTTTTTGCCGCCAGCTTTACCAGGGGAGCGCCCAGGTTGGGTAGAGCCCACAGAAGGGCTCCGAATGGGCGCGGAAACAACCGTGCTCGTTGGCCTGGATGGGCCAGGAGCAGAGGGTGCCTTTCTAACTATTGAGGCATATGACGTCCCAGGCAGAGCCGGGCGCGCCAGGACCAAGTCCTTTGCCTCGCGGAATGAGAGTCGATCCTGGGCCTGAACGGCCAGGATTTCTTTCTCAAGGAGATATGCACCACATTGCTTCGAAGAAGCAGGGTGCGGCTCTCCGCAATTGACACACTTGGCCACACACGATTTGGACTTATCGTGTGCGACCTTGGAGCAATTTACACAGACTTCGGGTGACCCCGATTTTGCACGTCTACATGATCGATTCGTATGGCCGAAGCGGTGGCAGTAATAGCACCGCCGCGGCAGTGGCACGAATGCCTTCACGCGGTAGGGGTACCAACCGGCACGCACCGACTCAGGGAGCTTGTCACAGTCGAACGTGACGAAGAGTGTAGGGGTGGGTCTCGAGGCCCCTCCCTGTTTTCTCATCACCTGTTCGACCTTGACCGCCCCATGGTCGGCCAGCTCTAGGGTGATGTCCTCAATGGAGTAGTCAACGAGTTCCCTCGCATAAACTACTCCTTTCACAAAGTTCATGGTAGAGTGCGGCGTCACACTCACCGGGGTGCCATGAAGTGTCCGAAGAGCACTTATCTTGGCCGCCTCGGCGGGATTCGCCGCATTCGCCAGAAGGCTCCCGTCCGAGAAACGGGTTACCTTCGGCTCTCTACCAATTGCACTAGCTAATCCTCTCCTCTGATGGATCATGTTGCCCTTGGACAACATGGTGCCATCAGTGGAGCGAATAACGAGGAAGCGTTTGAAGCCAGCGGGCTCGAAAACGCCAGGTAACCTCTGAATCAGGGGCCCCGATGTCATCGAGGCTCCGCCCTGTGCATTCTTGGTCTTAGTCGTAGTCATGGGCTCCGCACACGAGGGGGTAGAGGGGCCGGATGTGCCGATCTTGGCTTGGTCGCCTACCAAAGTGGCAGCAGACCCATCCGTCCCCGCAGCCCCCGCGGATGGAGAGGAGCCCCGAGTCTTCTTCGTCTTTTGAGTCTTTTTAGTCTTTTTCTTTTTAGGAGAGGAGGGCGGGGAATGAACCCGCTTTTCACCTCCGCCGGCAGAAGTCCCCAGGCCAGATGGACCAGCCTCAGCCAGGTCCCTCTCCGAAATGGAGAAGGTCCTGGTTGTCGTAGGGGCACCTGTCGGAGGAGATCCCTCCCCTCCTTCTACTGCCTCGGAGCCCTCAGCCATTTGAGGAGGACCTTGCATAGGGGCGGATTCGGGTTCGGTGCTTGGCGCCGAGCCCGAATTCCCCCCCATGGAAGGCCCTACCGTCTGGGGCTGGGTCTCCTCAAGGACCATGTCTATCACAGGAGGGGCCTCCAGTTGGCCATCCCCTCCCAGGACATCGCAGGTCCCCTTGGCAGTATTGTCACTAGTCAGGTGGTGTGGGGAGGCACAGGCCTTGACCCCAGCAAGGTTCAAAATTCTTGCCAGCAGGTCTTTTGAGGGAAGCGACCGAAGGGGCCTGGCTTCCCTCTCCCCCCTAAGGGGGTTTGCCCTACCGAGCCGCTTGCACGAGGGGCGGTCGGCAATGGGCTGCCTGCTGGCTTTCTTGGCAGTCCCCTTAGAAAGCAAAGGAGGGACTGCCGCTGGAGATAGGGAGGTGCCCGAAAGCACCTCCAGAGAAGGGGGTGAGGGGGAGTCCCCTACACCCGTAGGCGTAGGAGAGGAGTAAGCCTCCTCTCCGGTTAAAGAATTATGGAGGGTCCCTTGCGCAAGCACAAGGGGGGGGGACCTCCATTTTCTCGGTGGAGCTGCCCGAGGGCGGCTCCGTAGATGTTTTTGGGGAAGTTGGGGGTTGGGGTTTTTGTTTTTTTTCATACATGGGCATGGTGACCCTCTTTTGATTACGGGACGCAATAGCTCATCACCTCTCGCAGTTGCCCGCACTGCGAGAGGTGCTTACAAGCCCGGCAGAGCCAGGCGCCGCCATTCGGGACCACCCCTCCCGCCTGGTGGCCTGGCAGTCCTTCGGCATGGCGGCTCCACCTTGGACACGGCGTAAAAAATATAGGTTGTGAAGAGGAGAGGAAAAGGGATGTGAGGAAGATGTGGGTGGGGATGAAGCAGGTTGTTAAAAAAACCCCATCCCGAACCGGAGCTGAGGGGTTAGGGAACAATGTCCCCTCCCCCCCTCAGCCCCGATCCGGGGTGGTTGGCTTGAGAAGAAGGTCAGCATTCTACCCTGTGAAATTAGAGGCTGACCAGAGAAAGTTGTGGGAGAGGTTGTATGAAAAGCGACGAGGTAGGGGAGAAATCGGGCTATCTGAAGGAAGGAAGAGAGGCTAAGCTGGGGCCGGACGGAGCGCTGGATCCCGTCAGCACGGCGGCCAGGATGGCAAATCGCCGCGCCCCTTACGGGGAAGAGAACTTGGAAAGCTGTACATGTTTAGAAAACTCAGCGCCAACATCAAAAAGCTGTACACTGTCCTGGTGCGCTCAATACTGGTGTACCCAGCAGTGGTGATGCAGGTTCAACCTTTCATAGACAAATGCTACCCTGCTTATAGCTGACACGCGCAGAATGGACCGTATTCGGTAGATGGAACTGCACGAAAGAGCAGGACTTGAGCCATTGAATATGGTCCTCTAAAGGCTAGGGAGAAAGACTTGGGAAAAGGTTGAAAATGAAATACTCCCACATATAGAAGCAAACCTAGACATACCACAACGTGTCACCAAGAGTGCGCTATTCCCAAGCGGAAGACTGTGGTCCCGGGAAGACCAAGTCGTTATATAAACTTAACCAGGACAAAATGATCCCACTCATCAAAAAGACTTACCGAAAAGACTCCACGATACGAGCCAATCAACTACAAAGAGAGAAAGGAAAAAACCAAAAGAGGCGAAGTGCCCAAATGAAAAGTAAAAAAATAAATAAATTAAAAGAGGCGAAAGGCCTCCAAAATAACAAATTAACACTAAATGAAAACAAGAAGAAATAATTAAAAAGAGACGAAGTGCCTGCCCAACATAATCAAGAAAAAATAAGTAAATAACTAAACAAATAATTAAATCGAATATTACACAAAAATTATATAACAAAAGGAGGCAAAGTGCCCACAACAGGCGAAATATGAAAGAAAACAAAACCTAATTAAAAATAAAAATGAAAGTTAACGAGTTAACTGAAACATAATTGAAAGGCTTGAATGCCTAAAGACAGAGGATATGTGTATATATATATATATATATATATATATATATATATATATATATATATATATATATATATATATATATATATATATATATATATATATATATATATGTATATATATATATATATATATATATATATATATATATATATATATATATATATATATATATATATATATATAAAGAAAGAGATAAAAAGGAGATAACAATAAATAAGTAAACAAATAAAAGCAAGGTAAAATAAATGAGAAACAGCAACGAAACACAAGGTCGCCAGAGTGACCACCCAGAAGAGTCGGCTAAAACACTGACATCATCGAAAGAGGAAGAAAAAGGAAGTAGAATAAGGAAGAATCTTGAGATGCCCTCTAAACCAGGGCAAACTATAAATATTCTTCACGACGGTCTATACCTACCACCCATTTCCCCACTTGTTACATCAAGTTCAAGTTCAAGTCTGACTATTTATCAAGAGCGAGATGGAAAAAATAAGGACGCGAATACAAACAGCTGATGAGAATGAAATACCCAGAAACACATACAAAACAGTTAAATACTTTATATGGACAGACGAAGTGAAAACTAAGAATGCAGCAATAAAAAGCAATAAACGCGGACATAATAATAAACGGAAGGTCAAAGGAAAAATATTGCAATCTGAGAGCGAAGAAGAGGGAACTACTAAGCGCAATAACGGACAAACAAAATATTGATTTCGAGTTATTGCCCCGAGAATTTTGGGAAAAGATATAAAGAATGGGAAATGCTAAAGGTAAAGAGAAAATAAAGATTAAGGACAGAAACGGGAAATTAATCGAAGATGAACGCGAGATTGAACAATTGTCCAGGGAACACTGGAAAGGAGTGTTCAACATCGGCGAAGAGGAAAACTAAAACTACGATATAGACTTCGAAAACCAAATAATTGACGAACTAAATGAACGGATTGAGAGGACTTTTCCATATCACTACCTAGAAGAGGAACGGTATGCGAACGAAGGTTTTAACGACGAAATCACAATCGAGGAATTAAAGAATACCATCTCAAATTTTAAACAAAAGGTCCCTGGAAAATCGAGCCTCACCAGAAAAAACTATATTGAAGCACCGGATAATATACTCAAAGGGTTAAGGAAATAAACACGGGATACTTCCCCTATGAGTTAAAGTTAGCCAAAATATTTATACCGAAGCCGGGAAAACAACCTTCAGAGGTCGAAAACTTGTGACATATATCCCTTCTCGACTTCATCGGGAAGGTTTTGAAAATTCATGAACACCAGATTAAATGAATATCTCACAGAAAACAATCTCTGAAACAATCAATCAATTCGGCTTCAGAAAGAACAGGAATACGGAGATGACCCTCGGCGTGATTACAGAAAAAATAAGCAAAGTGAAAGGAGGAAAATGCAGTACGGACATTGTATGCCGGGATGTAGCAAAGGCATTCGATAAAGTGTGGCAAAGAGGCATACAACATAAAATTCTAAATCTGGAAATGAAAAACTATGTGGAAAGAATTTTATGCGACTACGTCATAGAAAGATATACATACGTAGACACGGGGAATTACCAAGGTGAACGATTCAAGCTTAATGCGGGCCTCGCTCAGGGAGGGTGTTTAAGTCTTTCGCTATACTCAGTGTATACCTGGGACATTCCCCCACCTAGGAACGAGGGCTGTGTGAACATACAATACGCAGATGCTTTCACTCAATCAATTCCCTGTGTTTATCGGAACCCTCAGATGCAGGCCAGAGTAACGGCAACAGAAATAGAAAATCTAAACGAGTATGAACGCAAATGAAAAATTAAAACAAATAAAGATAAATTTAAAATTATACCTATGTATCGCAGAAAACTATCCAAATAACAAGAAAATACATTTGATAAAAACACGAGGTAAAAAAACTAAATTCGAACACTAATAAAGGCTCGAATGCTCAACAAAAACACTGCACGAATACAAAGTAAACGAGACAAGGAGACAAATAAATAGAAAAACACAGAGAAAAATACGCACAGACAAACACTTGACAACATAAATAAAACAAAAAGGAGAAAATAAGTATTAAAAAGTAAAAAATGCTTCGATGCCCCTCGTACAAGGGCAACCCTACCCCATTTCCACCATCTATTATCTACCACTATTGAGTACACCATTCCATTTTATTTAGTCAGTCTGTACGCTTGGTCTCTCGTTGCGAAATGGTAAAGGTTCTCTCAGGTAAAGGAGGAAAAGTTTCAGGAGGACATAAAAACGCCTTACTTAAGAAAACTTCTAAGAAGAAATATATGCGCTCCTGGTGCTGATTGGAAATTCCTCCTGTTCCTCTTGAGGAGAGTATCCCCCCCCTCCAAGGGGTTGCTCTTCCTTATTCTAAATTTTTGGCTCTTAATTCATACTTTTTACCTCAAACATACTTCTCACTCACACTACATAACTTGGTCACCGGCAAGGTCTGAGTTGCAGTTGGTAGTAAGGTATAGTGAACGCCTGCAGGAGACCCTCTTAGCAAACCCAGAAAAGGGCTTTTTCAGGCTAATCTGGCGACTGCCTACTTGGGCATTGTCGCCGTATTACAAACCTGCCTAGTACTAGGCTACTTTAAAATCAAATTCAAAAAGACAAAAAACAACCCAACCCAACACACAAAAAAAGGGGACAAGGAAGAGAGCAGTAAGCAAGCTCCTGCTTCGTGGGGAGGTCCCCCAGGCGCAGGAGCGTGCAACATATAAGGGAAAAAACAAATGTAAAAAAAGAAAAGAAAACAAAACAAAAAACTTGGTTAAATAATAGGGAGAAGGCCGGCCTACCCCCCAAAGGTCAATAAGTCCACCAGTCAATGTGCACGCACTCGCCCCGAGTACAAGGGACAGGCGGTAGCAACCCCACCCATCCCGGTACCGGCCCCACCCATCCCGGTACCGGCCCCACCCATCCCGGTGCCGGCCCCGCCCATCCCGGTACCGGGACAGGTATCGTGCGCGAAGATCATCCAGACTGGAACATTCGACAAGAATGTGCCGAACAGTCTGGGGGACGACGCAGTCGTCACAATAGGGCGCAGGCGAGCGCTCCATCAAATAGCGATGAGTCACACGAGTGTGTCCGATTCGGAGAAGACAGAAAGAAACCTGAAGCCGTCGTGGCATTGGGGGATAGGTCCATTGGAACAGTCGCAGCACAATAGAACGAAACTTTAAGTTCCCTTTGACCGGCTCCCATCTTCTTTGCCAAGCAGTCCGAATAGCTGCCCGTATTCCTGCCATGTAGTCGGTGTGAGGAAGAACGAAACGCTGGTCCGGTCGCAGTGTCCTCGCGGACTATTTGGCGCCCTCATTCCCCGCAATTCCTACCCCTCCAGAAACTCAGCAGAAAATAATCTCGATATCTGCCCGGCTCGCCAAAACCATGGTGTCACGGATATCGCGAACCAGGGGATGCGGAGATTACAATGCCTCGAGAGCACTCAGGGCACTTTGTGAGGCACTATAAATCACAATCCGGTCTCCGAACCGGGCACGTCGCGTAATCTCCCGTATCGAGTGGTGTATTGCCACCAATTCGGCCGTGAAGACGGCGCTATAAGCGCCACCCGAACGATTTCACTGTCGCTGAATTTCATCGGGCCAGGGCTAGGTTCCGGTATATTCCGAAGCACGCCGCCGCTCTTCTTGGTGGGCATACGTGTCTTCCCTTAACGGGATGACCCCTTTAGCTGAGGTGTGGAAGCGAGTCAAAAGGATTCAGGGCAAGTTCTCGCAGGACCCCCCTCCCGTTCTCAGGAGAATGGGGCCGCAATCTCGGACCCCACGTCCGTGGCGGAATCCTTAGAGACCACTTTTTCCGTATTCTCTAGCCGGGATGCTGCTCCGCCAGCATTCAATGAACATCGTGATGTCGCGGAAGGCCTCAAGCTGGACTTTACCTCCAGAGGCGGAGAAACCTTCAACGACAAGTTTACTGTGAGTGAGTTGCGTTTCGCTCTCGCTTCGTGCGCGGACACCGCTCATGGTCCGGACGATGTCCCGTACGCCCTGCTTCGACACCTGGGTGAGCGAGGCATGGCCTTTCTTTTAGATTTGTTCAACAGGATTTGGGTGGAAGGTCTTCTCCCAGACTCCTGGCGAATCGCTACTGTGCTCGCCTTTCGCCGGGCTCGCGCGTACAGGCGAGTGATGCACTGCACGCGGCGCAGAGCGTGTGGCATCTCCCCAGCATCGACCAACAGGCTCTCAATGGGGGAAGTGCGGAAGGCACCGGTCGCAAGGCGAAGGCCGGTGTGGTGTTCGAATCCACCTTCCGCAATAAACGCTCGGCTGCATAAAACTCGCATCCGTAGTCGAGCTTCGAGCGAACAAAGGATCGATAAAAAAGTAAGGCAGTAGCCCTATCAGCGCCCCAAGCGCTGAACGTCACGGAACGGAGAATGTCCATGGCGCGGGTACAAGAGACCCTAAGGCTGCGAATATGAGCCTCCCAGGTGAGGCGTCGGTCGAATACAAGACTAAGGAAACGGTGCGACTCAACCACATCCAGGCGCACCCCATTAAGAAACAAATCTGGGTCGGGGTGAAGCCGTGGATGGCGGCAGAAGTGCACCACCTTAGTCTTGGCCAAAGAAAACCGAAACCTGTGCGCTTCGGCATAGCGAGAGACGCGGTTCAATGCCTGTTGGAGTCGACGCTCCAGAGTTGGCATCTGGGCCGCGCCAAAAGAGATCGAAAGGTCGTCCACGTAGAGCGTAGCGAGAACATCTTCCGGCAGCACCGAGGTGATGCCGTTGATGCTCAGGGCAAAGAGTGTGACACTGAGGACACTTCCCTGCGGGACAACCTCTTCCTGCTCCTTTGGGCCGGAGAGAGCTCCCCCCACCCGTACGCGGAATCGACGATCTCGCAAAAATTCAGATATAAACATTGGGAGGCGTCCCCTCGCCCCCATCGTGTGGAGAGTCTCCATGATACCGTATAGCCATGTGGTATCATAGGCCTTCTCCAGATCGAAAAAGACCGTGGCGTAGTGCTGTCTACGAAGGAAAGCCTCGCAGACGGCATTTTCCAGTCGGAGCAGAGCATCCGACGTGGAGTGGAACTTACGGAAGCCGCACTGTGCAGAAGACAGATGGCCTCCGCTGTCCAGGAAAAAGGCTAATCTAACATTTACCAATTTCTCCATCAACTTGCACACGCAAGAGGTTAGAGAGATTGGGCGGAAACCGGTGGGAGTAGAGTGATCTCTCCCCGGTTTGCGAAAGGCGAGCACAGTAGCGATTCGCCAGGAGTCTGGGAGAAGACCTTCCATCCAGATCCTGTTGAACAAATCTAACAGAAAGGCCATGCCTCGCTCACCCAGGTGTCGAAGCATGGCGTACGGGACATCGTCCGGACCATGGGCGGTGTCCGCGCACGAAGCGAGAGCGGAACGCAACTCACTCACAGTAAACTTGTCGTTGAAGGGTTCTCCGCCTTTGGAGGTAAAGTCCAGCCGGCGGCCTTCCGCGACATCACGACGTGCATTGAATGCTGGCGGAGCAGCATCACGGCTAGAGAATGCGGAAAAAGCGGTCGCTAAGGATTCCGCCACGGACGCGGGGTCTGAGATTGCGGTCCCATTCTCCTGGAGAACGGGAGGGGGGTCCTGCGAGAACTTGCCCCGAATCCTTTTGACTCGCTTCCACACCTCAGCTAAAGGGGTCTTCCCGTTAAGTGAAGACACGTATGCCCGCCAAGAAGAGCGGCGGCGTGCTTCGAAATATACCGGAACCTAGCCCTCGCCCGACGAAATTCAGCGACAGTGGTCTCTCAGGCGGCAGTTGCCCTGAAAATGATATTTGAATGGGAAAGTGATCACTACCATGGAGGTCATCGACCACCCCCCAATCAAAATCAGGCTGTGCATCCGAAGAGCACAAAGATAGGTCAAGGCAAGAAAATGAAGCGGTTCTCGGACAGTGATGCGTAAACTCATCCACGTTTAGGACACCCATCTCAAGCTCTTCGATCAGATCGGCAAGGACTTGTCCCCTGGGATTTATGGAGTAATCTCCCACGAGAGGATGCCTGCCGTTCAGATCTCCAAGCAAGAGATAGGGCCTCGGCAACCGTGCCACGACGCGGCGGAAGTCCCCCGCGTCGAAGTCAGCTGACGGTGGAATGTACGCAGAAATGATAGTATACCTCCTATCCAGGTGCAGCTGCACAGCCACTGCCTGAAAGGAGGTATCTAAAGAGAACGGAAGAACGGAGACATCATGCCGGGTGTAAACTGCGCATCCCCCAGCCCGGCCATCCCGCGGTGGTGGGGTCGCAAGACCCTTATACCCCGGGAGGGCAGGGAGGGGGCACGCACCTAGCATGGTCTCCTGCAAAAAAATAGCTAACGGGGAACGGGACGAGACAAGCCTCCGCAGCTCCTCCCAGTTGGCCCGGAGTCCACGGCAATTCCATTGAAGGAATATGCCCTCCAGGCCTAGCTCGGAGGAGACGCGGGGGCCCTCCTCGAATTGAAGACCCTCACGGGAATGGCCGTACGCTTCCCGGGGGCAGAACCCCGGGCGCTGTCACCTTCGAGGACTTATTGGGGGAGGTTGGGCTCGCCATGCGAGTCTTTTCCTCCCCCTGCCTCGAAACCTTAGGCGGGCGCTGCGGCTTCGGAGGCGGGGGGCCCTTTTTTCGAGGAACCACCATCTCCGAGCCACTCGCTCCACCTCGGGGCGTGGGCGAAGGAGCCGAAGCTCCTTTGTTGCTGTCCTCCTTTCGGCGGACAGCTTTAGGAACCCCGGAAGATGGCCTAGCGACCATCTTCAGGGGTGTTGCCTCCTGTGACTCCGCCTCTGGAGGTAAAGTCCAACCAGTGGCCTTCCGCGACATCACGACGTGCATTGAATGCTGGCGGAGCAGCATCACGGCTAGAGAATGCAGAAAACGCGGTCGCGAATGATTCCGCCACGGACGCGGGGTCCGAGATTGCGGTCCCATTCTCCTGGAGAACGTGAGGGGGGTCCTGCGAGAACTTGCCCCGAATCCTTTTGACTCGCTTCCACACCTCAGCTAAAGGGGTCTTCCCGTTAAGTGAAGACACGTATGCCCGCCAAGAAGAGCGGCGGGCGTGCTTCGAAATATACCGGAACCTAGCCCGACCAATTTCAGCGAAAGTGAAATCGTTCGGGCGGCGCTTATAGCGCATGTAGGCATAACGCTTCTGTTTGAGGGCTGTCTCACACTCGGCCGACCACCATGGGAGTGGTCGGCGTGCAAAACGGCCAGACGTCCTAGGAATAGTAGTCAGGCCCACGGCGATGAGGTTGCCGGAGAAGAACTCGACGGCCTCATCTACCGACCTAAACTCCTCCACTGAGATAGAGAATTCAGTCATTTCCTGAAATGCAGGCCAGCGCGCCCGCGCCAAGCACCACCGAGATGGTCTCTCAGGCGGCAGTTGCCCTGAAAATGATATTTGAATGGGAAAGTGATCACTACCATGGAGGTCATCGACCACCCCCCAATCAAAATCAGGCTGTGCATCCGAAGAGCACAAAGATAGGTCAAGGCAAGAAAATGAAGCGGTTCTCGGATAGTGATGCGTAAACTCATCCACGTTTAGGACACCCATCTCAAGCTCTTCGATCAGATCGGCAAGGACTTGTCCCCTGGGATTTATGGTGTAATCTTCCCAGAGAGGATGCCTGCCGTTCAGATCTCCAAGCAAGAGATAGGGCCTCTGCAACCGTGCCACGACGCGGCGGAAGTCCACCGCGTCAAGTCAGCTGACGGTGGAATGTACGCAGAAATGATAGTATACCTCCTATCCAAGTGCAGCTGCACAACCACTGCCTGAAAGGAGGTATCTAAAGAGAAAGGAAGAACGGAGACATCATGCCGGGTGTAAACCGCGCATCCCCCAGCTCGGCCATCCCGCGGTGGTGGGCTCGCGAGACCCTTGTACCCCGGGAGGGCGGGCAGGGGGCACGCGCCTAGCATGGTCTCCTGCAAAAAGATAGCTAACGGGGAGCGGGACGAGACGAGCCTCCGCAGCTCCTCCCAGTTGGCCCGGAGTCCACGGCAATTCCATTGAAGGAATATGCCCTCCAGGCCTAGCTCGGAGGAGACGCGGGGGCCCTCCTCGAACTGAAGACCCTCACGGGAATGGCTGTACGCTTCTCGGGGGCAGAACCCCGGGCGCTGTTGGCCGGACAAAGCGCTGTCGCCTTCGAGGACTTATTGGGGGAGGTTGGGCTCGCCATGCGAGTCTTTTCCTCCCTCCGCCTCGAAACCTTAGGCGGGCGCTGCGGCTTCGGAGGCGGGGGGGCCTCTTTTCGAGGAACCACCGTCTCCGAGCCACTCGCTCCACCTCGGGGCGTGGGCGAAGGAGCCGAAGCTCCTTTGTTGCTGTCCTTCCTTTGTGGGACAGCTTTAGGAACCCCTGAAGATGGCCTAGCGACCATCTTCAGGGGTGTTGCCTCCTGTGAGTCTAACGACTCGGTGGAGGCGCGTGGCCGTTTCGCAGTGCGGGAAACGGTCACGCTGGGGGAAGAGGGGGGGAGCCCTGGTTTTAGCCGGGGCTGGGTAGGAACATTTTTTGCCGCCAGCTTTATCAGGGGAGCGCCCGGGTTGGGTAGAGCCCGCAGAAGTTCTCCGAATGGGGTCGGAAACAACCGTGCTCGTTGGCCTGGATGGGCCAGGAGCAGAGGGTGCCTTTCTTGCTACTGAGGCATATGACGTCCCAGGCAGAGCTGGGCGCGCCAGGACCAAGTCCTTAGCCTCGCGGAATGAGAGTCTATCCTGGGCCTGAACGGCCAGGATTTCTTTCTCCAGGAGATATGCACCACGTTGCTTCGAAGAAGCGGGGTGCGGCTCTCCGCAATTGACACACTTGGCCACACACGATTTGGACTTGTCGTGTGCGACCTTGGAGCAATTTTCCTATACTTCGGGTGACCCCGACTTTGCACGTCTACATGAGCGATTCGTATGGCCGAAGCGGTGACAGTAATAGCACCACCGCGGAAGTTGCACGAATGTCTTCACGCGGTAGCGGTACCAACCGGCACGCACCGACTCAGGGAGCTTGTCACAGTCGAACGTGACGAAGAGTGTAGGGGTGGGTCTCGAGGCCCCTCCCTGTTTTCTCATCACACGTTCGACCTTGACCGCCCCATGGTCGGCCAGCTCTAGGGTGATGTCCTCAATGGAGTAGTCAACGAGTTCCCTCGCAAAAACTACTCCTTTCACAAAGTTCATGGTAGAGTGCGGCGTCACACTCACCGGGGTGCCATGAAGTGTCCGAAGAGCACTTATCTTGGCCGCCTTGGCGGGATTCGCCAGAAGGCTCCCGTCCGAGAAACGGGTCATCTTCGGCTCTCTACCAATTGCACTAGCTAATCCTCTCCTCTGATGGATCATGTTGCCCTTGGATAACATGGTGCCATCAGTGGAGCGAATAACGAGGAAGCGTTTGAAGCCAGGGGGTTCGAAAACGCCAGGTAACCTCTGAATGAGGGGCTCCGATGTCATCGAGGCTCCACCCTGTGCACTCTTGGTGATAGTCATAGTCAGGGGCTCCGCACACGGGGGGGGGGGGGTAGAGGGGCCGGATGTGCCGATCCTGGCTTGGTCGTCTACCAAAGTGGTAGCAGACCCATTCATCCCCGCAGCCCCCGCGGATGGAGAGGAGCCCCGAGTCTTCTTCGGGAATGAACCCGCTTCTCACCCCGCCGGCAGAAGCCCCCATGTCAGATGGGCCGGCCTCAGCCAGGTCCCTCTCCAAAATGGAGAAGGTCCTGGTTGTCGTAGGGGCACCTGTCGGAGGAGATCCCTCCCCTCCTTTTACTGCCTCGGAGCCCTCAGCCATTTGAGGAGGATCTTGCATAGGGGCGGATTCGGGTTCGGTGCTTGGCGCCGAGCCCGAATTCTCCCCCATGGAAGGCCCTACCGTCTGAGGCTGGGTCTCCTCAAGGACCATGTTTATCACAGAGGGGGCCTCCAGTTGGCCATCCCCTCCCAGGACATCGCAAGTCCACTTGGCAGTGTCGCCAGTCTTGTGTGGGGGAGGCACAGGCCTTGACCCCAGCAAGGTTTAAAATTCTTGCCAGCAGGTCTTTTGAGGGAAGCGACCGAAGGGGCCTGGCTTCCCTCTCCCCCCTAAGGGGGTTTGCCCTACCGAGCCGCTTCGATTGGGAGCGGCTGGCTAAGGGCTGCCTGCTGGCTTTTTTTGCACTGCCGCTGGAAAAAAGGAGGTGCCCGAAAGCACCTCTAGAGAAGGGGGTGAGGGGGAGTCCCCTGCACCCGTAGGCGAAGGAGGGGAGTAAGCCTCCTCTCCGGTTAGAGAAATATGGAGGGTCCCCTGCGCAAGCACAGGGGAAGGACCTCCATTTTTTTGGTGGAGGTTCCGTCGATGAACAAGGGGGAATTAGGGGGAGATGGTTTATTTTCTCATCATTGGGCATGGTGACCCTATTTGTGCTCCGGGACGCAATAGCTCATCACCTCTCGCAGTTGCCCGCACTGCGAGAGGTGCTTACAAGCCGGGCAGAGCCAGGCGCCGCCATCTGAGAACACCCCTCCCGCCTGGTGGCCTGGCAGTCCATCGGCATGGCGGCTCCACCTTGGACACGGCGTAAAAATTAATAGATTGTGAAGAGGAGAGGAAAAGGGATGTGAGGAAGGTATGGGTGGGGATGAAACAGGTTGTTAAAAATCAACCACCCCAGACCGGAGCTCAGGGGTTAGGGAACATTGTCCCCTAACCCCTCAGCCCCGATCCGGGACGGTTGACTGAGAAGAAGGTCAGCATCTACCCTGCGAAATTAGAGGCTGACCATTGAAAGTTGTGGGAGAGGTTGTATGAATAGCGAGGAAACAAGTCTTTTGAAGGAAGGAGAAGAGGCTAAGCTGGGGTCGGACGGGGTGCTGAGTCCCATCAGCACGGCGGCCAGGATGGCAAATCGCCGCGCCCCTTACGGGGGGATGTGCTATAAAATTCTTATAGCATACACAGCTTCCCTCCATGCTAAATTGGCCCTTCAAGGATAGCCTCAGAGAAAGAGCGGCCCCACTTAATTGTGGTAACGTTGACTGGGTCTACAGCACAAGCTGTAGGATCAAAGGTTTTCGCCCTTAATCTCCCAAGCGGTCAAAGGGAGCAGAGGTCATATGCTCCTGGAAAGCAATGAAACAACTACTAGCTTGCCAGTACATATTCATTACTCCCCATGGAACAGATTTTGTCCTCGACTCAGAGCTGCATTTTGGAACCGAGATTGATCCTGCTTCCTCCACTTGTTAAAAAGCGCCTTCCCCGAGGTTAAATCATGAAAGTTGCCCAAATATCTTCCAATGAAATCTTGTTAATATTCCCTCAACGCGCTGGCTATCTAAAACTGAACATGCAAAATCCATTAGACAACCTTGGGACCAGAGAGAGAGAGAGAGAGGTCGACTTCATTTACTGGGAGCGGATGGTATTCGTTGCATACTGAATGTTTCAGGAAAAAATAAAACTATTTTGACATATTCATCAAATTTGGGTCACTGTCTTGATGAGATGTTCTGTCGATCTCACTGGATGAACATGCCTGTGGTGGCCTCGATGCCAGCCTCCAGGAGACCTAAGAACGGTCCACAGGCCTTTGTAACATCATCCGTTTGATTTTTTTTTTTAAGAGCTCATCTGGCGACTGCCTACTTGGGCATAAGTCGCCGTACTCACGACTGCAGGGGACTAGGCTACTTTAAAATAAGATTAAAAAAACAAAACAATATAAATAAAAAGGAAGAAGTCAACAAGCAGGAAGCAAGCTCCGGCGTCGAAGGGAGGTCCGCCTCTCCCTGGCGCAGGAACATGCGACCTACAAGGAAAAAAATAAAATAAATAAATCTAGTTAAATATGGGGAAGAAGGCCGGCGGCCTCCTTCAAAAAGTCGGTGTGCGCGAAACGGTCCCCGAGTACAAGGTATAAGCGGTAGCGACCCCTCGGGACAGGTAACGTGCCCAAAGATCGTCCAGAGTGGTACATTCAACAAGAATGCGCCGAACAAGGCAGTCTTCACAGTAGGGCGCAGGCGAGCGCTCCATCAAATGGCGGTGCGTCCCGCGAGTGTATCCAATTCGGAGACGACAGAATCATATGTTTTGAGCCCTGGGAATCCTGGTCCTCGGCTCAACCTTCATGTTGCAACTGGATTTGTTGGTCTCGCGTTCCACAGCAACCCACAGAAAGCAGTCAAGGGGGTTGGAGTGAGGAGAGTAAGGAGGCCAAATGTCAGGTGCAATTTGATCGAAGAAATTATCTGACAGCCATACCTGCGTCTTCCAGCTGGTCTGGCAGGGCACAGAGTCCTGCTGCCACAACTAAGGCCTCACTGCATCTAACCGATTGATCTATGGCCTTACGACCTCATCCAGAACACGGATGTAGCCATCGGTGTTCACCTTCACTGCTAACGACATCGAAGACCATGATTGTCACTGTAAATTTCATCTGAAAGACACTGGGCATATCCTTGGGTACGACAGCGAGCCTCTTGTGGCTCTTCTGGTTTTGTCAGAAATTCTTTTCATCGAAGAACCACATCATCTGACTTCACTGAGTGTTTCAAATAATTGATCAGCTTCTTGGTGTGCTTGAGTCACTTTTCCTGCATCGCCTTGCAGAAATTGTCTTTTCCTCATCTTCTATGAAAAGTAGTGTGTCCTTATGCACCATCAGCCTGATGAGTTTTCATCCACACCTTTCGCTGTTGCAATGGCACGCGTAGACTTTCTGGAATCATTATTGATGATATCCGGTATTTAAGCGACGAATTCTTGCGTTCTGATGGCGTCAGATAATTGACTATGTTTTACTCTTGTGTTGTTACCTTGTATTCGAATTGTGAATCTTCATGCTCCTTTCTGACCCTTTACACCATCCTTCTGCTGACATCAAGGAAGTCTGAAATCTCCTTGTTTGTTCTACATTCCAAGGACGACTCCAATGCCTCTTCCACAAATTGGTGGGTTCTAAATTGTCCATAGTCAATTATTCTACCCCAAAATAAGGCAAAAATGGTTATCATTTTTAAGAAGCCCCCCTCCCCCCCAACGAAAGTGAAAAAAAAAGTATATGTAACCGTAGCAGTTGAAAACTGCGAATGGTAACCATCCATCCACACCTTACATATTCCTTTTCTCCTCTCAGTCCATTTTGATCTTATTCTCTCTTCCATTTTTCTTAATGGATCGACTTAGAAGTCATTGTTTAATAGGGAGGGTGACGACCGCCAATTGGCAGTGAGGAAGGAAAAAAAGGTTATTTGTTGAGAATCGGGGGCTTTCGGCCTTCACTCTGATTGAGGTTACACCATCAGGAAAGGACTGAAGCATCAACGTGAGTCTGCTACAAGACAGGGATCCCAGGAGACCCAGTAACCGAGTGGCTTAATACAGTTGAGTGGATTTTAACATTTCCAAAGGTACATAATTCTTAATACAATCCACCAACTTGGATGAGAAAGAGAGAACATGGCAGAAGAGTTAATAAAGGTTTATTTCGATAGACAAATTACATTAGTTGCATTACAAAAGAGTTATGATGATATATAAGAAATTCAAAGCGGTAGCATTTCATTACCAATAAATATTAAATTTCATGCAGGATTGAAGCAATACTGGATTTTTAAATTTCAAATTTTCAAATACATGGAATATGAATACAGAAAAGTTGGAAAAGAAATTTAATTTTAAGATTCTAATAATAATGAGTATATAAGTCATACAACTAGTAACTTAAAAAACAAATGTGAGATGTATAGATAAGATATATATATATATATTTATATAAAACCTAGCTAGCTGGACTACAGTATAAAAATTTGCATATAGAAGTGTTTCAAGCTAATGAGCTAATGCCCTGTTGAGGCAATTTTATATATGAAAATTATCTTGTTAGTATATATTTATATTTCTGCAAGATTGAGGTATTGAGGATTTGGCTTGGGTTCAAACATTTCTTGTGAAATGCTATCTGAGGACTATCCTGAACAATTTCCATGGGCACAGAGGGTACATTTGCCACAAATCCCAAAGAGAAATGTAGCTATGATAAGTAACCCAGATCCCTCTCTGATTATCCAAAGAAAGAAAATTATGAAAACCTAAATGCGGAAAATAGATTTTTAAGTTTGAAAATTATATAGAACCTGGCACAAAATGTATGGTAAATTCAATGCATGTTAACACACACACTTAGCATGTGGAAAAAGTAATCGTCAAACTTAAATTTCCTTAAATACATTTTTATTTGGATAAGTCATGGAGCTATGATCTACTTTTTTTTTTTGCTACAGATTTCATGATAGTGATTCATAATTATTTGATAGCTTATGAATGGTTCATCAATCACAGAACAGAAGAATAAAGACTGTTATTGGGGCATTGGCAATATGCAACAACACAATCAAGATATGTAAAAACTTCAATCAAAGTCTTTTCCCCCAGATAATTAGTACTACAATCTTAATGAAGTTGTTTGTGTATGTGTGCCGGTGTACTTAAACAAACCAGTTAAATATTTTTGTTCCTAACCAGAGCTTTTTTCAGTCAGTTCGCCCCCCTCCCCCTCCAATAAAGGTGACCAGAAAAAACAAAGTTATGAACCCTTTCTAGGCAGTTAAACTATTCTTTTACCACCCTTGACGTAGTAAAATAATCACCTATCCTACCAAAGTACTTCAGGCACTCTTGTTCTGATAATTATATGATGACCTGAGTAGTTCTTTTATAGATTAACCTCCACCTGTATACAAGCAGAGTATACATACCAAAAAATTACAGTAATTGTACTATGGGAAAACATCTTAACCAAACTATTTGAAATTTCCAACTATTAGTCATTGCATCACACAACTTTGAACGTTTGAAAACTAGAATAGTTGAAATTTATGCATCATCCTTAGAATAGATGTCTATCAGTCAACTTTAAGATGTTTTCTGTTGTTTTTTTTTTGTATACAGAAGGGACAGCCTCAAGCTTGCAGAAATACCACCCAAAAACAAGGGGTAAACGGGGCACAGAGAAGGACTGAGGATTTGGAAAAGGGGGATTCTCTTGGACATAACCCCCCCTTCCAGACACAATCCTATGGCAAAAACCAAAATCAAAGTAGATGAACTGGGTGAAAATAGTAACCAAAACAAACCCTGCATCAAAAAGAACATGAAGTCAACCTGCGAGAAGACTGCTAAAGATATTACAGTCCATGCCGTGTGTATCTAGATAGGAGATAAAATATACAGCAATTTAGAAAAGATGGCAATGGGATTAGTGTCAGGATGAGGAAAGGAGAATTAAAAACAAACTTCATAAATACTTTTTCTTTGTAGACTGACTTCAGTAGAACTGACCTTATATTGAAAGGGAGGTATGTGGGGGAAATTGGCTATCACATAATTGGCTCAACAGTAGTTACAGAATTATAAATCAGACCCACTTAGAATATCTGCCACAATGTATATGCACATAACCAACCAAGGTTTCCTTTCAACTGGCCCTATTCATTTATGAGGGGCAGTCTGGTCATTTATCATATAAAGTTAAAAAGAAAGAAAACAAAAATTTATAAATGCAGAAACATCAATGATTTTTTTGTTACACAAATAAAAATACCCAATAGATACTAAGGGAAGACCTTACAGTAATTCTCTAGTGGGAATGGCTTAGGGGTACTGTAATTAGGATATGAAAACATGGCTATAATGACACTTGCACACATTTAAAGACACATTAATAATAATATAAAGGGTTGTAAATATTCATGGGATTGAAGTGTCCGTCAGATATTTGAAGGTATAATTCTTTCCGATTTACGATGTGGCTTTCAGTGAAAAATCAAACTTATGGCAACAAATAGTAATAAATTTCTGGAATAAAGCTAAACACTGGGATTGGAAATGACTAATAAGAGAGGGTAGGTATGGAGAGTAGGGATTGATAAAAGGTGATACAAGAATAAGTGGAAGTAGCAGAGTAATTTGTAAATTAATAAGAAAAAATATATAAGGAAGTGTTTCTTCAGCAGTGAAAGAGACCAATCAAGAAAATACAAATAAACAAGAGCAAATATAACAAAGTCAGACGAATAGCAATAATATTTCTACCTCAAATTGTGAAGCCAGATGGGTAGATTCAGATTCAATTTGTACTTCAAAAGTACAAAAAAAAATATATGTTCAAGAATATCATAAAAGATTAAAACCTTTCTACTTTGAGTTTAATGAACTCAGCCAGAATAGAGAAAAATGGATGAAATGAAAGGAAAAAAGTGCGTTTAGAAGAGCTGATTGATCTAAGTATTTGTGGCAAAATGTGTACATTTTTTTTTATAATTCTGCAATGATTTCTGTGTATAAAAACTGGGTTTTTTTTCATGGCTATGGTAAAAATTCAAACAAGGTACAAAATATAACAACTCAAAGAATACCCAAAACAAAATATATATATTTATATATAAATATTTATAATTAACAACAACGGTTATGCCCAAAATAAAACTTTGATTAAAAACCTTTGGAACTTACTTTAATTGGTAGCTACAGTAGCTCAAGTGAAAGGGAATTTATCAAATGACACGTACTTATATCTTCTATATTAAGAGGTAGTAAATATATATATATATATATGAATTAAAAATATATACTCTAAAAAGCACTATGAATGATAACATTTGTTAATATTTGGAAAAACCTTTTTACTCGTTAATGAAACATGGCAGACCCCTAAGTTTAGGTGAGAAGCCAAAATTTGAGGTTTCTTATTCTCTCACAAACACGGGTGGAAGGGACAAAATAAACAGACCTGATTTCTGCATGTGCCAATTTCTCACATCTTTGGCACCAAATTGACATGTAGAATGCCTGATAATACTTATCTAGCAATTGGGATGGGAAGAATTATATGGCCACTAAGAAGCAAATATGGATTTGGGAAAGAACTTGCAACATCAAAGTTGCAGTTTCAAAACAACTAAAGTAATAATAATATCTGTTAAAATATATGCAATAATATCATAAAATTATGGCTAAATAATACAACTTTAATACCTAAAAAGGGATAAAATATATTGAGGAAAAAGGAGCTTAAAAAACAACAAATTATCTTTTCAGGTAAAATAAAAAATCCACACAATGGTAAAAAAAATTTGAATCACCGAAAAATAGACTGGCATTAAAATTTGCATGCACAAAACCCTCATTAAGAAATAAATCTAAAGTCAGTAATAATATTTATTTATAATAAATTGAGGTTAAAAATATGCTCTGAAATATATATTTTTTGCAATATTATAAATCTACATCCTAAAATGTCTTATATTTAAGAGGCATTGCATATCGAACTTGAAAACCATGAATGAATGCAGAAGGGCTTGTCAGTTGGAAGCAAATTTTTAATTTGGTGGTGGTGGTGATGGGACGGGGGGGGGGGGGGTCAAGGGACTGAAACCATGAATGAATGCAGAAGGGCTTGTCAGTTGGAAGCAGATTTTTAATTGGGCGGTGGTGGTGATGGGACGGGGGGGAAGGGTCAAGGGACTGAAACCATGAATGAATGCAGAAGGGCTTGTCAGTTGGAAGCAGATTTTTAATTTGGTGGTGGTGGTGATGGGGGGGGGATGGGTCAAGGGACTGACTGACTGATTTTTTCCACTTGTTCAAAATCTTCTATTTGGGGGATAATGAACTAAAAAAAATTTGGGAATTTTGTATAAAAGTGGGGAAAATAAAATATATATAAACACATTAGCAAAGCATTTACAAACAGTGAATAGAAATGCCTTTTCCAACTTTTGCTCTTAAATGAATCATAGGGGAAAAATCTGAGCACAGAAGGAATTAATATTTATTTTAAAAAGTATTAATTCTAAAGCTGAGATATGAGCAACATTTTATTTTCCCTTTCAAATATGACTTATTTTTGCAGCCTGAGACTTGGGGTAAAATTCCATCTAAATAGGTTGTTGTTGGGTTTGGGAATCAAACGACAACCTGCGACCCAGTGGCCAATGAATAAAAAGGATAAATCCTTCTGGGTTAGCTTCCTTCCGAGGCCCTAAATGAAATATCTTTTGATTCAAAGTTGGAAGAAAGTGGGTGACTCACGGCAGCATTTTCGCAACTAAGACTTTCAGAGGAAAGTTCCCCGCAGTCATTCCTTGTGTAGACATCGTTGACTTCCCCTGCAAGTGGATGATCGCTGTGCAAAGATGGGAGAACATTGTGAGCCTCAATTTCGAAGAAGTTCTTGTGACCTATCTCTGACACGGAGCCTGCGGAAGCCCCACCAGGGTCATCAAAAACCTCTTGCTTGGCTTTCAGGCTCCCAATCAGAGAAGGGGAGGTGGTTTCGGGGGAAATGGGGCTATCGGGCCTCTCCACCTTGGGCTCCCTGATCTGGACGATGGGTTCGACCGCTGAGGAAGGCAGGTCACCTTGATTGTGCCTCCGAAAATGGGAGATACTCTCTTCGTCGGTGCTATTAAATCCGCTTTCATAGACATCTCCTCCATCAGTGTGGGGTTGGTCGAGTGAGGGGGCCATAGAATGGAGCAGGCTACCTTCTTCATCCTCTTCCTCCGGGAGGGCCTCGACAAGGCTGGAATTGAGGTGGTAACGCGACTCACGTAGGATTTTGATCTTGAGGCTTTTGATAGGGTGCCGCCGCCGTTTGTGGGTCTTGAGGCACCGCCGGAGCTTGAACATGGCAGGGCACTCATCGCACTTGATGCGTCGCTTGGGGGCCTGGGTGGGGGGTGGCTGGTCATGGATGCGTTGCATGTGGCTCTTAAGGTTGGAGCGCTGCGCGAACCCCGCCCCACACGTTTCACACTCGAACTGCTTGTCGCCCAAGTGCAGTTTAGAGTGGATCTTGAGGTTGCTGAGGACCGTGAACTTGGCTCCGCACTCGAGGCACTCAAAGGGCTTAATCGCGACTGGGGTCTTCTTGCGACCCCGCTTTACTGGCACTGAGTTGCCCTCTCCGTAGTGGACCCGGTTCTTGTGCGCCTTCAGGTTGGACTTTTGCGTGAAGGCCTTGTCACACAGGTCGCACTTGTGGGGCCGCTCACCGGTGTGGGTCACCTGATGGGTCTTGAGGTTGGCCACCTGCCTGAAGGCGGCGTCACACTCACTGCACTTGTAAGGGCGCTCATCCGAGTGGATTTTCTGGTGGGTCTTGAGGGTGGACAGCTGTGTGAAGCAAGCCTTGCACTCGGGGCACTGGTACGGCCTCTCCCCCGTGTGGATGCGTCGGTGGGCCCGCAGGTTGCCCTGCTGGGTGAATTTGGAGCCGCACTCGTCGCACGTGAACGGCTTCTCACCCGTGTGCCTCCACATGTGGTTCTTCAGCTGGGTGCTGTTCTTGAACATCCGCAAGCACTCGTTGCACTTGTGGACGATGGGCAGTCGCGGGGGCTTCGGTTCCTTTGGTTTCTTGGGTTTGGGGGGCTTGGCAGCCGCTGGGGTCGGGGGCGGGATGATGTCCTGGGCCATGTGCATCATGGGCATAGATACCGGGTAGTCCTGATCGAAAGGCTTGATGTCTTGGTAGCCCCTCTCGATCTTCTCCTCCAGGGTCATGCCATCGGGCTCCTCGCTGATGTAAGCAGGGTATTGGTGGCCAGCTGGAGTCGAGTGCGGGGTGTAGGGGGAGTAATACTGTGGGAGAGGGGTGGTCGACACCTGCTCGGGCATCGAGGGCGGAACGGAGGGAGCCGGTGTGGGCGGGGCGAGGTGGGACCCGAAAGTCCCGTGGAGGTCGTTGCGATAAATGACGTCAGAATAGGGAGGGGACTGAGAGCGCGGGGGTACCGAGGCCTCCGCCATCATCTTATGCGGTGACGGGTCGTATTGAGAGCGCATGAGGGGCATGGGGGACCCGTGCGAGTGATTCAGCATCCGGCTCCCGGCCACGTCGCCGTTTGAGGACGACGTCGAGGATGAGAGGGGCTGTGGCCCCCCCGGCATTCCTTGTGGGTGATGCGTCGGTTCGCTAAGACACAAGTTTTCAGGTACCATTCTGGAAGCGTCTGGGGTCCCCCGAAGGTTCTCGGCAATCATCGAGTGCGGGGTCTCCGCGCCCCCAGCTCCTCTCAAAACCTCAGGGGCTATGGCTGAGTGCGGAGTGTCTGCTCCCCTGGCCCCACGCAGGTTCTCGGGCATCAAGTGCTGGTCGCCCAACCGGAGGTTTTCGGGCATCATGGCGTGTGATGGCTCCTCTCCCATCAGGCTGCCTCCAGGGTACCGCTCCCTCTCCACCCTCTCGGGGGGCGCGTAGCGAAGGTCTTCTCCCGCCACCACGAGCCGAGCATCTCCAGAGGGCCTCCCCTCGGCGAGGGCGTGTCGCTGCGACGTAAAATACCCTCGGAAGCTCTCTTGCACCAGGCGCTGCGGGTCAGCGTGGGCGCCCCGTAGCATCACCCGCTGGGGACCCATCTCTGCAGGGGATCGGAGTGGCTCGCTGAGCACTCGGTACATCGAGGAACTCGGAGAGTTGGAGTGGATCTCGTGCCTCTGGAGGGGATCCGAAGAGGTCGACACAGGGATGTCTGAGATCCCGGACGACCGGGAGCCTTCGTGGATCCTCTGCCCTTGCTGGGGGTCCCCCTGCATCCTCTGCAGCTCCGACACGAGCCTCTGGGCGTTGAGCAGCTGCTGCTGGGAGTTGGCCACTCTCTGGAGGTCGAGCGAAGCGGTACTCGAGGACCTGTGGAGGTCCATGGATGTGCCATTTGACTCCCTTTGAAAGTCGATGGAGGTGCCATTCGGAGCCCTCTGGAAGTCGATGGAGGCACCACTCTGGGCTCTATGGAAGTCGATGGAATTGGCGCTATGGGCCCTCTGGTAGTCGATGGAGGTGGCACTCTGGGGCCGTTGGAGGTCAATGGGGGTTACATTCGGTGCTCTCTGGAGGTCGATACTCGGGGCCCTCTGGAAGTTGATGGAGTTGGAACTACTTGGGGAGCGCTGGAGGTCGATGGAGATGCCATTCGGGGCCCGCTGGAGGTCGATAGGGGTGCCATTCGGGGCCCGCTGGAGGTCGATAGGGGTGCCATTGGGAGCCCTATGATGGTCGATGGAGGTGGCACTTTGGAAGTCAATTGGAGTGGCACTCGGGGATCGTTGAAGATCGATAGGGTGGTTGTTGTGGTAAATCTCGTCCCCCGCGCGGTGGTACTCAACCGGAACCCTCTGTAAATCCTGGTGGCGGTACGGATCCATCAGATAGCGAGTGCCACCTGGGTCTGGCACTGCATCCGACCCCGCGACGAGACGATACGGCGACGTCTCCGACACGTACCGGTGCGCACCACAGGGGGGCGGGGTGTAGCGGGCTGCTCCTGAGAAGAGAGCGTGCCCCCCCAGGGACGGCCCCGAAGGCGGGGGGGAAGAGATAGGGGGGTAAGAAGCGAGCGCAGGGGAGTTGAGGGGGGAGGAGTGCGAGGTGAACATCACCCGACCGTCCACCACGGATCCCGGGGTGCTGCTTCGACTTCCGTCTCCCGATGGCATCTGCAATGAAGGATGCGTCATTATTACGTTATGGCATGGGTCTTGTGGGGTGTAAGGAGCTTGAAAATGGTGCAAGAAAGTTGTATGAGTACCACTGTATAAGAAAGGTAAAAGGCAAAAAGAGTATGAAGGATTGTTTAAAAAATTACATTTAAAAGGAGAATTGTGTAAATAAAGTGATGAAGGAGGAAGTGGAAATGTGAGGAAGATCTATAGCCACAGGTTCCCCTGTAGATTTCTGGGCTGGAAGTGCACACAATCTTCCAGATGTCAGCTGCAACAAGGTTATCCATGCTACCACAGGCATCCCTCCTTCCCTTGTGGGTGGGTAAAAATGATAGATATGGAAAGGAAAGGGGGGTCGGGAGGGGCAGTAGGATAAAAGGGCGGGTGGAATACAGTCATGTTAAGACCTACCCTCCTAGCTAGAGCCAAGAGGAAGGGAAGAACCCCCTCGACTACCCCTCTATAGGGTGAGAAGGGGAAGGTTTGAAGACCATGTAAGAAAAATGGGTTGATTGTGGGAATGATGTGCATTTTGAGAGAGAGAGAGAAAAGGGGTAAGACGAGGGAATGGATGATTGTGCATGGAGGGGTTAGTGTCCCCCAGGGATGAACCCTATGAAAGACCAAGTGTGGAAAGAATTATGGGAGGGTAGTTTTTAGTAGAAATGATGCACACCAACCCCACATTGTAGGGAAGCAGTTACAATTGAAGTCTTACTATTTTAATTTCTTAACTAAAATTAAGAAGCAGACACCAACAAGGGCATACCTGCCCTAAAATCTACGATGAAAAATTCCTAGTGGCGAAATTATTGGCTGTAAAAAGGAGACTACTCAGGTCATCTGCAGAAGCCCATCTGGATGGATTCAGAGGGGCGGCAGCTAGGGATCAAATGGGGGAAGTCTGTGTCATTGTCATCTCCTTTTTATTGCTCATTCCCACTGCCTCATACCAATCTCAGTGGTGCCTCTTAATGTGGGATCCGAACCAAAGGTCACTGGCTAAAGCTGTTGTAAATCTCACCTGGAATTGGGTATTCCATCCAATAATTAACCACATCTAATGTGTCTTAACCTTGTTCTATTTGTGAATCAGTTGCCACAATCAGTGGTAATGAGGGGAAACCTTGTGATATTGAGATTGATCCCCCCCACCACACCGTCTCACTTTGTAGGAAAAGTGTTTATGTTGAAATGATTAGAGAGTGGTGGTAGTTGGAATTAGGAGGCTGTGGGTCTATGAGAACTGTTTGGCTGTGGGGACATCATTGACCTACAGGTTGTTGTGGGTCTGTCTACCTCTAGAACAAAGTTATTCCAAAATTCTTAAAATAACAAAGAAAGAAAATTCTTTGTTGATATTTTGAGATTTTTGGAGGAACACAGAGAGTAATGGTATCTGATCTCAGGTCAGGCCACTCCACAATATACAAACAGAATAAACCTTGCTCCAACACGGATCAGATGCATCCAAACTGGACAATAACGAACACCTGCTCATAGAATACCCAAACCCCATACTATATCTCCTTTCTTGGGACCCATGGACCCACCTAAAGGAGTGTGGTGGCATTCTAAGTAGGGGCCACCCCCTAGCAGAAGATAAGTAGGGAAAGTTGGCAAGGGTATATATACATATATATATCAGACATGGGCCATGAGTAAATTCCGGGTAGGCAGAAACTGTGAAGCTGCTGCCACTAATTTTAACAATTCCTAATTTTTGCCGACAATTGCAGCAGCTTCACAGTCTCTGTCTAAATATTCGGATGCTCGAAAAATGTTTCAATTATTTCCAACTTTAATTTTGTTATTCTTTATTCATTTAAGAGAGAAGTAAAAGAGATTATTCAAATGCATATGATATTAAAATAAACAAAAAGAAATATATAGGTGGAAATAAGTATTTGAGCACTAGATAGAGCCAAATATTTCATTGTACTCTGCCAGTTTTCTATAAATGCTGTTCAGCATTTCTTATAAGATTTGGCAAACTCCTGGCAACAGGGCTGCCAAGAGGATAAATAGTACTCGGTACAAGACAAAATTTGGGCCCCCTCCCCAGGTTTCAAAAAACAAGAGGCACATATATACTTTATTTTACAGCGTGGACAATATTTATTTCTTTTTGCAGGTGTTCATACTGTATATTAGTAACCAATTTCTTTACTTAATTGATGATATCATCAGATTGGATTTTTCATGCAAGTTTACATTCAATGCTAAGTTTCTTCACATTCAGATTCACTTATTTCCCTATGGTTGATGAAACATTTTTTTGCTTCATTCCAGATTTTCTTCCAGTTCCCACGAAGATCTTTCACACTTGCTATGAACTCGTTGACATTTGTGATTTCAACATCCACTGTTGCATTTCAATTTGTGCCAAAATCTTGAACTAAATTGATGAAAAAATCACACAAGTAAACGATGAGACATACTTAATAGCGCCATGTATTTCAGTCCTCGTTTTAGGTGTCAGATTCAATGTTAACAGTTCTTTAAGTGCAACCCGAATGCTGGTGAGGTTTGCTGCAAATGGTTTTATACAATCTATTCTTGAAGACCATCTTGTATCGGACTTGTTGTGAAGCAACTGATTTCCTTTCTTGTTAAGAAGAATCTCCCAACATCGTGAACTAGAGCTGAAGAGAGGGTGTGTTGTCTGAATTGATCTGAAAAGGGTGATAGCATCAGGGGAACATTCAGCAGTCTGTTTCACATAAATTTAAAGTATGGCATCCACAGGGTGAAATGAGTGCCAAAGCATTTTCAAACTGAAGACATGCCTGCACCTCTTTGTATTTTCCCGTCATATTGTATTTATTGTCATAGCTTTGCCTCGTGCAATCTGAGAAAGAGATGTTGTTCTCTTTCAATGTTTCAAGTACCATTTTCGCAATATAGTTTCCAGTTTTGTTACTGCAAACAACAAACTTCAAAAATCGTTCCTCGAAAACATATGCAAAATTGCCTTTCACAAGATATCATAGTATAAAGGTGGTTTGCTCAACATGAGAGGAGTCTGGCGTTGCATCCACCATAATTGAAAAATAATTTGAGAAGTTTCTTTCAAGGAGAGTTTGTTTTGCAACAAGTTCTGAGCAAAGAGAAACAAATTTGTTTTGAGTCTCTGCTGAGAGATAGTGTACCACCTCTAGTCTCCATCCTTTCTGCTGTAATTTCAGAACAGGATCCCACCGAAACAACAGTTCTACCAAACCCCAAATTTTTCATTTCTTTCATCCCCAATTCTTTGCGAAAATCCTCTAAAATGCTTTGCCTCTCTCCCCCAGAAAAAGAACAATGTCTATGATCAGCCTCAAAAGATTATGCCATCTTAATGCTTCAGATCCAATGGTTTCCATAAGATTTTAAATGCAGTTATCTGATTTCAATTGTCTTTCAAAATCACGCCAGGCCAAATAACACTGCCTATAGGCATTGCATCTTTTGCGTTCAGGAATTCTGGGAGCTAGTTTTCTCCACTTTCCACTTGCAACATAGCCCTGTGATGTTGCTAGATGCGGATGCGATTTTGAAGTTTCGGTTTCTTTTTAAAAGAGACGGCACGGAAAACAATAAAGAGCCTGTTGTGATGGACTCCAACCCAGCCAATCTCATCTTGAAATTTTACCATTTTGATTTCGTACTGAGAATATACGCTCAGTGAATGCTTGTTGATTACTGCCACGTGAAAATGAAGTTGGACAATTGAGAGGGGACTTTCTGACACTTTCTTCAACTCTCTCCATGGTTAATTTGTCATGAAAACCAATATCAAGACCCACATCTAGCATACAGCTTGTCATTGTACTTGCAGCACGAAGCCCAGCATTATTTGTCCCTTTTCTGAATTCCGTACCAGCATGTGCCACTTCTGTTCTTTGATCATCTCCAGTTATTTGACTTACTACTCTTTTATGTTTATCTAAACTTAAAAGCATTTCAGCAATCTGTTCTTCAGAAAATGAGACAGTATTAACAACTTGTTACAACTAACAACATGACAACTTAATAATAACCAGCATATACTCACCCTTATTTTGTTCCGTAATTTTGGTATTCTTGCTCCACTCCTAAGATAATACCTATAGCAATGCTATATCTAAAATACACAATTTATATATATTAGAGTTTATTTTATTTTAATGCCCCCCTCCACCCCCAAAAAAAAATCCTAAAATATTTTGATTTGTAGAAATCACTAAAATTATGTCATTCTGACAGAACACTTACAGGAATGTCAATGTTTGCAGCCTCAATCACTCTCCTTCTTCCGCCTCTTCTTCTTTTACATATTGACGAAATATTATTATTAACATCACAAGATCAAGGGCGAGTTTTAGTTGTACTCTCGTTCCGAGGTAAACTAGAGAATACTTCTCGGCGGCCCTGCCTGGCAAATTGTGTTGGAATATGTCCACTTGCTCTTTAAAGATAGCTTTCAATGGGGTGAGGTTTGCAAGTTTCCTCTTGTAGACTCGTTCCTTCAATATTCACCACAAAATTTCAAATGGTTTCAAGTCAAAGATTGACTAGGACATGGTAGAATATTAATATTGTTCTGCAGGAACCTCTCACATGTTGCTTTGGATCAGTCTTGCTGAAAATCCTGCATCGTCAAATTCTCCATAGTTAACATTAAGTTATTGGGCAATATTTGCCGGTACTTCGCTCTATTCAATATTCCATTAATTATATGAAAAGCACCGGTTCTATTAAAGAAAAAAGGAAGGAAAAAAAGGCTGCATACCATGATGCTGCTGCCTCTATGCTTGACTGTAAAGGATGGTGTTCTTTAGATGATAGGCGCCAACATAGCTTCTCTTTCTGCTCCTGAGCAAACTTTTCAGCTTGCTAGCAAAAGCAAGCCTTCTTCAGATAAGGGGTCTTACATGGTGATCAAGATCTAAGAGCTTGTCTATTGAACTCACTACTAATTGTTCTTTTCATAATTAATGTCCCAATCATAAGTAGATTGCCTTGCAGTTCTGTCCTTGTTATTATAGGGTTCTTCCATAACAAACTCAGCATCCAGCATTGAGATATTTTCTTTGGAGCTCCACTGAGAGGAAGGTCTGCAGTGGTCTTGGAGGTCTTGCATTTTTTAACAATCCAACTTATAGTCATGAGAGAAACATGCATGTAAGGCTGTAAAGATACTTTTCCAAATATGCAGTGCTCAATTATCTTTCTTTTCAAATCAGTGAGAGATCTTTACTTTTAACCTTGAGGGCATGATGTTTCTGTATGACAGTCATATGCTAAAAGAGGTTATGCCAAAACCCACACCTCAGTAAACTATTCTTGGAACTTATCTCATTATTCAAGACCAAAAAATTCTAAATAATTATTTCCACCCTTATTTTGTATTTTCCATAATATATATATATATATATATATATATATATATATATATAATGGTAGGGGTTTTACCAGAGATCTGCACTGATTTTAAAGATGCTTTTGTTTCCGTTACAATCAGTTTTTTTTTATTTTTCAAGAGGTTTATGTGTGTGATAGAAAAGTTTCAAACGAATTTAAAGTTTCTACTTTTCGGGCAAGTGTCATTAAAACGTCTTTTCTTTTGTGTGTCAAGATGGAAGTAAAAAGAAGCGAGATCTTTGTTCTCCTGCACGCAGGGCACAACAAGTCCGACATTGACAGCTGGATGAGTCAATAGAATGGGAGAGGCTCAAGAATGTGGATGACCTCAAAGATAGAACTCGTTCAACCATTTAGTTGTGAGAAAGGCCTTCCAAAGTGCTCCGAAGATCAAAATGACCGCTTGCGAAGAACAACAACCTCTCGGTGACCACAGTGCCCAGGGCCGTCAAGAGCTTGAGATCCATGGAAAGAACTCTGCTCACCGATCGTAAGCGAGAGAACAATGTCAGGAGCACTGGCGTCGCCTTCTCAACGACTTGAATAGCCACGGCGATCAAATTCTCATTTTTTTTTCTGATGAGAAAACCCTCACAGTCGATCCGGTCATCAAGTAGAACGACCGCGTGGTCACCTTCTGCCAGGACGTCTCCAAGGTCCTCCTCGTGTCCTTGACCTGTGATGATGTACGGCGTCGTGGCTTAGAATGGTGAGAAAACCACATCGGCTGATTATTTATAATTACAGGGACATCTTGGCCATGCTCGGGTCCTGCCCTGGGTGAGAAAGATCATGAAGGTAGACTAATTCTTTCAGCAGGACGGTACTCCAGGCCACACGGCCAAGTGGTTAGGGTCCAACATGAATTTCTGGTTGAAGGATTTTGACCACTCCAGTCGCCAGACCGCAGTCGCATGTCGAGGGCAAGTTCCGCTACAGTAAGGTCGATGAGCGCTGAAGTCCTCATCAGCTGCGTGTGGGCGAGCGCAACTTGAGGTCTCCCAAGGAGCGTGTGCTCCCCACGCTCTCGGTCTTACGAGCATGTGGCTATAAGTACCCCCATCAACAGGTTCCGAGACGAACGAGTGGATATATGGGGCGTGTGTGTGTGTGTGTGTGTGTGTGTGTGTGTGTGTGTGTGTGTGTGGAGAAAAGAAAGACACCGGTGCTGTAATTAGGGTTTTTGTGGGGGGTTTTTACGAGCCCATCTGGCGACTGCCTACTTGGGCATAAGTCGCCGTACTCACTACAGCCTACGACCAGGCTATATTAAAAATAATAATAACAAGGATAAAAAGAACATAGGCTAAAAATGAAAATAAATCAAAAATCAAAAAAGGTAACAAGGAAGCGCGCTCCAGCGTCGGGGGCAATGCCCGCCTCCCCCCGTCGCGGGAGCATGAGACCCACAACAAACATTCAAATAAAGTGGAGGTGGTCAGCCTCCTGCAAAAAGTCGTATAGTCCACAAGCCTGCGTGCACAAACCAGTCACGAATACCAGGGACAAGCGGTAGTGACCGCGCTCATCCCGATACCGGGACAGGTAACATGCAAAAAGTTCACCCAGACTGAGACATTCAACAAGAATGTGCCAAACAGTCTGGGGGACAACGCAGTCGTCGCAATAAGGCGCAGGCGAGCGCTCCATCAAATGGCGGTGCGTCCCGCGAGTGTATCCGATTCGGAGACGACAGAAAGCAACCTGAAGCCGTAGGTGCATTTTGGGCTAGGTCCATAGGAATAGTCGGGGAGCAATGGCACGTAACTTTAAGTTACCTTCGACCGTCTCACATCTTCTGCCATGTAATCGGTGTGAGGAAGAGCGAAACGCTGGTCTGGTCGACCAGTCCTCGCGGATTCTTTGGCGCCACATGAGCGCCCTCAGTCCCCGCAACTCATACATGTCCAGGAACCCAACAGAAGACACTCTCGACATCCGCCCGGCTCGCCAAAACCGTGGCGTCCCGGATATCACGAACCAGGGGATGCAGAGATTCCAATGCCCCGAGAGCACACAGGGCGCTTTGTGAGTCGCTATAGATCACAATCCGGTATCGAACCGGGCACGTCACGTTATCTCCCGAACCGAGCGGTGTATTGCAACCAGCTCGGTCGTGAAGACAGACGCAGCGTCTGGCAGATCCCCACTGACTTTATACAGATGAGATAAAGCGTGGAAACCGAACCCCTCTAGGGACTTGGAGCCATCTGCATACACTGGCACGGTTCCAGCGTGACGCGAGGTGTGCTCCAAAAAGGTTGAACGCAATACTCCCAGCGCTGTACAAGCTTTGGGGGCAGAGGCGTGGCGACAAATAGTCAAGGGTGGTACCGTCAAGGGTGCTACCCTCCAGGGTGGCGTCGTGTCAGAACCAGGGTCGCCACCGGCCCGAGAGCTATACCTATAGGCCTCGGGCTCAGGCATATATGCAAATAATGCATTGTGCACGGCGTAAAGCGAGTGGCAGCTCCCCAGCATCGACAAATAGGCTCTCAATGGGGGACGTGCGAAGGCACCAGTCGCCAGGCGAAGCCGGAGTGGTGGATCGAGTCCACCTTCTGCAATACACGCTGGGCTGAGGATGCATAAATCTCGCATCCGGAGTGGAACTTCGAACGAACAAAGGATCGATAAAAAAGTAAGGCAGTAGCCCTATCAGCACCCCAAGTGCTGAACGTCACGGAACGGAGAATGTCCATGGCGCGGGTACAACAGACCCTAAGGCTGCGAATATGAGCCTCCAGGGTGAGGCGTCGGTCATATACAAGACCAAGGAAACGGTGTGACTCAACCACATCCAGGCGCACCCCATTAAGAAACAAATCTGGGTCAGGGTGAAGCGGTGAATGGCGGCAGAAGTGCACCACCTTAGTCTTGGCCAAAGAAAACCGAAACCTGTGCGCTTCAGCATAGCGAGAGAAGCGGTTCAATGCCTGTTGGAGTCGACGCTCTAGAGTTGGCATCTGGGCCGCGCCAAAAGAGATCGAAAGGTCGACCACGTAGAGCGTAGCGAGAACATCTTCCGGCAGCACCGAGGTGATGCCGTTGAAGCTCAGGGC
Source organism: Ceratothoa steindachneri (assembly GCA_963969495.1). NCBI lineage: Eukaryota > Metazoa > Arthropoda > Malacostraca > Isopoda > Cymothoidae > Ceratothoa > Ceratothoa steindachneri. The sequence continues at coordinate 10,342,859 of OZ018334.1, forward strand.
AAAGAGTGTGACACTGAGGACACTTCTCTGCGGGACACCCTCTTCCTGCCCCTTTGGGCCGGAGAGAGTCCCCCCACCTGTATGCGAAATCGACGATCTCGCAAAAATTCATATATAAAGATTGGAGGCGTCCCCTCGCCCCCATCGTGTGGAGAGTCTCCATGATACCGTATCGCCTTCTCCAGATCGGAAAACACCGTGGCGTAGTGCTGTCTACGAAGGAAGGCCTCGCAGACGGCATTTTCCATTCGGACCAGAGTATCCGACGTGGAGTGGAACTTGCGGAAGCCGGATTGTGAAGAAGACCGATGGCTTCCGCTCTCTAGAATAAAGGTTAATCTAACATTTACCAATTTCTCCATCAACTTGCACACGCAAGAGGTTAGAGAGATTGGGCGGAAACCGGTCAGAGTAGAGTGATATCTCCCCAGTTTGAGAAAAGTGAGCACAGTAACGACTCGCCGGGAGTCTGGGAGGATACCCTCTACTCAGATCTTGTTGAACAAATCTAACAGAAAGGCAATGCCTCGTTCGTCCAAGTGTCGAAGCATGGCCTACAGGGCATCGTCTGGACCATGGGCGGTGTCCGCGCACGAAGCGAGAGCGGAACGCAACTCGCTCAAAGTAAACCTGTCGTTGAAGGGTTCTCTAAATCTGGAGGTAAAGTCCAGTCGGCGGCCTTCCGCGACATCACGAGGCGCATTAAATGCTGACGAAGCAGCATCCCGGCTAGAAAATGCGGTCCCCTGGAGAATGGAAGGGGCGTACTGCGAGAACCTGCCCCGAATCCTTTTGACTCGCTTCCACACCTCTGCTAAAGAGGTCTTCCACTTAAGTAAAAACAGGAATACCCGCCAAGAAGAGCAGCGAACGTGCTTCAAAATATACAGGACCTTAGCCCTAGCTGGAAGAAATTCAGCGACAGTGAAATCAGTGGGGCGGCGCTTTATAGGGTATGTAAGCATAACGCTTCTGTTGAGGGCCGCCTCACACTCGGCTGACCACCTCGGGAGCGGTCGGCGTGCACAACGGCCAGACGCTCTAGGAATAGTAGTTAGGTCCACGGCGATGAGGTTGCCGGGGAACTCAACAGCCTCATCTACCGTCCTAAACTCCTCGACTGAGACAGAGAAATCAGTCATTTCCTGAAATATGGACCATCGCGCCTGAGCCACGCAACATTCGGGCGGGCTCTCAGGCGGCCGCAGCCCAGAAAATGATATTTGAATGGAAAAGAAAGTGATCAGTGCCATGGAGCTCATCGGCTGTGCAATCAAGGCAGGAAAATGAAACGGTTCTCGGCAGGGATGCGTAAACTCATCCACATTTATTACACCTATCTCCAGCTCGTCGATCAGGTCGGCAAGGACTTGAGCCCTGAGATTAGTTGAGTAGTCTCCCCAGAGGGGGTGTCTACTATTGGGATCTCCTGGCAAGAGAAAGGGCCTCGGCAACCGCGCCAAAAGTCTCCCGCGTCGAAGTTGGCTGATGGTGGAATGTATGGGGAAATAACAGTATACCTCCTAGCAAGGTGCTGCTGAACAGCTACTGCTTGAAAGGAGGTATGTAAAGCAAAGAGAAGAACGGAGACATCATGTGGTGGTTGGGTCGCAATAGCCTTATTCCCTGGGAGGGTGGGCAGGTGGAACGCACCCAGCATGGTTTCCAGCAAAAAGATAGCTAACGGGGAACGAGAGGAGACGACCCTCCGCAGCTACTCCCAGTTAGCACGGAGTCCACGGCAATTCCATTGAAGGAATATGCCCTCCAGGCCTAGCTCGGCGGAGATTCAGGGGCCTCTTCAAAAAGAAGACCCTCGCGGGAATAACTGTATGCTTCCCGGTGGCAAGGCTTCCGGGCCTTGTTGACCGGAAAATGCGCTGTCGCCTACGAGGACTTATCGGGGAAGGTTGGGCTCGCCATGCGAGTCATTGCCTCCCTCCGCTTCGAAACCTTAGGGAGGTGGGGTTCCCTCTTTTGGAGGATACACCACGTACGAGAAACCCAACCTACCACTGGCCTCACGACCCTCTTCAGGGGTGTTGCCTCCTGTGAGTCTAACGACTGCGGGGAGGTACGCGGCCGTTTCGTTTCGCCTTACGGGAAACAGTCACGCTGGGGGAAGGGTGAGAGCGCTGGCTTTAGCAGCGGCTGGGTGTGAACCCTTTGTGCCGCCAGCTTTACCAGGGGAGCGCCCGGGGTGGGTACAACCAGGAGAAGGGGGGTTCGGAATGGGTGCGGAAACGACCGAGCTCGTATGTACCGAGCAGAGGGTGTCTTTCTTAACATTGAGGTATAGGACGTGCCAGGCAGCGGCAGGCGCGGTAGGACCAAGTCCTTAGCCTCGCGAAATGAGAGGATCTTGGGCCTGAACGGCCAGGATTTCCTTTTCAAGGATACGCACCACATTGCTTCGAAGAAACGGGCTGTGGCTCTCCGCAATTGACACACTTGGCAACACACGATTAGGACTTATCGTGTACGGCCTTGGAACAACTTAGACAGACTTTGGCTAACCCCGACTTTGCTGCACGTCTACATGAGCGATTGTATGGCCGACACGGTGGCAGTAATAGCACCTCTGCGGTAATGGCACGAATGCCTTCACACGGTAGCGATACCAACCGGCACGCACGGACTCTGGGAGTTTGTCACAGTCGAACATAACGAAGAGTGTAGGGGTGAGTCTCGAGGTTCCTCCCTGTATACCTATGACACATTCGACCTTGACAGCTCATTGGTAGGTCAGCTCTAATGTGATGTCATCCATTCAGTAGTTCATGAGTTTCCTCGCATAAACTACCACTTTCACACAGTTCATGGTGGAGTGCGGCGTCACACTCAACGAAATGCTATCAAGTGTCTTTAGAGTACTAATCTTGGACGTCTCAGAGGGATCCGACGCATTTGCCAGAAGGCTCTCGTCCGAGCAGCGGGTCACCTTCGGCTCTCTACCAATCGGGCTAGCACTGCTCTTATTTAATGGAACATAATGCCCTTGGCAAAATATGCTACCATCAGTGGAGCGAATAACTATAAAGTGTTTGAAGCTTCTTTTTTTTATTGTGGTAGCCCATCTGATGACTGCCTACTTGGGCATAAGTCGCTGTACACAAAACAGTCTACTAATAGGCTATATTAAAAAAAAAACAAATAAAAATATGTAAATAACAAATAGCAACGATAAAAAGGGACAAAGGCTATAAAAAATAATGAGAAAAAGCAAAAAGGCAAGGAAGCGTGCTCCGGTGTCAGGGCTATCCCAGCCCCCCGGCGCAGGAACATGCGACCTACAAAAAGAAACACAAAGTCATCAAGGCACTCACAACTACATACTGGGGGGAAACCAAAGAAACGCTCATTAACACATACAATACAATCACAAGACCAATACTAGAATACGTCAACACAACCTGGTCCCCACTCATTTCAGAAACCAACACCAAAAAACTACAGACAATATAAAACACCCCTCCGCACTGCCACAGGATGCACTCTTGACACACACCCAACATCTACAAGATGAGACTAACATCCTACCAATCAAAAATAACCTAAAACTACATGCATCCCAACTCGGGTAGAAAATGCAAAATCTAAATCATCCCCTCCACCACATCACCAGACAACCACCCAATCACTGACACAAAAAACAGATCATTTTCAATAACAACAACTACACCACTAACTTAGACACAGACTCTAACACAACAACAAAGACACAATCAAACAAAACGTCTACTCTCAGATAATACACAATAATACTTGACACACAAAACCCCAAACAAAATATTAAGTGCACCACCTCAACCATACACACTCAGAACAAACACTCACAACGCAGATCAGAAGAACACTAGCACATATATGAACAAACAAATCACCATTCCTGACATCATACATGCACAAAATATCTCCCGCTACCCTTACAACACCAAATTGCCCCAAATGCCTAAAATAGATACACGACACCACACAGCTATACGCAGACTAGGGACTGGTGGATCTCTGAGAGACCTAGGGAGACGGCGGGTCTGCTCCTGCGATGGTTCGGGGAGTTGGGATGGGGCCTGGAATACGTTTGAGGGTCCTCGACCCATTGTCGGGGCGAGAACGGGGTCGCGACCAACACCACTTATCACAAAAAAGGTCAAATAAAGTGGAAGAGGTCAGCCTCCTCCAAAAGGGCGTAAAGTCCACGAACCCGTCCCGAGTACAAGGGACGAGAGGTAGCGACCCCACTCGTCCCGCTACCGGGACAGGTAACGTGCGCGAAGAACGCCCAGACTGGGACATTCAAAAAGAATGTGCCGAACAGTCTGGGGGACAACGCAATCTTCCAGTAAAGCGCTCAATCAAATGGTGGTGCTTCCCGCGAATGTGTCCAATTCTAAGACGACAGAAAGCGACCTGAAGTCGTCGCAGCATTGGGGAGTAGATCCATGGGAACAGTCGCAGCGCAATGGCACGCAACTTTAAGTTCCCCTCGACCGTCTCCCATCTTCTTTGCCAGGCAGCCCGTATTCCTGCCATGTAATCAGTGTGAGGAAGAGCGAAACGCTGGTCCGGTCGCAGAGTCCTCGCGGACTCTTTGGGGCACTCATTCTCTGCAATTCCTACATGTCCAGGAATCCAACAGAAGATAATCTCGACATCTGCCCGGCTCGCCAAAAACCGTGGCGTCACGGATATCGCGAACCAGGGGATGCGGAGATTCCAATGCGCCGAGAGCACTCAGGGCGCTTTGTGAGTAGTTATAAATCACAATCCGTCTCCGAACCGAACGCGTCGCGTAATCTCCCGTACCGAGCTGTGTATTGTAACCAGCTCGGCAGGGCCCCGCTAACTTCAAACAGAGGGGATACAGCGTGGAAATCGACCCCCTCTTGGGACTCGGAGCCTCCCGCATACACTGGCACGGTTCCAGCGTGACACGGAGTGTGCTCCAAAAAGGCGGAACACAATACTCCCGTCGCTGTAGAAGCTTTGGGAGCAGAGGCGTGGCGACAAATAGCCAAAGGTGTTACCCTCTAGGATGGCGTCCTGCGCAGAACCAGGGGCGCCACCGGCCCGAGGAAGTGGTGAGGGGGAGTCCCTTGCACCGGTAGGCTTAGGAGAGGAGTAAGCCTCCTTTCTGGTAAAATAAATTTTGTGGGTCCCCTCACATAGCAAAGGGGGGGAGGGGCTCCATTTTTACGGGGAGCAGCTCAAAGGCGGCTCCGTCACTGGTGAAGGGGGAGTAAAGGGAAAGATTTTTCTTATTTGTTTTTAGATTTTCATGCATGGGCATTGTTACCCTATTAATGACACGGGACGCAAACTGTAATCACCTCTCGCAGTAGCCCGTGCTACGATGGGTGAACACAGGGCCGGCAAAGCTGACTGCCGCCATTTAGGGCCACACCTCCCGCCCTGTGGCCAGGCAGCCCTTCAGCTGGATGTAAAATTGATAGGCTGTGAAAAGCGAGAGAAAGGGTATGTGAGGAAGGTGAGGGTCGGGATGAATCAAGTTGTTAAAAAGCAACCACCCCAGACCGGAGCTCAGGATTGAGGGAACGTTGTCCCCTTCCCCCTCACCTAAGTATCCAGGATAGTTAGGTGAGAGGAAGCTGGTCGGCGTCTACCCTGTGGAATTTGAGACCGACCAGAGAAGTTTATGGGAGAGGTTGTAGGGAAAGTGAGGAAGTAGGCTGTCATAAAGGAGAAGGTAAGCTGGGGAGGGGGAGGGGGGTTAAGCACGCCCACCAACAGCTGTCTATATCTCTCACATAAGCCTATTTTTTGTGCGATCTCACTGACATTGAGCCAGACGCATAGGCTTTAGAAATCAAACCCTATCTCCCTTAGGATAGCGAGAGCTACTCACCCATGCGTTAAACTACCATTACTACTATTGCTACCAAGTTGCGCCATTAGTCTTTCGCTTCTAGGAAAGAACCATCGTCCCGAAGACGAGATCCCCCAACCGGATAATGAAATCAACAGAAAGATCCGCATGAGCGCAGCAAGGTTTCTTTTTTGAGGACGGGGGGGGGGGGGTTACACTACCTAGGAATGGGGTAAGAACCTACGTCACCCCGGGCTGATCGGGAGACCATCCACTCCGCGTCAGGGGTATGTGGGTATAGATACCCCACGGCAGGATTCCTTGGGGCAGAGAAGAGAAATGTGCGTTGCGTTGTAAAGGAAAGAGCGGTGTTGTGTTTGCTGCCCTGCGTAGGAGTACCTACCCCAAAGGAGGGGGGGGGGGGTAAGTGTTCGCCAATCGGTCCCCAAATTTCTACGGGTGCTGACGTTTGTGTCCGGCCTCGCTTCGGAGCGTAATCGGCACCTATATATATATATATATATATATATATATATATATATATATATATATATATATATATATATATATATATACACATACATACATACATACACACAAACATATATATATATATATATATATATATATATATATATATATATATATATATACTAGCAGATATACCCGTCATTGCCCGGGTAAAATGTGAGTCCGGAAATTAAGTAAGACTTTTTATCCAGGGCGTCGCTCCGAGATAAAAAGTCCTGTGGCAAATAAATACAGATGACCAATGTTTGAAATTCATATGTTGTGGCACAAGAATATCTTTACATGCTTATAATTATTAATTGTTAGGCCAATTCAGGAGAGATGCGCACTCTCACTAACATACAATAACTTTAAAGGAGTAAACGTTTCACCTCGCGCCCCCGGCAGTTTATGTTCACGTATTACTGACCGTTACTTATGAGCGAACGACATTGTGGTCATGGAAATAGATGCAACGTCTCATCCTCCTATAAATCTATATTTTAAGAACGGGATCCTTTTTTTATTGGTTTGGATGTCCTTTCGTAAGGGTGAAGAGATTGGGGAAGAGGAGAAGGGGACTTTTTTTTTATTCCTATAAATGGACAGACAAACGCATATATATATATATATATATATATATATATATATATATATATATATATATATATATATATATATATATATATATATATATACACTCAATTCTCACAACTTGCCTAATTTTAGCGTTTCTTTCATGAGTCTCTCCTTACAGACTTTCTAATGCCCCGTTTGATTTTTCTAATGGAGCCTTTATGGTCTATTTTGGTTGTCCTCGCCCCTCCCCCATCGCAATACAGAACCCCCAACTAGCTTCTAAGTGTGTTACGAGAAGCCCGGCGCAGTTGAACACTATCATCGGCCTTCACACGGGGCGAATGATGGCGCGAAGCGTAGTACTCTATCTAGTCTAGGTACGGGCGAACACTAGTATATGCGCTGGAGGAGAAATGGAGGTGGGGAAGTATTGTTCTGGTAATGACTTCAGCCAGTGGGATCCGAAATGTGGCTCCCCATCCCGTGACTAACTAGAACCGATGTGGCTTAACTTCCCCCGAAGTCGTAGCGACGTTGGAGGAGACGACACGGAGACCTCAATATACCCTTTCACCGGAGGATGAAACTCCCTCTCTCGGTCTTATCCCATTCGGCAGTTAGCCGCCTTCGCGTTGCCTCAGCAACACAGGGGAAGCTCCAAATGCTCTATCTAACAAGCTCGACTCCAATTGGTCCCTTCACTTTCGCGCCCTCTTTTTGCAGAAGTACTTAAGAGGTCGGCACCCAGTTGAGGGAGGGGTGTGTGTGTCGATAAGACCGGTGTGGAATTTATTTGACTATTATATTAGGGTAGGGATGGGGGGGTGACAGCACCCGAGCCTTACCAGGGCGACCCGTATATAACGTCGGGATGCATCATCTGGTTCGACATTTAGGTGGCTATGGGCCATAGATAGGGTGGCAACGCAACCGTAGTGAAGGTTTAAGAGAGACCACTTGAGCGTTGTCGGAGGGGAGGAAGAGCATCGCCCTCCCCCAATCCCAGGGGAGGAGGCAAACACTTATTGTTGCCAAGGCAACCGCACACCACAGCGTCAATTGCATGTTACCCTGTAATTATCCAGGACTTTTTTTTGTATTTTGCCTTATTCAGAACAAGGTCTTCACTGAGATGCGCGACAGACGCCACACTTTAATAGATATCGCAACCATTACTACTAATAATCAGCGCTGTTGTATTGTTATGTTCAAAACCAGGGGCTTCCACGGCATCCTACTCACCCCCTGAGTTAAATAAAACCACAATGGGCATGGTCAGTCGCCGGATGGAACCCTGGTCGTTTTAGTTCGGGCGAGTCCCACTGCGATAGCCATCAGACGGTGCGGCGAAAACTACACTAAGCCAATCGCCCCCCCCCCCGCCTTATACAGGCCTAAATTTAGCACCATCTATCGACGCGAACAAAGTCTAGAGACTTCCGCTCGGGTCTTCTCATAACACAACAATAGATTTCCGGAGGTGTTGTGGTTGAGACACTGAAGGGGAGGGGGCACATCATGCAAGGGCCTGTGGTTCGGATCCCACGTTAAGTAGTTGACCCACACTAAGATGGATACTTGACAGTGCATATTTTTTAATAATTTAAAGCAAAAAACAACGATGGCATATCCGCAGAGCTGGTAAAGAGAGATCTGTAAAGGTGGAAAATGCGCCGAAGGTTATGGGACCAGGAGGGGACGCTTGGGGGTAAAACCAACCCTTCCCGACGCTCGGAGGGCGAGCGCCCCCCCCCCTCCCTCGTTTCATATTTAAACGTGGACGAGGCCTTCCAACCAGAATGAAATTCGAATCAAGATCAGAGTGACAATCACTGGCAAACCTGAGGGCTCAGTGGGAGGGAATGTGCAGACAGTGGTGGTAGTTTTGCCCCCTCCCCCTCATGAGCGAGGAACTCTTTGCGGCCCAAGGAAGAACAACCTGTTCCACGTCAGGGGAATGTGGTTTTGCAAACCCCCTTCGGCGTGTTCCGGGACGGAAAAGTGAAGTGTTGTGTGTGTGTGTGTGTGTGTGTGTGAAGAGAGGAAGGAGGAAGATACAACGGTGTGATTGACCATGTGAGACAAAGGAACTGTAGGCGAACATGCCTAGGACTCGACTCGATGCACCGCCTCATTGGCCACTGCTCTCCCGTGAGTGCGGAAATTCCTGTCCCGATACCCACGAGTCCAAATCCTTAGGCGTCAAATCAAAATCCGTCACCAATCCAATTTATATTTCTTATGAGCGAATAAACTTAAGATAAACCCCAAAACTCCCCTTAAAAAAACGTGTTTCTAATGGATGAACAATTTTCACAAGACAAAAACCCAAACAATAAAGCTAACAATTATGGCTAGTTGTCGGTTAAAGCGGAAAAAAACTAGTTGCTAACACTAGTACTTAAAAAAAATAATATAGAGCCAGGAAAACAATTCTTACAAATAGTGATTACTACACAAAGCTATTTTAGGTAACAATGATTACCATCCTTGGTGATTAAGAGTTAAGAGGAACTTGGTTCGAGGCCATTTATTAGCACACTTGGGCCGCAAGAAATCGACGAACTCACGGTATAACATTTCTGGCCCTTAATGAAGGGAGGAAGGAGGTTTCCAAATGTCACCAGCGGGTACACAATAAACAAATAAAAAGTTTGGTCCTTCGCCATTTTGTGCATTGTTTGCCCAAAAAGGAGGTTAACCGTTGCAAAATTACCTCAGTTTTATCGGAGATACAAAATATTGGGATGTTTAAAAGCATCGAAACGCGCACGAGAAAATCTGCGATGACAATAGAAAAATTAGTCAATTAACAGAGTCCACCTCGTAGAGACCGAACCGATGGTCTTATGCGATGGTAACGTCGTCTTAGGACAATCGACGGTCCAAATCATGGGCTACGCGACGGTCTAATAGTGATCAAGTCTTAGGCTAGTCGAGCAATACGGTGGTCAAGTGCTGGGGGTAGTCGATAATCTAGCCGATGGTCTAATACTGGTCAAGTCTTGAAGTAGTCGATGGTCTAATCTTTTGAAAGTCCTGGGATATTAGACGGTCCACGGTCCAATGTGGTGGTCAATTCATGGGGCAGTCGAAGGTCTAATACTGGTCAGGTCTTGGGGCAGTTGAAGGTCTAATACTGGTCAGGTCTTGGGGCAGTCGAAGGTCTAATACTGGTCAAGTCTGGTGTCATTCGAGGGCCTAATACTGGTCATGTCCTGGCCGAGTCGACGGTCTAATAATGGCAAAGTCTTGGGGTAGTCAACGGTCTAATACTGGTCGTCTTGGAGCAGTTGATGGTCTAATAATGGTCAAGTCTTAGGGGAGTCCACGGTCTAATACTGGTCATGTCCTGGCGTAGTCAATGGTCTAATGCTACGAAGGAAGTCCTGGGATATTAAACGGTCCAATGTGGTGGTCAATTCGTGGGATAGTCGATGGCCTAATACTGGCCCAAGTCTTGGGTAGTCGACGGTCTAATACTGGTCGTCTTGGGGCCAGTCGACGGTTTAATACTCGTCAAGTCTTGGGGCCGTCGACAGTGTAATACTCGTCAAGTCTTGGGGCCGTCGACGGTGTAATACTCGTCAAGTCTTGGGGCCGTCGACGGTGTAATACTCGTCAAGTCTTGGGGCCGTCGACGGTGTAATACTCGTCAAGTCTTGGCGCCGACGACGGTGTAATACTGGTCAAGTTTTTGGGTGGTCGAAGGTCTAATACTGGTCGTCTTGGAGTGGTCGGCGGTCTAATACTGGTCTTGTCTTAGGGTTTGGTCAGTCCTGGCCTATTCGATGGTCTAATGCTGTGAAGTCCTGAGGTATTAGACAGTCCACGGTTCAATGTGTTGGTCAATTCGTGGGGTAGTCGATGGTCTAATACTGGTCAAACCTTGGGTAGTCGACGGTCTAATACTGGTCAAGCCTTGGGTAGTCGACGGTCTAATACTGGTCAAGCCTTGGGTAGTCGAAAGTCTAATACTGGTCGTCTTGGCACAGTCGACGGTCTGATACTGGTCAAGTCTTCAGGGAGTTGACTGTCTAATACTGGTCTAGTCTTGGGACAGTCGAAGATCTAATACTGGTCAAGTCTGGGGTGATTTGACAGTCTAATACTGGTCAAGTCTTGGGGTAGTCAACGGTCTAATACTGGTCATGTCCTGGCCAAGTCTTGGGGTAGTCGATGGTCTAATACTGGTCGTCTTGGGACAGTTGATGGTCTAATAATGGTCAAGTCTCGGGGTAGTCGACGGTCTAATACTGGTCATGTCCTGGCGTAGTCGATAGTCTAATGCTGTGAAGTCCTGGGATATTAGATGGTCCACAGTCCAATCCGGAGGTCAATTGGTGGGGTAGTCGATGGTCTAATACTGGTCAAGTCTCGGTAGTCGACGGTCTAATACTGGTCATGTCCTAGCCTAGTCGACGGTCTAATAATGCCCAAGTCTTGGGTAGTCAAAGGTCTAATACTGGTCATCTTAGGGGCAGTCGACGGTCTAATAATGGTCAAATCTTGGGGTAGTCGAAGGTTTAATATGGTCATGTGTAGGGTGCTCGACGGTTTAATACTGGCCATGTCTTGGCCTAGTCAACGATCTAATACTGGTCATTTCTTGGGGCAGTTGATGGTCTAATACCAGTCAAGTCTTGGGGCAGTTGATGGTCTAATACTGGTCAAGTCTCGGGGCAGTTGATGGTCTAAACTGGTCAAGCCTTGGGTAGTTGACAGTCTAATACTGGCCAAGCCTTGGGTAGTCGAAAGTCTAATACTGGTCAAGTCTCGGGGCAGTTGATGGTCTAATACTGGTCAAGTCTTGGGGTAGTCGACGATCTAGAGTCGTAGTCAAGTCCGGCTATCGAATGGGATGTGGTTGTCGAGGGTGGGGTCTCCCAAGCCCTAATAGAGCTGTTCTTTCACCAGAACTTGGCCTTCCTTGATCTGGACGATGGGCTCGTCGATGCTCTCACCACTGTCAGGAGGGGCTGGCATCCCCTGGGGGTCCGTGGAGGTAGTTGATGAAGACGCCGGGGAAGGGGTTTGGGGGCCCGGCAGCATCAAGTCTTGGGAGGCGGAGAGTTGGTGTAGGCTGGGAGTGATGACCTGGGGGAGGAATGGGGAGAAGTTGACAGTGGCGCCGTCGTGCTTCTTGATGATGTGGGTACGGAGGTTGGCCTTCTGCTTGAAGGAGGAAGGGCAGTGTGGGCAGGAGAAGGGCTTCGCGTCTGAGTGGGTCAGTTCGTGGGACCTCAGATTCGACTTCTGGGCGAAGCTCACGAAGCAGACGGAGCACTCGAACGGCTTTTCGCCTGTGTGTAGGCGAGAGTGGGTTTTCAGGTTGGAGGCGGCGGAAAAGTGGGCCCCACACTCGGCGCAAATGAAGGGCCCCACTCCGCCGTGGCTCGCCTTCCGGCCCCTCCGGGTGGGGGGTGACTCGTCGTCGATCTGATGCAGCTTCAGTTTGTGGGACTTAAGATTCGACTTCTGGGCGAAGCAGGACCCACACTCGTCGCAGACGAAGGGCTTTTCGCCTGTATGGGTCTTCTCGTGGGTCTTCAAGTTGGATAACTGGCGGAAGCTTGCACCGCAATGTTCGCACCCGTAGGGCCGTTCGTTCGTATGAATTCTCTTGTGGTTGCGCAGGTGCGTCGACTGCACGAAGCAGGCGTTGCACATGTCGCACTTGTAAGGGCGCTCACCAGTGTGGATGAGTCGGTGGCTCTTCAAATTCGATTGTTGGGTGAACCGAGCTGTGCATATGTCACACACGTACGGTTTTTCCCCCGTGTGCAGCTTCTGGTGGGTTTTCAGGTTCGAAATTTGGGTAAAGGTGGCCCCGCACTCGGTGCAATCGAAGGGGCGCTCACCAGTGTGGATGCGCTGGTGAGTCTTCAAGTTAGCGAGCTGGGTGAAGGATGCCTGACACACCTCACACTTGAAAGGCTTTACACCCGTGTGGCGCCAGAAGTGGTTTTTGAGCTGGGCAGCGTTTCGGAAGCCCTGCCGACACACGCTGCACTCCACGCCGTTCTCCTGCTTCAGTCGCTTCTCTGCGCTAACCACTTCAGGCGTCGAGAGGACGGTGTACGCACGGGCGACGGGGGCGTGCTCTCCTTGGGGGGGTTTCGCGGCTCCGATAGAGTTCAGGACATCGAGAGCCGCTGACTGCGCCAATGTGGTGTAACTGAGCGGTGCCTCAAGGTTCGATAAGATGCCTTGAGACACCTTGTCCTCCTTGGGGGATCTCAGTGCACCAAGTCCTCTCACATTCTCCTCTTTAATTCGAAAGGGAACAGAAGTGTCTCTGTCAACCACTGGAAACTCGGCCAGTGTTCGCTTGTGCGAGTAGTCGTGACAAGGGGAATTATCAGCATGCGCTGGCATCTGATTTTCACTCATAATTCCGCTTACACTTGGACTGGTTGGGGCCTGGGGCTCCATTTTGGCCACTGAGTAGAGACTTGTGCCGAGTCGATGACCAGAATTATTCTGGAAAGAAGAAAATAGGCATTGAGGCAACCAGCAACTTCCCTACACAAACTATATCAATATTGCATCAGATTGCTCAGTAGCCTGATTCAAGAAGCAAAAATAACCACATCTGCCTATGCTGACCACAATTTCTAAGAGCTCCCAAATTCAAGTAGGGGGGCGGGGGGACTTTTTTTTTTTTTTTTTTTTAAGGGAGATGATTGCTTCTTGAAACAGACCCTCAGTGGAAAAAGAAGGTAGTCGGGCTTACCTGGTGAACAAAATACGGATGAAAATGGGGGTGGCAGTTCTTCAAAATTGATTTGAACTAATATTCAGTTTTCAAATGTTAGACACTAAAATAAGGCTCATAGGAGAACAATGGCAGTATTCAAATCAAAAGTTTTATGTAAAAGGAAAGCTCTTGTACAAATACAAACACCCAGGGTCTGTTTCAGTAAAACAATACACACCCCTTCCAAAATTACAAGCTACAACTACACAAGCCCATAAGGAGTTAGTGTGGTTATCCTTATTAATAACAAGACATGTTTCTATGGTTCTGACCAACAATTCACACTTGAATGCTTAAGACATTGTTTTAGGTGGCACCCATGATAGCTACCCCAATCTTGACTAGACCTAAACTAGGGGTTCCCATGCTCAATGAAGACAAGTGAATCATAGGTTAATTAATCTTCAAAGGGAACCTCAGAATATCGTAACATGTTTCAAACAGCAAATTCCTGTTGGCTTACAGTATGAGAGCAAATACAACTACAAATCTCGCCAACTTCAAACTTCACATTTATCCATCAAGGAAAAAGAGTTCAGATTATAATGTGTGTTGTTGCATGCGAGGGGTCTCCTGCACAGGATGAACCCTGACTGGCTGAGATCCTAAGCTCATAGTGTCCCATCGCTATAAAAGACCTTCAGTGTGAGCAAAGGCATGGGTGGCCTTGTGCTTAAAGGGCATACATGGGGGGGTTAATGACATTGAAAGTGCCAACGAGATAGTACAGGTTTTTCTTCAATGAAATTGGTGCTAACAAAACTATCTACCTTCTAAACCAATACTATATTGATTAGTGGGACTAACTAACATACAGAATAATTCTTATATTTGAGAGAGAAGTGTATATTAGTGACAATACCAGAAAATAATTGATCATTCAATATTTCAAACTTCAGTTTCTTGCAGATTACTGTGGAGAATCAGACAAAATATTAATTTTTCTACTTTACTCCCCACCAAAGTAATTGGATAGCAAATATGTAAAGGTAATGGCTGGTAGCACCACTGATGAGATGTTATGTAAAATCCAGGACCTGCTGGGATGCTCATGACAATGCCATGTGAATTACACTATGTAACAATTTTTGTTACTCGTCACTAAGTGTATTTTCCAACTTCTTTTATTGCAAAACAATAAAAAATAGCCATTATTTGCCTATGTGGCTTGTATGACAAAATATTGACTAAAAATAGGCAAATTTTCTTCTTTTTTTCATTCATTGTTTGCTAAAAACAAAATCAGGGTTAAATTTATACAATTTTATTTAAACTTACATATATAAAAACAAGTAAAAAAGTTACAAGCAAGCAGTTTTCCTTGATTTCCATTTATGTCAATCACTTTCCTGTACAAGCTCCCAAATGTAGTCTCCCATCATGTTGTCAATATATACTCCTTGGTATCTATGTTCAAAGTTCAGTATATCTTGATGGAAGTACTCCCCTTGCTCCTCTGAGTATGCTCCCATATTTTCCTTGAACTTGTCAAGATAATGATCAAGGATGAGCAGCTCCAGGGACATCATATCGCTCATTTGGTCATACCTTTTAGTTCTCAACTAGTTCCACATAATTGTTAGCCTTGTGGTTGCCTCAAAAGCACTAACACACTCAAACAAAACTCTTAAGAGGCTTCTTTTTCCTTTCTAGCAAGTTTTTCATGGAATTCTGAGCACTATGGTTTTCCTGATTTGTGGTTCAACAAAGACACCAGCTTCCACCCTTGCCTCAGTGTTTGGCAAAGAAATTTTAAAGGTACTTGAAGGCTATACTGTTAAGAGTTCTTAATAAACTGCTTCATGAGACCTAGTTTTAAATGCAATGTAAGGAACAACACCTTTTGATGACATTATACCCACCAAGAGAACTCAGTCCTTTATGGCCATTTTTTTTTTTTGTGATAATGTGCCATGGTATCTCTACTGTCCCAAAGACAGATGACATGGAAACTTGATAAAAACCTCCCCGAAGACCCATGCAAAATGCTAGCATTTTGAAGTTTCCAATCACTTCCCAGTCATACTCCTTATAATTCAAAGCTTGTAGTAGGAGCTTTACACTGCTGTAGTCCTTGAGATATACTGAATGAGCCAAGGGAAGGATGCTTATCAAAGTGAGGAGCTGTCAATAAAGAGCCTTCACTTATCTGGACTATATGTAATTTCAATTGCATCAAACAGACCAGCTTGATAAGTAAAGAATGTTGAGAAATGTTTATGATATTTCCTTTGGTTTGTCACTTGTACATTTTCAATCCAGCAAATCCCAGTCTTTGAGCCTGGAAATTAAAAGCTCAGCATTTGGCTTTGACAAGCCAAGATCTCTGAGGTCTCTTTGTTTTGGATAGTATGAATTCCTCTCAACAGTCATATCTCTGATACTGTAGTCTACATCTTCAATGTTGCTTTCTTCGAGGGTAGCTTGTTCCTTTCTGGAGGGGTTGGTACAGGAAGATCGGCATTGTGTGGTGCTTGTGCAATAGAGGATGGAAGATCGGGATAGGAAATAGCAGGTGAATTTTTGCCACTTTGACATTTTAGAAGGGCCCACCATGCAGAAGTAGCAGTTGCTTGAGTGGTCAGTGGGGTCACGCCAAATCCTGGGAAAGACAAACTTTATGGCTCTTCTTTCCCCTCTATTCCATCCTTTAAAAGTAAAAAACAATATAGTTTATTACTTTTTTTGGCTTACAACAAACATAATAGCTTAAATACTTGTAACATTGAATATTTCACTCTTTGTAACCAAAACAATTTTCTTACCTTCCAGTTTCCCTGCAAGGTTCACAAAGAAAATGAGGTGGTCAGGGTTTGTCTTGGTCCCCAACTGGCATGCCAAAGTCTACTGTGTAAGCTTCACACATTCTCAGAGATGGTGTCATACCAAACCTTTTTTGCTCAAGATTGTTTTGATGAACTATCGGCAGATATAACAATGCATCTAGAGAATGATTGAAGCCTCTTGATACCATTTCTCTTCTGATATGTCCACTATGGTAGTAGCTAGAGCTGAAATGATAGCAGATCTTTGAATCCCTGTATAAATATGTCTAAAGTAATATTCCGGAAGGTTCAAGAAGTTTCTAGGGGTGTGTTGTGACAAGTTCTGGAACATTCTTGAAACTTCATAAATTCTAGAGAAGTAAATCTAGAATGTTTTGGAAGGTTTCCTTAAAACAAATATTACCCTACAACATTCCAATTTTATACCATGCTTTGAATAAAATTAATGCTTACAATCTTTTATATATTCTCATTTTTTTGTCTCCCTTAAATTAATAACAACCTAGCATTATCTTCCAAATCAGCAAATTTATAAATTCAGTGCCCTACCTACAAAAACATAGTTTGGGGAATCAAAATATACTTCATTCATTTATTTACTTATGAACTGGGAAATAACACTTTTTCAGCACAATTACATAACTTGTTGCCTTTTAACTTTTTTTCTTCTTCACGTAGGTACAGGGGTTGGACAAAATAATGGAAACATTAACTAATGAACCCCTTCACACCAAAAAAGATTTTAAAACTTGTATAAAATGCCTGAAAATGACGGTGAACACATATTGGTCTCCATAATTTGCAGGTCTTTCCATGATCAAGTTTTTTTGTGAGTAAATTGGAGCAAAAACTATGGAATATATTTCCTCTATAAAGCGTCTATGAAGGAGCCAGAGCAGGTTTCACTCGAAAACAGTTAAATTCGTATAGATACAGCCCCAAACTGTATGAATCGATTGGTCGGCGTATTGAATCTATTTATACTGCTAAGGGGAAGGGGACTCAAAGTCAGTAATTTAATTAATGTTTCCATTATTTTGTCCAATGTATATTAGAAAACATATATTTTCCACTATATTTATGTTATGCTTTCTACTTAATATAATATATTATAACAATATATTATACACATTTAATAACATTTATAATTTTTTGGAGGGTAGATGGACTGGAAGTTACACAGCAACAAAGAAATCAAAGAAGAATTCTGGAAAAGTAGCAGAGAGGATGAGTTATCCAATTCTGATAAATCTACTAAATCTGTTTATAGTAAATCAGATGAAGATAGTTCAGCTGTTCTGACTGATGCGATTCTACTAAACAGAAAGTAGGTCCAATTGCAAGAGAGGTAGCCGTAACTTGGAAAATACTGCCATCATCTTTTCATTCTTGATTCAAAGTTCCAAAGTATTTTTTCCAAGGAGTCTGATAATATTAATTTATGAGTGTAATGTGTTACAATAAAGTCCCAAGCATTAGTGACTATTGGTCTATTAATGTCTTCTCTTGAAAATTTATTGATAAAAAAATCAATTTCCTGAAATAGGTTTCAAATTTTACTCTCAAAACTGTATTATAATTATCCAGTAAAACCTAATGATGCATCTAAGACTTACTATGCAGATGAATTAGTGAATTGCTTCAAGCACACATTTATGAAGGCTACATTGGAGAGTTTTATGTTTAACTTACTATATTGTAATAAAAGGAAGTCAAATTATTAATAAAAAAATTCCTCACACGCCATTTTCTATACCATTGGGACAAATAATCCTGCAGAAAAAAAAATGTTGGGATAAATCCCCAAATATTTTTAGCTATAAAATTATAAAAAAAAGCTAATATTTTTTTAACAGTCATTTCTTAATCTTTGTGCCCTAAATAACATTTTAGAATCTTTTATATCATGTTAGAATAAAAAATGTCCTGGTAGTGAAAGGATTAAATTGTATCCACAATCATGCATGAGGTATCAGATGCATAGCCATCAGGCTGTGCAGTGCAGCGTTCATTATTGTCCATGGGATCTGGGAGCAGAAGACCCAACCAGTGCCATTATTAACATTTTGGCACTCATTTAAATGTCTTTTCTTAGTGAAGTTTAATTTGGCTACCATCCCAGGACTTGCCACACCCAATGTGGCTTGAATTCACTGTATGCAGAACCATTGTTTGCCCTCTGCTAGGTTAGAGCCCCATTAACAATACTAAGCTTGGCATCATGGATAGAATATTCATTAATTACCAGTGTCTGCTGGATACCCAATTGCATATTGCTCGTCATTATGTTAATATGGGCAACCCTGCTGCAGCTGAAATCTGGAGGATTGTATGCCCACCAGCCCCAACAACTACAGGTGGATGTGTGGTTATTATCTCTTCACATATTTTCCCTCCTCCATCTTCGCAACTTTCTATACAGATCTCAACTTAGAAACTTTGTCATAGATTCCCTCATTGGTTTTTGCTTTAGTTTAATAATAATAATATTGCTACACTTGTGGTAGATAGGGTAGAGGTTTAGTGTATTTTTTTACCACAAATTTGCATCTCACTGCGTACCTACAGTAATGGTCTCTGAACCTTAGATGTTAAAAGTAATAATAATAATAACAAAATTTTAGGAGCCCATCTGCTGACTGCCTTCTTGGGCCTAAGTCACTATACTCGACACAGCCTATTACTAGGCTATATTAAAAAACATATGTAAATAAATAACAATGATAAAAAGGGACAAAACTAACAAAAACAACAAAAAGGCAAGAAGGGAGTGAGCTCCAGTGTTGGGGGTAGGCCCGCCTGCCTGCCCCCCCCCCCTAAAAAATCAAATAAAGTGGAAGAGGCCAGCCTCTGCCAAAAAGTCCTAGAGTCCATGAGCTTGTGTGCACAAACCCATCCTGAGTACAAACGGTAGCGACCCCACACAGGTAACGTGCTAGATGGCAAGAATGGTGGCTTACTGAGATCAAAGGGCAATGGGGGATACCGACCCCCTATTGGGACACAAAGTGTGCTCCCAAAAGGTCGAACACAATATTCCTGGTGCTGTAGAAACTTTAGGAGCAGAGGCATGGCGACAAATAGGCAAAGGAAGTATCCTCCAAAGTGGTGTCCTGGCTAGAACCAGGAATGCCGCCAGCCTGAGAGAAATACTGAGCTCTCAAAGGAGTTTCCTAACTCACATTAATATTGCAATCCGGCCCATACCCCCCTCCTCCCTCCCAATAAATAAATTCTGGCAAAAGCATCCGTCTCAGTAGACTGGCAGTGAAAATGAGTAAAAAAAAAAAAAAAAAAAGAGGACAAAAATGCATTTCCCTCGCAGATATGAGAAATTTCATAGAGACCAAAGTTGTAGAAGAGGCAATTCTAAACAAAGAATGCCTATGACCTATTCATAACAAGCAGTACCAGCCGTCTCACTGATTTGTATATTTTTCAATAAATTTCATGTATAATGTATGTATAATGTGTGTATATATATATTATATATATATATATATATATATATATATATATAGAATGCAAGATATCACATTAACGTGATGTATATCAGTGAAAGATAATAGTAAACCACAATATTTCAATCAAGATTTTATTTATAAATAAAATCTTGATTCAAATATTGTGGTTTACCATTATCTTTAACATATATATAATATATATATATATGTTGGATTTCATGATATATAGGTGAGAATGGGTGGAGGAAGTAAAAAGCAGAAGGCCATAGTGTTTTCCATTTTTTTTACTTCCTCCACCCATTCCTATATATATATATATATATAGTCACTTTGGGGATTTCGTTTGTCACTCCCACCTGTGGCTTGCTTCCAAAAGTCTCATCTGACCTTCACTCTGAAAAGGTAGCAGAGGCACAAATGAGATCAGCTGTGGAAGCAGTGAGAGCCGTTGGTGACTGAGGGAGGTGCCTGGGTGATGCGTACAGGCGAATAATGCACTGTGCACAGCAAAGAGCGAATGGCAGCATCGAAAAGTAGGGTCTCAATGGGGGAAGTGCGGAAGCCACCGTTCGCCAGGCCAAGGGGGATGTGGTGGATCAAGTCCACCTTCCTCAATACACGCTCAGCTGTGGATGCATAAAGTTCACATCAGTAGTCGAGCTTTGAACGAACAAAGGATCAATAAAAAAGTAAGTCAGTAGCCCAATCAGCGCCCAGAGCGTTAAACATCATAGAATGAAGAATATCCATGGCGCAGGTGCAAGAGACCCTAAGGCAGCAAATATGAGACTCAAGTGAGGCATCACTCAAATACAAGACCAATGAAGCAGTGTGAGTCCACCACTTCCAGACGAACCCCATTGAGAAACAAGTCCGAGTCAGGGTGGAGCTGTGGATGTCAGCAGAAGAGCACCGCCTTAGTCTTGGCAAAGGAAAACTGAAACCTGTGTGCTAATGCATAGCGAGACGCAGTTCAATGCCTGTTGAGGTTGATGCTCCAGATTTGGCATCTCAGTTGCGCTAAAAGATCTAAAGGTTGTCCATATAGAGAGTAGTGAGAACATCTTCCAGCAGCACCGAGGTGATGAGTGTGATACTGAGGACACTTCCATGCGTGACGCCCTCTCCTGCTCCATTGGGCCGGAGAGGGCTCTCCCCCCACCTGTACACAGAATCGATGATCTCTCAAAAATTTGGATGTAAAGATTGGGAGACCCATCATGTGGAGTCTCCACGATACCATATCGCCATGCAGTATCAAAGGCATTCTCCAGATCAAAAAACAGTGGCGTAGTGCTGTCTATGAAGGAAGGAATCACGGATGGCATTTTCCAGTTGGAGCAGAGCATCCGATGTGGAGTGGAACTCACTCACATTAAACCTGTCGTTGAAGGGTTCTCTGCCTCTAGAGGTAAAGTCCAGTCGGTGACCTTCCGCAACATCACTGGCGCATTGAATACTGGCAGAGCAGCATACCGGCTAGAGAATACAGTTGCGAATGATTTCACTGTGGATGTGGGGTCCCATTCTCCTGGAGAACGGGAAGAGAGTCTTGCAAGGACTTGCCCTGAATCCCTTTTACTCACTTCCATAGCTCTGCTAGAGGGGTCTTCTCATTAAGTGAAGACACACATGCCCGCAAAGAAGAGTGGTGGGTGTGCTTCAAAATATACCGGAACCTAGTAGAGCTAGCTTGACAAAATTCATGGACAGTGAAATTGTTCAGGCGATGCTTATAGGCATAACTTCTGTTTGAAGGCTGCCTCACACTCGGCTGACCACCACAGGAGCGGTTGGTGTGTAAAACAGCCAGACATTCTACAAATAGTAGTAAGACTCACAGAGATGAGGTTGCGGGAGAACTCAATGGCTTCATCTACCGACCTAAACTCCTAACTGAGACAAAGAAATCATTCATTTCCTGAAATTCGGACCACAGTGCCTGCACCAAGCACCACCGGGGTGGGCTCTCAAGTGGCAGTAGCCCAGAAAATTATATTAGAATGGGAAAGTGATCACTACCATGGAGGTCATTGACCACCACCCACCCTGAAGGATCAGGCTGTGAATCCGCAGATCACAAAGCTAGATCGCGGCAGGAAAATGAAGCAGTTATCGGGCAGTGAGGCATAAACTCATCCACATTCAGGACACCCATCTCAAGCTTGTCAATCAGGTCAGCAAGGACTTGACCCCGGGGATTAATCCAGGAGCCTTCCCAGTAGGGGTGTCAATAGTTCAAATCTCCGAGCAAGAGAAAGGGCCTTGGCAACCGTGCCATGACACAGCGTAAGTCCCCCCCGCATCTAAGTTGGAGGATGTGGAATAGATGCAAAAATAACAGTATACCCCCTATCCAGCTACAGCTACTTATATGCTGGTCTCTTGCAAAAAGATAGCTTACGGGGAATGGGGAGGAGATGAGCCTCCGCAGGTCCTCCCAGTTGACCTGCAGTCAGCAGCAATTCCAAGTATATGCCCTCCAGGCCTATCTCGGAGTAGATGTAAGGCCCCTCTTCAAAGAGAAGACCCTCCTGGAAATGGCTGTATGCTTCCCAGAGGCAGAACTCCGGACGTTGTTGGTCGGACAATGCAGTGTCGCCTTTGAGGACTTTTCAGACAAATGGTTGCCAGCTTCTGGAACAAACCATCAATTATTATTATTATAATGGCCTTCGACTGGGCATAGAAACCAAAAACTCCTTTAGTGTTGTCCTTCTCTTAGGAGGCAACTTTAGAAACCCCAGAAGATGGCCTCACAACCAACTTCAGGAGTATTGCCTCCTGTGAGTCAAATGACTCAGCGGAGGTGTGAGGCAATTTTGCCTTATAGGAAATGGTCACAGTGGGGGAAGGGAGGGGAGCCCTGGTTTTAACCGGGGCTGGGTACGAACCCTTTGTGCAGACAGCTTTACCAGGGATGCACCCAGGTTGGGGGGAACATTCAGAAGGGTTCAGAATGGGTGTGGAAACGACCATGCTCATAGGCCTGGAACAGAGGGTGTCTTTGAAAAAACCCAGGTTTGGGTTTGTTTTCTTGGTTTTTTTCCCCAAGAAATGAATGCTACTTTCATTATTTTATTTCAAAATGCATATTTATGTTATAATTTCAACAAATATGTATCAAATTAAATTTAATTCTCTGGTTCTGATACTGACTCATAATTCATCTCTCCGTCTACAGGTTATGGCTATCATAGGTACCCATAATTCTCAATCAGTGATCTGTTCTTACTATAATATAATTATTAAACTAATTAATTATTATTATAAAAATAGATAGCTATTCTTTTTCTATGTTATTCAAATGCTTGCAGTGTTTTGTTTTTTTTTAAAAACCCAGACTTGAAAACCCTAGAATAAAACTCATTGTTTAAAGGGTTTTATTGGGTTCTTTCAAAATTTTGTGTTTTTTGCCAACCTGACCAGGACCAAGCCCTTAGGCTCACAAAATGCAAGACAATCCTGGGCCTGAATGGCCAGGATTTCCTTCTCAAGGAGATACGCACAACATTGCTTTGAAGAAGCGGGGTGTGGCACTCCAAAATTGATAGACTTGGTCAGACATATTTGGATTTATCGTGTGCATACTTGGAGCTACTTACACAGACTTCAGGGTAACCCCGAATTTGTACATCGCCATGAACGATTCGTATGGCCAAAGTGGTGGCAGTACTAGCATCTTGCAGTAGTGGCACAAATGCCTTCATGCTTTAGAGATAGCAACAGGCATGCCCAACTAAAGGAGCTTATCATAGTCGAATGTGACAAAGAGTGTGGGGAGGGGGTCTTGAGGTCCCTCCCTGTTTTCTCATCACACGTTCGACTTTGACCCCTCCATGGTCAGCCAGCCCTAAGGTGATATCATCTATAGAGTAGTCCAGAAGTTCCCTCGCATAAACTACTTTCAAAAAGTTCATGGTAGAGGGTGGCCTCACATTCACTGTCGTGCTGTGGTGGAGCGAATGAGACGGTGTGCGTGAAGGGCCATTCTCCCACCCCTTTCCCAATACCCTCTCCCTCCCTCTGTAAGAATGTGTGTGAATGGAGATTTTTTGTTGTTGTTTTTGAATATATATATATATATATATATATATATATATATATATATATAATATATTAGGGATTTCATGTGTCTAAAATGTTGTGTTTTTCTCTCCCCCAGCTATTTAAAATTTGATATTGTTTTTTCGAAAACTCACTCTAATAAATTATAAGATAATCCTACAATTTGTAAAGAGTGACAGAGACTGTAGGGTATATAAGGATGTGTATGACAAGGTGAGTGAAAAAGCCCTCCTGTCTGAGTGTAAGGGTAGTTTGGTAAGGTCAGCTGTTTGAATGCATGGTATGTTGATGAATGAATGTGAATTCTCTGTGATTGATAAGGTGAGTAGTAAGTATGGTGTGATTTGGGGGTATGATTTTATGAAAGTGAACCGTATGGTTGTATATCCTATGAGTGATCAGATTGAGAGAAAGATTGGTAAAAATGGGATGTATAAGTTGTATGTAGGGAAAGATATAGTGTTTTGAGTGTGTTATCGGCATTGAGGTGACTGCTATGGAGAGTGTAAGGCTTGTGAAGGTTGAAAGGGCATCTGTTAGAGTGAGTTTGAATGTGGGTGAGAACACTGTGTTATTGAATGGAAAGGATGCATTGTTAAATATTATTTTTGAAAGACCACTAGTAAATTAGATAAATATTATCTTCCAATTCATAAAGAGTGGTGGAGACAGTAGGGCTTGAGGTACACCAGAAGTTGTTGTGCATCCTGTTGGGACAGAAGTGCTGTTTTTGTAGCCTCAAAGGTGCGACAAGATCACTTTATATTATATCGAGCTCAGAGACACCAGCCTTTTTTTTATGCAAGATGTCTCGGAGGCGCCAGCCTTGTTAGTTCTCTGAAATTTGTAAACACTTGAGTGGCAGCTGGCAGGACCCCCCCTCCCTCTCCCAGCTCAGGGTACCACATGAAGCCTTTTCTTTTTTTGCATTGTGTTGGATCCAGTGTTAGACCTCTATTATAGGAGTAATATCAGTTTTGTTTGCGCATTTATCTCTTTTGTTTCTTCTTGTCTCTTGGTTGGGTTATAGGCCTGTTGGTTTGATATTGGAATTGCAAATTGATCAAGCCCATTTTTTTTGTTGTGTAAATAAGTAAAGAGATCTCTTATAAATATTTACCCCATATTTTGCTTGTAAATAAAGGACTGTACATACAATATTTCAATTCTCTCTCGATTTCTCGTGTCTGAATTATAGTGTAGGAAGTGGGTTGGAACGATTGGGAATAGAGTATAGATTTTTGGCCCGCTACAGCGTGTTATAAGGTAAGGCGTGTTGCTTGTGTGTTTGATGGCTTGATGAGAATGAATGATCCTTTTGTATGTGTGCAGGCTGACCCCAAAGTGAAAGGGTAAGTGAGGGGTATCCAAGTCGGAGATATACTGGGTGACCTCTTCACTGTCAGTAAGGTAGGTATGGATGATAGCACGGATGTCAGGGTAAATATTGCGAATGAATTGATGTGTGAATGGATGTATAATGAAGTGGAACGGATGAATATTTGACTGAGTATAAAAGGGAGGATGTGTATTGAATGCTATTTAAATGAAAGGGAGTCGTCAGTAAGGGCGATCTGGATTTCGGGGTTGCGAAGCTTCCGGAATTCAAGATTGTCCTGAAGGACACCCCAATCTATCAGTGGCCGAGACATTTCCCTCGTCCGGTTACTGATGAGATTGAGGAGCAGTGTGTGGAATTAGAGCGATTGATGGTGATTGAAGAAATGAGTGCATGGAATAGTCTGATTGTGCCTGTATGTCAGCCAGGTGGAAGATTGCGTCTGTGTGTGGATTATCAAAAGGTGAACGAAAGGACTGTGAAAGAAAGGTTTCCGATGTGTGTGGTATCTGAGTGTGTGTATAGTATGCGTGGGGGTGAAGTGGTTTACCAAGCTGGATTTGGTACGGGGGTATTACCAGATGCTCATTGCTGACAAGAGCCGGCCGGTGACTGCCTTTTCCTCTACGAAAAGGCATTATCAGTTCCGGAACCTCAGTTTTGGGTTGGCTAATGCTCCCAGAGCCTTCCAGCGGGCAATGAATGTTGTGTTGAATAAGTTTGCGAGTAAGAATGTGATTGTGTTTATAGATGATATTTTGATTATGACAGAGTTTTGAGGAGTATATGAGATTGGTGAATGATGTGTTGAGAATGTTCAAGAGTGTTGGTGTGAAGGTGAAAGTAGCGAAGTGTGAATGGTTTTTGAAAGTCGAAAAAGTATGTTGAGAAGGTGCGAATATTTCTGAAACCAGTGACTGTGAAGCAGCTGAAGTTGTTTCTGGGTTTGATTGAGTTTCAGCGAAAGTTTATATGTGATTGTTTGGGTGTGAGTAAGCCTCTTGACGGGGGGGATGGCAAGAAAGATGTGCATGATAATTATGGGCATATGGGTAAGTATAAGTTGTGGGAGTATATGAAGGAGGTTGTGTTCCATCCATTTCTGAGAACTGTTGTGAATGATATTGTGACTACGTGTGAAAGGTGTCAGAAGCGGAAGGTACAAGGTGTGCAAGTGAAGCCGCCGATGTTGAAAGTTGATACGAAAGAACAATTTGAATTAGTACTAATTGATTGTGTGTCTTTACCGTATACAAGTGCTGGGAATGTTGGTATGGTTGCGATTGGTTGATCATAAAAGTAAGTTTGTGTATGTGGCGCCTGTGAGAGATAAAAGGAGTGTGACTGTTGCACAGGTGGTTGAGCAGTTGTTTTTTCCTATGTGAGTATGGAAGCCTAGAAGATGTCTGAGAGATAATGGGCCTGAGTTTGCGAGTGAAGTGTTTGAGCGGATGTTGAGAGAGAATGGTGTGTGGCATGTAAGAACGACTCTGTATGTACCGTCTTTAAATGGATTGGCCGAATGTACAATTAGGACCTTGTGTGAGATGTTGAGAATGATGAGTACAACTTTGAATGATTGGGATGAATGGTTGAGTAGTGTTATGGGTGTATAATTCAACGGTGTAAAGTGCATCTGGGGTGTCCCCATGTCAGTTTGTTATGAATTTTGAAAGGCAAGTGAAAGATAGGTTTCATGTGAGTGAAAGTGAGCAGAGTGTATGGCGTGAGGCACATGAAAGGTTTTGTCCGTTTGAAATTGGTGCAAAAGTATTGAAGGTTAATGAAGTAATATATATATATTTTTTTATAGAGCCCATCTGGCAACTGCCCACTTGGGCATTAGTCGCAGGAAACACGACAGCCTAGAACTAGGCTACTTTAAAATGAAAATATTAAAACATAACAATGATAAAAATGTGAAAAACTTAACAATTAGGAAGCAATCTCCGGCAGCAGGGAAGAGGTCTCCCTCACCCCGGTGCAGGAGCGTGCAACCTACAAAGAAAACAATAACAAAAAAATAGAACCTTCTTAAATAAAGGGGAGAAGCCCGGCCTCCCCCCAAAAGTCAACAAGTCCACCAGTCAATGTGCACGCACTCGTCCCAAGTACAAAGGACAGGCGGTAGCGACCCACCCATCCCGGTACCGGGACAGGTAATGTGCGCAAAGATCACCCAGACTGGGACATTCGACAAGAATGTGCCGACCAACTGGGGGACAACGCAGTCTTCACAGTAGGGCGCAGGTGAACGCTCCATCAAATTCAGTCGAACAGTCTGGGGGACAACGCGCTCGTCGCAATACATCGCAGGCGAGCGCTCCATCAAATAGCGATGCTTCACGCAAGTGTGTCCGATTCGAAGACGACAGAAAGTGACCTGAAGCCGTCACGGCATTGGGGGATAGGTCCATGGGAACAGTCGCGACGCAATGGCACGCAACTTTAAGTTCCCTTCGACCGTCTCCCATCTTCTTTGCCAAGCAGTCCGAAGAGCTGCCCTTATTCCTGCCATGTAGTCGGTGTGAGGAAGAGAGAAACGCTGGTCCGGTCGCAGAGTCCTCGCGGACTCTTTAGGGCGCTCATTCCCCGCAATTCCTACATGTCCAGGAACCTAGAAGATAATCTCGACATCCGCCCGGCTCGCCAAAACCGTGGCGTCACGGATATCGCGAACCAGGGAACCAGGGAAAGCGGAGATTCCAATGCCCCGAGAGCACTCAGGGCGCTTTGTGAGTCGCTATAGATCACAATCTGGTCTCCGAACCGGGCACGTCGCGTAATCTCCCGTACCGAGTGGTGTATTGCCACTAGCTTGGCCGTGAAGACAGACGCAGCGCCTGGCAGAGCCCCGCTGACTTCAAACGGAGGGGATACGGCGTGGAAGCCGACCCCCTCTTGGGACTTGGAGCCATCCGTATACACTGGCCCGGTTCCACTGTGACACGAGGTATGCTCCAGAAAGGTCGAACGAAATACTCCCGGCGCGGTACAAGCTTTGGGAGCAGAGGCGTGGCGACAAATAGCCAAATGTCGTACCTTCCAGGGTGGCGTCCTGGGCAGAACCAGGGGCGCCACCGGCCCGAGAACTATATCGAGCTCTCCAGGGAGTTTCCTGGCCCTAAACCCAAAGGGCTTAGGGTATGACTGGCGTCTCTCGGCGGCATAGGCACCGTCGAGATCAGCTGCGGATGCAGTGAGAGCTGTTGGCGACCGAGGAGGCGCCGGGCTCGCGCGTACAGGCGAGTGATGCACTGCACGCGGCGCAGAGCGAGTGGCATCTCTTCAGCATCGACCAACAAGCTCTCAATGGGAAGAGTGCGGAAGGCACCGGTCGCAAGGTGAAGGCCGGTGTGGTGGATCGAATCCAACTTCCGCAATAAACGCTTGGCTGCGGATGCATAAAACTCGCATCCGTAGTCGAGCTTCGAACGAACAAAGGATCGGTAAAAAAGTAAGGCAGTAGCCCTATCAGAACCCCAAGCGCTGAACGTTACGGAACGGAGAATATCCATGGCGTGGGTACAAGAGACTCTAAGGCTGCGAATATGAGCCTCCCAGGTGAGGCGTCGGTCAAATACAAGACCAAGGAAAGGGTGCAATTCAACTACATCCAGGCATAGCCATTAAGAAACAAGTCTGGGTCGGGGTGGAACCGTAGATGGCAGCAGAAGTGTACCACCTTAGTCTTGGCCAAGGAAAATCGAAGCCTGTGCGCTTCGGCATAGCGAGAGACATGGTTCAATGCCTGTTGGAGTCGACGCAGCACCGAGGTGATGCCGTTGATGCTCAAGGCAAAGAGTGACAGTGAGGACACTTCCCTGCGGGACACCCTCCTACTGCTCCTTTGGGCCGGAGAGGGCCCCCCCCCCCTGTACGCGGAAGACGACGATCTCGCAAAAATTCAGATATAAACATTGGCAGGCGTCCCCTCACCCCCATCGTGTGGAGAGTCTCCATGATACCGTATTGCCATGCGGTATCATAGGCCTTGTCCAGATCGAAAAATACCGTGGCGTAGTGCTGTATACGAAGGAAGGCCTCACAGACGGCATTTTCCAGTCGGAGCAGAGCATCCGATGTGGAGTGGAACTTGCGGAAGCCGCACTGTGCAGAAGACAGATGGCCTCCACTGTCCAGGAAAAAGGCTAATCTAACATTTACCAATTTCTCCATCAACTTGCACACACAAGAGGTTAGAGAGATTGGGCGGAAACTGGTCGGAGTATAGTGATCTCTCCCTGGTTTGCGAAAGGCGAGCACATTAGCTATTCGCCAGGAATCCAGGAGAAGACCCTCCACCCAGATCCTGTTGAACAAATCTAACATAAAGGCTCCCGTCCGAGAAAAGGGCCACCTTCGGCTCTCTACCAATTGCACTAGCTAATCCTCTCCTCTGATGGATCATGTTGCCCTTGGCCAACATGCTGCCATCATTGGAGCGAATAACGAGGAAGCGTTTGAAGCCAGCGGGCTCGAAAATGCCAGGTAACCTCTGAATGAGGGGCCCCGATGTCATCGAGGCTCCGCCCTGTGCACTTTTGGTCTTTGTCATAGTCAGGGGCTCCACACCCAGAGGGGGAGTGGCAGCAGACCATCCGTCCCCGTAGCCCCCACGGATGGAGAGGAGCCTTGAGTCTTCTTTGTCTTTTTACTTTTTTTTTTGGAGAGGAGGGCGGGCATGAACCCGCTTCTCACCTCCGCCAGAAGGAGCCCCCAAGCCAGATGGACCGGCTTCAGCCAGGTCCTTCTCCAAAATGGAGAAGGTCCTGGTGGTCGGAGGAGATCCCTCCCCTCCTTGTACTGCCTCGGAAACCCTAGCCATTTGAGGAGGACCTTGCATAGGGGCGGATTCGGGTTCGGTGCTTGGAACTGAGCCGGATTCCCCCCCATTGAAGGCCCTATTGTCTGAGGCTGGGTTTCCTCAAGGACCATGTCTATCTCGGGGATGCCTCCAGTTGGCCATCCCCCACCCCAAGACATCGCAGGTCCCGTTGGCATTATCATCACTAGTCTTGTGTGGGGAGGCACAGGCCTTGACCCCGGCAAGGTTCAATATTCTTGCCAGCAAGTCTTTTGAGGGAAGGGACCGAAGGAGCCTGGCTTCCCTCTCCCCCATATGGGGGTTTGCCCTACCGAGCCGCTTCGATGTGGAGGGGCTGGCTAAGGGCTGCCTGCTGGCTTTCTTCGCAGTCCCCTTGGAAAGAACAGAGGGGACTGCCGCTGGAAAAAGGGAGGTGGCTGAAGGCACCTACAGAGAAGGGGGTGAGGGGGAATCCCCTACACCCATAAGTGAAGGAGAGGAGTAAGCCTCCTCTCCGGTTAGAGATATATGGAGGGTCCCCTGCGCAAGCACAGGGAGGGGGACCTCCATTTTTTTGGTGGAGCTGCCCGAGGGCAGCTCCGTTGGTGACACAGGGGGAATTAAGGGGAGATTTTTATGTTTCTCATCATTCGGCATGGTGACCCTATTTGTTTCACGGGATGCAATCGATCATCACCTCTCGCAGTGGCTTGCACTGCAAGAGGTGCTTACAGGCCTGGCAGAGCCAGGCGCCACCATTTGGGACCCCTCCCCCCCCCGCCTGGTGGCCTGGCAGTCCATCGGCATGGCGGCTCCACCTTAGATGCGGCGTATAGATTGTGAAGAGGAAGGAAAAGGGATGTGAGGAAGGTATGGGTGGGGATGAAGCAAGCTGTTAAAAAAAACCCATCCCGAACTGGAACTCAGGGGTTAGGGAACGTTGCCCCCTCCCCCCTCAGCCCCGATCTGGGATGGTTGGCTTGAGAAGAAGGTCAGCATTTACCCTTGAAAATTAGAGGCTGACCAGAGAAAGTTGTGGGAGAGGTTGTATGAATGGCGACAAAGTAGGGAAGAAATACGGGCTATCTGAAGGAAGGAAGAGAGGCTAAGCTGGGGCCAGACGGAGCGCTGGATCCCGTCAGCACAGCTGCCAGGATGGCAAATCAATGCGCCCCTTACAGGGTAAAAGAAGTAAAAGGTAGGTTGAATGTGTCGAAGATGAGTGAAGAGTTTGAAAGACCGTATAGAGTTATGAGTGTGTGGGATAATGGAGTGATATATGTTTTAGAGTTTGAATGAAGGTGTGACTGAGAGAGTGCGGACTCCTCAGAGTCTGTTGAGGAGGTGGAGAGAACCCCTCCTGACTACCTGGTGAGCCATCCGGTGTATGAACTGTGCAGAGAGAGAGAGATAAGGTACATGATGAAGAGTGTGAAGGTATGGATCTGTCTGGGAAAGAGCTTGGCTTGGTCTTGAGGAGTAGAAAGCGTACAAAGAAGAGTGAAAGGAAGAATGCAAGTACGAATGGAAGCAAGTATGAGGAAAGTCTTTCTGATATGGGGGAGCTTGAGAGAGAGATGGAGTGTTTGCATAAGCAGGTGAGTGATTTGGCTGATGGCTGATTTTTCTGGTTTTGTGAACCAGTTGAAGTGGTTTCTAGTGTAGCCGCTGAGAGTAGAGGGGATGTGAGTGATTTGTGTTTTTCGCAAGAGTGTACCTTGAGTTGGATAAGAGCTGTGAGTGTGGAGCTGATGAATGGAGGTATGAAGAGTGAAGGTTCTGAACGGAAGAGTATGAAAGAGTTCTGTTGAGAGATGAGAGAACTGGTAATGAAGGTTAAGAGTATGGTGGACGACATGATCGATAGTGACGAGGAGACTGACAGGATGACTGATGAACAACCCTGACAGATTGCTACATGTAGCCAGGGTCCAGTAGACGAGTGTGAATGGGTGTAGAAGGGTGTGATTGAGTATAAAAAGTACAGTGAGTAAGGATTGAGCGTATTGTGAATGACTGTGATCGAATGGCCTAAGGAAAGAGGGGTGTGGTGGAGTGAATGTGAGTGTGTGTGTGAAGGGTCATTCTCCCACCCCTTCCTAAGTAACGAGATCTCAAGTATATTTACTCCCATATCTCTTGTAAATATTTACCCCATTTTTTTGTGTAAATAAAGGACTGTATATCCAATGCATTTCATTTCTCCCTCAATTTCTCATGTTCGAATTAGTGTAGGAAGTGGGTTGGATTGATTGGGGTTAGAGGATAGATTTTCGGTCCGCTACATTGCCATCAAGTGTCCAAAAGGCAGTAATCATGGCCGCCTTGGAGGGGTCCGATGCATCTACCAGAAGGTTCCTGTCTGTGAAACAGGTCACCATTGGCTCTGTACCAATCAGGCTAGCAGTGGCCGTAGCATCATCTTGCAGTAGTGGCACAAATGCCTTCATGTGGTAGCGATACCAACTGGCACCCACTGACTCAGGGAACTTGTCACAGTCAAAAGTGATGAAGAATGTAGGGGTGGGTCTCGAGGCCCCTCCCAGTTTTCTCATCATACGTTCAACCTTGACCGCCTCATGGTCAGCGAGCTCTAGGGTGATGTCATCCATATAGTCCACGAGTTCCTTCACATAAACTACTTAAAAAATTTTCATGGTAAGAGTGCCATTAAGTGTCCGAAAGGCACTCATCATGGGTGCCTCGGAATGAACTCGCTCCTCACCTCCGCCGGCAGGAGCCCCTAGGCAAGATGAACCACCCCCGCAAGATGATTTTCAGAAATGGAGAAGGTCTTGGCTCTCACAGGGGACCCGCTGGGGGATGAGATCCAGGCACTGAGCCCGGTTCTACCCCATGGAAGATCCTACCATCTCGGGTGGGCCTCCAAGTGGTCATCCTCCCCAAAGATATCATGGATCCCATTCGATTGAGGAACCATTCATCTAGTCTTAGGCCGGTGAACCAGCCAGTCTCAGAGGTGAGGGGGGCACATACCAATGAGCCCTGCCATCCCTTGGCCCCATAAGGGGGTTGGCCCTATCGAGGCGCTCCCATTAGGAGTGGTCAATTTTGGGCCCCCTGAGTGAGCCTCCTCTCTGGTAAAAGAATTTTGCAGGGTCCTCTGAGAAAGGGAAAGGGACTTCCTTTTCTGCAGTGGAGATGCGCGAGGGCTTCTCCGATGGTGGTAGAGGTAGAGTACTTTTTAAATTCTCATAATTAGGTATAGTGACCACTTTTTGTAGCACAGGACGCATATGCTATTCACCCCACACAGTAGCCCTCGCTGCGAGGGGTGAATACAGAGCCAGCTGCTGCCATTTGAGACCACTCCTGCCACCTAGTGGCCTGGGCATAAAAGTGATAGTGTGTGAAAGTAGAGAGAAAGGGGATGTAAGGAAGGTAAGGGCGGGGTGAAGCAGGTTGTTATAAAACACCACCCCAAACTGCTCAGGGGTGAGGGGGTATTGTCTCCTCAGCCTCAATTAAGGATGGTTGGGTGAGAGGAAGCTGGTTGGCATCTACCCTGTAAAATTAGAGGCTGAGCAGAGAAAGTTGAATGGAAAGTGAGGAAAGGAGTCAGAAAGGAGAAGAGGCTAAGCTGGGTCCGGACAGGGCACTCAGTCCCATCAGCCCAACAGCCAAGAGAGCAAATTTCTGTGCCCTTTACGGGAGTAAAGAATAAGAATTCCCTACAGGATGCCCCGGACCAGAATGCTACCCCCATCAATATGTGGAATCAACAATCTCTCAAAACTCAAACAAAAATTGGGAGCCATCCTCTCATCTTCATATTGTGTAGGATTTCCATGATACCAAATCACCATAAGCCTTTACCAGATCAAAAAATACTGTGGCAAAGTGCTGTATATGAAGGAAGGCACTGCAGATAGGATTCATCCTCCTCCAAATTCACACTAATCAATGGAGTGAATAACTAGAAAGCGTTTGAAGACAGCGGGCTTGAAAATGCCATGTAATCCCTGAATCAAGGTCCCTGACATATTCAAGTGTCCACGCTGCACACTCTTGGTCTTTGTCACAGATTCCCCACCCTACTTGCATAAAGGCCCTACTTACATACATGATGACTCATCTTCCCAGTCCAAACTACTGTTCCCCCAAAGTACAAACCCCTCAAGTTTTAAATGTAAAGCTCAGATCATCAACTTACCATCTCTGCCTCCTGTGAAACCTTAACTTCATGAAATCGTTGAAACATAACAAACTGTTTCTCTAGATGAGAAACGGCCTTGCAGTCTCTTATATCCACGTGACCAAAGCAGCCTGTCACTTCCTTGAATCAATCCTCTTGAGTGTGACTGGCAAGGCTCACAGCCGTTGCTCCTTTCGATGATGTGACACTGCCTGTTAAATAGAAGACAATCAAAAATGAGTTCCCCCTTAATTATTTCAGTAAATGGTGAAGTTGAAAGAACTTACCAGGACAGCTAAGTTCTTTCACATTCTGACTTTCCTAAAACTCTCCCATTCAATTTATAATTATTCAGTGGATTACACCAACATATACTGAGTACATTATAGTTGTTTATGTTAAATTCCATTAGCCACTCCTCTGCCTATTGGGATAGTATGGTCAATTCATCTTGTAATACATCAGTCAGACCTTATAATCATACCTAACAGTATCATCGGCCAAACTTACTCAGATTGTTATTTATACCTAAGTCAAGATTATTAATATAAATCATGAACAACAATGACCCCAACGCTAAACCTTGATAAATACCACTTGTAACCTTCTCCCCAGTTAGATTTAATCCCATTTAACCCTTTGCTATCTGTCACTAAGCCATAACTAAATCTACCTAGAAATACCTTCATCTATCCCATGCACTTTAACTTTATTAAAAAGGCTCACGTATGACACCCTGTCAAAAGCTTTACTAAAATGCAAATTAAAAAATATCTCACTTCTCATCTTTATTGGCAATATCATACACCTTTCTATAAAAAGACAATAAATTAGTCAAATACGATTTGCCCCCGAGTAAAGCTATAATGAGATTCCTTAATCAACTTATGTTTATCTAAGTTATCCTTAATAGACTTTGCTATTACAGATTCATTTTTACCTCACCACTGATGTCAAATTTACTGGCTGTCTATTGGATATAATCGTTTTATCCCTCTTAAATATGGCTATCATATTAGTTTTTTTTCCATGCCCTTGGTACAATGTTAGTCTTTTAGCAATTTTCCTTCAAAATCCTAGGAAAAATCTAATAAAGGGAGTGCTTTACTAAACTTAATTCTATCTATTTCCTTTGAGACTACCTACCTCTATTATAATCAAAATACAGTAAACCCTCGATATAACAAACCAAATTTCCTGGCCAAACTCCATCGAGTTTAACAGGCAAGCGTTACGACCAGCCTGAGTGAGTGTTGGTGTGTCACATGTCTCCTACAGTGCAAGGTTCGTATCAATACTATTTTGTGTAGTCCACTTAACTTTATTAGTAATTATATACGTATTACATATCCATAATGAACTTGGTTTGTTATTTCCATTGCTTTTAACGCCCATGGGGTTTAACACACTTTGGGCTTTAACAAACGACCCCCTGCCCCATATAGTTTGTTATATCGAAGGTTTACTGTATCCTAATTTCTTTTATGCACCATCTCTGAAGATCAAGGTCCCCCTTAGGTACAATTAGATTATCCTAGCTAGTATAAATACTGAAAGAAATACTCATTTAACATCCTAGCCATTGCATCACTATCACTATCCATTTGCATTTTTGGGTGGGTCTATTTGATCGCTAGTCTTAGTTCTATATAATTGAAAGAAACATTCAGGATCTTTTTTGCCACTTTAATTTCATAATTTCTCTTTGCTACCATAATTAACTTTTTAAGTTAGTCCCTTTTAATGCAAATATAATGTTTAATTTTATCTGACTTCCATTTAGGGGGGGAGAGCCTTCATTCTAATTTCCCTTTATGGTATATACATATTCTGTCTGGAATTAACTCCTTAATCTATCTTATATTCCTGATCTACCCGAGTTATCTTCCCCATCGACTGCTGTCATTGACAATCACATTTCCTGACCTAACCTCACTCGCTAGTCCCCAAACAACAGTCTCAGTCTCCTGAAGAGGATAAAAAATAGAATTTAGAACAACAATGACTCAAGATAAATTACATTCCCTCAGTCTCTGGTGCAGAGAAAGTGACAAACTACGCAGTTTATCATTTGATGATATCATCAGTGACTTTGCTCTGGCAAAGGCAAGGAAGAAAGTATTTTAGTTTAGATCATGTTTGTGTTCTGTTTGTATACATAGTATACAATAAATCTTGATAAAATTATACAATTTAATTGGTATTGGGTAGATGCATTAATCTAATTAGTCCTTATAGTAAGTTTCTAGAGACTAGATTATAAGCCTCTGTAAATTGTGTTTCTTAAAGAACTTTTGTTGTTTTACCAAAGTGTTTGCATTATTTTATTATGAATAAAAAATCATTTTAAGTTAGAGGTTAATAATTATTTCACTATTAATATACCTCTTCTTAATTGTATTTCAATTAAACAATTACTTTGATAAAATACATATTATGTCAAGTGCAAATGGTTTAGATATCTATTAGGTCCAAAAATTGCCATATAGCATATTAAACAGCAACAATTTGTCACCGACATAGGTCATCTAAAGGGCCCTATTATCTCAAATAGCTTAGGGCCCCATCAAATCTAAATCCAGCCCTGTGCACGTCGCTATATGTCATTGAGGAACCTCTAAATATCAATAGATTACTTTCAAATTTGGTTTACTTGTTCTTTAAAATACAATAATTATTTATTTCAAGGTATCAATTCAAAATTCCAATTTAATTTTCAGATATAATCCCTAAAAGTCAAAATTTAGTTGAAAATCATATTATTTTCAATTTTCAATGGCATTGAAGAACCTTTAAAAATTATTATATCAAAAAATCCTTTTGGTAGGTTTAATTTGATATCATGTCCCTGGTT
Source organism: Ceratothoa steindachneri (assembly GCA_963969495.1). Classification (NCBI taxonomy): domain Eukaryota; kingdom Metazoa; phylum Arthropoda; class Malacostraca; order Isopoda; family Cymothoidae; genus Ceratothoa; species Ceratothoa steindachneri. The sequence continues at coordinate 10,380,009 of OZ018334.1, forward strand.
GGCAATCTGATCTTAATCTAGGAAGAGCAGGGGATTGGCACGCCTGCCCCCTGCAATATGTTAAAACATGCCTGCAGGACCATTGGGGCCATGGCCTGATACCCCCCCCCAAGGGGGTGACCTTATTGAGTCGCTAGCCACAGGGTTTGGGTCACCCCATCCACTCCCTCCTATGGGGGAAGCTTGCACTTCGCTACTAAGATTAAAATTTAAAATCTAGAAAAAAGCAGCCATGGTTAAATTTTTATAATTTTTCTAAACTTCGTCAATTCTAATAATTTTAAAAAGGAACTCAAAACTAAATTTCCTCCCTTTCAAAATATCCCATTGCTAAAATATAGTTATAGAAGATATATAAAAATAAATTTTATAAACTTCACTGTGGTGATCTAAGCTTCATGTAATGTAATAGGCAATGTATAATTGCCTAATAGGTTACACTACATTATTTTGTTTACTTATAACTAATTGTGCTTGTTAACCTGATTAGAATGGGTATGTTTACTTATATTGTTTCTCTTTTATTTTCAGACTATTGATGTTTTGTTAGTTGAATAAAGCCTAGAGAAAGGTATTGGCGCTTTATTATGATCACCACAATTTATTCAACTAAAAATCCAGCCAGTGCCGATCCAAAGGCTATACTGATGCAGTAAATAAATAGTGGGAGCCCTCTCATAGCTTCATAAAAATAAAAACAAGCTGTGTCTGATCTAAAGATGGATAAATTCCTGAGACCTGAATGACTGGATGTATCCCCCAACTCACCTACTGCTACACGAGAATGGAATCACTGGAATCGTACTTTTTCTACATCCCTGCAATCCATCGCAAGCCTTAATCCTAACAAGCTGGATACATTGATCAATTTTGTCTCTGCAACCGTATATGGTTACTTATGATTCAGCTATAGATCTTCTCAAAGACCTCTATGTCAAGCCCAAAAATGAAGTTTTCACGAGACATTCATTGGCTACTCGTAGGCAGCATGAAAGAGAGACAATAGATGAGTATCTACAAGAGCTTCAGGTGCTCAGCAAGGATTGTAACTTTAAGCCTGCTATTGCTTCACAGAATCAGGATGATTACATACGGGATACTTTCATCAATGGCTTGCTCTCTCATACAATCAGATAACGATTGCTTGAAAGCAAAACTTTGGACCTAAGTACGGCTGTTGATCTAGCCGGACACTCGATGTTTCTCAGAAGATCTCAGAGTCTTATACTTGTTATACTGTCTCTGGTGTAAGTGCTGTTGCGACATCCGAGCTTGCTCGCACTGATGATGAGACCTGTGCTGCTACAACATCTGAAACTGCTTATTCTGCTGAAAAGACTTGTGCTGCTGCCAATTTAAAGTCCCGATGCTATTTCTGTGGTGATCCCCGTCACAATTGTGGACAGTGCCCTGCAAGAAACGTCACTTATCATAAGTGTAATAAGCAGGGGCACTTTGCTATGGTGTGCCAGTCTTCTACACTGGCCATAATCTATGCTTCTTCCCCGGGACTATTACAGCGAGCTACTGTGTATGTTTTGGTTGGTCATAATGAAGTGACCGCTCTTATGGACACAGGGAGCTCTGAATCTTTCATCCCACATAGCTATGCCAAGAAGAACAAATTGAAGCTTGTTCCAGCAACTGGAAGCGTATCTATGGCCTCTTCATCACTCACATCTACTATGAAGGGATGCTGCATGGTTGACATCAAGGCTTTCTGTGATGTCATTCTTGGTCAAGACTTTATGAGGCAGCGCGCACACACAGTCTCACTCTCTCTCTCTCTCATAAAGAAAGTAGAGAGAGGTGACGCCCCCTTGTCGCGGGAAGAGAGCTTGTGCGTACCCTTGACTTTTCGAGCTATGTCGGCGGGGGTACCTATCTTCTGGCACCCCTGGCAGGGTTTCCCTTGTCGATTTGGTCGGAAATTAGGTTCCAGACTAAGTGCATCTTTTCTTTTTTTTTTATCCTACTCTATCCTTCATCTTTCTTTAAAAATTAATCCTATTTCTTCTACTTATACAAAAAGAAAAAAACAACAAAAAAACAACCCCTATACCTATCATGTCACTCTTACCCTTTTTTCATCTATCTACATATAAGGACCTGGCAGCTACCTCACGCGTCAGAAGAGAGGCTTTGGAACCTCTATAAACAACGCCAATCGACGCTCACTGGTTGCGAGAGACTAGGACTTGAGGGGTCTTAGGCGTTGGGGCACGATGAATGGGATGAGGGTAGTGCCCCGGTAACCCCTTTCCTGGCGCATAATTATTGACCATTCCCAGTGACCGTTGACGGGTGCCTCTGGTAGCATTGGTCCGTGGTGACGGCCCTTTGTTCCCATGTTGGTTGCCAGGCCAATAAAAAGCCTTGGGTCGAGTCTCTTGGTGTGGCGGGATATCCACTGAACGCTGCTCCGAGATCTTGGCCGTCGTGAAGGGAACTAGTAGGAGTTTAGTACGGGGTGTGCTCCGTTGTTCACCTGGTGAGAAATCGATGGCCCCTTCGGGGACCGTCAGTGCTGCTTGGTTGGGAGCCACGGCACGCCGAGGTTTGACAACTCGGTTGGACGAACAGCAGCACAAGGAGCGTGCCTTCTGAAAGATCCGAAACCTCTCTGATTGATAGGCGGGAGCGACTCACGCGAGGCGAACTCACCACCCCCTTTCTTTTTTATTGAGTGGTCACAAAGTATTCAGTTATAAAGTGTTCAGCATGACTGGAAAGAAAGGACCTGGTGCGTTAAAGTATACCTGCTCGACATGCCAAAAGGACAAGTGGTGCGTAGATTTTCCGGAGGGGTGTTTCTCAAAATGCCACACTGGAAGTATCTGCACGGACTGCGTCCTTAGGGCAGAACTTCAGGAGCTTAAGGAACTTTTTAAATCTTCTGAGGAAAAAACACGATGGCTGGAAGAAAAGGTGAAAATCCTCGAGTCTGAGCATGTGACTCAAATCCGTCATCTCGAAGCCATCATTTCAGAGATTAAAGCCACCAATGGACAGCAACAGCAACAAGAAACTCCCAACGACGCGGATGGCTCCTCTGTTGGGCCCTCATGCACCGCGTCGATAGAGATAGGCCAACCATCTGACGTCCCAGAGCCAGCAGCTGCTGGGGTTACTCAGGGCATCAAAAAGAAGAAAAGGAAGAGTAAGAAAGGAAAAACAGAAGAGAAAGTAGAAACGGAAGAAAAAACAAAGAAGAAAAAGAAGAAAAAACCCCAAAAAGTGGGGAAGAAAGAGGAATCGAAAGAGCCCATACTGAAAGGGAAGCCTCTGTCCTCTGAACCCAAATGCGCGAGGGTCATCGTGATCGGTGACTCCCAAGCGCGGGATCTACAACCCTTGCTAGCGGCCCGCCTTCGAACCAGTGTGAAGGTAAGCTGCCTTCCAGGAAAGGGGAACGGAGAAATAAGGGTGGAGGCTGAGAAATCTCACATCTCTGAGAACTCAGTAGTTGCCCTCATGGCAAGTGGCAACGATCTCTACCTACGAGGAGGCAATGTAGGCGCCAGCGGGAAGATCCTGACCACGGTTATGGGAGAAGTTGACGAATGTGGGCTAAAAACCTGCAGACGTGTCATGGTCGGGATACTCCCAAGACGAGGTCCATCCCGCAATGCTCACGCGAGGAACATCTCCATAAACCAACGCCTGGGAGATCTTTGTACGGCGGAAGGAGTCTTTTTTGTAGACCCCTACCGCACCTTTTACGGGAGAAATGACCTGTACAAAAGGGACGGAGTGCATCTTTCCTTTAAAGGGAAAGCTGCACTCGCAAACATGATCCAGGATGTTGTGGAGCGGACCCAAAGAAGTGTCAGACCCCGAGTAAAGGAGGACGTACGCCAGTACACCCGTGTTACTCCAGGAACGACCTTTTCTGAAGTCACAAAGAGTGGAGTGATCCCACCACAGAGAAAGAAAGCGGGAAACGGAAGAGCGTAGGGAGTCCTATAGTCGGGGACTCCCTAAAAGTTCTTCTGTTTAATGCGAGGTCTATCAGAAACAAGTTTCTAGAACTTCGTGGCCTCGTAGCAACAGAAGAACCGGAGATGGTGGCCATAACGGAGTCGTGGATAAAAACCTCAAGCCGAGATTTTTAAGGTGAATTCACGATTCCCGGTTACCAGCTCTTCTTGAAAGATAGGCCAGACAGAGAGGGTGGCGGTGTGATGTTGTATGTCAGGATACTCTCAACTCGACGGATTGCAACATCGTATCCGACCATGAGCTACTAGGTGTTGACCTAGAGATAGGTCCTGTCAAATACAGGACCCTGGTGCTTTATAGACCTCCTGCCCAACTCGTTGAAAAGGACAGAGATCTGTACCAGCTACTAGGAGTGTGTATCGTCATGGGTGATTTCAACACACAAGTTGACTGGGAAACCAGAGAACCCTGTGGCGAGAACGCACTACTCCTGGAGTTTACGAACAACGAGTTCCTCACTCAATGGGTGAGAGAGCCAATGAGAGGAGACAATATCCTCGACTTGGTTTTCACCTCTGAGGATGACATCGTTGAGGACCTCTCTGTTGGCGAAGAGCTCGGTGGCAGTGACCAACGACTAATTAGATTTGTAGTCAAAGTCCCCAAGGCAGAACCTGCAACTAGTAAATCAAGGAAACTGGATTTGAGAAGAGCAGACTTTGCAGGTCTACGCGCGGGACTGACTGACGCGAGGCTAGAGGAGTGCGATGCTGTTGAAGACTCTTGGAACAGTTTCAAAACCACATTCATGAGTCTTCAATCGCGTTTTATCCCTCTGAAATTCCCCCGTCGGTCTTCTGTTCAACCAAAGTGGTTTAATCGAGAAATCGGGCAACTGCTTAGGGAGAAGAGAAATGCGTACTGGCAATCGAAGATCTCGGGTGACTTTGACGAATACCGGAGGCTAGCCAGGAGAGTGAAGTCCAGCATAAGGGCGGCTAAGCGGTCTGAGGAACTCCGAGTGGCGAGACTCTGTAAAGAGAATCCCAAGGAGTTTTTTGGATATGTAAACAGCCGTAAACCAATCCGTCGAACGATTGGCCCTTTGAGGAATGAGGAGGGGACATTAAAGCATTCAGATGCAGAAAATGCCAACCTCCTCAACGACTACTTCTCTTCAGTGTTTACTGAAGAGTGTGGTCCCATTCCCCAGCCGACGGATTCCTACTCGGGGGGAAAAGCTGGAGGCAATGGACTTCACCGAAGGAGAAATAAAGAAAAAGATCGCTGACCTAAAGACGAATAAGTCCCCTGGACCGGACGGGTTTCTACCTAAAGTGTTGAAGGAAGTGTGCGATGAAGTATCACGACATCTGTGCGCTATCTTTAACATGTCAATCCGGACCAAATGCGTTCCTAGAGACTGGCGTGAGGCGGAGGTGACTCCTATCTTCAAGAAAGGAGACCGTAACCAACCATCGAACTACCGACCTATCAGTCTGACTTCGATAGTCGGTAAACTCATGGAAAGCATCATGGTGGACAAAGTGACGTCGTATTTAGAGTCAAACCTGCTACTGAGGAGTTCCCAGCACGGCTTCCGAAGGCAACGGTCATGCCTGACGAACCTTGTAGAATTCTTCCACTTCGTTTTCAGTGAGCACGATCGGGACAAGGCGGTGGATGTGGTCTACCTAGACTTTCAGAAAGCCTTTGATAAGGTACCACACCGCCGCCTTCTCCGGAAAGTGCTAGCGCTTGGCATAGACGGAAAGGTAGCCGGCTGGATCGAGAACTGGCTAAGTGGCAGACGGCAACGGGTGGTGGTAAATGGACAGTCTTCTGAGTGGGTGCCCGTTACTAGCGGGGTGCCTCAAGGTTCTGTCCTGGGACCACTACTATTCATCATCTACGTCAACGACATGGACGGTGACATGGTTGCCAAGATTTACAAATTTGCCGACGATACCAAGCTTGGTATGAACGTTGCAAAGGATGGAAATACTGCCCGCCTGCAGGAAGATCTTGGGAAGATTGGGGAGTGGTCGGACACGTGGCAAATGCCTTTTAACGTGGGCAAATGCAAAGTGATGCATATCGGTCACAGAAACCCCCAATCTCAGTATATCCTTAAGGGCACTGCTCTTGAATCGAGTGACACTGAGAAGGACTTGGGTGTTACTATCACTAGTGACCTCAAGTTCTCGAAACAGTGCATTGAGGATGAGAAAAAGGCCCAAAGGATGCTAGGCTATATTAAGCGCCAGTTTGGTTATCGGAACCAGGAGATTGTACTGTGCCTGTACAACTCACTTGTCCGACCGCACCTGGAGTATGCCGTACAATTCTGGAGTCCTTCATTGCGAAAGGACATCGCGAGATTGGAACGCGTACAAGCCAGGGCAACCAAGCTGATTCCCTCTATCCGACATAAAAGTTATGAGGATAGACTAAGGGAATTAGATCTGTTCTCGCTGGAAACCTGTAGACAGCGTGGTCAGCTCATCGAAGTTTTCAAAATACTTCGAGGGTTCGACAATGTTGACTACCGGGATATTTTCACACTGAGGGAGAACAGAACGTGCAATCACGGCTTCAAACTTGAACTGAAGCATTACAACCGCAATCTCTGCGCAAATTTTTTCACTTACAGTATCTGCGGTATGTGGAACGTACTTCCAGTGGAAGTTGTCAACAGTGAATCTGTTGACCAGTTCAAGTCAAGACTAGACAAAGTCTTGAAAAGTGGCTGTTTAGGGACGCAAAACAATTGAGCAGCCTTGTGCCCGCTCGATTGCTAGTCCAAAGGTACCCTCTTTGAATGGACCGTAAGGTCTCCTAGGGTACCTTCTTTCCTTGTTGTTACTCCTTGTTGTTGTTGTCACTCTAGTTACTGTGGACTTTGGTGGATCCAAGAAAGATCTAAATATCTTCAACCTTGCCACTTGCAGTGTACTGTCTGCTTTGATGGATACACCTCGTCTCTTTTCAAGTCTTGCTCCTCATTGCAAACCCGTTACAACAAAATCTCGGTTTGGGGATGATGATAAGAAGTTCATAAGGTCTGAAATTAACAAGATGCTACATGATGGTGTTATTGGGAAGAGCACATCTCCATGGAGGGCGCAGGCTCTTGTTGTGTCAAATGAGTGCCACCGAAAGAGATTAGTTGTTGACTATGGACAGACCATTAATAGATTCACTCGTTTGGATGCGTACTCTTTTCCAAGAATAGACGACCTTGTCACGGAACTGCCTCATTACAAGTACTATAGTTCACTGGACCTGAAAAGTGCTTATCACCAGATATCTATACGGGAAGAGGACAAGCCATATACTGCTTATGAAGTGAATGGCAAGCTATAGCAATTTCGCAGAGTGTCATTCGGGGTTACGAACGGCGTTGCTTGCTTCCAAAGGACTATTGACAACATCATCAAGCAACATGATCTGCATGGAACTTATGCTTATGTGGACAATATTGTCGTGGCTGGAAAAACCCAGCTGGAGCACAATGAGAACATGGTGAAATTTCAAGAGGTTGCCCAGTTCCACAACCTTACCTTCAATGAGACTAAGTCTGTCACTTCAAAAGATTCAATACATTTTCTTGGTTACACAATAACCCACGGCTCTCTCAAACCAGATTCTGAACGTTTACATCCATTAAAGGAATTACCAATCCCTAAAGACTGTACTTCCTTACGCATCTCAAAGAAGAGATTGGGAAGTCTGTTGTGCACTCGATTGATGAAACTATTCTTTTGGTAGTTGAGACTGATGCCTCCAATACAGCCATTGCTGCTACTCTGAATCAGGTAGGCAGTCCAGTTGCCTTTTTCTCTCGCACCCTCACACCTACTGAACGCAAACACACTGCAGTAGAAGAGGAGGCATATGCAATTGTGGAATCTGTAAAGAGGTGGTCTCATTTCTTGACAGGATGACATTTCACCTTAGTTATGGACCATCAGGCTGTTAGCTTTATGTCCCATACGAATCTGCTTGGAAAAATTAAGAATGATAAAATTCAATGATGGAGGATCGAGTTGGGGTGCTACAATTATGACAGTGTACTGTCCTGGTAAATACAACATTCCTGCAGACACTCTCACATGCTCTGTGGAGCTACTCTCAATAACAAGAAACTATCTGAGCTCCATGCTCGATTTTGCCATCCTGGTGCAACAAGACTTGCTCATTTTGTCAGAGTGAGAAATCTTCCTTATTCCATGGAAGATGTGAGGAGGGTGTGCTATGAATGCCCTCAGTGTGCCCGATTAAAGCTCTGTCATCCAAGAACCTTCAAGAATGTTAATGGGAAATAAGGCTGCCTGACACCCTTCATTCTATTAGATCTCTGCTCTGCACAGCCACCAATGCTACGCCACATGAGAGGATCTTCTCATACCAGTGTCGATCTCCCAGTGGCCATTTGTTGCCAACTTGGTTATCTGTTCCTGGACCCATCTACCTACGACATCACATTTGCGCCAGTAAATATGAACCCCTCATTGATGACGTTCCGTTGTTAGAGGCAAACCCACAATAGGCTCATGTAAGATTTGCCGAGGGATGCGAATCAACGATATCAATGCATGACTTGGCTCTGACTGGTAACGTATCATTATATGAGGCAAAAGGATCTCAATGTTGATCCTTGTACAGAGACTGGTTTGGTGGAGATTCTTCCAGTACATACTGTTGATTCATCTGAGTTAAATTCTTCCAATGCTGTAGGTGATCAGAGTATATTCACCAAGGAAGGAGATATGAAGGTGGATTCTTTTCCAGCCCAGGTATCTGGTGCTCCAGCTAATCTCCAACGTAGGAATGAACCCTCCACCCCTGCGCATGCTGGCCCGGAACAACGTCAAACTACGTGGGAATGCCACAAGCCTCTTCGCTATATAGAACGATGATTCTTCAAGGGTGGTGAGAATGTGATGATCTAAGCTTCATGTAACCTTATATGTATAATTACCTAATGGGTTACACTACATTATTTTGTTTACTTATAACTGTGTTTGTTAACCTGATTAGAATGGGTATGTTTACTTATATTGTTTCTCTTTTATTTTCAGACTGTATTGATGTTTTGTTAGTTGAATAAAGCCTAGAGAAAGGTATCGACACTATATTTAAAATCTAGAAAAAAGCAGGAATGGTTAAATTTTTATAAATTTTCTGAACTTTGTCAATTATAATAATTTTAAAAAGGAACTCTTAAACTAAATTTCCTCCCTTTCAAAATATCACATTGCTAAATTATAGTTATAGAAGAAGATATATAGAGAGCCCTTTTAACCATGCCTGTACTGCAAAAAATTCTATTTACAATTCATTTTAGTCTAAAAAATGATAGCACAGATTGTACTTATTTTTGTACTGAGCAGCACAACCGGATATCTGCGAATTAGTGAACTTTGGTAAGAATATCATTTATGGCTGGCATGAACTGCAGCTACTGAATGGGTCAGAATCTCATTTTTATAATAAAATACGAAAAGGTGTATTGGAACTAGAGTGTTTGACCAGTGAGAGCTTTGGCTTGTCTTGTACAACAAAGGAGTAATTTTTAGAAAATTCACCAAGAATAATGACTTCTTTGCTGTCCAAGTTTTCTTTAAGATACATTCAAATGTGCCAATTGCGACATGGAAATATAAGTGTGGCATTTTATGGAAAGAATTTGGGATGATAGAGAGGTTATAAATTCCTCTATTGAAGAAACAATGTGTTAACTGTTGACCTCTGTATTATTCCAATTAAAATAAGTAATGTTAGGACTAAGTTAGAAACAATCAAGACATATGAAACAAAAATGTTTAGTACATTTAAACCTTTATCTCATAGATAATATAGAATATACAAATGAATAATGAATCATCCAAAACTAGATAGGCAATACTTTATATGAAAAAGGGTTTATTGAAGTCAAGACTAAAATTAATTTCATGAACCAGACTTAGTGCATGAAGTTGCACAAAACAAATTTTCCTTTAGGTCCACCGAGGATACATGATGGGTATTGATATTGAACAGACCAACAAAATTTACAGAAGAAATTATTCATTTTAAGAAAGAAATGGGCTAAAATTTTTATTTCCATTTACTTAGGGGTCTCCCCATTTAAAACTTTAGATGGCTGTACCTTTTTAGTCGCAAGCTTCTTTTTTTGTTGTTTTGTAATAACATCGTAACTATTCAGTCAATTCTCTTTCTGATGATATAATTACCAAAGTCCTCCCAAGATTAGCCAGGAAATTATTTTGTTTTGGCAATAGAAATATTTGGCCGATTTTAACGAAATTTAAAACCTTTATGTTGTTTTACATTCTCTTTTGAATAATATAATTGCAAAAGCCTTCCCAAGGTTAGCCCAAGAATTCTTTTGTTTTGGCAATAATATCCTAGCTATTGGAAGGATTCTAACAAAATTTGAAACCCTTATGTTGTTTTACATGATCTTTTGAATGATGGATTGCAAAGGTTAATCCAGAAATTATTGAAAGTTTTGAAAGTCGTAAGGTCATGAATCAGAATAAGTGAGAGCACGCGACTTTTGGGTCAGCAGACCTTGTTTAATATGGTTTCTATGTAAAATATTGAGTTAATCAATTTTAAAGAGCTAAAATTCTCTTAGAATGGTCTTTTGTTTAACCTAAGTAAATCAGGGGTTAAGATAAGTCATAATATAATTTCATGAATGATAAAAGCTGCAATGGCCTATTAAAGGTCATCTGCATCCATCAAAACCCACCCACAAAATGCATCTACAATATACAATTTAAACCAGCCACAGGAATGCATTGAAAACAAAAGGCATCACCATCAATGGTTGCCAAAATACAAATCACCCATAATATATAATAATAAAAAACATCCACATAAGTGCAGAATACCCCCACCCCGAAAAGAAGTTAACCCTCCTTCCCCATAATATCCAATCTGTGATTGAAAACATTGACTGTCTAATGTCTTGCCTGGCAAACTATTCCAGTAATACCTTAAAAACATCTAACAAGCACCTCTGTTTTTTTTTATTTTTAAGTGGTGACCCCTAGCCCTATTACTATCTTCCAACTCAAATAACTTGCCCAAATCTAAGATCCATCCCAGTATAATTTTAAAAAACATTTGTCTTAACCCCCTTCCCCAGCATGGATGAGTATGCTCGTCTTTCAATATTGTTTCATTTACAGACTAAGACATGAATTCTTGTCTTTTTTTTTATCTTCAAAAAATGAAGCAGACAAGATGACCCATTGATTGCAGATGATGTATTTGTGTTTATTGTATGCCTGGAAAAGGATGAGCATCATAGAGCTGAACTCAGCTGATGCTGCCTGACTGATTAGTTGATTACAAGTATTCAAATTGAAAGACTGCCTACATTTTTTTGTGGCATTCTCTCCTTGAGTTAATGTATTTATTTCATATATTTGCGTCCTTTGTAAATAATATAGTGATTATTCAAGTGAATATCGTATTATCCTTTTTATTTACCATTCAAAAATTATTTATCCATAATGAGTGAATATTCAAGTGATGATAATGATAGTACATTTTCTTATCAGTCTTGATACATCAAGCAATTCAGATTACAATGTCTTTGAAACATGCAAACTGCCTTTGTGTGTTGTACCCTGCTTCAAAGAGTTCCATATGAAGTAATTTATGCATAATACAAGGTTTGTTCAAGTTGTTTTGCTTAATCTTTTTGCCTAGAGAGAAAAAAATTCCATATTATATAAGGATTTTAAAAGGAGACGAATATACTCATTTTTGGCAGGCAAGGAAAATTAAAGAAAAAAATTTGCATAAAAATTAAAATATTTAAAAAAACAATGACTTTTTAAAAACATGAAAAATGCTATTAAAAAAAAAAAATAGGCGTTTTAAAAGACCTTGGGCAAAATAATTAGTCGGGGAAAGGGGTTAATGGATCATAACACTCTATTTGCTCTTCTTTTTGGCCTTAATATACTGCTTCTATAACTTCTGTGGCCTATCTTACTCTGCCTGACTTTCTCAGTTAAATCTTTTTTCTGTCAAAGGTAGACTCTTGTGTGATTGATGACCTGACCTCCTACAGTGTTATAAAATATTCCATAACCTTTCTCCTATAAAACCATCTGACTTGTTCATACCAGCTACCAGGTATAATAGAGGCCATCAATACAAAGCTTTCGTCCCTCATTCTTCAACTGAAGCACGAAAGCGATTCTTTACGTACCGTATCCTAGCTACTTGGAACTCTCTTTCTTCTGAAGTTGTTGATGCCCCTTCAATCAACTCCAAGTCCAGGCTAACTAATTTTCTTGGGCCTCGTCTTTTTTTAACTTTAGACCACCTGCCTTGTATCATATCCACTTGTACTTAATTGATTCTTTTCATACAACAGATCCCAACTCCTTGAATGTCACATAATACCGGCCCTCTAGCTCTGCTGCCTTACTTGTATTTCCAATTCTGGACTGGTGTAATTGTGTGCAATACTGGGCTGCTCTGTCAGTATGGAGAGTGGCCCTACCAGGCGAGTAAACAAGGTGAATTAAGCCTAAGTCCTTCTTATCCTCAACTGAATTCAGACAATGCCCATCCATTTTATAGCTAAATTCCCTATTATCCCTTCCCATGTTAAGAACTTTGCATTTTTTAAGGTTAAAAGTCATTTGCCACTTCTGAACCAAAGCTAATAACTTATTTAAGTCACTCTGCACTTTAAAGCTACCCTCAACTTCTTTGATTACAGCTGCCAATTTAGTGTCATCAGCAAAAATTGACACTTTGCTAGTTACAGCCTCCCCAAGATCATTTATATAAACTATGAATAATAAAGGGCCTAGAATTGATCGCTGAGGTACACCACTTATAACGTCCCTCCACTGTGACTTTGCCCATTCAAAACCACTCTATGCTTCATATATTTCAGCTATCCAATTCAAAACTTTCCCACATATCCCATGCATTTTTAATTTGTGAACTGCTAAAATCTAAGTAAATTACATCAACATTCTCTCCCTTATCTAATTAATTAGTAACATAATCCATAAAATCCAGTAAATAGAGATGTATCAGATTCACTCTGCAGCCAGAGTGGTGATTTTGAAAGTCTGATCTCTGGTCGGATTTTTAAATTTTGTCAAAAATATCTCAAATAACAAGTGGTGATAAACTACTGATAAGAGAAAACAGAAATCCACCAGGCCTAGCCAGTATCTCTAGTAACCAGGAGGTACAGAAGCTAATTTATAAATATTAGGTATTTCTCCAAACTCTACTGATCTAGTATATATCTTCTCAGGAGCTACTGCAATACTATCTACACCTTCTTTGAGTAACCTAGAATGAATGTAGCAATAACCTAACAACACTTAGATTTTAGAAGTTCGCAAGAGATGCAGAGTAGATAGAGTGGAAGGTATACATTCTAAAAGAAGGGTTTCAGGGATAGGAGGGCTGAGTTGTCTTTATACCAATGCTCTTAGTCTTAGAAATAAGAAAGGAGTTATTTAGTTATATTATTGATAACATAACATAACTTCACGGATGACAAAGGCCACAAGGGCCTATCAAAGGTCATCCGCATCCGTCAAAACCCACCCACAAAAGCACCATCGTCAGGAAAAGACAAAATCAAAGTCCCCCACAATATAATATAACAGATGACAAAAGCCACAAGGGCCCATCATAGGTCATCCGAGTCAAACGGTCTCTTTTTTAAGGCACCCAAACTCCCAAGAAAACTACATCCAGAGGATTGTGTCCAGAAACAAGGGTATCACCAATCAAGGCTTGATGAAGATATAGATATATGTGTAATAGAATCATGGGTTAATGAAAAGAAATTTAATGACATGAGTGAACTTCAACTAAGGGTTATGATATGTACATTAGTCAAAGGAGAGATAGGACAGGTGGCGGGTTGATTATCTATATCAGAAATAGCATTTCTTCAAATCTAAATAATTCTATAAAGCAAGAAGTTGAGTCACTGTGGATAGATATTAGGGTCAGTAAAAAAAGGCTAATACACTTGGGAGCCTTTTACATACCACTGGGAAAGAGTGACTGATTGATGAGGGAAATAAGTAAAGGATGTGAAGTATACAGTTATTCTTGGTGACTTTAATTTAAATTCTGTAAAGTGGGCAAATATGATAGGAAGGGATAGAGCAAGTTGTAAGTTTATAGAATGCTTTGAGGATAATTTTTTTACTCAATTTGTTAATAAGCCAACAAGGAGTGCCAATATATTAGATCTAGCTAGTTCTTTCAAAGATGATCACTTGGTTCATTTTAACTTGGGAATAGTGAAAGGAAGAACATCAACAAACTCCACAAAAACTCCAAATTTTTATAGGGGAGATTACAATAAATTATGAAACTTGCTAAATCAGATTAGTTGGTATATAGAATTCTGGGAAAGAATATTTATGAGATGTGGGACACTTTTAAGAGTATACTAAACATAGTCCAGGAGCAATGTATTCCAATGAAGGCTATTAGGAAGAAATGTAGGAAGCCGTTGTGGTGGAATGACGAGATAGGAAAATTTCTGAGAAGAAACGGCCATACCAGAGATTACAGAAAGTACTTTTGAGAATTTAAATCATTATAGGTCAACCATAAATGAGTTAAATAAGATTATTAAGAAGAGCAAAAGGGTAGCAGAAATTAATTTAGCTAAAAATAATAATAAAGATCCAAGAAAATTATTTAGCTATTATAGAATTAATAACAAATCTAAATGATAAAATAGGGCCTATTACATATGAAGGGGTCTTGAAAGAATCTGATGAGGAAATAGTAGATATTCTTAATGATCATTTTTCTTCAGTATTTATACAAGAGAATCAAGATAGATTAATTGATGATAATTCTAGGTCAAAGGAAGTAGTGTTGAATACTGTTAATGTGAACAGGAAAATAATTAAAGGGCTTATATTAGAGTTAAATACTAGCAAGTCATCTGGCTCAGAAAATACTCATTCTACGTTACTCAAAGAAAGTGTAGATAAACATAACATAATTTCACAAATAACAAAAGCCACAAGGGCCTATCAATGGTCATCCGTATCTGTCAAAACCCACCCACAAAATGCATCCATAGGATTGTGTCAGACCATGCATCTATAATATACAATTTAAACAATCCATAGGATTGTGTCAGATCATGCAGCAACAATATACAATTCAAACCATAACACAGGAATGTCAAAAACAAAAAGCATCATCTTCAAGACTCATCAAAATCAATCGTAATATACAATAATAAAAAACTGCATCCACAGGAATGAGTCCAGAATACCCCCCAAAGTGAACCCTACCTCCCCATATAATCATCTAATATGCGTTTGAATACATTCAAGTTTGGATTGTCTACCATAGCTCTTGAGAAGATAAATACTAGATCCCTAGAGTTTGGAGAAATATCTAATGATTGGAGATTAGCGAATGTAGTGCCAATTTTTAAAAAGGAAGGAGAAGAGGACCTGAATAAATTTAGTCCAGTAAGCTTAACTTCTATCATTTGTAAAATCCTTAAGATAGTTAAGAAAGCGATTTCTGACCATCTAGAGTATGGTAGGTTAATAAATGATACTCAGCATGGATTTAGAAGAGGTAGATTGTGTTTAACAAATTTACTGGATTTTATGGATTATGTTACTAAACAATTAGATAAGGGAAAAAATGTTGATGTAATTTACTTATATTTTAGCAAAGCTTTTGATAAGGTTCCACATAGGAGACTAGTTCAAAAATTAAAAATGCATGAGATATGCGGGAAAGTTTTGAATTGGATGTTTGTTTTTTTTAAGGGGCAATCTGGCGACTGCCCACTTAGGCATAAGTCACCATAAACAAACAGCCTAACATTAAAAAATTTGAACAGGAAACAACAATAACAAAACCTAGTTAAATGAAACTGAAAGGGCCGGCCTCCCCCAAATAGTCAACAAGTCCACCAGTCAATGTGCACGCACTCGTCCCGAGTACAAAGGGCAGGCGGTAGCGACCCCGCCGATCCCGGTACCGGGACAGGTAACGTGCGCGAAAATCACCCAGACTGGGACATTTGACCAGAATGTGCCGAACAGTTGGGGGACGACGCAGTCATCGCAATAGGGCGCAGGCGAGCACTCCATCAAATAGCGATGCATCACACGAGTGTGTCCGATTCGGAGACGACAGAAAGCGACCCCGCCCATCCCGGTACCGGGACAGGTAACGTGCGCGAAGATCACCCAGACTAGGACATTCGACAAGAATGTGCCGAACAGTCTGGGGGACCACGCAGTCGTCGCAATAGGGCGCAGGCGAGCGCTCCATCAAATAGCGATGCGTCACAAGAGTGTGTCCGATTCGGAGACGACAGAAAGCGACATGAAGCCGTCGCGGCATTGGGGGGATAGGTCCATGGGAACAGTCACGGCGCAATGGCACGCAACTTTAAGTTCCCTTCGACCGTCTCCCATCTTCTTTGCCAAGCAGTACGAAGAGCTGCCCGTATTCCTGCCATGTAGTCGTTGTGAGGAAGAGCGAAACGCTGGTCCGGTCGCAGAGTCCTCGCGGACTCTTAGGCGCCCTCATTCCCCGCAATTCCTACATGTCCAGGAACACAGCAGAAGATAATCTCGACACCTGCCCGGCTCGCCATAACGGTGGCGTCATGGATATCGCGAACCAGGGGATGCAGAGATTCCAATGTCCCGAGAGCACTCATGGCGCTTTGTGAGTCGCTATAGATCACAATCCGGTCTCCGACCGGGCACGTCGCGTAATCTCCCGTACCGAGTGGTGTATTGTCACCAGCTCGGCCGTGAAGACAGACGCAGCGCCTGGCAGAGCCCCGCTGACTTCAAACAGAGGAAATACGGAGTGGAAAACGACCCCCTCTTGGGACTTGGAGCCATCCGTATACACTGGCACGGTTCCAGCGTGACACGATGTGTGCTCCAAAAAGGTCGAGCGCAATACTCCCGGCGCCGTACAAGCTTTGGGAGCAGAGGCGTGGCGACAAATAGCCAAATGTCGTACCTTCCAGGGTGGCGTCCTGGGCAGAACCAGGGGCACCACCGGCCCGAGAACTATATCGAGATCTCCAGGGAGTTTCCTGGCCCTAAACCCAAAGGGCTTAGGGTATGACTGGCGTCTCTCGGCGGCATAGGCACCGTCGAGATCAGCTGCGGATGCAGTGGGAGCTGTTGGCGACTGAGGGAGGCGCCGGGCTCGCGCGTACAGGCGAGTGATGCACTGCACGCGGCGCAGAGCGAGTGGCATCTCCCCAGCATCGACCAAAGGGCTCTCAATGGGGGAAGTGCGGAAGGCACCGGTCGCAAGGCGAAGGCCGGTGTGGTGGATCGAATCCACCTTCCGCAATAAACGCTCGGCTGCGGATGCATAAAACTCGCATCCGTAGTCGAGCTTCGAACGAACAAAGGATCGGTAAAAAAGTAAGGCAGTAGCCCTATCAGCACCCCAAGCGCTGAACGTCATGGAACGGAGAATATCCATAACGCGGGTACAAGAGACCCGAAGGCTGCGAATATGAGCCACCCAGGTGAGGCGTCGGTAAAATACAAGACCAAGGAAAGGGTGCGATTCAACCACTTCCAGGCGTAGCCATTAAGAAACAAGCCTGGGTCGGGGTGGAGCCCTGGATGGCGGCAGAAGTGTACCAACTTAGTCTTGGCCAAGGAAAACCGAAACCTGTGCGCTTCGGCATAGCGAGAGACGTGGTTCAATGCCTGTTGGAGTTGACGCAGCACCGAGGTGGTGCCGTTGATGCTCAAGGCAAAGAGTGTGACACTGAGGACGCTTCCCTGCGTGACACCCTCTTCCTGGTCCTTTGGGCCGGAAAGGGCTCCCCCCACTAAGAACGTGGAATCGACGATCTCGCAAAAATTCAGATATAAACATTGGCAGGCGTCCCCTCGCCCCCATCGTGTGGAGAGTCTCCTTGATACCCTATCGCCATGCGGTATCATAGGCCTTCTCCAGATCGAAAAACACCGTGGCGTAGTCCAGTCTACAAAGAAAAGCCTCGCAGACGGCATTTTCCAGTCGGAGCAGAGCATCCGACGTGGAGTGGAACTTGCGGAAGCTGCACTGTGCAGAAGACAGATGACCTCTGCTGTCCACGAAAAAGGCTAATCTAACATTTACCAATTTCTCCATCAACTTGCACACGCAAAAGGTTAGAGCTATTGGGCGGAAACCGATCGGAGTAGAGTGATCTCTTCCCGGTTTGCGAAAGGCGAGCACAGTAGCGATTCGCCAGGAGTCTTGGAAAAGACCCTCCACCCAGATCCTGTTGAACAAATCTAAAAGAAAGGCCATGCCTCGCTCACCCAGGTGTCGAAGCATGGTGTACGGGACATCGTCCCGACCATGGGCGGTGTCCACGCACGAAGCGAGAGAGTAGCGCAACTCACTCACAGTAAACTTGTCATTGAAGGGTTCTCCGCCTCTGGAGGTAAAGTCCAGGCGGCGGCCTTCCGCGACATCACGACGTGCATTGAATGCTGGCGGAGCAGCATCACAGCTAGAGAATGCGGAAAAAGCGGTCGCTAAGGATTCCGCCACGGACGCGGGGTCAGAGATTGCGGTCCCATTCTCCTGGAGAACAGAAGAGGGGGTCCTGCGAGAACTTGCCCCGAATCCTTTTGACTCGCTTCCACACCTCTGCTAAAGGGGTCTTCCCGTTAAGTAAAGACACGTATGCCCGCCAAGAAGAGCGGCGGGAGTGCTTCGAAATATACCGGAACCTAGCCCTAGCCCCACGAAATTCAGCAACAGTGAAATCGTTCGGGCGGCGCTTATAGCGCATGTAGGCATAACGCTTCTGTTTGAGGGCCATCTCACACTCGGCTGACCACCATGGGAGTGGTCGGTGTGCAAAACGGCCAGACGTCCTAGGAATAGTAGTCAGGCCCACGGCGATGAGGTAGCCAGAGAAGAACTCAACGGCCTCATCTACCGACCTAAACTCCTCGACTGAGATAGAGAATTCATTCAATTCCTGAAATGCTGGCCACCGCGCCAGGCACCACCGAGGTGGGCTCTCAGGCGGCAGTTGCCCTGAAAAGGATATTTGAATGGGAAAGTGATCACTACCATGGAGGTCATCGACCACCCTCCAATCAAAATCAGGCTGTGCATCCGAAGAGCACAAAGATAGATCAAGGCAAGAAAATGAAGCGGTTCTCAGACAGTGATGCGTAAACTCATCCACGTTTAGGACACCTATCTCAAGCTTTTCGATCAGATCGGCAAGCACTTGTCCCCTGGGATTTATTGAGTAATCTCCCCAGAGAGGATGCCTGCCATTCAGATCTCCAAGCAAGAGAAAGGGACTCAGCAACCGTGCCACGACGCAGCGGAAGTCCCCCACGTCAAAGTCAGCTGACGGTGGAATTTACGCAGAAATCAGAGTATACCTCCTATCCAGGTGCAGCTGCACAGCCACTGCCTGAAAGGAGGTATCTAAAGAGAAAGGAAGAACAGGGACATCATGCCGGGTGTAGACTGCGCATCCCCCAGCCCGGCCATCCTGCGGGGGTGAGGTCGCAAGACCCTTATTCCCCAGGAGGGGGGCAGGGGGCACGCGCCTAGCATGGTCTCCTGCAAAAAGATAAATAACAGGGAACGGGACGAGCCTCCGCAGCTCCTTCCAGTTGGCCCGGAGTCCACGGCAATTCCATTGAAGGAATATGCCCTCCAGGTCTAGCTAGGAGGAGACGCGGGGGCCCTCCTCGAACAGAAGACCATCCAGGAATGGCCATACACTTCCCGGGGGCAGAACCCCGGGCGCTGTTGGTCGGACAAAGCGCTGAAGGCGCTGTTGCCTTCGAGGACTAATTGTGGGGGGTTGGGCTTGCCATGCGAGTCTTTTCCTCTCTCCGCCTCGAAACCTTAGGCGGGCATTGCGGCTTAGGAGGCTGGGGGGGCCCTCTTTTCGAGGAACCCCTGTCTCCGAGCCACTCGCTCCACCACTAGGCGAGGGCGAAGGAGCCAAAGCTCCATTGTTGATGTCCTCCTTTCGGGGAACAGCTTTAAGAACCCCGGAAGATGGCCTAGCGACCATTTTCTAACGACTTGGTGGAGGCGCGTGGCCGTTTCGCCTTACGGGAAACGGTCACGCTGGGGGAAGAGGGGAGAGCCCTGGTTTTAGCCGGGTCTGGCTGTGAACCCTTTTTGCCGCCAGCTTTACCAGGGGATCGCCCGGGTTGAGTAGAGCCCACAGAAGGGCCCCCAAATGGGCCAGGAGCAGAGGGTGTCTTTCTAACTATTAAGGCATATGACGTCCCAGGCAGAGCCGGGCGCGCCAGGACCAAGTCCTTAGCCTCGCGGAATGAGAGTCGATCCTGGGCCTGAACGGACAGGATTTCTTTCTTGAGGAGATATGCACCACATTGCTTTTAAGAAGCGGGGTGCGGCTCTCCGCAATTGACACAGTTGGCCACACACGATTTGGACTTATCGTGTGAGGCCTTGGAGCAATTTACACAGACTTCGGGTGACCCTGACTTTGCACGTCTACAAGAACGATTCATATGGCCGAAGCAGTGACAGTAATAGCACTACCGCGGCAGTGGCACAAATGCCTTCACGCAGTAGCAGTACCAACTGGCACACACCGACTCAGGCAGCTTGTCACAGTCAAACATAATGAAGAGTGTAGGGGTGGGTCTCAAGGCCCCTCCCTGTTTTCTCATCTCACGTTCGACCTTGACCGCCCTATGGTCGGCCAGCTCTAAGGTGATGTCCTCTATGGAGTAGTCAACGAGTTCCCTCAAATAAACTACTCCTTTCACAAAGTTCATAGTAGAGTGCGGCGTCACACTCACTGGGGTGCCATGAAGTGATGAAGTGTCCGAAGAGCACTTATCTTGGCTGCCTCGGAGGGATTTGCCGCATTCGCCAGAACGCTCATGTCCGAGAAATGGGTCACCTTCCGCTCTCTACTAATTACACCGGAAGATGGCCTAGCGACCATCTTCTAACGACTTGGTGGAGGCGCGTGGCCATTTCGCCTTACGGGAAACGGTCACGCTGGGGGAAGAGGGGAGAGCCCTGGTTTTAGCCGGGTCTGGCTGTGAACCCTTTTTGCCGCCAGCTTTACCAGGGGATCGCCCGGGTTGAGTAGAGCCCACAGAAGGGCCCCCAAATGGGCCAGGAGCAGAGGGTGTCTTTCTAACTATTAAGGCATATGACGTCCCAGGCGGGAGAGGTGGTCCCTTCTCCGAAATGGAGAAGGTCCTGGTGGTCGCAGGGGCACCAGTCGGAGGAGATCCATCCCCTCCTTGTACTGTCTCAGAAACCCTAACCGTTTGAGGAGGACCTTGCATAGGGGCTGGGTTTCCTCAAGGACCATGTCTATCACAGGAGAGGCCTCCAGTTGGCCATCCCCTCCCAGGACATCGCAGGTCCCCTTGGCAGTGTCGCCAGTCTTGTGTGGGGAGGCACAGACCTTGACCCCGGCAAGGTTTAAAATTCTTGCCAGTGGGTCTTTTGAGGGAAGCGACCAAAGGGGCCTGGCTTCCCTCTCCCCCCTAAGGGGGTTTGCCCTACCGAGCCGCTTACAGGAGGGGCGGTCGGCAATGGGCTGCCTGCTGGCTTTCTAGGCAGTCCCCTTAGAAAGAAAAGGGGGGATTGCTGCTGGAAATAGGGAGGTGCCCGAAAGCACCTCCAGAGAAGGGGGTGAGGGGGTCCCCTACACCCGGAGGCGTAGGAGAGGAGTAAGCCTCCTCTCCGGTTAAAGAAGTATGGAGGGTCCCCTGCGCAAGCACAAGGGGGAACACCTCCATTTTTTTTGGTGGAACTGCCCCAGGGCGGCTCTATTGATGAAGAAGGGGAATTGGGGAGAGATTTGGGTTTTTGATGATCATACATGGGCATGGTGACCCTCTTTTTTACACAGGATGCAATTGCGCATCACCTCTCACAGTAGCTCGCACTGCAAGAGGTGCTTACAGGCCCGGCAGTGCCAGGCGCCGCCATTTGGGACCACCTCTCCCGCCTGGTGGCCTGGCAGTCCCATTGGCATGGCAGCTCCACCTTAGACACGGCGTAAAATCAAGGATAGACAGTGAATTGAGAAGGAAAAGGGATATGAGGAAGGTATGGGTGGGGGGTGAAGCAGGTTGGTAAAAAAAACACATCCCGAACCTTAAAAAATGCAATGTTCTTAACATGGGAAGGGATAATAAGGATTAGCTATAAAATGGATGGGCATTGGCTAAATTCAGTTGAGGATGAGAAGGACTTAGGCATAGTAGTATATAGGTCACTAAAGTTTTCAAAGCAGGGGCATTCTACGTGAAATGTACTCACTTTTGGCAAAATCTCAACACTAGGTCATGGATTTTGATGATTTTTTGCATGCAGGTTGGGTCTGGTGAGATAACATCACATGCCAAGTCTTATGCCTCTGGATCACCCATGGCCATTTTTATGGCTAGGTCAATTTTTGGTCAAACTGGTTGACCAAAAAGGTTTGAGAGGTCATAACTTTGGCTAGAGTTAACCAATCAGAACAATTTTGGTACCAAAATCCTCAGGAGAAAGAGATCTTTCAAATGAGTGGAAGAATGACATTCCTAGGACAATTTTGGCCATGATGACCCTCTTTTGAACTCTGACCCTGGCCAAAGTACAACTTTGATCCTCCCCTGATTTTTCCAAAGTTAGCTCTATTTATCCTCCATAGCTCCAGGAAAAATAAAAATGGGATCTCCATGGGCATTTATATACCATCAGGTGGGTGGTATTTTCAGTCATGTCGCTCTACTGGGTCTGTTTATGACATCAGACAGTGTTAGTAAATAGTGATTTTGAGAAAGTTTGATGTATCTTGACACGGTCACCATATTTCAGTCTTTCCAAACAGAACCTCTCCCCTTTCCTAGGCTGCCTTTTTTTCAGTCTTAGAATCAATAAAACAAGAGATTATTTATTATCATTTTAGAAATGTGAGACAAACAACATAATACCTTTCAAATATTACAAATTTACAATTTTTATTACCTATACAAAATGTTATTTAATACAAAACATTAGAGAAAAGATTATTGAAGACAAAAATTGAAACAAAAACTTTAGACAAAACATTATTTAATAAATACCAAGGTATTCATTTGAGCAGAGCCATCACTTTGTTTGTTGCATCAGACTCCTTCTTGCTAATCGTGTAGCTTCTTCCTGTTGCAGTTTTTGGTTCTACTGACACCAAAATGTCAGAGATGTCCATAGTACAAGAATCTTCTATTTCAGGAAAGCAAAAGCTGGGAGAGGGTCCATGCGGATGAAGAAATTTCACAGTCACTTCTCGTGACTCTGGAAAAGCTTCGGTTATGCAAGCAAGCCACCAATGTCCATCGTAAATCACAGTGACATATCCTGCAAGTTTTCCATTGAACACTGGACATGAAATAGTTTTTGTGACTGATTCTAATCTAAAAGTCTCACAGAGACTAAATGGGCAAACTTGGAGAGCCTCCTTTGATATTGGAATGAACAAATGAAGTTTTTGTGTGCCTGGAATAGTTTTGGTCCAGGTCTGGTTTTCAAAAGTTCTTCCTCCTATTCATATTCCTTTTGAGTTCCATGTCCAAACTTCATATTCCCAAGAGTTTAGGCGAATACAAACAAATTTCTTGGTGATACAATCTATTTGTCATACATAGGTTCTTCTCAAGCTCTTTAGTAGCCTCCCTTTTGATGGTGCCACCTACGCCGTCTGATGGGCCCTTTCACAGTTTTTATACTGTGCTGCAAATCCGTCAGAGAAGTAGTAAATTTTCTTTACCATTTTGAATACAGATTTCAGATATTCTATCGACATTGGCTGAAATAGATGCACTGACACATTATCATGGATGTTACACTCTGAAATTATGGTGTATAAGTCATGACAGAGTTTTCCATCTTTAATGTGATAAAACACCCAAGGATGTATTGTCGTGTGTACACAATTCCAATGATATCCCTAGGCTGCATTTTGTATTACAAATGAATAGTTTTCTGAAAAATCACCAATTACTACAAATTCACCATCTGCAATATTATTTTTCACAGTTTCCAAGTACTGTGCTTGTGATTTTGCAACAAAATCATGTTGCACCAAAGTTAGACACAATCACAAAATCTATTCATGAAATTATCAAGAGACAATACCATGGATACCAGCTCAGACCTATTAGTTGATGTCCACTGTCTGAATTCAATATTATCCACATTCTCCTGTTCAGAAAATCCAACTAGTTTTGCTTTTAATTGATCCACAGGTGAACAGTACTTGTACAATCTCATGGTAAGAGGGTAGATCAGTGATATCAGACATCTTGGATCCAACCATCATCAGTTTTACATTTTGATGTATTGTACACACACATACTGAGTGAGTTCCACTGCCTCCCGCAAGAATACACTCACCTGGCCGTAGCATAGCAAACTTTGAGAATGATACTTTTACCTCAGGGTACTTCAATTTGAAACTGATACGAAGTTTCTTCAAATTGTTGAGAACTAGTCGTTTCTGTAAGCTCTGCTTTTCCCTTTCAATTCGCACTACTAGACAATCCTCCTTTCCTTGTAAAACCTGACTCATGTCATCACTACAATAATATTTAAGGACTAAAGATTTTAGTTCCTCAGGAAGCACTCTGCTGAGCTTGGGGTTAGGTGAAGCTAACATTCCTTTCTCCTTTAGTATATGGTGAACTTGTATGGCCATTCTATGAGAGCAATCAAACTCGTTCATGAGTTTTCTAACGCTCATACTGGTTGAAAATATGGTTAGAATTCTGATTTGATCCATACAGCTTGATTGCAGATATTTTTCCTTTAGAGACTAGATGACTTCTGGTATACAGTTCATGTTACATCTTTGCAGCACATCTCCTTGATTTTCTGAACTCACTACCCATGAACAAATCCAACTTTCTCCTAACAGATTTTTCAACTTTTAACCTTTTCTCAGGTATGTAAGTCGGATGCCTTTCAGCTTTCCTTTTATCAAAGGAGCTCTCACCAATGAAAGACAATGATTGGTTCAGTAAGTCAACTTCAACTTCTACAACATCTGAATCCTCTTTTTGGCTAGGCATCTCATTGAACTCCTGTTCAGATGCTGAAGTTTCGGACTCCTCTGGAGTATTTTGTTCCATTGGTAACTCTGAAAGCTTCTTCCTACAAACAGAACAAAGCTTATCTTTGCTAAGAAGAGATGAGAACTTCTGCAAAAGCTGAGAAGAAACATTTCTTAGTTCTTTCTTTTGCAGAGATTTATGGATCTTCAGTGGATCGTTGCAGTACTTTCGATTCGCTATCTTAATGAAACAAAGCCTGAAAAAGATCCAAATAGTAAATTACTGTTTATAAACAATATACAATAAATTAATGAAAATAAACACCTATATAAATGATTGAAGCAATTATATTTAAAATTGCCAATATACAATATCAATATAGCTGCTTGAATCATTGCATTGTCCTAGAAAATTGGTAAGCAAAGAAACAAGTGCATAATAATCGTCAAGTATTATATCTTAGTAGAAATAGGTCAAAGTTTAGGTACAAAGGGCTGTAGGTTGGTAGACTGGTTTATAACTAACAAACATTTACATTAGCACTTTTTAAGATTTGATTCTTCATAAATTCGCAGAGAAGTGGACAAAACACAAGAAAAGAGTCGGTACCTATTCAATGATCAACATTATTTTTAATTATTTTCATGTTTTCTCAGTCTAGCACTTCAACCCTAATAACTATTAAGTTAGCTAATGGCTACATCATAATATATTGCTGAGAATAGGTTTATTACACTCTTAGTTTAATCTTTCTTCCATACCTAATTTTGGAGGGTAAAGCTACCTATATTCTGCAGGTACATTCAGTTTTGATCAAATTAAAGGATTTGGTCAAAATTGCCTGCTCCCATTTGAAATAGCTTGACATAGTAAAAATATGTGATCAATCAAAAGTCACTATTAATGAATGGGTGTTCATTTCAGATGCCTAATATGTAATAAATTATTAGGTATTTCAAAATTATCAAAAATAAATAACAAAATTACACATCTGTAAATTATTTTAGAATCTGAAGATAATTTCACAATTAATATTAAGTAGGTAGGTAGTTTAAAAGATATCTTGAAATTATTTTAATTTATATATTGAAGACATAAATGACATTGGTATCTGAAAAACACATTAATTAGTTAAGGATTAATGAAAGGCAGTTAAAGACTGCTTTTCATGTTACATTGATTTGGCAAGATTACCTATATAAGGTAGGTAGCTAGGTATATAAGGTGTCTATAGGCAGTGATGCATTATTTATTGATTTAAAAAGATTATATGAGGTATATAGGCCATGCCATGGTTAGGACTTACGTATGTATGTGATATCATCATAATTTCTGGGTCATAATACCTTTAGTAGGTACACCCAGTGTCACATAATTGCCCATAGATTCTAACCCCATTTTTATTTCTTCTGCAGCTATAGAGGATAGAAAGAGGTAACTTTAGAAAAAAAATTGGGATGATGTGTTGCACTTTGGCCAGGGTCAAAGAGTTCACAAAAAGGTCATGTCAAAAATTGTTGTAGAAACATTGTTCTTCCACTCATTTGAAAGATCTCTTTCTCCTGAACATTTTCATATTAAAATTGTTCAGATTGGTTAATTCTGGCCAAAGTTATGACCTCTCAAAGGTTTTGAGTCAATCAGTTTGACCAAAAATTGATCTGGCCATAAATAATGACCAGATAGGCCTCATACTTAGTATGTGAACTTTATTCATCATAACTAACAAATGATGTAAATTTCATGCGATTCTGTGACCAAGGTGTCAGGAGGGTGTGTAGACTTCACGTAGAATGTCTCAGCGGTGTATTGAGGCAAAAAATAGAGCAAATAGGGCACATAGGACACATTAAGAGGAATGTTAGCTACAAGAGTAAAGAGATTATCCTTAAACTCTACAGCTTGTATGTTAGGCCACATTTAGAGTACTGGATACAAGCATGATCACCATATTTTAGACATATCAACCAGCTAGAGTGAGTACAAAGGAGGGCAACAAAAATAATATCTTCCCTGAAGTACCTTGAATATGAAGATAGACTGAGGGTACTAAATATATTCTGATTTGAGGGAAGATGTGTGAGGGGAGATATGATTTAGCTTTTTAAAATCTGTTCTGGGATAGATAAGTTATTTGAGTTGGAAGGTAGTCTCATAATTCCCTGACCACTATTAGTATCTAGTTTCCCGCCTGCAAAGACTTAATAACACGATCATACTCCTCCCACAACACATCTACCCCCCTCCTACTCAAATGCAGTCCATCCATCGCATACATTTCTTTCATTCCAACAAACCTATCCCACACATCCACAAACATGACACCTTCCATCTCACAGATCCTCCTCACATAATCATTCAGCCCAATCGCACAAGATATCCATTCTACCCCAACATCCATTCTTGGAAGCACACCTGTCATAACACCTTTCATTCTACTTTCTTTCACCTTTTCAATCAACCTCTTGTACCTCTCACGTAACTCACATGCACCCACTTTCTTCACATCATTCACTCCTACATGTGTAATCACAACCGCTTCCCTTGCACAGCCAGACACCAGCTCCTCATACCTATCAGACAGATCTCTCATTCCAGCACCCGGCAAACACACCCTCAAACCATTCAATCTACTTGCATTCAACTTCCTATCTAAATATCTAACTCGCGAATCACCCATCACAAGCACTTGAGTCAGACTCCTATTCTTAACCCCCACAGACCTAACTCCATCCCCACTCCTATTCTCATTCAAACTACCAGTCACTCTACCTCCACCCCCACCCCCATCAGTCATATCACTTCCAGTTACTTCCTCTCTTAGGGCACTGAATCTATTAGTGAAGCTAATAGGTTCTGTGTCCCTCTGACTCACACACCTATTCTCCCCCTGGCTAACCACCTCAACAGAGGCAACCCTATTCTCTCAAAGAACAGGAGAAGCCTCCCTAACCACTCTCCACTGTCCCCCATCCTCACTAGGCCTATTTCTAACTAATCTAAGGGGGCTAACTTCACTATCCCTAGAACTATCATATCCTACCTCCTCCACCGGCCCTCAACCTTCACCTGAAACATCTAACTGGCCTACCTCACCACCTAACCTATTCCCAGCCCTAGGCCTAACACTAAGTTCCCTCCTGAACTCAGCAACTAACCCCTCCACCCTACATATCCTGTCTAAATCCTGCATTCTCATCCCCTCTAAATCTACAATGCATTCACACAGCCCACATAACAACACATGTATACCCCTCACCAACTACACCACAACCAATGCATACATTCCGACACTCATGCTCACTTTCATCCCCGAACTCCATTACTTATTCAAACAAAGAAAGAACTTAAGTATTAATAAGAAAAAAAAAGAGCAACTTAGCTTTCGCTGATTCTGTGGTGAAAAAAAAACTAGAAAAATCTTAAAAATAAATCAACAGACCGAAACAAGATTTAAGGCACAACACAGTCCAAATTGGTCGCTAATTAAACCATCAACCTAGAAACGAGGTTTCAAAACACTAATTTAATTTAGCTACTACATACTTTACCGCACAAAATAAGGTAAACAAAAGAACCTGGCCGAAAAATTAACAATGCTAAACAACTTTGTTATATTAACCAAATATATGATCTAATAACTTAATATTTATGTTTACTATGTCACTAGACTATACATAATACTATTTTTTGTAGAAACTTGTATCAAACACCAAAGTATAGCAAATAATCAAAATATTCCGAGAGCTCAATGAACTTCAAATTATATGCTTAACTGAAACCCAACAACGAGGAGACAGTATTAAATTCAATGATGAATTAAATTAAGGTACCACATAGGAGACTAGTTCATAAATTAAAAATGATTGGGATATGTGGGGGTGTTTCAAATTGGATAGCTGAGTGGCTGAAAGACAGGAAGCAAAGGGTAGTGCTAAATGGTGTAAAGTCAGAGTGGAGGGATGTTATCAGTGGGGTTCCTCAGGAATCAGTTCTCGTTCCATTATTATTTGTCATCTATATAAACGATCTTGGGGAGGCAGTTAATAATAAAGTGTCAATTTTTGCGGATGTTACCAAATTAGCAGCTGTAGTTAAAGATATTGATGATAATTTTAAAGTGCAGGGGGATTTAAATAAATTGTTATCCTGGGCACATAAGTGGCAAATGACTTTCAACCTTGATAATTGCAAAGTTATTAACATAGGTAGAGGATGAGAAAGATCTAGGAGTAGTAATAGATAAGTCATTAAGGTTTTCTAAGCAGTGTATTGAAGCAAGGAATAGGGCAAATAGAGTGCTGGGTTTCATTAAGAGAAATGTCAGTTACAAAAGTAAGGAGGTTATTCTTAAACGCTATAACTCTTATGTACATTTAGAGTACTGCATACAGGCATGGTCCCCACATTTTAGACACGATATTAACCTTCTTGAGTCAGTGCAATGGAGAGCAACAAAGATTATTCCTTCCCTGAGGCACCTTGAATATATAGATAGACTGAGGGTATTAAATATATTCTCGTTCGAAAGGAGGTGTGTGAGAGGGGATATGATTGAGCTCTTTAAAAATTTTTCCGGGATAGATAAATTGGATGTTAGCAAGCTTTTTGAGTTAGATGATGGAAATCGGACTAGAGGTCACTACTTGAAAATTAAAAAGCAAGGGTGTAGGTTGGATTTAAGAAAATATTTTTTCATCAATAGAGTGGTAGACTTCTGGAACAAATTGCCGCGGAGGGTAGTAGGTATTCCAAATTTAAATGTATTTAAGAGTAGGTTGGATGAGTTTATGGGGAGGGAAGGTTGTGATGGTTCCTAAGTTTTGTATATATTAATATTGTTTGTATATATCTATAGCTGCATGATTTAGTTCTTGACAAGCCTTGATTGGTGATACCCTTGTTTCTGGACGCAATCCTCTGGATGTAGTTTTCCTGGGAGTTTGGGTGCCTTAAAAAAGATGCTGTTTGACTTAGATGACCTACGATGGGTCCTTGTGGCTTTTGTCATCTGTTATATTATATTGTGGGGACTTTGATTTTGTCTTCCCTTGTTGATGGTGCTTTTTGTGGGTGGGTTTTGATGGATGCGGATGACCTTTGATAGGCCCTTGTGGCTTTTGTCATCCGAGAAATTATGTTATGTTATGTATGTTATGTAGTAATAGGACTAGGGATCACCACTTAAAAATTAAAAAACAGGTGCAGGTCGGATGTTAGAAAATATTTTTTCACCAACAGAGTGGTACATTACTGGAATAGTTTGCCATTTGAGACGGTAGATAGTCCAAACTTGAATGTATTCAAACGCAGATTAGATGATTATATGGGGAGGGAGGGATAACTTTGGGGTGGGTGGGTTATTCTGGACTCATTCCTGTGCATGGTTTTTTATTATTGTATATTATGATTGATTTGGATTTTGACGAATCTTGACGATGATGCTTTTCATTTTTACTCATTCCTGTGGATGGTTCAAATTGTATATTGTAGATGCATAACCGGACACAATTCTATGGATTGTTTAAATTGTATATTGTAGATGCATGGTCTGACACAATCCTATGGATGCATTTTGTGGGTGGGTTTTGACAGATGCGGGTGACCTTTGATAGGCCCTTGTGGCTTTTTTCATCCGTGAAATTATGTTATTTTATGTTAAAAGCATTTTTTTTGCCCCTCCCCCAACAGTCTACATTAAAAAACAATTGTTTTTAAACATATACCTAAAAATTCAAGGGCGGGCATAAACCCCCCAAATGGTCAAATGAGTGATTTGAGATGGAAATAACCGTTTAATAAACAAAAATCACAAGCATAGTTGAGACTCAGAATGGCTGAGTGGATTCGCTGCTGGGTACGTGGTCCAGTACCACGGGAAGCTCTTTGCGACTGGCCTACACCATAATTTTTTCCTACTCTCCTCAGTAATTTAAGATAAAGATAGTGCCATTATTTCCAAGGTTTAAAGCCTTCTAATTAAAAAAGGTTATAGAAGCAATCTTATTCAGCTCACTGAATTACATAGGAATACCTATTTATTTGCCCTATTGCCCTGGGGGTGGGCTCCACCACCATCACACCTGTTAGGATATATTAAGGTTCTCAACAGGGTAGACCCCTTTCAATTTTAAGCCCCTAAATTTAGTCAAAAAAGGTGAAATATAGGTAAATATGTAGATTAATGACTTGGCCAAAAAAGTGGGGGTTTTTGGTAAATATTTTCATTCATCCCTACCGGAATATTCATGCACGTTTGAGTCATCTGATGTCAGACCCCACCCCTACCCTCCCTTATAATCTGCAAAACGATTAAAGGTGCGGACATGATTTAATTAAATCATTCACCTCTGTAAACATTAGTCTATAAACAATTAGGGTTATATACTGGGGGCTGTGCCCCCAGACCCCCCCCCCCAATTTAAGGAAACTCAGGATCATGGTAGTGTGGTCCCCCCATTGTGTTTACCCCCACACGAGCCATCCCCTTAAATATACTCCCAAAACGTGAAACATTTTGGAACAGGGACAAAATAGTACGTCCTATCGTTCGAGTCACTAATCTACATATTTACCGAAACATATTGGAATATGGATGAAATATTATAGAGGGAACAGCGGAGGCGAGCGTGTGCCTAAAACATTGGAAATGAGGGCGCTTTGTCTTAAATTACCCTCTCCTCTATCAAAAGTGGCTGAAACAAATTTACTTCTAAAGATATTTAGTAGCCATTAGATTCAAGGATAGTAGTCATATGATTATCAAAATATTCTAATATATATTTTGACAATAGACCAGATTTTTATTAGATACTCATTTTAGTGACCAAAGGTTTAAAAATGAATTAGTTGTAGGGTAAAAGGAGTAAAAAACCATACGCAAGTCAATAGACCTTGACTTTTGTCGGCCCTAATTACTTTAAAGAGGAAGTTGGGGGCCACATAGGTAGGTTTAAGTTGTCCGATCAGGATATTTAGAATTTGCAATTTTTACTCAATATATCTTAGAATTGGTATAGAAATAAATACTAAGAATAATTCATTTAAATTTAAACTTTTATCTTACCTTTTCATTTAGACAATTTTGTTAAACAAAACAAATAACCAAATAAAACTTCTACATTTCGGAGGCTGATAGAGTGTCAACAAACACATTCGCCATTTTGGTCCCCCATATTCATTTATGACGTAAATATAGCAAACCGCCTCTTTTGAATAAAACAACTGAAATTTAATTTTATAAGGGTAGGAGCAAAAGGTTGATGAAAGTAGATGAACAAATATAAAGTTAATTAAGGTTTGCAAATGATTTACACTGGTGCCGTTTCATCTTATTAACACCAATGGTAAATTCGCACGCCCACTGCAGAAATTAAATTGAAATATATATAATTAGGAGAAGACAACAACCCCTCCCCCCCACCTTCATCACGACCTCAGGTCAATAATCTTGTTTTAAAGTTTTAATTTGAAATTCAATAAAAATGAAGTTGAAACGAGGTCGTCAACTAAATAAATAGGCTAGCGAAAACTGGCAGTACTGCACAGGATCAATTCCAAGGCCGCCTCCACCATCGATTCGCTACATCTCCATCTCCCTTCCATACAATCAATATCACACATAAATGCACATCTATCTTTACGCACATACGCAGTGATGAGGCATAGTACTTCCGTATATATATATATATATATATATATATATATATATATATATATATATATATATATATATATATATATATATATATATATATATATATATATATATATATATATATATAACCTAAATCACATGACACGTGATATAATAGATGCATTTAAAGGCCCAAAGAAATGAAAATTGGCATCACGACACTAAGGAAGACGACCATTGAGGATAAAGGTTCAGTCGATGAGCGCCGTGGAACGTTAGTTATGTACGCTTGAGGACACGGGTTCGAATCCTACTCCATTATTTATTTTCATATAACGATTAAAATTAGTTTTCACTATTTTTCTCCGTCTCTATATCTCATATTTTCTTTCTTAAGCTTTCAATGGTCGTCTTCCTTAGTGTCGTGATACCAATTTTCATTGGGTCTTTAAATGCATATATATATTGCCAATTTTCATTTCTTTGGGTCTTTAATATATATATATATATATATATATATATATATATATATATATATATATATATATATATATATATATATATATATATATATATATATACCAAGAAACTCACGATTCGTGAAATGTAATGTTGGAAAACGTTGTAATAATGATGTCACATTTTCATTTAGGCCGCAGATGACATAGCTCTCAGAGGCTGTTGTTAGTATAATCTCAAATCCAAGTGTTCCCTTGTAACGCGCTTGGCCACAGACTGCCTCCCTCCCTCCCCCAATACCCATATGACATCAGTAACCATAATAGTTTACCAAATTCTTCTCTTTTTTATTACATTTTGAGAGAAAACCAACGACGGCATCTTTCGAAGAAAGTTAGTAAAGAAAGGGGGTGAAGTAGGGAAAGTGAAAAATGTGTTGTAGATCCTCTGCTACTTCTGTCACCTCCTTACAGGGTGTAACACTGGGTGGGGGAGGAGGCCTTGCCATTCCTTCAGCGACATCATCCACTCCTTTGCCCTTTGCGGGCTGCGATATTCTGATGAGCCCGGTGTTTTTTGTCACCCGTTGCATTATATTTGAATACGAACGAGATGAGATAAATAGTTGAATGAAACCGACAATAGTGGACAAAAATGGTTAGCCTATTGGAAGGAAATTCTTTAGGGAGGTGTGTGAGGGGGGGGAGAGCTTTTGTTTTAGTCCTAACTCAAAAGGAGGCGAGGGAGTAGGCATAAAGTCAGATGTTTGTTTACATTGGGGCCAAAGGTAGAGTGTGTGATTATGGAAAAGATTAATTGAGGGGTGTATAAAGCTGGGGCCAATTACGACGATGTAGGAAGCTGATGCCAATCATGGTGCTGGAAGAAGCTGAGGCCAATCAGGGTGCTGGAAGAAGCTGAGGCCAATCAGGGTGTTGTAGGGAGCTGGCGCCAATCACGGTACTGCAAGGTTCTTGAGCCAATTACGGTGGTGTATTTCTAAAATTAGGGCAAATTACCGTGCTGTAGTGAGCTGTTTGCAATCACTACGGTGTAGGGAGCTGGCGCCAATCAAGATGTAGTGAGCTGGCGTTAATCACGGTCATTTAAGCCGACGTGAGAAATCCCAATGTTGTAATATAATAGCACAAATACACGGCGTTGTAGGGTGCTGGCGCCAATCACAGTAGTTATTCATACCATTTTCAGATCCTTTTTTTTCTCTCGCTTTTGATTGATTATCCCACTCATGTTTATCGGATTTTTTAGCAGAGCGAGAAAATCGAGACCTTATCCAGACCTTATTCACCTTTTCCACCTATGTCTAATCACCCATTCCTTCAAATTCCCCCTTTTTTCTATCTCTTTTCTATCACTCTTTCTATCCACTTCACCCTTTTTATCGAGGTCTAATTCTCTCGTTATATCAAGGGTCAATTCACTTATTCTATCTACGTCTAATTAAACCTCTCTATATGTATGTCAAATTCAACCGTTTTATCCAGGTCTAATTCACCCGTTCTATTAAATAGGCTGATCCCTCGTTCTACCAAAGTCTACCTCTAATACCATTCTATTAATGTCGGTAGCCCGTGTGGAGTGTTTGGTATGGTACCCGGAGGAGTTGCGCGTCCTCGCGGCCCGAGTGCAAATAGGCAAGACCCAACCTTAGGTCTGACTTGAACTCTAGGACGGGGCCTGGGGAAGCTGGTGGGGTCCCTTTCCCCCCTCTGGCGCCCACCTATCTTCGACTTGTTATATGTTGCACTTATTCATTTATATTTGTTCATATGTATTCATGTTACTAATATTTTTTTTTTTTCTTGTCTAGATGTATTATGAATTTAGTTCATTAAACCCTATAAAAAGGGACAGTTTGAATATACCTTACTACTCATTACAATTTAATAAACTATCATGGATAGAGTCATACAACTTGAGAAGTTTGATGTACCTACTTCGAATCCTAACGCTGGCAAATTATGGAACCTTTGGTATAGAAATTTCTGCTACTTTCTTTCTACAATATCTGATAATTCTCCAGACAAGTTAGAAGTACTCTACTTGTACATTGGTCATCATGTCGCGGATGTAATAGAGGGCTGTGTTGATTATTCGAAGCCTATTGAATTGTTGCAAGATGCCTATATTAAGGCTCCCAGTGAAATTAACGCCAGACATTTGCTTTTTACTCGAATTTAACTTCCATAAGAATCAATTGACCAGTACCTTCAGGCTCTCAATTGTCTCACTGTGGATTGCAACTCTCAGGGTGTTACTGCTGCAGTCCACCTTGATGAGAGTATCAGGGATTCCTCCATACCAGGGTTAAAATCTTCGAATATTCGTGCTCGACTCCTTGAAAACCAAAAGCTTGCATGAACCGATGCTACTCAACAAGCTCGAGCATTGGAGCAGGCATTACTGAGATCTGAGTCATACTTAGTTGGCATAGCATAGCATAATTTCACGGATAACAAAAGCCACAAGGGCCTATCGAAAGTCATCAGCATCTGTCAAAATCCACCCATAAAATGCATCCATAGGATTGTGTCAGACCATGCATCTACAATATACAATTTAAACAATCCATAGGATTGTGTCAGATCATGCATCTACAATATACAATCAGAACCATCTACAGGAATATTTTTCAAAAACAAAAAGCATCATCCTCAAGACTCGTCAAAATCCAAATCAATCATAATATACAATAATAATAAACTGCACCCAAAGGAATGAGTCCAGAATACCGCCCCCCCCCCCACCAAAAAAGAAGATGAGGCCATTGAGTTCTTCTCCGGCAACCACTCCTAGAACGTATGGACCCTTTGAACGCCGTCCGTTTTATTGGTGATCGGCTGAATGTAAGACGATCCTAACAGAGAAGCGGTATGCCTATATGCACTACAAGTGCCGCCCGAACGATTTCATCGTAGGTGAATTTCGGGAGTGAGGGGTAAGTACCGTTATGTTTCGTCGAAGCACGCAAGCTGCTCTTTTTGCGATCATACGTGTCTTAACTCAACGGAAAGATCCTTCCCTCCCTCCCTCTTCACAGGTGTTGAAGTGTACCAAAAGGATTCGAGGCAAGTTCTCGCAATCTTAGGCCCCACGTCCATGACGGAGTCATTTGCACCCACTTTCACCGCATTCTCTAGCAGGGATGCTGCTCAGTGGCGTATCCAGGATAAAAATTAGGGGGGGGGGGAGGAGAACCTGAATTCCTCCCTCTGAGTAGTCTGAGAAAGGGCATTGATAATTAATACTAGTTATCTTACACATCATTGATAATAAATAACAGCATTTCACACGGGAGTGAACACTAACTCTTTCAGATCCGAATTTTTTTCCACGCATCAGAAAATTATGAAGTGTGGTTTACTGTATTTTTTGAACGTCAACTAAGGTATAATACTGAATTTAATAATTATTTTTTTTGTGATTTACCTGTATTTTAGCCATGTATCATATAAGATACATTGGATCGCAAATATTCATCAATATCATCATTACATACATTTGTCTCCTACTGTTGAGAGAAACCCTTTCTCGTCTTTTTGAATTTTGTCGATCTTTTTTAATTTGTTTACAATTTTTAGTATATTTTTAAAGATCATCTGTCCAAACCATTGTTCTGCACCAAAATGACCTGAAATAGTTATACAAGGTATCCCAGAAAAAAGTTAACCGTACTTTGAATTAGTATAACTCGAAACCTATTAAAGGTTTTTGAGTCTTGCAAAAATAATCAAATTTAACAACTATTTATCTGTCGATTCTGGAAATTTCATTAAATTCCCTTTTACGATATTGATACACTAATGGGTTTAGTGGAGGCTATCAAAAATATGTTTGAACAAGGAAGTAAAATAATGAAACTTCGAAGTTTAAAATCAACCAATATATTTAAATCCATTTTTAACAAAAACACCTCTTCATATGGGTAATACAAATTCATTTTTTCATTTTCTAAGCACCGTTTCCTTCCACATGTCCTCCATTTCTTTCCATGCACAGTTGCGCCTTTGATCGCATTGATTGAACAACTTTTTTGATTAACTTGTGATTTTCCTTAAGTCTATTGACTTCACGTGTGATACTATCTCCTAACTGGTTGATGCTTTGTGGTGGAGTAGAATACACTTTATTCTTTAGATATCCCCATAAGAAATAATCGCACGGTGTTAAGTCAAGGGATCTTGGGGGCCTTCAATCGAATGATTTAGCGCGACAATGCGTTGTCAAACGTTTCTTTTAGTTTTGTTCTTACAGCAAGCTGTCTATGAGCTGGTGCGCCGTCCTGAATCCACCAAAGTCTATGGAATTGATTGCCGTAAATCTGGCGGAGTTCCGGGAAGATCCTTTGGTTGATCATGCTCAGGTAGGCAGCACCATTCAAGTTATTCTCGTAAAACAATGGGCCGACAAGGTAGCCATTCCCGCATATTCCGATCCACATAGACACTTTCTGCTGACATATACGTGTGTCAAAGTTGAATGCTGGGAGGTGGTTCAGCGGCGCATATTGCAGAATGTTATGGCTGTTTACCTTTCCATTCATGAAAAAGGCTGCCTCGTCACCAATCACAATGTTTTCCAAGAAACGAGCAAGTCTATGGGGAGGCCATTCGACAAATTGTCTACAAGGAAAATCAGTTTAAAGAAGCTTGTGTCTTGAATGCATCTTATAGGGATGCCATTTTAAGTCATGTTTAATAATGTGGTTAAATGATGACTTTAAACATTGTAATCCATTCTTTCTGACTGATACATGTGGATTTTGAAGAAGTGTCATCTGAACATTTTTGATATTTTCTGTTGTTCCTATGGTTCTCATACGACCCAAACGACCTTTATTTAGATTTAAGCATATTCCTTCATGTTGGTATTTGCGAACCTTTTTCCAAAGTGTGGGCTTGCTTGGTGGGTGCCTACCTGGAAAACGTTGTTCAAATGAATCTTGTACTTGTTTAATACTGCCAGTCTTAATAAAGTTTGCGACTACAAATACGCGTTGATCTTTTGTTAAATGCAAGATTAAAAAGGTTCTATTGAAGTAAACTTTTACACAGAAACGCGTTCATTTGCTTAGTAAGCAATAATGACGAGACCATAGCACAGCGTGGCTGAAAAACCACTGTAAAATGGCCTAAGCTATGCTTGTAAAATCGCACCGTGACCTAGGCTACCTAGGCTCCCTAAGTTCTCTTGAAAGTGCACGGTGGCCTAGCCTTCCTAGGCTTCGTTTCATTATTTTACTTCCTTGTGCAAACATATTTTTGATAGACTCTACTAAACCCATTAGTGTATCAATATCATAAAAGGGAATTTAATGAAATTTCCAGAATCGACAGATAAATAGTTGGTAAATAAAACACTTTGGGCAAGACCAAACTTCTCCGATAGTTTTTGAGTTATGCTAATTCAAAGTACGGTTAACTTTTTTTCTGGGGCACCCGGTAGAGGGAGATACTTGCTAAGGGTATTGCATTAAGTAGCACCGTCTTTAGGATCATTAATGACTTTAAAATGACTGGTTACACTCTTACGAAGAAGTCTTCTAGACGCTTGATAGCTTCAAATTAGCGCCAAGATCACCTCCAGGTAAGGACCTACCTGCTCAAGAATCCGATTACCTCCAGTGCCAAACTTGCTCACGAATGGAAAGAAGCAGGTGGAAAAGCTTTAGCGCTCACAGTGAGGGGCATTTTTGTCGTCAAGCTCTCAAGTCAAGAAGGGCTGCGAATAAGCCCCATCTCGCCAAGAAGAACCTTACGATAGGTTACACTTTAGTAGGAAATATAAAGAAAGTCCTGTGTCGTGCCCACTGCTAGCTGGGCGAATATCCGACTGAGTAGCATTACC
The DNA here is from genome assembly GCA_963969495.1 of Ceratothoa steindachneri. Classification (NCBI taxonomy): domain Eukaryota; kingdom Metazoa; phylum Arthropoda; class Malacostraca; order Isopoda; family Cymothoidae; genus Ceratothoa; species Ceratothoa steindachneri. Next base: position 10,419,015 of record OZ018334.1, read on the forward strand.
TTATTACCTCCTGAAGAGCGTTGTTATTTCACGCGTGCTAAGAAAGAAAGACTTTTGAGCCTCGCTACTTAAGAACGCGACTATCCTAGGAGTCACTAGGATCCCAATTGAACTGCAAAGATTTTCTCACAATCTTTTCGCTGCGAGTGATGAAGTAAAATGATGGCCTAAACACCTCATTGCTCCCGTCCACCGCCCTGCGTGGGAACCTGCTCAGATGATTGCCCTTCATTAATTTCGTCTTAACTATGTCGGCCGCTTGGACTGACATAATTAAGGGCTTGCGTGGAAACTGGTTTGAGGCCTATCCCACAGCAGAAGCACAAGTCAGAAATTCTCTCGAATCTGGGGCAAAACTGCGAGTCCCGGACGGAGGAGAAATCCTCATCGCCCGGGGGACCCGGCCAGAATCATAGAGGGAAATACTCCCGTCTCTATGTAGTTGGATGCAGTTTTGGCGTACGTGCCCGTGAGGGGGTGGCACAAACTTAGCGGTCGTTGATTCGGCCGCTATGCATTAAGTCCACCAAGCTCAACCCTCTGAGGTCCCCACTCGAGAACCATCCCCCATCCATCATCACCCATCATCTCGGCACCATCGGAGCGGGGAAACAACAGGAAACTGGACGGGACCGCTCTTCTCATATCGTATTCAAGTCCTACCCTAGACTCTACCTCCTTTGTCACTTCTGACATCACTTTTTTCACATATAACAAAAATAATTGCACATTTTTTACAGAAGAAGAAGAAAACGCAAGAAAGAAGAAAGAAGACGATGGAGGCCCTCCTCAAGAGGGTTTCCCTACGGACCATCAGCGTAAAGAAGACCCCCGAGAAGAAGACCGTGTGCGAATCCTTATTTGCAAATTCACGGATCGCACTCATCAAGCTCATCGACATTCCAAATGGTTTCATCGCTATATGCGGTGAGACCAAGGACATAGACCAGCTCCTATCTGATGAAGGGGCCGAAGTGCTAAGGGAAATGAACTTGGAAGCTAAAACCCCACCACAGGAGTGTCATCTGCCGAAAGGTGGAGAGTTGGGTAGGTGGGAACTCCCCCGCAGATCTGAAAGATGGAATCGAAAAGAATCACACATGGGCAAAGATAAGGGAAGTGATCAAATTCCGTGATCACACCCACGTCTTTAAGGTGTCCTTCCAGACCCCCGAAATGGGCCACAAGGCGGCAACGAAGGTACTCCTCATTTTCAACATGAGGATCCCAGGAACCAACATCGAACACGAAAAATACCACAGTATCCAAATGTGTTTCGTATGCTATGCGTTAGAAAACCACACAACCGTCAATTGCCCCCCAAAAGGAACAGTTTGGTGCAGCGAATGCGCCACGCAGGGTCATCGATATGACGCCTGCAATAGCACTACCAAAAATTGCATGAACTGTAAAGGACCCCATCGAACGATGGCCCTTAACTGCCCTAAGAGAAAGGAGATCATTAAAAAAATGGAAGAAGAAGAAAAGAAAAAGAAAACCAATACCTATGCAAGCACTGTGAAGAGAAGTGAAGGGATGGCCTCAGCAATGGCAACCCCCTCACCGATGGTCTTCACAAATGACCTAAGTGCTAAAATTTTGATATGCATAACACACGCAAACGTGGCAAATGCGGTAAGACCTGGATGCTACAACCGGGTCTTAAACGCATTATTAAAAGCTAATAACCTGCCATCCGCCATCGTGCCCGATGACCCAGAATGCTCCAGGGCATTCAAGGACAGCGTGATCAGAAACAGCAGCAACGAATAAAAAGCCACTGGGCTGAAAGAGGTCATTGAATCTCCCACATCGGAGGAATCCGAAGAAGAGGATGAGAACAATGACAACGAGGAACAAGAATCCACATCTTCGGATAGTGACGAGGGCCCATGCACTCGCACACGAGCGACGAAGAGTCGGTCAAAGACTCCTAGTCCTCTCCCAAAGAACGAAAAGCCTGGGCACTCCAGACCCGCCCCACAAGCCAAGAAAAGCAAAAAGACGAAGAAGAAACACAAATAAATACATCTCACAATGGAACGGAACTCACTAAAAATCATGGAAATTAACACCAACGGCTGGACAGCAAAAATAACTCTCTACGGAAATTTGTTCAGGGAAATTGATGCAGATGTCATCTTGATTTCTGAGCATGGGATTGACACTCGTAGCTCCAAAATGAAGATCTGGAACTACGACGTGCTAATCACGAATTACTCTCAAGAGCGGTACGACGGTGCCGCCATCGCTATCAAAAGAGGGATCAAGTATAAACCAATAAGAAACTTGGAAGAATCCTATCTTTCAATCGAGGTCGAACTCGATATAGGAAAGCTGGTCATCGCCACCGGGTACCAACCGCGGAGACGGGAATATTTACCAATCCATTCTCTCTCTGGCCTATTTGGCAGAAGGACCCCCACCATATTATTGGGAGACTTTAATGCCAGATGTCGGGAGTCTGGGTACAGGAACTTCAATGGAAATGGATGGTGCCTGGACACTATGATGGACCGAAATATGGTCCATAGAATAGGCCCGGACTTCCCAACCTATACTCGAGGAAGAAGTGCCACAAAACCAGACATTTGTCTGGCTAATCGTCAGCTGCCGTTCAATTACTACATGGAACCAGTCCAGGTACCATGTAGTGATCATATAGGGATCCTACTTACCATCAACAGGAACCCTATACAAGTCCCAGCTCCAGTCAGAAAAGACTAAAGGAGAGCAAACTGGGCACGGTACGCGGGTCTCCTCGAGGCCTATCGCCCACCAAATCTGGACGAGGCAATTCTCGAGGAGATAGACGAGGCACTCGACGACCTCAACGAACATCTTATGAATGCAGATAGGGCTTGCATCCCCAAGACCCAGTATAAAACCATCTCCTCATACAGGTATACTGGGTACATGAAAGAACTCTACAGATAATTGAGAGTCATCTACGAGTTAAACATCAGAAATGCATCAGTTGACTCGCTACAACGAAGTAGAGAGATCAAGGAAGAGCTCAACCAGTTGATCCTCGAACAACAACAGAGACAATGGGACGATGCGCTCGAGAGCCTCGATCAAGATGCATCTCCCAAGGACTTTTGGAACAAAGTCAAAAGTCTCAGAGGATCATCTGGAAAAAAGAAGAAAATGGAAATCCAAAAAGAAGATGGATCCATTGAAACGGAAGAAAGGAACATCGAAGTAATACTCCGGCGTTATTGGGAAAGGCACCAGCCAACATCATCGAAGGAATGAGACGTATTTTCAACGCATGTCTGAATACAGGGTACTTTCCAGATGCTTACAAGACGACAAAGATGATCTTCTTGCCCAAGCACGGAAAGGACCCAACGTTGAGAGAGAACTACCGCCCAATTTCACTCCTGGAATTTGGCGGGAAACTCTTTGAGAAGACCCTCAACGGGAGACTGGTGTATCACCTGGAAGAAAACTTCCTCTACAACCCATGTCAATTCGGGTTTAGAAAGAAGCGAAGTACGGAAATGGCAATTAATGTCATAACGGAAAAGCTTTCCCAAGCCAAACGGGACAGGAGTTATGTGGATATCGTTTGTCGGGATGTATCAAAGGCGTTGGATTAAGTGTGGCAGCGGGGCATGCAGTATAAGATCTTACGGCTGGGTCTAAGTGAAAACTTAGAAAGAACTCTCTGTGACTATGTCTTGGAGAGAGCGGCGTATGTCAGTCTAGGGTGCACGGACGGACCAAAGTTTCCGCTCACTGCGGGCCTCCCGCATGGGAGTGTCTGTCGCCTACCCTTTACTCGATATACACCACGGACGTCCCAGCCCCTGTGTACCCCTCTTCCCTCAATATTCAGTACGCCGATGATTTCAGCCAGATAATCGTATCTCCATGGAGGAATGCGCCGTGGCAAGCTCGCATGACAGCGATGGAAATCGCGAACCTGAACAACTACGAGGCTCAGTGGAAGATAAGAACAAACCAAGAGAAATTCAAGGTGGTCCCCGTTGGACGCACCCTAAGGGCAGACGTGCGCGTGGGGGATACGCAATACCCCTCCCCTAACGAATGCAATGTACTCGGTATGAAAGTCACCTCAACCGGGTACAAGAAGCACGTCGAAGAAAGAATTTCTCGAGCCTCGGCCGCTCTCAGAACTCTATATACATTTAGAAATCTACGTGAAATCAACGAGAAGAAGATCTACAATGCCCTTGTAAGATCTACGTTACTTTACCCCGCATCCACCCTCTCATGTGTCTCAAAAGCACAAAAGAGGCGACTTCAAGTTGTGCAAAATAAATGCATGTACCTAATCACGGGTACATGCAGGCAAGAAAGAAGACGGCAAGAAGAACTGCACAGAGAGGCGGGGATAATTCCCATTAACAAAGTCATAGAAGAACGGACCCGGAAAATGCAGGATCTAGTTAATCGGGAACTGAGGGATGAAATCACCCAGATGATTAACCAGAACAGAAGAGCTGACTGTCGCCCCAGATTCCCCAGCTCCGCCAACCGAGTGGCTGGCGGAGACGAAGTGCCGTTCCATTCATAATGTGATGTAAAACCTGTAAAGAAAAGAAACAAACCGAACAAGACAAGAAAGTCAAACTACGACAACAACCCACCGATGAAGACACCTTTAAACCAAGACTACGAAAAATAACCCGATTTCGACAAAAAATCACCAACTAGAAGAAACAAGAACACTAAAAAGCACACGCACACAAAAAATACCAATAGATTAATCACGCACTTAAACGTATTAAAAAACACATACAAAATAAGCAATGCATAACATACACCCAATAAACTAAATATTATTAAGACAAATGGCTTGAACGCCATAAATGATTATTTATAATTATTAAAAATCTACAGTAACAACAAAGAAAACACGCAACCAATAAAATAATAAAAGTGATAGGTCTGTTCACCAGACTCTAGGCATCTATTTGCACCCTACTACACTTCTTTCTCTTTTCTTCACTTGTCTATTTTCTCTATCTATCCACACACCCTATCGTCCTTCCTTACATGCACCCACTTTAATTGAATCAGAATCAGAACCACTGCTAAACATCCGGACACACTCCATGTCTAGGGCTGCTTCTCTTCTAAGGTAATTGGAGCACTAACAACTTTGCCCAAGAACACTGCCATGAACTCAAAATCATGCCAAAACGTGCTTCATCACAGACTTTTGCAACAGTTCAGGACCAATTTTGGCATGATAACTGTATTTTCAGCATCATGACGCACCTTGTAATAAAGCAAAAACAATAACAAACTTCTTGGTTGAAAATAGCATCGAACCTTTAGGATAATGGCCGAGAATTTGCCGGAACGTTTAACCCAATAGAAAATTTGTGGGAGATAATCAATTTAGCAGTTGATAAACAGAAGCGATTCAATTGTGACCAGTTGCGGATGCTTAATGAACAGAAATGGCGCAATATCAGTCAAGAAATCATCAAAAATCTGCGTTTCCAGCATGATAAAACGAATTAAAGCAGTCAGTGAAAACAAGGGACATCATTGGAAATATTGACTGCGCGCACCAATTGACTGTATCTATTAATAAAATGGGTTTGGGCTGTAATTTTTTGTATATTTCACCTTCGAATTATCATACCAACATAGTAAAAGAAAATTACAGGTTCTATTAATTAGTGCTATTAATGATCCATAACACTATATTTTTGGAATGCAATTTTTTAGACCAAGAGTAAATTATTTGGAGACAAGCCATGGCTTGGCCAGGTGGAGGAGCTTGCGCTTTCTGCTGTTGCATCCTCCCCCAAATGGGCCTGCACACGCTTTTTGTGATATATCCTTCATTCATTCATTCACTAATCACCCTTACTTTGCAGGACATGACAGAAGCAACGCCTGTGAACACAACTAGATCTCAATGGTAGCCCCAGCAAAGAATCTACTGCGTCAAACATTACTACAAGACAGCCTCGTTCAAGAAAGTGCAGGACACTTTCGTGCGTCAGTTCGAATGTGAAAAAGCCCCCTCCAAGATCATAATTCAGGACTGGGTTGACCACTTCGGGAATTATGGGACATTTTCCATGACTAGATCAGAGGCAGAACGCTGCTTTTCAACACTGAAAAGAATAACAACTTTTCTAAAGAGCAAAATGAATTCTGAAAAAATCCTAAGTAGTCATAGAGAGATTAAAGAGAAAATAATTAATCTTTTCACGCAAATTTAAACAAGAAGAATGAATTTCGTTTTTAAATGAATGGATCAAGCTTGAATTGTAACAATTTAGGCTATTAGTAAGTAAAGAATGTTTGATTTTGTTATGTTTAGGATTTTATCAAGTTTATCTATAAATTTTCTCTTTATATGTTTATTTCCTTTTACACAATATTAAAACAATGCTAAAAAAAATTATGATGCAGCACCCCCACCAATTTTAGCTACGAGCAGCCACTGTTCGCCGCTCCTCTTGTTTTCTTATATAAAAAAACAAGCCGCTGTTCTCTTCCTTAACAGGAAGAGCTTGTTTCCACAGGCACTCCTTCGGCGTGTGGCCTACGGCCTTATTTGCTAATCTTAACCGCCTTTTTTAATCCCCTTTATAGACTCTTTATTTTAACACTCTGAACAACCTTTTTTCTTGTTGTTGTTGTTGTTGTTGTTGTTGTTGTTCTTCTTCTTCTTCTTCTTCTTCTTCTTCTTCTTCTTCTTCTTCTTCTTCTTCTTTTTCAGTCTGTGTCTTACGGCCTAGCATGATTCTTTTTATTTCTCCATCTAAATTTGCCCTAATAATTCCATGCCAAAATTTTAATAAATTTTCTGAACTTCACCATTTCTAATTCTATTAGTTTTTAAAAAATCACAAAAATTCGAAATTTATATTTATTTCTGAACTTCACCATTTTTTTTCTATTATAAAGGAATTATTAGAAATAACTTTGATACCAAATTGAAATCTACTTAGGTGACAACCGAAATAAAAGAAAAAATCTTATTCAAACCTTCAAAAAATCTCGTTCTTAAAATATAGGGTTATGGATGTAGTAGTCTCAAAACCTTTGGCCATTACTGTACACAAGCAAGGCGGTTGGATCTTACTTTAAATTCGCTGATCCAACGAGGACGGCAGAATTTTCCTAGGATTTCTTTCAGCATGAGGTACCCTACTGGCCCAATGCAGGTTGGTAGCTAGGGGTCGTCAGCGAAAGTAATCGACACTAGATTTTTTTCCCGCGTCTAGGATCGAACACGAGACATTTTGCTGGTTTTCTGGATACACAGGGATTGCGGGAGATGAGGGAATCGATCATAGCACCAAGAACTTCTCAAAGACTCGGTGACCGGACCAGTGCTTCGCTCTTCCTAAAACTGATTAGAGGGCAGGAATCAGGGCTACCATTCGGCTGACGAAACTTAAAGCTGCTTGCCATCGCCCCGCGACTGCTCCCTTGGCCCTACCCCCAAAATGCCCTGATGGCTGCAGGTTGACTTCTGCCGTCTTCGAATCGGAGACTTTCCCCGTTCACTTTAGGCTTATTCATCCTTTTATCAAAGCCTATTTTCACCCGTTTTAACTCTGGACGGATTCGTGCACATCTGATTGAGGTATAATAGAATTTTTGCAGGAGTTAGGACAGGGGTATAACCCTTCCACTGTATATACTCTTTAGGTGTTCGTCGAATTCTCCGGTGCCGGAATATACTTCTTTTTTTTTTGCTTTCATTGATTGTTTTGGTTTAGGTTTGTGTCTTTTTTTATTTATTGTTATTTTATATGGCGAGTTATTATTTAATGTAGCCTAAGAATTAGGCTGAAAGTTTTTCGGCGACCAGTCCTTCGGGAAGGGTCGCCAGCAAAACGATATTGAAAATGCTTGCTTGCTTTGGGGTAGTCCATCGAGGTCGATGATGACAGATGCCCTCATCTTGAGGGCATCAAACCTGCACTAGGTTTAAACGGGTAGTAATGTGTGCAGTCTTCGGACCGATATCTTGATCGAGGGGACAAAGATCCTGGTGGCAAGAGAGGCTCGAGGCGACCAAGCTTTATTCTCGCTTGCAGGGGGCTACCGAGAACCAGTCTCCTGGTGCTTGCCTATAGGCACTATCGATCGTGGTTTGTGATCGAGGTATCCTGGCTCCTAGCCTTTGCCTAAAAAGGCCGAACCAACAAGGCAGTGGGGGGGGGGCATTAGAGGGGCAGTGTCTGGTAGGCGCCTGGGCGTGTCCATACACCGGTGGGCCTGCACGCCGTATATCTGGGGCCCACTGCTGCTCCGAGCCCCCCGCTGATAAGTAAACATCGGTAGTTGTTTTTTTTAGATGAAGCTGCTGTTGTTTTTCTTGAATTGGCTCGTGAAATAGCCAAGTCAGATTTAGGTTTTTGTATTAATATCTAATGCAATGTATTCTTAATTTGTGAGTTAATAATTAATAATTATATATGCAGAAAGATGCTTATATTATGGACAGACAAATTTACAAGTTGGAATGTAATTAGGGGAAGGGGGCGGTATGGAGCTTTGACATTTTTGACCTGAGGCCAGACGAATTGCCCACCGGAAGTATTAAAGTTTGGAATTTCCTTCATAACAGCTGATTCTATTGGGTGCCTATGTATATAGTTGTTGGAATTATAAATTATATTTGCATTATCAATGTCAATTGAATGGTTTTCATTTGACATGTGAAGGAACAGGCTAGATGATAAGCTTCCACGACGCATGTCGCATTTGTGTTCCTTAATTTCCTTGGAAAATCTGCAGCTTTCGCCAATATATCTTGATCGCAAATTTTACAAGGAATATTATAAAACGCTCTGTTCTTTATCGCTAGATCTATTATTAGACAGACTATTTCGGATCGTTTTGTCGTATTGAAAGGCATCGTTACTGTTGTTGGCTCCTGCTAGCTTTTTAAAATTAATTAATTGGGGCGAGTATGGGAATATAATCTAATAGGAATATAATCTAATTTTGATTACATACTTTTTCCTTAGGATTAGCTGGTCAGTAAAAGTTGGTTCTGGTTTTATAAAGACATTTTTCTATGAACCATAGATGATATTGTAGCTCAATGAATGTTTGGATGATCGTGTTAATTTCATCCTGCAGAAAACAAGCATCACATATGCGATATGCTCTCAGCTTCTTCCCTTTTCCCGAGATCATATCGCATATGTGATCCTTGTTTGCTGCAGGATGAAATTAACATGATCATCCAAACATTCATTGAGCTGAAATATAATAAACACCCTGTTTTTTATACTCGTAGCTAGATCTATTTTTAGACAGACTATTTCGGATCTTTTTTTCGCATTGAAAGGCAACATTAATGTTGTTGGTCCTCTTCTAGATTAATTCACCAGTTGTATTTATCGAATCCTCATTTTTACAAGGTGTTTTTTTTTACATGTCCTACGTTTGAAGTTTAATCAAATCAAGAATAATTTTGTGATCAGCATAAAACTTTCAGAAATCGTTGGTAATAGTTGCAAATTCTTTGTTCTTAAATGGCTAATTGATTGATTTATTATTTTAGAAGTTATGCTAGTTTTAGTAAATTGGTTATTTTTTTTTGCTAGAAATGGAAAGCGTAAAAAGTTTTGTTAAAAAAAAAATGATTTTTGGAATGTTCGATTCTTAGCAAAATTTTCGCGAAAATTGTGAAGTAAGAAATTTATTAGCACCATAGTCATTCGTAGACTAATTGGAGAAAATTTCCAGAAATAAAATCATTATTAAGAAATTTTGGACGAAAAAAAAATTGTTGAAACATTCTTCAGGTGCAACTGTTCAGTAGTTTCAACACAACGACGGATGAGACGTGAAGGAGCTCAAGACGTACCATCACGACGAGCGCTGTGCAGACTAATTAAAAAAAATCGATTCATCCGTAGTGTACAAGATGGACGAAAAGAGCGGGTTGGCAGAAAAGGCGTAGAACAACATAAAATTGAATAGTTGCGTCAAAACGTCGAACAGTCGCCGCAGAAATTATTGAAAAGAAGATCAGAACAAGAAGGATTGTAAAAATGTGCAACATACAATGTAATGAAGAAAAAACTGAAACTTAAGCCATACAAGATTCAGATTGTGCAAAAATGAGAAGACAACGATTTCGTGAAAAGAAAATCGTATGCAGAAGAATTTAGACAAAAATTTGAGGAAGTTGATGTACCGCCAGTGATAATGTATGGCGAAATGCACTTTCATCACAGCGGATACAATAATAAGCAGAACAACAAAATATGGTGGGATCACAACTCAGAAGATATACACCAGAAAGCGCTGCATCCGGCAAAATCACTGTGTGGTGTGCGATAACACCTCAGGAGATCCTTGGGCCTTATTTTGATGAAAATGAAAATGGAAATTCAGTCACTGTGAATGGCAAAAGATACCGACACATGATTGAAAAATATTTTTTACCGAGCTTTCGAAGGCTTCGAAATAGACGACAACTGTTTTTTCAGCAAGATGGTGCAACATCACATACAACGAATGAAATAATGCAGTTGTTACGAAGAAACTTCACAGAAAAAAAATCATTTCTCGAAACTGTGAATTTAAGTGTCCTCCAAGATCCCCAGATCTAACACCTTTAGATTTTTTTATGGGGATATTTAAAAGATCGTGTTTACCGTAATAATCCTAGAAGTATCCAACAACTAAAAAATAATATCGCTGAAGAAATTAATAACATCGATGAAGAACTTTTGAAAAAAAGTGATGAGAGCAGCTTCGTCACGGTAAATGAATGTTATAAGAAAGAATGGTCAGCATTTGAAAAGAAGAATCTTTAAATAACTAAATCATTTATATTTATTCATATGTATCCATCTTACTAATATTGGATAAGATTCGTTTTAACACAATTACGATTTTTACATTTTCAAAGACATAGACGTTTTTAATTCTTAAAATTATGCTCGCCGATGTCATTTTCAACTTCCGGAACTTAATAATAACGTTGTTATTCACTTTTTGAAAATATATTTTTACTTTGCGAAATTTTAATCTTTCTGTGCCATTTGCCCTATTTCTTTTAAGTTTTGGCCTGACTAGTTAGCGAATCGCAGGCTTTGTTATATCTGCACGCGATTTGCGCATGCGTCTTCTGGCGATTAACCAATAGCATTCTTTGTTATATTTTCGTATATGTCGGACGATTCGCGGATGTCCGTGTTTTCGGTTCATATGATATGATGGCGGTTGATGACTGTTCTAGGTCGTAATACCAACCAATACGAGAAGTTTTGATGTCAATTGTCAGGCATAAGAAATAGATAGGGTTCACAGTGTAATCCAGCGAGATATTACATTCCCTACATGACAGAGTATTTGTAAATTTAGACAGGATTAAAATTTATTTTACTGTTTAAGGGCACGTGGCTTTCTAATGCCCACATTCGACCAAGTATCAGCATGAATTTCAAGACGAATGAGGCGAGTTTTTTCCCAAATTTCTATTTGATTTGATTAAGTTAGGTTAGGTAAAGGTCTGGTTCTGGATCTTTTAAATGATTTTAACAATGTGTTTTTCCTATGCAGTTTTGTGTGTAATTTTCAGATCTGAAACTCGATTTTGCTGGGAATACATAATATTCCTCTTATGGACTTTAAGTCGATTATGGAAAGGGTATGCATTTCCGGGGAAAACGAATGTCAGATCTGAAAAGTACACATAAAACTGCATAAGAAAAACACATTTTTAAATTAATTTTAAAATATGTGTTAAAACGAATCTTTACCCTAATATTTTGTTTTGTTTCTTTTCTAGATGTATTATGAATATAGTTGATTAAATCCTATAAAAAAAGGACAGTTTGAATATACCTTACTATGCATTACAGATTGCTTTATCAAATGGCTGAATTTCGAAGTTAGCACTGTTTGCGGTTACATTGACCCCCTAGAAGCCACTGAGCGAAGCATTATTTCTATAGTTTCTATACAATCTCCTGCGTGTGACATGGCGGAACTTCTTTGTGTTTACTGCTAATTTTTACTTCTTTTCCGCATTATCCAGCATTTTCAAGCATCTCCAAGCAATCCCAATGAACCCAGATGTTTATGCACGCATGGCCATCAATTGTACCACGGACGATAATAAGGTGTCTGCGGCCATCTTGATTTGATTGCAAACGTTGGTTTAAACAAACTTATGAGGCTTGTGTTAACGCATTGCGCAGCGGTTAACAGAGATTTACATGCACTTTGACAGCGCAAATATCGCTGTGGTGAATAATTATTATTATAGTATCCACGTGCGATTACACAAATAAAATATCTAATATAGTAATATGAAATAGACATGAGTTCGTCTTGTAAAATATCTACATATATTTTATATTTATAGAGCAGAAATTCTTTAAATTTAACAGTATAACGACTGAAGATGACCAATGTGGTTGAAAGGAGCCTCGAGCGAATAATAAATAATGATTTAAAATGATATTTTTGGTCCCCACTCTTTTAAGGGATTATCATTTATGTAAGTTATCAAGAAACTAAAAAATGCCTCTTCTGCTGTCGAATATAACGATTACTATATCTAACATGGCCTCTTTATAATATATATATATATATATATATATATATATATATATATATATATATATATATATATATATATATATATATATATATATATATATATATATTTCTGATGAAATGCACTGGATAGATCAATAATGCTAAAATAGTGATTTTTAGCGATATTTGCAAATACATCTTCAATCCTTGGTAGCGGATAAGCACCCAAAGGGGTGTACTTATTTATCGTTCTAGGAAAGTCTATGTCGTAGAATGACTCCCGACGATACCATATATATACTATTTGTTGGGGGAACTTCCTTAATTATCTCTAGAGTGCGTTTTACTGTCTGGCGGCCGGTATTATGTATCTTCAAAATGCTTAAGAAGTGGAACTGAGCTCAAGGATAATAATATTGCTATCATTAATAAAATAGAGTTTTATTAATAATAACTATCAGCAAACACAAAAACGGAAAATATTGACAAACAGAATGGAAAGGGTCGTGGAGACTCGGGCTAATCCAAGGATTTAAGGGATCAAAAAAGGTAAAACAAATATGGAGTTAAAGAGATGGGATGGTTCGATAAACCATTTAAAGCACAGGATAGAATTGACAAATAAGGGATCAGTACTCAAAAGGTGACGCTTGGCTTACGTAACTTCATTAGGGTGCAGTGGAAGGTACTTGAAGGAATATTCGGTCCGCTGGCGAGTTCCAGCCGAAGGGGGGGGATAAAAGGATCCTGACGTGGCGTCTTGGAAAGGAGAACCGTTACTCGACGAACGGCTTGACGAACAATGGCTGTTCTAGGTTGTTCTCTTCTGAACAAAGGGGGGGGATGAGAACCGTCTCTTGTCTACGGGCTCAAGAACAATGGCTGTTCTAATGTTGTTCTCCTTTGAACAACAGGGGGGGTGAGAACCGTTTCTTGGCGAAGGGCTCAAAACGAACAATGGCTGTTCTAATGTTGTTCTCCTTGAACAACAGGGGGGGATGAGAACCGTTTCTTGGCGAAGGGCTCAAAACGAACAATGGCTGTTCTAATGCTGTTCTCCTTGAACAACAGGGGGGGGGATGAGAACCGTTTCTTGGCGAAGGGCTCAAAACGAACAATGGCTGTTCTAATGTTGTTCTCCCTTGAACAACAGGGGGGGGCAAGCCTTGGGGACTTGACGTCGGAAAGGTTAGAACCTTTGGCACTCAAGGAATATTGTCCTCCTTCTGGACAAGTGATGGTGAATCTCGAGGTCGAGGTCCCTTGGCGCACAAAGGGAGAGAGGGTCGTGGTGATGTTTCGCGACGAAAATCTGGATCTCCAATCTGATCTTAGTGGTAAAGTTTCCATATAAATAGCCAGGACATCTCCTTGGCGTGGGGGAGAATGGGGTGGAAGCTTCGAGGGAACGCACAGCTGGGCCGGAGAAAAATGCCTTATCTGTCCATAAGCCTAACTCGATCAGGCGAGGTCGGCGTATGGGGGCGAACGGGGGGGACGATAACCTCCTTGTTTAAACATTGACGTCCGGTAGCTGTTGATAAGACTCCAAGCCTCGAATCGAAGATGCACGTGGGCCTCCTCGAGGTTTTAACTAATATGGGATAGGAGTTGAATTTAACACAGATTCAACTCGTTCTATCACACCCCTCCATTCCAGGGGAAGTTGTCACTTCGAAAAAAAAGAGAGAAGGGACAACGATAGAGCTCCGTTGTAGGGAACTCGTTTTCTTGTACCAACCGTATCTTCCTGCACCTAACTATTATTACCTCAATACATGATTATTTTGATCTTTAGATTACAGGGGAAAATACCCTTTAATACAACTAAAAAAAAAAGGCATGGAACAATGAAATGATATAAACTTAGTACATACGGGACAAAATAATTTATACGTAAATTAATAAGAACAAATATATATACATCAAAAAAAAATTAGACATTGAGCGTTACAAAATTCAGACATATACATTAATTAATTATATTACAAAAGAATCTTAAATTAAGTCGTACAAGACGGTATATACCTACATGGAGATACTAATCCTATGAATACAATTGTTCTACGCTATTCGGTAACGCATTCCTACTGAGTGCGTCAGCGACCTGGTTATCGGATCTTTTTGATATAATTTATTTTAAACCGATACTCTTGCAAGAGTAAACTCCAGCGCATGATGCGGCCGTTTGAGTGTCTCAAATTCCTAATATAGGCTAACGGACGGTGGTCGGTTCCTATTTGAAAATCTTTACATATCAAGTACAGCTTGAATTTGTCTATGACCCAGATAATTGATAGAGCTATCTTTTCTCTAGTGGCATATCTCTTTCCGCGTGGTAATAATTGACGACTAGCATATGCAACTGGATGACTCGTTCTGTCATCCACGTATTGAAGAAGTACACCTCCAATGCCCTCGTTGATCACGTCGGTCTTAACCCCAAAGGATTTTTCCGGGTTGGGCAACTTAAAAATGGGGGCAGAAATGAACTTACTTTTGAGCTGATTAAAATGGGAAACAGCGACATCATTCCAACGTAAACGATCGGAGAAATTCTTTTCCTGAAGGGGGCATAGGGGGGCCAAAATTGCAGCGAAATTCGGAACAAATCGCTGATAGGGAGAAGCTGATCCTAGGATCGATCTCAATGGCTTCTTTGTAATCGGGAGGGGCATGTCGGCGATTGCCTTAATCTTGTTCTCGTGGGGACCTGACTTGCTTTGTCCTATTTTGAAACCCAAATATTTGATGGTTTCGTGGGCAAACTGGCATTTGCTGGGGCCAATGGTGAGGCCATTTTCGCGCAGTTGCTCGAAAAGAGCTAATAGGGTGGATAAATGGTGATTCCATTTAATTAGTTCTTGGAGCTGACTCTTCTGACGTGGTGTCAGCTGCGCGTCACTATCCAGGTCAGAGGGTTCCAAAGACTCGCCTGGTAGGGAAGGAGGAGGGTAATCGGCATCAGGTTGGATGCACACTGTCTGGATTACATTAAGGGACTCCGCGGGGCAATCCTCTTCAAGCGCCGATGCTTCGTCCAGTTCTACGAAGGTATCTCCATGGGCGCGTTGGGGGTTCTTTTTTTCTTGGGGTCCAGGGACAGTCTCCGTGTCCTTGTCTGGGGCCTTATCACCTAAGGGTGTTAGTGATTCACACTCCTCATTTTCCGTCCTAAAGTCCTGGTTAGGGGTCTCCGAGAAATCGGACGGTATCGGGGTTCTGATGGGGACGGGCTCCTGGGCTTCTTTCTTATCTCGGCCTTGAGGAAGGGCGGCCTGAAACACAGGGTCGAAACTTACTTGGGGGCTCTGTCCTATAAGTACGGAACAGAATTTTATGGGTGCTACAATGACTTCAGCCCAGCCATTATAATATTGACACTGCAGGTAACATCTAGCGACGGGGAATCGGTTCGCCCGCCCAAGTTGGTCATGTACCACCGCAAATTTTTCGTGGTTAGAGGCCACTGGGAGGAGTTCGTCGGACACGATGAAGCATGTACATCCTGTGTCCCTGACGAGAGTCAATACTCGACAGCTGTCCACGCTGCCCTACTCATATTTCAAAGTTCCCGATGAACTTTTACCAAAAACAAAATTTACCTGGTGGCCTGACGGAGGGGGAGAAGTTTCTGCTTGGGTCTGCACCACCGGGGGAGCCGGGGTTGCATTAATCTGGTGAACTTGGTGGGCTGGTCCGCTTTTAAGCCTAGAATTTTGGGGGCAATTCCAGCTCATGTGGTTTTCTACTCCACAGGTGAAGCATATGGTTGGTCGCTTCGGGAAGAGAAATGGAGGAGAAGTCTTAACGGGAGGTTTGGAGTCCCGTTGTTGGTTTTGGGGAAAGAAGTTTTGGGGTTTTACGGGGCTCGGAAACTTTGTCAGCTTTCCTGGGAAGGGGCGCGAATCCGTCCTTCTTCTCGTTGCATTACTCTTCCCCGTTCCTCTCTTTCTCTTTCTTTCTCTACCTGTTTTCTTTGAACTTCTGCTTTAATCCGAGCTAATTCAATCTGAAGCTCAGCTTGTCTTATCCGTTCCTCTCTTTCTCTTCTTTGCTCCTCTTAAATGTACTTAATTAGTTCTTTTCCGGAAAGTCCGCAGGACTCTCCTTGCGCTTTAAAGATTTCGAACGGAGTCATCTTTGCACTTGGGGGCGCACTAGTCAACCAACTAAAATTCCTCGCAACAAGAATTATGCCTCTATAGAATTAGCCTACCTAAATATGGGCACTGACCTATTCGTACTTGGTTTCTCAATCTAAATAACCACTGACTAAAATCACAAAAAAAAACAAACAAATTATTATAACCGTTCCTTGAGCTACTCCAGCTTCTTAAGTTTAAAAAAAAAAGGGGATAGCAATCGTTAAAACAAAAGGGAACTACTATATTCTATTATTATAACGAATAACACTATGCTTTACTCGACTGAGACCAGTGTTTGCAAAGATATAGCGTTAAACCTTACACACCTGATACCAAATTAAATAGTATATATATATATATATGTCGTAGAATGACTCCCGACGATACCATATATATACTATTTGTTGGGGGAACTTCCTTAATTATCTCTAGAGTGCGTTTTACTGTCTGGCGGCCGGTATTATGTATCTTCAAAATGCTTAAGAAGTGGAACTGAGCTCAAGGATAATAATATTGCTATCATTAATAAAATAGAGTTTTATTAATAATAACTATCAGCAAACACAAAAACGGAAAATATTGACAAACAGAATGGAAAGGGTCGTGGAGACTCGGGCTAATCCAAGGATTTAAGGGATCAAAAAAGGTAAAACAAATATGGAGTTAAAGAGATGGGATGGTTCGATAAACCATTTAAAGCACAGGATAGAATTGACAAATAAGGGATCAGTACTCAAAAGGTGACGCTTGGCTTACGTAACTTCATTAGGGTGCAGTGGAAGGTACTTGAAGGAATATTCGGTCCGCTGGCGAGTTCCAGCCGAAGGGGGGGGATAAAAGGATCCTGACGTGGCGTCTTGGAAAGGAGAACCGTTACTCGACGAACGGCTTGACGAACAATGGCTGTTCTAGGTTGTTCTCTTCTGAACAAAGGGGGGGGGATGAGAACCGTCTCTTGTCTACGGGCTCAAGAACAATGGCTGTTCTAATGTTGTTCTCCTTTGAACAACAGAGGGGGTGAGAACCGTTTCTTGGCGAAGGGCTCAAAACGAACAATGGCCGTTCTAATGTTGTTCTCCTTGAACAACAGGGGGGGATGAGAACCGTTTCTTGGCGAAGGGCTCAAAACGAACAATGGCTGTTCTAATGTTGTTCTCCCTTGAACAACAGGGGGGGGATGAGAACCGTTTCTTGGCGAAGGGCTCAAAACGAACAATGGCTGTTCTAATGCTGTTCTCCTTGAACAACAGGGGGGGGGGGGATGAGAACCGTTTCTTGGCGAAGGGCTCAAAACGAACAATGGCTGTTATAATGCTGTTCTCCTTGAACAACAGGGGGGGGATGAGAACCGTTTCTTGGCGAAGGGCTCAAAACGAACAATGGCTGTTCTAATGTTGTTCTCCCTTGAACAACAGGGGGGGGGGGAGCCTTGGGGACTTGACGTCGGAAAGGCTAGAACCTTTGGCACTCAAGGAATATTGTCCTCCTTCTGGACAAGTGATGGTGAATCTCGAGGTCGAGGTCCCTTGGCGCACAAAGGGAGAGAGGGTCGTGGTGATGTTTCGCGACGAAAATCTGGATCTCCAATCTGATCTTAGTGGTAAAGTTTCCATATAAATAGCCAGGACATCTCCTTGGCGTGGGGGAGAATGGGGTGGAAGCTTCGAGGGAACGCACAGCTGGGCCGGAGAAAAATGCCTTATCTGTCCATAAGCCTAACTCGATCAGGCGAGGTCGGCGTATGGGGGCGAACGGGGGGGACGATAACCTCCTTGTTTAAACATTGACGTCCGGTAGCTGTTGATAAGACTCCTAGCCTCGAATCGAAGATGCACGTGGGCCTCCTCGAGGTTTTAACTAATATGGGATAGGAGTTGAATTTAACACAGATTCAACTCGTTCTATCACAGTCTACTACCATTCGTTTTTTTTCTAATTTGCATTTGATATCACTACCACTTGTGCGCACCAAGAATAATCAGTATGTTCAATAATCCTGCAACGAATTGACATTTAACCTCATTTTTGACCAAATAGGCATCTTCGGAGCTTTAATGGCGAGACTTGGTAGCAATTGAAGTGCCTTCCGAGGATAAGCTTCTGAACAGTTTAACTGGGGCAATCTTTAGTTTAGTCAGTCCACAGTTAAGGATGATTCTGTGCCCCCATAACTTAAGCTGACGCTTTTATGCACTCTAAGAAATGGTAAGCCAATAATAATATTAGTACAAGCATTTCGAAGTACAGTAGCTTCGACAGTCTCATAAGGACGACCATTTATCGAAACGTTAACAATACAGTAACCTTTAAGACTTACTAAGAAGGAAGAAGATGCCATCGAAACAACAGACGATCGTTGGTGAAGTGGAAGATGCATAGCTTATATAAGAACATAAGAAAAGAAGGAGACTGCAAAAGACCATTCATGGCCTACACTTGGCAGCTCCTGTTCCAGTCAACACACAAAAGATTTCTTACCAGAGAAAAGTCATCAACATTGTCACCCTTTACAGGAGTTCGTCAGATCTAATCTACAATATACATAAAATGCATCCAGAGGATTATGTCCATTCATGCAACCGCAAAGTATAATCTCCCCACTCCTTAGAAAAATATATACATATGTACATAAAAAAAAGTCAGTCCCCTCTAGCAGCTTCATCCATATATTTATCTAATCTATTCTTAAAACTACCCAGAGAGGAGGCTTCTATCACATGTCTAGTGAGCCTATTCCATTCATCTACCACACGATTTGTAAACCAATTCCTCCCAATCTCCTTCCTAAACCTATACTTATCAAGCTTAAACCCATTGCTACGTGTCCTGTCATGTTCACTAAGTATAAGAACCTTACCCAGATCCCCTTTATTATATCCTTTTACCCATTTGAAGACTTCAATCAATTCCCCTCTGACTCTTCTCCTTTCCAATGTATGTAGATTTAGTTTTCTGAGCCTTTCACCGTAAGGTAAGTTCCTTAGCCCACCAATCATCTTTGTCATCCTTCTCTGCACAGACTCAAGCAAATCAATATCCTTCCTATAATATGGTGACCAAAATTGTACTGCATAGTCTAGATGAGGCCTAACTAGCGCCAGATACAGTTTTAGAATGACATCAGCACTCTTATTGCTTACACTCCTATTAGTGTTTATATTACTATATATGTGTAGTTCAAGAAACACAAATGGTCAATTTCAGTAAAAAAAAGTCACAAATTTTCGGGGAACAATGAACTACTTTTCCGTCCACGCCTCTCATTATTAAACGACCACCCACGCCGTTTCCCGCTCATTTGTCAAAGTGTCATTTTCGTCCGAAGTTTGTTCGTTACCTATTCAACGTTTTGGTGCTATTTTAACCAACAACGAGAAATGTGTTGCGTTTCTCGAAGCCCATAGGCTATTCAAATCAACACGCGAGTGTCCGAATTGTTCTGCACAATTCGGAATGAACAAAAACTGGGTGTTTCGATGCGATAAATCGTGTATCAACGCTAACGGTAAAATCCAACCCTGTAAATATAAATCAACGGCTCAGAAAGGCACTTTTTTGCTGGGTCGTGCCTTTCCCGACCTTCAAGAGTGATTCCACGAATTTTGGCTTGCTGCCGGTAAACTCTATGAACTTCCACTGTCAATCAGACATTGAACTAAATGAGGAGCTCCGTTCAATTGAACTGGAACAGTAGGCAACAACAAGCCGCTGGTAGCGCAAGTAGAACAAGCGTGGCTCAAAATAGGGAAACAGGACGTTTAGATTTTGACTTACAAACTTTTGAAAAATGCCCAACCTGCCCACATTTGCGAGCTGGCCAAAGTGTTCGGTCATCCTCAGGATGGCGACGACCACCACAATTGTAGCGTGTGTGCTTCATTTTTTTAATATTTTTTGAAACAGCTGCTGTAAGTGGGAAGCTAACTTCCTCACATTCCTCTTCTTTACTAGAAGTCATAGATGTACTAGGAACAGCCGCCACGCTAGCAGGTACATGGCCGGGAGTAACTAAGTATGATTCAGATCTCAGTAATGCTTTCTCTAATGCTCGAGCTTGTTGAGTAGCATCGGTTCATGTAAGCTTTTGGTTTTCAAGGAGTCGAGCAATAATATTAGAAGATTTTAACCCTCGTATGAAGAAATCCCTGATGCTCTCATCAAGGTGGACTGCAGCAGTAACACCCTGAGAGTTGCAATCCACAGTGAGACAATTGAGAGCCTGAAGGTACTGGTCAATTGATTCTTATGGAAGTTAAATTCGAGTAAAAAGCAAATGTCTGGCGTGAATTTCACTGGGAGCCTTAATATAGGCATATGGCAACACTTTATAGCCTTCGAATAATCAACACAGCCCTCTATTACATCCGTAACATGATGACCAATGTACAAGTAGAGTACTTCTAACTTGTGCGGAGAATGACTAGATAATGTAGAAAGGAAGTAGCAGAAATTTCTATACCAAAGCTTCCATAATTTGCCAGCATGAGCATCCTAAGTAGATACAACAAACTTATCAAGTCGTATGAATTTATCCATAATAGTTGATTAAATTGTAATGCATAGTAAAGTATATTCAACCTTTCCCTTTATATATTTTACATCTTGAGCTAGATAGTCTTCGGTCATCTTCAGGATGGCGACGACTACCACAATTGTAGCATGTTTGCTTCATTTTTTAAATATTTATTGAAACGGCTGATCTAAGTGGAAGGCTAACTGATTTTCTCTCGTAAACAAATATAAATCAACTATATTCATTATACATCTAGAAAATAAACAATACAAAATATTAATAACATGAATACATATGAACAAATATAAATGAATAAGTGCAACATATAAATGCAACAAATATAAATGAATAAGTGAAAAATATAAAACAATCATTATAAAAAATAGGTCAAAATCACAATGTAATGCAATTATAATATTTGTCGCCCCCCCTCAAAAAGAATTGCCGCACTATGCGTTCTGGACACACCGCACACTCTACCCTACGCCAGTGCCCTCAAACCGAAACCCTCCCATTCCTCTTACTTCGTCTCGTTTTGACGCGATCAATTTGGTCTTTTACCTTATTTCGTGGTTGCAATTACCTTCTAAGTGTTATAATTCATCGCTACTCGACCGTTACTCGAACCTTCACCTGAGGAGATTTTCTCAATTTGGTGTCTCTTCATCTATTATGGCCACCTGTGGGAGTCAATTCGAATCCTATCAATGGTAAACGCTCATGCCAGTTATTGGCTCTTTTTACATCCACTACCACGAACTAACACACTCAAATCAACGGCGCCGTTAAACGTTTTCACCGACAAGTTTAGGCGTTCTGCTGCAAAACTAGTTTAAGGTACGCATCTTCGTCTTCACTGAAAATTCTTATCTTCCTATGATACACACATGACTTGGTTGGTACATGTGATGGCTAAGATTCGCTCTACCGCACCAAGAGTACCAGCTAATCAGAAACCAGTTGTACCAAAATATATAGCACTTATAATCATGATTTTGTCCGTTGTGGCTCTCCACTTTGACCTTTTGCAACTGATGTACAACGGACCCTTTTTCGTCTTTTCCAGAAGTCCAAAGTTATTGGTCCTTCAGTGCGCCCCAAGCAAGATACTCTATCTTTGAACCACCTTAACGACCATTCATTAACGCTTTTTACACTGAACATCCCTTGTCACTTTTTCCTTCATCTGGTACTTTTAATGGTCCAGATTCCCAACAATATCATTTCTATTCCTCCTTTCCATATCGCCCCTATCTTTCCTGCCCAACTGCTGCCACCTACTCCTCTCCTCCGGGAACCCTCGGCGTCAGCGCTAGGCATTCAGGAGCAAGTCACGACCAAGTTAGTCGCTCTGTCTCCAGCGAGCCAACTTTAGAACGCTCGTATCGCTATTCGTCAATTCGGGAGAACGACGCAATCGCATCGCCGTCATGCTAAGCCACACCTTGAGTTCTAATGTCCCGTCAGCGTCTGAACGCACCGTTTGTCTTAACCAACTCAAAGTCAACCTCCTGGGAAGTTTACACTCTCTGGTCGTTTGGTCAGAAGGCCAAGTCGTTTCCTAGACTAGAAAATATGCATAAACTCTAAGAGAACGACCCCGGTTAATTTTTTGGCAGGCAATGAATAGAAACGTTAGTCTGCTAAATAAAGAAGTAGGAAATAAACTAGCATTTAATAGTTAGACAGCGAATCTTCTTTGTACATAAAAAATATTATTTTTACTGTAAAAAATTAATAACGTTACACAGTCCTAAAATACATTTTTCCTGACAATATTTGGCGTCCACGAACGCGGGCTGGATACAACCTATTTATCACTGTCGACAAAATTGCCCGTCCCATTAAACTGTGCGTTTCTGCTTCCCGTCATAGTTTCAAAAATACTCTGTAAACTAATTGTTCAGGAAATAGTTAACTTATTAATACTTGTTCCAATTTATTCAATTATGTTCTGTATTAATTATTTTTCCAATTTAACTTGAATTCTCTTTATTAATTGCTATTTTATTATATTTATCATTCATATTCCTGGTATTTGAACTGAAATATTACCATCAACCATCACTGTTCTTTGCTTAAATTCATTCCTGCCGCCGATTTCCTTGTTTGTTATTCAATATTTTTTAATTATTTTTGCTATTTGCCATTTTCTGATTCCCGTTTGGATTTTAACATTATATTTTGACCTAGGTAGAGCTTCTAGGCATACAAATTACCCCTCTACAAGAGAGTATCCAAAGCACGACAGATATCTTACCAGGACTGGTATGCAGTTACCTGCCTATTTATAAGGTGTACACAAAGTAAATCGAAATTTCTAAATATAAAGTATAAACAAAGTAAATTGAGTTATGTAATATGTAGACGATTTTAAGGTTTTAATGATCTCCCTTTGTACTTTTGGGGAATTTGTGTCTATGGGATATTTACCCTACTTTTCCCACAATAAATAAAGCGAGGAATAAGAAAAAATGGTGAGGCTGGATTTAGGAAAAGATTACCTATCCTGACACCGGTGAGCTTCTCTCTTTCCGCTGTTATGGCTTGAATTCATAAGGTATCTACTCACAACGCACTCATATATATATATATATATATATATATATATATATATATATATATATATATATATATATATATATATACGGAGGTTCACCCACACAAACAATGATGTAAACAGCATTTATGTGATAAATGTACGCCATATTTAAAACAAGGATGTACGCAATATTTGTTTTAACATGTACGTCTGCTTATTTCATTCATCTAATCCCCATTTTACCGCATAAATTTTTACTCATTTGCCACTCAGCCTGTATTTCCTCTTATCACATAGATGTCATAAGATGAGCCTCCATCCACACTGCGTTAACCTAGACTCAGCAAATATTTTTGGCACTCAAGATGTCTGCGGATGGGGTCAGAAATCTCGTCCAGACTATTCATCTGCAGTTGATTTCTTTGACCATCTTCGTCGACTTATTCATGATCATCCAATTGTTCGAAGGGAGTTTCTGTATAATGAGTCAACTCCTCCACTCTTCAACTACAACAGTGGAACATAAATACTTAAAAATCTCCAGTAAAAAATTGAAAAAACAGGTTATATAAAAGTTTTTCTTCATAAAGGGGGCTCTCCGATCGCCACATTACATGGAGAGACAAGTTTTTCTGCATATTGCATTCTAACATGGTGAATGATGGTGAGAAAGTAATGAATATAGTTTTCTTTCATAAAAAAAACAACAGTTATTTCACTTTATTTGCTGGTATTCCCGCCAGGTCACTGATACGATGAAAACCAAGATTGAAGAGGCGAGGATGAAAGAATTCTCCTTCTCACAAATTCAAGAAAATGTGATGAGATCTTTTGTAAGCAAATTAAAAGTTCGTTTTAGACATAAATTATTATTTTACTTTCATGGGATAAATAAACCTCATTTTTTAAACATTTTTATTTGTTTCCTATTAAACAGAGAGAATATTATAAACGAAATAAGTGATATACCAATAGAGGTAATAATAATTGAAAAATATGTTGGTTATATTTACCAAAATTTAAATGGCATGTAATCCCTCTTGGAAACTAAAAGTTAAGGTTCGAAAAATCACAGGAACTTCAACTCGTTTTCGAAGTCCTTTTGAAAACCTTTCACACTCTTAACTCTTTCTTCCCATCGTATTCATCGACTCTGAAACCGATAAATGATAAACGAATATGATAAACAGCTTCCTTTTCACACTCAGCAGCTCCAACTAGACGCTTCATAGGATGGTAGGTGATTATATCTTCCCTTTGAGAGTTAATGGTTAATCCTTTAACACGAAGTATATACATACTTCACCCCTCTCCCCGTCTTGATATCCACCGAGTACTATTTGGGACCCTTAGAGAAGAATGAATCTCCATACGCATCGGCACCGTACACATCTTCGATCTCATCGGTAAATCGCCTAGGAATTTTCCAAGTCGAGATTGCGGATACTCTTTCCCTAACAATGAAGATGGTACTATAGCGTACGAGAAGTGCAGGCGAGTGGCTTAAAAGCTTCGTTTGAATGAGTCTTTTTTAAGACTCAGGATGGCGGAGTGGATTCGCAGCTGGCTAACAGTGGTCCAGCGACGTGGGAAGCTGTTCGCAACTCGCCTGCGCTATTATTTTTTCTTTGCCCCTTTTCCTACTCTCCTCTATCTACAATGGTGCCCAGACACGGGAGGGGGGGGCGTTAGCCCTTGGATAACATTTCCAAACGGGCTCTCTTCATTTCTTCAAAATACGCCCCGCTTCTAGGAGGGAGGTTGTATAGCGTACGAGAAGTGCAGGTGAGCGGCTTAAAAGCTTCGTTTGAATGAGTCTTTTTTGAGACTCAGGATGGTGGAGTGGATTCGCCGCTGGCTAACAGTGGTCCAGTGACGCGGGAAGCTGTTCGCAACTCGCCTGCGCTATTATTTTTTCTTTGCCCCTTTTCCTACTCCCCTCTATCTACAGCACTATATGTGACACAGTACAGCAGCCATTTGTCCAACGAGTATAAGAGGCCGTAGAGCTTGATTCGATCATAAACGGTCGTGAATGCTGCAATTACTAATTGCATCCAACGAGTTCACAATGTAATTATCGTTTTTGATTAGCTTTAGTAGAGCAAGGTCCGAACCACAGATGCCCGGATTCGAACCACGAATCCTGCGAGCGAACTTTCCTCACATACTGCAAAGGAATCGACTCGATCCTTGAGCTCGGCGAACTTTCCTCACAGACTGCAAATGAATCGACTCGATCCTTGAGCTGGGGCTATACCAGGAGGCGATCTTGGCATTCATTTGAAGCTCTTAGGCGTCCAGAAGACTTCTCAGGAGTTTAACCAGTCTTTTGAAAGTCATTAATGATCCTAAAGAGGATGTTCCTTGATACAATACCCTTAGCAGTTATCTACTTGCATTTCAGGCCACTTTGGTACAGAGCAACAATGGTTGTACGCTTTTATTTGTAAATAACCATTTCTCACATTAAGCTTAAAGATTATATAATGTACAAGTAAAAAGAAAGAATTTAAAGAAAAAGGGACCTATTATATTGAATGTTATCGATAATATCGAGTAGAAATAGGGAGTGCTACAGTTCCGCAGTGCCTATACACGAGCCGCCACTGTCTAAGCCTATAGAACATGTGACCCAATTTTCCTTCAGGATGAAATCAACCACTTTATTTGAAATTTTATTGAGCTCAGATATCCCATTTATTTAACAAAGAAATACCATTCTAAGGCCAGAAAAAACTTATATTCTATTTACACAACCCAAAAGGAGAACTTTAAAAAAATGTATAATCTTCCAATATGCTCCAGCTCTAGCCCCCTTAAAATCATATGCTAACAAAAATAAGAAATATAACATTCAAATACACACATACCATCCAAAAATATTTGACCAAACTTAGTTCCATCAAACAAAATGCAGGTGTATATTTAATCCACTGTAAATATTGCGACAAATCCTACATTAGTGAGTCAGGGTACTTAGGCTAAGAAGATTAAAGAAGAGTTTAGATATGAGGAGAGGCTCACATTCCCCCAGCCTCTTCGTCCATATGCAAAATTATAAGCATGGAATCGAATCCTGTATCGTAGTATCAGATAAATTGATTCCCCCAGTCAGCCCCCAGCACCAGATGTTCGTGGTCCTCCAGGATTTCCTGGGTAGAGCAAACAAGTTCCCCGTCGCCAGATGCCACATCCAGTGTCAGTATTTCACTGGCTGGACCGAGGTAGTGGCAGCGCCTATTAAATTCTGTTGTCTTAATAGGCCAGAGCGCGCAGCTCTCCCCAAATCCGGTGGCTCAGCCTGTAGTCACACGGATTCAAGCAACTAAGAGGTCCGCGGCCCCGACCCATTTATCACCTCTGGAGAGCCCTGAATACGAAGAGCTTAATTCTCAAACTTTCGCCCTTGCCTTGAAGGACTGTCCTACTCTCCCACTCCTGAGGGAGAAGGAAGCGAAAAATCAAATAGAATCTGTTCGCGGGAACAAACGAATAAGATACGTGGTGGAGAATTCACTACTATTCCGGACGACGGCAGAGGTCTCCCCCGCCCCCCCCCCGTCGGATAAAGTCTTGTGCATTCCCCGTTGTTACGCCCCACCGGTAGTAAAAAACGCACACGATGGAGTATTGGCTGGACACTTCAGTTACAACAAAACCTCTATAAGTATTTTTAAATACTTATTTTGGCCCTACGCGGCTAAGGAGATCGCCGAATACTGCCAGTCATGCGAACTGTGCCAGAAGGCCAACGCTAAAGGCGGGTTACCGCCGGCTTCCTTACAGAAAACCCCCGTCATTTCCTAACCCTTCTTCAGAGTGCATATAGACGTGGTGGGTCCCTTCCACCCCCCCGCCTAGTGAAGGACACTCGTATATCCTCACTGTAGTAGACTGCGCCACTCGTTTCCTCGGCGCAGTTGCCCTCAGGAAAATTGTCAGTATTTCCTGTGCAGAAGCCCTCATCTCCATTTTTTTCCGAGTCTGCATCCCTAAAGAAATCCTTTCAGATCAAGGCCATCAGTTCACCTCGGAACTGATGGAATACGTGGGCAAGTTACTACTCATCAAACCCCTCTTTATAACCCCTTTCCACCCATCCGCTAACATGATGTGGGAAAAATTAAATGGTACCCTAAAGGCAGTGTTAAGAAAGCTCTGTCAGTCTCAGCCTCGAGAATGGAATCGGTACCTATCAGTCGCCCTCTTCGCGTGCCGAGAGATCCCTCACCGGACTCTGGGTTTTGTCCCCTTCGGATTGTTGTACGGACGTAACGTCCGAGGACCTATGAGTCTCCTTAAGGAGCTCTTCACTCATCCCAATTAGATGAAGAAGGAACCATGAAAGTATTATACCACTGTGGACCTCTTCGGGTGGTAGACACGGTGTACGTAGAGTCAGATAACGAGTATCCTCTACCTTCAGTATCATTTCCCCAGGACGACCCCTCCACTGAGTTAGATGTAAATCCCACCTTGGCCCGCTCATATATTCACAATTGTCCGCTCGAGTGAAGGAAAAATTAAGTTCAGTCCCCATCCTTCGACTACCCAATCCACAAAAGAAGTTTGGAATCCAAACCGATGCCTGTTGTGAAGGAAGTGGTAGTGTCCTGGTACAAAATAAAGACGATGATACCTCTTTTCCTATAGCTTATGCAACTATAGAACAAGCAGCGCTAGCCGTAAATTTGGGGATACATAAATTAAATTTCTATGTAAAAGGTAGTGAATTTAACGGGGAATTCAATCACCAGTTTCTGGCATATTTGCGTAAGAGCAAAAGCCAGAACGGAGGACTCATGCGATGGAGCCTATTGGTCATCGGGTACCAATTTAACATAAACTATATAAAAGGCTCCGATAAATATAAACCCGATAACTTGAGCCGAAACCCCACCGAGGGTTAATTAAACTCATGTTAGTCTTAAAACCATTTATTTGTGTATATATTTAATGTGTTAAGGTCAATTTGTGTAAGGAATTAACTGCCTAGGTACCGCTTAATAGTAAGTTTTATTTTTTGGTTCGTGGTGGAATCTATGAGTTTTTTTTGTTGGCTTCACGAGGTAAGGTTAAAGTCAGCCGTTCACCTGCCTATGTACGTGCGAGCGTGTGCATACTATGTCAATAAGACTTAGTTTTGTAGGATGGTTGACCACGGTAACAGTCAGACTTGGAATTGCCTTCCAAGACATGCATTTTTTGTTGTCGTTTATGCTTTTTTTTGCATTGGAGTTTGCCCCCCTCTATTAACTTCTTTGCCTGGGAGGAAAGGTGGGGAAATCAATACCGCGAAGACTAAACAGGCGCTAGTTCGGTTACACAGCGTCAACAGCTACTTGGCATATCGGCCGATACTTTAACCCCCTCCCCTTTTGCCCCGCTGGCACAACAATCCTTGATATCACTCGCAAGGAAACATTATAATCAGCAGATTTCATAGTCTGTTATTATAAACAAAGGAGGGTGGTATAGCCTGTCGAATAAAAATCTATGAACGGGCTCACTGTCCCCTCCTATGGTTTAGGTCAAGTTTCGCGAACTAGGCGAAATTTCGCTTTTTCCAACGTAAACCAGAAGGGCTAAGGGTCACAACATTGAAAAGTGATGCCCTAGGAGAGAGGCTTAGAGGTGGGCACTCATCTCCCCTCCCCCACCCCCGGGATAATTGAGGTATATATACTTCGATCTGGAGAAAAGAAAAGGGAATCAAGTTAGCGATTGAGAGAAGACGAGAACGGGAGTCCGTCCGGACATTAAGAAGAAGCAATGGAACCGAGCGGGAGTTTTCTTCCCAAGGATGTTGCTTTTGGTCAAGTCGAAGAATAGAACATCGGTATAAAGAATCACTCTCATACCAATCTCGTCAGAGAAACCCCTTATCTCAGTTTTCAGATAAAACCAGAGATATCCTTCCCCATTGAGGAATACTAAAGTGAGGTTTCACTCGAGAAATGATTCACCTCTTGGTCAAGTCTCATCTTCGAGAAGCCCACAAAGGTAACAGAAAGATTGGAATAATCTTATCTCCACTACCCCCTCGCTATATCGTCAAGTCAATAAGCATCAACACGCGCTCCGCACTCCCCTCGAAGTCAGCGACACCCTCGCCTCAC
Source organism: Ceratothoa steindachneri (assembly GCA_963969495.1). Classification (NCBI taxonomy): domain Eukaryota; kingdom Metazoa; phylum Arthropoda; class Malacostraca; order Isopoda; family Cymothoidae; genus Ceratothoa; species Ceratothoa steindachneri. The sequence continues at coordinate 10,448,862 of OZ018334.1, forward strand.
ATCAACTCGTCTCCCCTCCTCAACGAGATTCTCGTTCAAGGTCATTCCCCGCCTGATTCCACACAGTTTAAAGGTAAACGGATTTCAAATTAATTATCTTCTTTAATTGACATTCCGTCCTAGAGTGAATTTTTGCGTCAACCATCGCGAAGTACTCATTGGTAGTATTATTTTTTTATATAGATCCTCTTATTATATATAGCCTTAGTAGATTTAAAGTTTTAATATTTTATTTTTTCATGTAATTAAAAGTATATTTTTGCCCTAGTTGTTAAATTAAATCCTCGAAACACTGCACATGGCAATATATATATAATATTACGAATCCTCCCTGGTTAAAGAATCAAATTAAAAGATAAATAGAAGTAAAGCACACTTAAAGAGAACAAAAAGGAACAGAGTTATTTATGTACGGAACAAACGTACATACATACTCGGCCGTATACCACGACAATATTTTTTGCTCTATTTTCACTTGTTTCATTTTGTTTAGTCTGATTTTTTGCCTTTACATACTGGAGTCGCAAATCATACCTTTAATTATATAGTTCATAATGGCTGGCGAAAGCCGAAATTAATTCCGTTCGTAAATAAATCGGACTCAAATATTGTGGTTTATTATTTCTTCCACTATTTAAGGCAATGTATGTCCAGCCTCCTGATCATTCCTTGAAAAAGGCTTTAAGAATAAAGACGAAAGCTCTCGGAATCGTTTTTCACTTTTCCTTTGTGGGTGTATCTGCATAACTTTGACTCACGGGCACTTTGTGAGCTTTTTCACAAACACACACACACATATATATATATATATATATATATATATATATATATATATATATATATATATATATATATATATATATATATATATATATATATATATAATCTGCATTCAAGAAAGACTGCTACCCTTCTACACACACACACACATATATATATATATATATATATATATATATATATATATATATATATATATATATATATATATATATATATATATATGTGTGTGTGTGTAGAAGGGTAGCAGTCTTTCTTGAATGCAGATTTTTGTTGAAGACCATGGTGTATTGCCCCTTAGTTAATTTCCTTTGGCAACTTTCTATTCTTCTACCTATCTTTTTTATTCCATCTTGTAGATGATAGATCACTTGTCCTGTATTCATCTCTCTTTTACATGAATGTGTTTGGTAAAAAAAACAAAACTAAATTGCTGAGCTTCGATCTTATTCGATCATCTTCGGAGATGATAATGTTGTAAGACGTTTTCTGCAACTTTTCTTCTCTTGATATTGTTTTATAGTGGTGTGGACAGTAAATCTTGAAAATTTCCTTTTTTTTTTTTTGGCAATTTCTATTTGTGATAACCTTTGCTTCTGACGAAGTTGAAGTTGTGCTCTCTGTGGTTCTGTAAGTTCTTTAGTTTTAGCCATATTACTTACTTAGAACGATATTGAATCAAAAACACAGCGGCTATAAATTTAAGCTGGAAGATAAGAAATATTGATTAAATTCTGATTTCGAAAGCATACCATCTTATTAATTATTCAACGTTTAGTAAAATAGCAAGTTATTCAAGCATATTAAAAAAATATTCAAACATATTAGCAAAATAAACATTATTATCATACATATTTAAATCTATGAAGGGTGTTTTATACTTATTAGCAAAGTAAATAACTTTATAGAAAACGTGGTCGGCCTAACCTACTAACGTCAGAGTATCTAAGCGAGGGCTTTGCCAACCTTGGTTAGTTCAGGTCCACTTTTACGATTTTTTTTTTTAAATAAGAATTTTTTCACCCACCTCTGGTTGAAAATTATAAATCTCTACATATAAACTGTACTGAAATAGGGTTTTCCTGTCTAAATGTGATCCTTGAGGTTGATGCTAGTTAATTAAAACGTGGATGTTAGGTTTATTTTTTGTAAGATACAAACAGAAGTCTCCTCCCTCTTTCTACTATTTTCAAGCAATTTCTTACTTGGTAAAAATAGGATTCAAGATATTGAACACAGTTTCGACTGAGTACGACGTAGGTAAAGCCATGAAAGGTGAGGAAATCTTTTTCCATAGATTTTGATAGAGCTGGAGCATTCTCTTGTTCCACCTTCGTTAAAATTTGCTTTCGATTAAGCATCATATTTTAATCGCAATATTTCCTTTTGACGGGGGATTTAAAAATCACTCACGTCTGTGTTAAATGGTATATTTTATTATTCTCTATAGCTGTCGAAAAAATAATGTTAAATTTGCTGTAGTTTACATATAGACCCCCGCACAAAACGAACAAAATTACGAGGAATTATTTGTTTCGAGAGAATCTTACTAAGCAGCGATTGACATTTATATATGGCGATTTTAACAATCCACATTTAAATTTTAATGGCGAGAGCTGATAATGATGAAGAGGAATTGCTCGATTTTTAAAGCGAAAATTATCTCGAATAAATGGTTAACGATCGAACGTGTGAGCAAAGTATTTTTGATTTGATTATAACAACATATACTAGGGGTGGTCAATAAGTTTTGCCAATCAGTAGGGCAAAACATAGGAAGGGGCATGGCTGTTTGTGGGGGTGTTACGACAAGTTATGACAAGTCAGGACCTGCAGCCGCACGCTCCTGCCTCGTCTATTTAAGAAGCAGTAGCTGATTGCAGATCGTCAGTCACAAATTCATCAACAATGGAGAAGGTTGAGCACCACGCAGTGATCAAATTTTTGACCAAGGAAGGCAAGAATGCAAAAGAGATCCATGAACACATGGTTGCAGTGTATATCGACACGGCTCCTTCCCATGCAACCATTGCTCGCTGGAATAGGGAGTTCCGCCATGGTCGTGAGTCCCTTGAAGATGACCCGGTCCAGGAAGCCCGTCAGACGTGACCAACGAGGAAAATGTGGTCCGTGTGGAGGATGATCCTCGAAATCGATGGGTGAAGGTCGAAGAAATCAAGCGAGAACTTGGAATATCACATGGAAGTGTTATCAACATCATCTACGACAATTTGGCCATGGCCAAGGTCTCTGCCCATTGGGTCCCTAGAAACCTCACGCCCCATGATCGACTTCAACGTCGTCAAAGTTCGGAGGAGCTGCTGCTCCTGTACAACCAAGACCCGGCGGGATTCGAGTCACGCATAGTGACGGGTGATGAAATGTGGGTCCATCACTGGGATCCCGACACCAAGCTTGAAAGCATGGCCTGGAAGCACAGGGGCTCTCCGACCCCCATCAAGTTCCGGACCCAACCCTCAGCCGGGAAGATCATGGCCACCATCTTCTGGGATTCTGAAGGAGTGTTGATGGTGGACTATGCGCCTCGTGGAAGGACCATCCAGGCCAATATTACGCCGAGGAACTGGCTGGGTTGAAGAAGTGCATCCGTCAGAAGCGGCGCGGCAAGTTGACACGTGGTGTCCTGCTCCTCCACGGCAATGCCCCTGTCCACAAGGCCAGAGTTGCACAAGCTGCTCTGCGCGAGTGCGGACTCGAGGAGCTCAACCATCCCCCTTACAGTCCAGATCTGGCCCCTAACGACTACTTTTTATTGCGCCAGCTCAAGGCTGCACTGCGTGGACGCCGGTTTGGGGACGATGAAGATGTCCAGCTCGCCGTCCAGGAGTGGATTGAACAGCAGTCGGGAGATTTCTTGTTGTTGGGAATTCGAAGCCTCAGGGACAAGTGGCGCAAGTGCATTGAAGTCGAGGGTAGTTATATTGAAAAATAATAAAACACTTTTCCTCATATCTGAATTGCAAAACTTAGTGACCGCCTCGTAGAAACTGTGTTGATATTGTCTCTGTTGACTTTTAACATAAAACACAGAAGTAATATTCCTAATTTCAGAAAGGTAAATTTCGGTGCATTTCGTAGTAAAATGAGGCATGTCGAGTGGACGAAAATCTCGATATGTACAGTATAGATGCGATATACAATTAAAAAAAAAGAAGATATGATAAAGAATGCGTTAACCCCCCCCCCCCATCTTATAGATGCTTGCCAGGAAGCAATTATACCTTAAAGTTTGTTATAAGAGAAAGATACTACTATCACTTGTTAAAAGAAAATAGCACCGATGTAAATAGCCAAAATTATGTTCATTATCCACGTCGAGTATAAAGCAGGGTAAAGACAGTACGAAATTGATATTTCTAAAACATGTAATCAATTCTAAATATTTCTATGTATATTGTATATGTAAATAATAGGAAACGGATTCGAGATTCTATAGGATAATTTAAAATTGTGTGGGAATGATAGTTAACGACATAGGAGGTATTGCACAAATCATAAACTTGAAGACATAAGACACATTCCTGTTTCTCCTGATATAATTGATTTTAATGAAGATAAAACATACTTGCCAATCTTAAGTGTTCACTTATCGGACTCATAAACTATATAGACAAATCTCGGGTCCGCATAAATTCATCAAAGGCATATTTAGGAGTTAAAAATGAGATCATATCGACCCTCACCCAATTTGTTAACAAATCTTTAAAACACAATATTGCTCCTGAAGTTTTTAAGTTAGCAAATGTTACGCCACCTTTTGAGAAAAAAAGGAGGGAAAAAGAGTAAGCCTACAAATTAACATCAGTTTTGGAGTCAATTGAAAGTGACAAAAATTCGTGCATCATTTAGATAAGAATACCTTAATTAAAAAAAAACAATACAGATTCAGAAGGCGTCGCTCATGTTTAAAGAATTTGTTAAGAGTCTTTACGATATGATCTAAAATTGTGATCGTTATAAACTTGCAAACATTATTTACCTCAATTTTATAAAGACGTTTGAATCGGTTCGCAGGGGTAAATAGGTAGTATATTGCACTTGGTTAGGAACTGGTGCACATACCGCGACCAAAGAGTAGGGATAACGTGAGAATCGTTTGACTGGGCCTGAGCAACTAGCGGTGTATACCATGCTTCAGTATTGTTTAGCATCTTGCCCGCAGAGGGGCACCCTGTTACATTTCGTATCTGGAGGAACTGCACGCTCTTCCGGTCTGAGGGCAAATCAGGGAAGCCCCGTCACGGAATCGACATAAATTCTCTGATGAGGCTTGGGGAGTTGTTCGTTCGCTTCCACCTCGGTCCCTCTCAGCGCCACTTTATTTATTTACTCTACAACTACATTTTCAACCTTTTGTCTACCTGCCCTTGGTACAAGGAAGAATTGTTCTCAGCCTGACAAAGTGGGTTGAATTATACTCTTTGATAGGACCTGGGGAAGTTGTTGGTGCGCTTCCTCCTCGGCATTCCTTTTTCTCTACCACTATCCCTTCAACACTGTCTAGGATTAACGCCCTGACCAGCTACATCAGAAGAAAGGCTTTGTAACCTGTATAAACATCCTTTAACGCCTACAGGTTGCAAGAAACAATGACTCTCTACTTTCAGTAGGATGTTTGCTTTACCAGGAGCCCAATAAAATTACGGGGCGCGCTGCCGCAGTCCTCGCTCTACCGTTGGGGTCAGGTGACCCGCCACAACTCGCTTAAAGATCTCTATATTGGAAAAAGGTCTTGCTGAGCCTGGTGCACCAGGCTTTGGGGCTCATTCCGGGGGAGAGGGGATAAGCGGGTTGAGTCTACGTCCCCCTTACCCCAAAAGATGAAGAAATCAAAGCAGAAGAGATTCCTCTCCCTCCGCGAGTACTGCGGAGTCGGACGGTTCTGCTGCTGTTCGAGCAAGCCACCAGGCTAAGACTGGCACGTCCGATCCCTCAGCGCCCTCGGGAGGGGGGGTACCAAGACAACCAAAATGACAAGTTTGCTTAGTAGAGCCTCGATCACGTCGCGGCCGCTCATTCAGATATTGAGTGGCATTTTTGACCCCGATTGCTTCAAGCTCTTTTTAGAAACTCGCTCCACTGATGGCAAGTTGGCCAAAGGCTACACGCCCAACCAAAGCAGGGCAGTATATTTCAAGAATGGTGGAAAGCCTAAGGTGATTTTTTTATGCAAGGGAACTCGTAAACTACTCCGTAAAAGACATCGCCGAACACCTAGTTGGCTGATTAAAAAGTCAAGGTCGAGCATGTGATGAAAAAAAGTCTTCGAGACCTACACTCGTTGTATAGTGAGAAGCTCCCTATCGTGTGACAATTGCAGAGGGCAGCACCCTGCTACTTCGAAGAAATGTGGCGCGCATCTACTTGAGAAGGAAACCCTGACCGTTTAAGCTGAGGATTCTCCTAATATCGAGGCTAAGGACTCTGTCCTGGCGCGCCCACAACTACTTAAGGGGTCTTATGCTCCATCGGTTAAAAATGCACTCAGATTTTAGCCTCCCTAGGACTACGAGCCCGATCCCTTCCGCGGCAATTAGGAACCCATCTGTGGGTTCGCTCCCCTGTTAAAGCTGGTGGCACAAAGGGTACACACACACAGCCTCGGCTAAAACCAGCCCCCCCCCCACCATTATATCAGCGTGACCGTTTCCCGTAAGGTGAAACGGCCGGGCCCCTCCATCATTTTCAGCCTTAGGGTCTCTTGTACCCGCGCCATGGACATTCTCCGTTCCGTGACGTTCAGCGCTTGGGGCGCTGATAGGGCTACTGCCTTACTTTTTTATCGATCCTTTGTTCCTTCGAAGCTCGACTACGGATGCGAGTTTGATGTATCCGCATTCATGGGATTATTAACATCATACTGGTCTTCCGAGAGCCCCTTCATAGGAACAACTTCGATTCTGGCTCCCTTCGTTTATATTCTTTCATACTGGTTGGATTACACACCTTTAATAGGGATACGCCCCCCACCCCCGCCAGTGAGACGCGACGAAGGAACGAGAAAAACAAAAGGCCACCAAAGGCTTTAATCGAAGAGCCCGAAGCCCATGTCGTCATCGGATTCCTCCTCGGATTCTTCCTTCTTTACCTCCTTAGCCGCAGGAGCTGCAGTTGGTGAAGATTCCTTCGCCCCACTAGGCGCCGCCGTTGCACCTGCATTGCCAGTTACTGGGGCCCCACCTCCCATGCTGGACAAGAGACTCTTACCTAGTAAAAAAACAAAAATTAATGTATTGAGGGCGGAAAGGACCCATTCCCCCGCCTAATTTTACCACCACAGCGACAACTAACGAGGGCGTCGCTATCCCGCGATTTGTTAAAACTTTAGGAGCCCATCTGGCGACTGCCTACTTGGGCTAGGCTCGGCAAAATTAAAAAAAACAAACAAGGATAAAAATTACAAAGGCTAAAAAAGATAAAATTAAAATCAAAGCAAAAAGCGAGGAAAGAAGAGCGCTCCGGTGTCGGGGGTAGCCCCCCCCCCGGCGCAAGAACATGCGACCCACAACAAAGAGCCAATAAAGTGGAGGAGGCTAGCCACCTCCCCCAAAATCTATAGTCCACAAGTCTGTGTGCAGGAACACGTCCCGAGTACAATGGACATAGGGTAGCGACCCCGGAGGTAACGTGCGTGAAGATCACCCAGACTGGAACATTCGACAAGAATGTGCCAAAGAATCTGGGGAACAACGCGGTCGTCGCACTAAGGCGCAGGCGAGCGCTCCACCAAATGGCGGTGCGTCCCACGAGGAGAAGACAGAAAGCAACTTGAAGCCGTCGTGGCAAGTAGGGGCGGGGTAGGTACATGTGAACAGTCGGGGCGCAATAGCACGTAACTTTCAGGTTAGTCTCTCATCTTCTTTGCCAAACAGCCCGTATTCCTGACATGTAATCAGGGTGGGAAAGAGCGAAATGCAGGTCTGGTCGCGCAGTCTTCGCAGACTCTTTGGCACCCTCATTCCGAGCAATTCCTACATTTCCAGGAACCCAGCAGTAGATAATCGCGACATCCGCACGTATCGCCAAAACCGTGGCGTCAGGGATATCGCGAACTAGGAGATGCAGAGATTCCAATGCCCCGAGAGCAATCAGGGCGCTTATTGAGTAGCTATAAATCACAATTCGGTGTCCGAACTGGGCACCTACTGAGCAGTGTATTGCAACCAGCTCGGCAGTGAAGACAAAAGCAGCACCAGGCAGATACCAGCTGACTTCAAACGGGGGATACGGCATGGATGGAAACCGACCCCCTCTTGAAACTTGGAGCCAACCCTATGCACTGGCACGGTTCCAGCGTGACACGAAGTATGCTCCCAAAAGGTCGAGCGCAATACTCCCGGCGCTGTAGAAGCTTTGGGAGCAGAGGCATTGCGACAAATAGTCAAAGGTGGTACCTTGAGGGGCGCGATCGGCCCGAAAACTATTGATAGCCCTCGAAGGAGTTTCCTAGCCTTAAACCCAGAGCTTAGGGTATGACTGGAGTCTCTAGGCGGCATAGGCACCGGGCTCGCGCGTACAGGCGAATGCACGACGCAGAGCGAGTGGCATCTCCCAAGCATCGACATGTAGGGTCTCAATGGAGGAAGTGCGGAAGGGACCAGTGACCAGGGAAAGGCCGGTGTAGTTGATCGAGTCCACCTTCCGCAGCTCATGCTCGGCTAAGATGCATAAAACTCGCATTCTTAGTCAAGCTTCGAAGGAACAAAGGATCGATAAAAAAGTAAGGCAGTAGCTCTTATCAGCGCCCCAGGCGAGGAACGTCACGGAACGAAGAATATACATGGCACAGGTACAGGAGACCCTAAGGCTGAAAATAGGAGTCTTCGGTGAAATACAAGACCAAGGAAACGGTCCACCACTCCTAGGCGCACTCTATTGATAAATAAGTCTGGGTCCGGATGGAACCGTGGATGCGGGCAGAAGTGCACCACCTTAGTCTTGACCAAGGAAAACCGAAGCCTATGTGCTTTGGCATAGCGAGATGCGGTTCAATGCCTGTTGCAGTTATGTCCAGAGTATCTGGGACGCGGCAAAGATGCTTAGGTCAAACAGTGCGGCATTGAGTACACTTCACTATGGGACACTTTCTGCTCGATTGGGCCGGAGAGGGGTCCCCCCACTCGTATGCGGAATCGAAAATCTCGCAGAAATTAAGATATAAAGATTGTGAGGCGTCACCTCATCCCCATGATACCACATGGCAATACTGTATAGGCCTTTCCTGGGAGGATACCCTTTACCCAGATCATGGTTAGGTTAGGGTCCAGCTTGGAGAGGGAGGGGGCCTTCTTCAAAGAGAAGATCCTCACGGGAATGGCCATACGTTTCCCGGAGGCACAACTCCAGGCCATTGTTCGCCGAACATTGCGTTTGCTCGAAACCTTAGGCAGGCGGTGGTCCATCCTTTGGAGGATCCACGTTCTTCGAGCCAGCCAGCTTAGCACTGTGTGTGTGTGTGTGTGTGTGTGTGCGTGCATAGGAGCAGTTGAAGCTCCTTTGGCCCTTTCCTCCTTTCGGGGGACAGCGTTACAAACCCCGGAAGACCGTCTCACGACTGGGTTAGGACAGATTTTAGCGAGGCTGGGTGTGAACCCTTTGTGCCGCCAGCTTTACTAGGGAAGCGCCCAGGATTATTATAACCCACAGAAGGATTCAGAATGGGAGAGGAAATGACCACGCTTGTAGGCCTGGAACAGTGGGTGTCTTTAACATTGAGGCAGCACTGGGCGCGTCAGGAGCAATTCCTTAGCCACACAAAATGAGTATCCATAGCCTGAATGGCCATGATTTCCTTCTTAAGGAGATACACACCCCCATTAATTCAGACCAATGGGGTGTTGCTCTCCACAATTGACAAACTTGGCCATTGATGTTAAAGGGGGTAAAATGGGGCATTGTTTTGGCGTTATCCATGGCCATAAACAAGATTTCACCACTTCTACCCGTGACAGCCAACACCGACTCCAACAAGAGAACGACACAAGTGGGCACCTTTGATTGCCCCAAGCCGCTATCACGCCTCTACACCACCCCTTGGGAAAACCAAATCATACAAGTGGCATGGTAGGTAACCAGAGTGTTCAGTTCCATGATTGAGGAGGTTCATGGGAAGGAGAAGGGACCAACAAATAGTGAATGTAAAGGAGCGACGGAAGTGCAGGGGAAAGGCGATGGAGATTAGGGGTCAGTGAAGGAAGGAAGAGAGGCTAAGCTGGTGCCGGACAGGGATGAGTTCCATCAGCATGACGGCCAGAAACATATTGCAGTGCCCATTACAGGGTTTGTTTCTCTAGTAGATACACACCATATTGCGTCGAAGATGCAGCTCCCCGCAATTTACACACTTACATGATAGGGTCTTACCGTCTTACATGATAGTGTCTTACTGTGTGCAGCCTAGAAGTAACTAACACAGACCAGATAAACCTAACTATGCACGTCTACAGGAGTGATTCTATGGCTGAAGCTGTTACAATAGTATCACCTCCGTGACATTGGCATGAATGTCCTCATGGTAGCGATACACACACTCGGGGAGCGTATCACAGTCAAACATGATAACAAGTGTAGGGTTTGGTCTCAAGGCCTATCACTTTCTCATAAACCACTGAACCATAACTCCTCCATGGTCGGCCAGCTTTAACTAATGTGATGTCATCTATGGAGTAGCCCAAAGTTGCCGTGAAAGACCCTTTTACAAAGTTCATGGTAGACTGCAACATCACACTCATCGACATCCCATTGTGTCCAAAGGGCACTAATAATGGCCACTTTCGAGGGATCTGATGCATTTGATAGAAGGCTCCCACTCAAGAAAAAGGACACCTTCGGTTCTCTACCAATCAAGCTAGCTAATACTCTCCTCTGATCGATCCAGTTGCCTTTGACCCACATGCTGCCATCAGTGGAGCAAAAAAAAACCCCACACCTGGATGCAAAGATGGTATACACCATGAAATAAAAGTTAGCCAAGTCAAGGATCACTGACATGAGAAGCACATAATTCATTGCTAAAGTTTTCACAAACCAACATCTAAATTACACAACCAGACACCAAGAACCATCAAAACATCGACCACCAAATACTATAATTAAATGACAACTCTCCATACACTCTCTCCCCAAGCCATCATTTTTTTTTTTAATTTTATGGAGCCCATCTGGCAACTAGCCACTTGGGCATAAGTCGCCGAAAAACACGACAGCCTAGAACTAGGCTACTTTAAAATAAAAATATGAAAACATAATGATATAAATTGGAAAAACTTAACAATCAGGAAGCAATCTCCGGCAGCGGGGGAAGGTCCCCCTCACCCCGGTGCAGGAGAGTGCAACCTACAAACAAAACAATAACAAAAAAAAGGAACCTTTAAATAAAGGGGAGAAGGCCAGCCTCCCCCAAAAAGTCAATAAGTCCACCAGTCATGGTGCACGCACTCGTCCCGAGTACAAGGGACAGGCGGTAGCGACCCCGCCCATCCCGGTACCGAGACAGGTATCGTGCGCGAAGATCACCCAGACTGGGACATTCGACAAGAATATGCCGAACAGTCTGGGGGACGACGCAGTCGTTGCAATAGGGCGCATACGAGCGCTCCATCAAGTAGCGATGCGTCACACGAGTGTGTCCGATTCGAAGACGACAGAAAGCAACCTGAAGCCGCCGCGGCATTGGGGAATAGGTCCATGGGAACAGTCGCGGCGCAATGGCACGCAACTTTAAGTTCCTTTCGACCGTCTCCCATCTTCTTTGCCAAGCAGTCCGAAGAGCTGCCCGTATTCCTGCCATGTAGTCGGTGTGAGGAAGAGCGAAACGCTGGTCCGGTCGCAGAGTCCTCGCGGACTCTTTGGCGCCCTCATTCCCCGCAATTCCTACATGTCCAGGAACCCAGCAGAAGATAATCTCGACATCTGCCCGGCTCGCCAAAACCGTGGCGTCACGGATATCGCGAACCAGGGGATGCGGAGATTCCAATGTCCCGAGAGCACTCATGGCGCTTTGTGAGTCGCTATAGATCACAATCCGGTCTCCGAACCGGGCACGTCGCGTAATCTCCCGTACCGAGTGGTGTATTGTCACCAGCTCGGCCGTGAAGACAGACGCAGCGCCTGGCAGAGCCCCGCTGACTTCAAACAGAGGGGATGCGGGGTGGAAGCCGACCCCATCTTGGGACTGGAGCCATTCGTATACACTGGCACGGTTCCAGCGTGACACGATGTGTGCTCCAAAAAGGTCGAACGCAATACTCCCGGCGCAGTACAAGCTTTGGGAGCAGAGGCGTGGCGACAAATAGCCAAATGTGGTACCCTCCAGGGTGGCGTCCTGGGCAAAACCAGGGGCGCCACCGGCCCGAGAGCGATATCTACCTCTCGAAGGAGTTTCCTGGCCCTAAACCCAAAAGGCTTAGGGTATGACTGGCGTCTCTCGACGGCATAGGCACCATCGAGATCAGCTGCGGATGCAGTGAGAGCTGTTGGCGACTGAGGGAGGCGCCGGGCTCGCGCGTACAGTCGAGTGATACACTGCACGCGGCGCAGAGCGAGTGGCATCTCCCCAGCATCGACCAACAGGCTCTCAATGGGGGAAGTGCGGAAGGCACCGGTCGCAAGGCGAAGGCCGGTGTGGTGGATCGAATCCACCTTCCGCAATAAACGCTTGGCTGCGGATGCATAAAACTCGCATCCGTAGTCGAGCTTCGAACGAACAAAGGATCGATAAAAAAGTAAGGCAGTAGCCCTATCAGCGCTGAACGTCACGGAACGGAGAATGTCCATGGCGCGGGTACAAGAGACCCTAAGGCTGCGAATATGAGCCTCCCAGGTGAGGCGTCGGTCGAATACAAGACCAAGGAAACGGTGCGACTCAACCACATCCAGGCGCACCCCATTAAGAACCAAATCTGGGTCGGGGTGAAGCCGTGGATGGCGGCAGAAGTGCACCACCTTAGTCTTGGCCAAAGAAAACCGAAACCTGTGCGCTTCGGCAGAGCGAGAGACGCGGTTCAATGCCTGTTGGAGTCGACGCTCCAGAGTTGGCATCTGGGCCGCGCCAAAAGAGATCGAAAGGTCGTCCACGTAGAGCGTAGCGAGAACATCTTCCGGCAGCACCGAGGTGATGCCGTTGATGCTCAGGGCAAAGAGTGTGACACTGAGGACACTTCCCTGCGAGACACCCTCTTCCTGCTCCTTTGGGCCGGAGAGGGCTCCCCCCACCCGTACGCGGAATCGACAATCTCGCAAAAATTCAGATATAAACATTGGGAGGCGTCCCCTCGCCCCCATCGTGTGGAGAGTCTCCGTGATACCGTATCGCCATGCGGTATCATAGGCCTTCTCCAGATCGAAAAACACCGTGGCGTAGTGCTGTCTAGGAAGGAAAGCCTCGCAGACGGCATTTTCCAGTCGGAGCAGAGCATCCGACGTGGAGTGGAACTTGCGGAAGCCGCACTGTGCGCAAGACAGATGGCCTCCGCTGTCCAGGAAAAAGGCTAATCTAACATTTACCAATTTCTCCATCAACTTGCACACGCAAGAGGTTAGAGAGATTGGGCGGAAACCGGTCGGAGTAGAGTGATCTCTCCCCGGTTTGCAAAAGGCAAGCACAGGAGTCTGGGAGAAGACCTTCCACCCAGATCCTGTTGAACAATTCTAACAGAAAGGCCATGCCTCGCTCACCTAGGTGTCGAAGCATGGCGTACGGGACATCGTCCGGACCATGGGCGGTGTGCGCGCACGAAGCAAGAGCGGAACGCAACTCGCTTACAGTAAACTTGTCGTTGAAGGGTTCTCCGCCTCTGGAAGTAAAGTCCAGCCGGCGGCCTTCCGCGACATCACGACGTGCATTGAATGCTGGCGGAGCAGCATCACGGCTAGAGAATGCAGAAAAAGCGGTCGCGAAGGATTCCGTCACGGACGCGGGGTCCGAGATTGCGGTCCCATTCTCCTGGAGAACGGGAGGGGGGTTCTGCGAGAACTTGCCCCGAATCCTTGACTCGCTTCCACACCTCAGCTAAAGGGGTCTTCCCGTTAAGTGAAGACACGTATGCCCGCCAAGAAGAGCGGCGGGCGTGCTTCGAAATATACCGGAACCAAGCCCTAGCCCGACGAAATTCAGCGACAGTGAAATCGTTCGGGCGGCGCTTATAGCGCATGTAGGCATAACGCTTCTGTTTGAGGGCCGTCTCACACTCAGCGGACCACCATGGGAGTGGTCCTAGGGATAGTAGTCAGGCCCACGGCGATGAGGTTGCCGGAGAATAACTCAAAGGCCTCATCTACCGACCTAAACTCCTCGACTGAGATAGAGAATTCAGTCATTTCCTGAAATGCAGGCCACCGCGCCCGCGCCAAGCACCACCGAGGTGGTCTCTCAGGCGGCAGTGGCCCTGAAAATGATATTTGAATGGGAAAGTGATCACTACCATGGAGGTCATCGACCACCCCCCAATCAAAATCAGGCTGTGCATCCGAAGAGCACAAAGATATGTCAAGGCAAGAAAATAAAGCGGTTCTCGGACAGTGATGCGTAAACTCATCCACGTTTAGGACACCCATCTCAAGCTCTTCGATCAGATCGGCAAGGACTTGTCCCCTGGGATTTATGGAGTAATCTCCCCAGAGAGGATGCCTGCCGTTCAGATCTCCAAGCAAGAGATAGGGCCTCGGCAACCGTGCCACGACGCGGCGGAAGTCCCCCAAGTCGAAGTCAGCAGACGGTGGAATGTACGCAGAAATGATAGTATACCTTCCATCCAAGTGCAGCTGCACAGCCACTGCCTGAAAGGAGGTATCTAAAGAGAAAGGAAGAACGGAGACATCATGCCGGGTGTAAACCGCGCATCCCCCAGCCCGGCCATCCCACGGTGGTGGGGTCGCAAGACCCTTGTACCCCGGGAGGGCGGGCAGGGGGCACGCGCCTAGCATGGTCTCCTGCAAAAAGATAGCTAACGGGGAACGGGACGAGACGAGCCTCCGCAGCTCCTCCCAGTTGGCCCGGAGTCCACGGCAATTCCATTGAAGGAATATGCCCTCCAGGCCTAGCTCGGAGACGCGGGGGCCCTCCTCGAACTGAAGACCCTCACGGGAATAGCCGTACGCTTCCCGGGGGCAGAACCCCGGGCGCTGTTGGCCGGACAAAGCGCTGTCGCCTTCGACGACTTATTGGGGGAGGTTGGGCTCGCCATGCGAGTCTTTTCCTCCCTCCGCCTCGAAACCTTAGGCGGGCCCTGCGGCCCTCTTTTCGAGGAACCACCGTCTCCACCTCGGGGCGTGGGCGAAGGAGCCGAAGCTCCTTTGTTGCTGTCCTCCTTTCGGGGGACAGCTTTAGGAACCCCCGAAGATGGCCTAGCGACCATCTTCAGGGGTGTTGCCTCCTGTGAGTCTAAACGACTCGGTGGAGGCGCGTGGCCGTTTCGCCTTACGGGAAACGGTCACGCTGGGGGAAGAGGGGGGAGCCCTGGTTTTAGCCGGGGCTGGGTATGAACCCTTTTTGCCGCCAGCTTTACCAGGGGAGCGCCCGGGTTGGGTAGAGCCCGCAGAAGGGCTCCGAATGGGCGCGGAAACAACCGTGCTCGTTGGCCTGGATGGGCCAGGAGCAGAGGGTGCCTTTCTAACTACTGAGGCATATGACGTCCCAGGCAGAGCTGGGCGCGCCAGGACCAAGTCCTTAGCCTCGCGGAATAAGAGTCTATCCTGGGACTGAACGGCCAGGATTTCTTTCTCCAGGAGATATGCACCACATTGCTTCGAAGAAGCAGGGTGCGGCTCTCCGCAATTGACACACTTGGCCACACACGATTTTGACTTATCGTGTGCGACCTTGGAGCAATTTACACAACTTGGGGTGACCCTGACTTTGCACGTCTACATGAGCGATTCGTATGGCCGAAGCGGTGACAGTAATAGCACCGCCGCGGCAGTGGCACGAATGCCTTCACGCGGTAGCGGTACCAACAGGCACGCACCGACTCAGGGAGCTTGTCACAGTCGAACGTGACGAAGAGTGTAGGGATGGGTCTCGAAGCCCCTCCCCGTTTTCTCATCACACGTTTGACCTTGACCGCCCCATGGTCGGCCAGCTCTAGGGTGATGTCCTCAATGGAGTAGTCAACGAGTTCCCTCGCATAAACTACTCCTTTCACAAAGTTCATGGTAGAGTGCGGCGTCACACTCACCGGGGTGCCATGAAGTGTCCGAAGAGCACTTATCTTGGCTGCCTCGGCGGGATTCGCCAGAAGGCTGCCGTCCGAGAAACGGGTCACCTTCGGCTCTCTACCAATTGCACTAGCTAATCCTCTCCTCTGATGGATCATGTTGCCCTTGGACAACATGGTGCCATCAGTGGAGCGAATAACGAGCAAGCGTTTGAAGCCAGCGGGCTCGAAAATGCAAGGTAACCTCTGAATGAGGGGCCCCGATGTCATCGAGGCTCCGCACTGTGCACTCTTGGTGTTAGTCATGGTCAGGGGCTCCGCACACGAGGGGGTAGAGGGGCCGGATGTGCCGATCTTGGCTTGGTCACCTACCAAAGTGGTAGCAGACCCATCCGTTCCCGCAGCCCCCGCGGATGGAGAGGAGCCCTGAGTCTTTTTCTTTTTTGGAGAGGAGGGCGGGGAATGAACCCGCTTCTCACCTCCGCCGGCAGAAACCCCCAGGCCAGATGGACCGGCCTCAGCCAGGTCCCTCTCCGAAATGGAGAAGGTCCTGGCTGTCGTAGGGGCACCTGTCCGAGGAGATCCCTCCCCTCCTTTTACTGCCTCAGAGCCCTCAGCCATTTGAGGAGGACCTTGCATAGGGGCGGATTCGGGGCTTGGCGCCGAGCCTGAATTCCCCCCCATGGAAGGCCCTACCGTCTGAGGCTGGGTCTCCTCAAGGACCATGACTATCACAGGACGGGGCCTCCAGTTGGCCAGTCTTGTGTGGGGAGGCACAGGCCTTGACCCCGCCAAGGTTTAAAATTCTTGCCAGCAGGTGTTTTGAGGGAAGCGACCGAATGGGCCTGGCTTCCCTCTCCCCCCTAAGGGGGTTTGCCCTACCGAGCCGCTTCGATGGGGAGCGGCTGGCTTTCTTGGCAGTCCCCTTGGAAAGAAAAGAGGGGACTGCCACTGGGAAAAGGGAGGTGCCCGAAAGCACCTCCAGAGAAGGGGGTGAGGGGGAGTCCCCTGCACCCGTAGGCGAAGGAGAGGAGTAAGCCTCCTCTCCGGTTAGAGAAATATGGAGGGTCCCCTGTGCAAGCACAGGGGGGGGAGCCCTCCATTTTTTTGCTGGAGCTGCCCGAGGGCGGCTCTGTTGTTCTTGGGGAAGTTGGGGGTTGGTTTTTTTTTTTGTTTGATCTTCATCATTGGGCATGGTGACCCTTTTTTTAACACGGGATGCAATAGCGCACACCTCTCGCAGTAGCCCGCACTGCGAGAGGTGCTTACAAGCCCGGCGCCGCCATTTGGGACCACCCCTCCCGCCTGGTAGCCCATCGGCATGGTGGCTCCACCTTGAACACGGCGTAAAATATAGATTGTGAAGAGGAGAGGAAAAGGGATGTGAGGAAGGTATGGGTGGGGATGAAGCAGGTTGTTAAAAACCAGCCACCCCAGACCGGAGCTCAGGGGTTAGGGAACATTGTCCCCCACCCCCTCAGCCCCGATGCGGGATGGTTGGCTGAAAGGAAGGTCAGCATCTACCCTGTGAAATTAGAGGCTCACCAGAGAAAGTTGTGGGAGAGGTTGTGTGAAAAGAGAGGAAACAAGTGTTTTGAAGGAAGGAAGAGAGGCTAAGCTGGGGCCGGACGGAGCGCTGGATCCGGTCAGCACGGCGACCAGGATGGCAAATCGCCGCGCCCCTTATGGGGCCCCAAGCCATCATTCAGTCTCTCACACACACAATGAAATCCATTTGTGCACTCGCCGAGAAATGTGGGCACCATCCAGCCCCCTGATGACTCCATCGTTGTAGCAGATCCACCTATAACCATAAAAAACAACTACTTATGCAGACAATACAAAATTCTCTCTGGAAAGTTAGGGGTAGGGGGTACCCAGTGCAAGCCATGGCTTTCCTCAGGGGTTCTTCAATCTAGACAGCCTAAGGCAAAACAACAACAACAACAATGCGGGTGTTGGGGATAGTCTTCAAAATATTAACCTCCATATAATTACCTATACCCTAAAGAAGTTTGTAAAGGGGTTTTCTCTTACCCTAACTAATGGATAATTACTAGATAATTTTGTGACACAATGTCTATGTTTAGAATTAGAATGCAACAAATGAGAAGGGAACTGCATCAGCAATGGGCTCACCTTCAGTTATCAGTTTTAATGGAGCTCTGCCAGCAAACTTGCCAATAACTATATCTAAGTATTCATCATCTGCTTCCACACCAACACTTCCTAGTATGGATTTGATCTTTTCTTTCGTTGGTTTAGTCTTTTGATCGCCGAGGGAGGCAAGGATGTATGCTGCGACATGACGCATTCTGCAAAGGGGGGAGACAGTCCAGTTAATATAATTGTTTCACTCAAATTCAGTGGCACCCAGGATAGTTATTATATCTATAAAGTTTTGCAGTTAGTTTATGGCGAGATGAAGAATGAGAGTACAAGAGGCTTGTTCAGTCTTGAGGGGGGCTGGTTTATGGGCAAATGGCTCAGCAGCTATTTGTAGTTCGACATACTCAGCCATGGAGGAATTGGCTCTCTGAATACAGAAGCATCTATTGAATTAGTTGAAGAAAATAGTTGGTTGATATTTGTTTGTTTTTCCTTTTTTTTTAAGGGAAATAAAGGGAATATGATTCTCATGATTCCTGCTTGAAAAAAAGAGAGGGGGGGGGGGGGGGGGCTCAAGGAAGTTTTTATTTTAGAGCTGCAAGTGACATACATAACCTATATATGCCCATTTGGAGAGAAAGCTATGTGGATGTATAAATTACATTGCAGTGTACTGTGTAAAATTTGAAGAATGTAAGTGATGGTTGGATTTGAGCCATCTGAGTAGAAAATGAATTTATTTATGGGGATGGATAGATGGCTGGGTTGATACTGGTTCCATAGCACATACTACAATTGTGATCAATTAGTATTTTTTCTAAATTATAGAAAAAATTACAAAATGTAGTTATATTAATGTTAAAAGGTGATTATGTTAATAATACAATAATACCTCAACCTATGAGCAAGTTTTCGAGCACTATTTTGCATTGAGATGAGAGCACGCTTCAAGATGCTAACGCTAGGTGGCACTCAGTTCACTGCCTTCGATATGAACTGACTGCATTTTCTTAACACTGATTTTTGATTAGATTTTGTGAATATTTTTGTGTTACATCATGGGTCCAAAGAAAGTTAGTGCTAAGGCGACTAGTGAGAAGAAAAGGGTCGGGAGGGTCCCACCTCTGTCAAAAGATAGGTAGCAGTGTTTCAACTCACAGAAGGTGAATGAGTGACTAGACAACCATGAAAGTAGGGAGGATAAACCCTTACCATTAAGATACATAGATGGCAGAAAGACACTTCTTAGCGAGTTCTTTTGGGTTCACAGCTGACAGGTTGGGGAAGATGTCATATTATTCAAAGTTATAAGCTCACCCACCCGGCTGAGTGGGGGCTGCTCTAATGGCACTTTTGAAGTCTTCATAAAACAAGTTGGTTGGATGATTGTATGAGGAGTCAGGTTCACGTGGGGTTGGGTTGCAGTCTTTTTTTTTCATTTCTATGCACTCCCAATAAAATTAAATTTCTTGGCCGAGGCTTAAAAAAAAAAGAAAGGGCCAAAGTCGCAGTCATTCATGCAAAGAAAAATACTAGGCTAGATTAAAAAACAAGAAACAAACAAATGCTAAGGAACAAGCTAAAAAAAGACGGCAAATAAAAAAATGAAGTTAAGCCAAAAGCAACTAGGAGGAAGCATTCTCCTGCATCGGTGGTAGCTCTCAAGCAGGAACATGAGACCAACAACAAGAGAAATAAAATTGAGGTGGCCAGCCTCCTCCAAAAAGTAATAGTCCACAAGTCTGTGTACACGAACCTGCGCTGATCAAGAAAGTAGGAAAAATTTGCAAAATATTTAGAAAATCGCTGTTAAAGAATGACATTCTTCAAGGAATCGTTAAATCAGAAAACTGAAATGAACTACAATTAATTCTTGATGTCAAAACTCGCTGGAACAGTTTGCTTGATATGTGCAAAAGGTTTTATAAAATGAAGTCATGAATCATACAAGCTTTAGAAATCGGCGGCAATGAAGAATTTTCTGAAAAAGTTTGGAATATACTCAAGAGCCTTTGTCACACTTTAAGACCAGTTGAAATACTATAAACTTCATGCTCTGAAGATGCCAACTTATTAAAAGCTGACAAATCGATGATGTTTCTTCTTAGCAAGTTGGCCAAGCAAGATTCTACCTTATCTCGTTAAATGCATCTTTCTCTCAAACAACAAATAGTATGAGATAAGAAGAGTGCATAATAAATACTGTTACTCTTGTGATATCTTAATGATCCTGAAGCTAGAAATGAATTAATGATACTTTTAAGATGCTTTCCCCAAGTTCCTTAAAGAAATATGCTACCTCGGTATATACGAGGCTGTTTCATGAACTTGATCCAGAACCTCACACCGGTATGGGCAGCAGCCAGGAAACTCCCGATCAGAGTAACTTAAATGAAAACAATGACAAAGGGAAGGAAGATTTTAGAAAAAGTCTCCATCAAGAGAGGAATAAATTGGAATCAAAAGCTTCTGAATTCCTAGTCAAGTCCTTTAATTTTAATGTAGAAAGTGAATTCGCATTATACAAAACACTGAAAACGAGAACCATAAATCTAGATCGATTATACGATGCATTGAAGACCATCAAGCCTATAAGCCGCGAAGCTGAACTAGCATTTTCTTCAGCAGGCTTTTTTATAACAAAGATTCGATCCAGTCTCTCTCCTGCCACTATTAATGCCTTATGGTTCTTGAAATGGTACTTCTTAAATAAGCAAAACTAAGCGCCACTGCCATATTCATAATTTCAAAAGATGTCATTCAAATTTGTTTTAAGTTTTTGAAATTTTGCTTTTTAGATTGGAATGAAAAACAAAAGTGAATAATGTCATGTTTGAAGCAACCCCTACCCTTGATGCCCAGGGGAAAGAGTGCGACACTGAGGACACCCTCTTCCTGCTCCATTGGGCCAGAGAGGGCTCCCTCATTTGTACATGTAATTGACAATCTCATTGGGACGCGTCCCTCACCCCCATCATGCGGAGAGCCTCCATGATACTGTATCCCCATGCAGCATCATAGGCCTTCTTCAGATTGAAAAACAGGCCTTACAGACAGCATTTTTCAGTCTGAACTGAAATTGAGGAAGCCACACTGTGCTAATCTAAGATTTTACCAATTTCTCCATCAAGTTGAACACAGGAAGTCAGAATGCAACTCACGCAATGTAAACCTGTCATTGAATGATTCCATCTCTGGAGGTAATATCCAGTTGCTAGCCGTCCACAACATCACACCATGCATTGAATGCTGGTGGAACAGCATCCGTGCTAGCGAATGTGGTCGCGGGTTCCAAGATTGCTGTCCCATTTTCCCTGAATTCTTTTGATTTGCTTCCACACCTCTGCCAGGGGTCTTTCCCATTAAGTTAAGACATGTATACCTGAGAGGAAGCGCGGCCTGCATGCTTTGATGCATACTGGAACCATGCCCTAGCTCAGCGAAATTAAGCAACAGTGAAATTGTTTGGGTTGCGTTTATAGTGCATGCAGGCATAATGCTTGTTTCACACTTGACTGATCACTACAGAAGCAGTTGGCATGCAAAATGGCCAGACATTCTAAAAAGAGTAGTTTTGGCCGATGATGATGAGGTTACAGGACCCCTAAAATATTTGAATGGGAAAGTGATCACTACCATGGAAATAATGACAACCCCCCCTCCCTCCCTAAATCAGGCTGTGCATCCGAAAAGCACAGATAGATCAAGACAAAAAAATGAAGGGGCTCTCAGACACTGATGCATATCCTCATCCACATTTAGGACACCTATCTCCAGCTCGTTGATTTAGTCTGCAAGGACCTGACCCTTGGTAGTCTCCCCAAAGTATCTATCTACAGTTAAAAATCATGAGCATGAGAAAGGGCCTGCGCAACAAGTCTACTGATGGTGCAAGATATGCAGAAATAACATACCTCCTATCTAGGTGCAGAAACACTGGTACTGCCTGAATGGAGATATGAGGAGATGCATCTCTGCAGTTCCTCCAAGTTGACCTGGAATTGGTGGCAATTCCTTTGAAGGAATATGCACTCCAGGCCTAGCACAGAGATGCAGCAGCCCTCTTCGAAGAAGCCCCTCACAAGAATGGCACTACACTTTCCAGACACAACCCTGGGCGCTGTTGGCTGAACAATGCATGGGCTCACCATGCAAGTCTTTTCTTCACTCTGACTCAAAACCTTAGACATGTGGGAGTAGCAACAGAGGATCAACTGTCTTTGAGTCATTCAGTCTAGCACTATGTGTGGGTGTAGGGGCTGAAGCTTGTTTGGTGACATTCTCCTTTCAGGAAGGGGGGGGCAACTTGGGATTTTTTAAGGCTTGTCTGGCAACTTGGGAATAAATCTCTGTACTTATGTGGCACCTAAAGGAACCCCAGAAGACTGTCTCATGATCACCTTTAGAGGTGTTGCCTCCTAATAACTGCAAGTGCACAGCCGTGTGAACCTTTTTGCTGCCAGCACTACCAGGGAAACACCCAGGGAAATGGGCGCGAAACAACCGTATTCGTAGGACTGGAGGAGCCATGAGCAGTCTTTTTAACAATGAGGCAGACATCCTAGGAAGCGCCAGACACGCCAGGGCAAAGTCCTTAGCCAGGGGTGAAATGAAATAATCTGTAGCCTAATTGGCTATGATTTCTTCTTCAAGAGATATACACACCACATTCTTTCAAAGAAGCGGGTGTGCTCACAGCAATTAACACCCTTGGCCTTGGAGCAACTTACACAGACTTCAATTTGTATGGCTGAGGCAGTGGCAGTGGATGAATGCCACATTGTCTCTACACCACCTGGCATGCACCTACTCAGGAAGCATGTAACTAGCATCATGAGTGTAGGGGTGGGTCTCAAGACTCCTGTCTGAGAAACAGGCCACCTTAGTCTTTACAAATCAGGTTAGCTCTCCACTGATGGAATATGTTGGCCTCGCCAACATGCTGCCATCAGTGGAGCAAACACCCAGAAGTGTTTGAAGCCAGTGGGCTAAAAAATGCCAGGTAGTTGCTCAATACTCCCTACCCGGGGGAGCCATGTGCCAACCTTGGCCTGGTTGCTTGCTGAAACGGCAGCGGACCTGTCCATCCCGGGAGCTCCTGTGTAGGGAGAGGAACCCTTAGGCCAGATCCTTCTCTGAAATAGACATCTTGGCTATCAAAGGGGCACCAGTCTGGGAAGGTGGTCCCTCCCCTCCTTGCGAGTCCCAGGGGGCTGAGCCATATGAGGAGAAGCTTGCACAGGGGCAGACTCAGATTTGGTGATTGGCAATGAACCTGGGTCAGAGCCCATGGAAGATCCTGACATCTGGGGCTGGGTCACCTCTGGCACCAAGTCCATCTCAGGGAGGGCCTCCATGGCCCCCCCCCTCCAAGTCATCATAGATACCACATGAGGTACCTTTTGTCTTGTTCTCTCTGGCTGGGGAACCTACATAGATTAGGAAAGAGAGGCGGGGGCAGGTACGATGGTACCCTGTAGTCTGAGGATGTTAGGGGGACAGGGAACAACAGGCCCTGCTATTCTTTGCGTCCCTAAGTGGGTTGGCCATATTGAGGTGGGAGGGGTCAATCTTGGGTTGCCTGTGAAAGTATAGGGGGGGGGGGACTGCCATTGGGAAGGAGAAGTCGCCTAAGGAGTAAGCATCCTCTCCAGTAAAAGTGGATTGAAGGGGCCCCTAAGAAAGCATATGGTTGAGAGGAAGGGGGTACCTTTTCAGTTGTGGAGCTGCCCAAGAGCAGCTCCAACGGTGTTGAACAGGTAAAATTTGGGTTTTGCTTTGCCATTATCCATGGCCACAAGACAGATTTCACCCCCCCTGACCATAACAAGGAAGCATCACTACTGGATGCCTTTGATTGGCCCCAGCCCCTATCAGTGGGTGGGGTGGCATACACTTCTACCATCCCTTGGGAGAACCTGGACCAAATCCTACATGTGACATGGTAGTCAGGTTGCAATGATGCCCCATCTGGCTGGGGCCAGACAGGGCGATGACTCCAATCCGCACGCCAGCCAGGAGAGTAAATGGCTGTGCCACTTACAGAGAATATTGAAGCAAAGTGATAATTAAATACCCATATACTATTTCCTTAACAGATTATTTCACAGCCCCTTCATATTATCGTAGTGATGACATGAGTCAGGTTTTACCAGGAAAGGATTGTCTAGTAGTGCGAATTGAAGGGGAAAAGCAGAGCTTACAGAAACGACTAGTTCTCAACAATTTGAAGAAACTTCGTATCAGTTTCAAATTGAAGTACCCTGAGGTAAAAGTATCATTCTCAAAGTTTGCTATGCTACGGCCAGGTGAGTGTATTCTTGCGGGAGGCAGTGGAACTCACTCAGTATGTGTGTGTACAATACATCAAAATGTAAAACTGATGATGGTTGGATCCAAGATGTCTGATATCACTGATCTACCCTCTTACCATGAGATTGTACAAGTACTGTTCACCTGTGGATCAATTAAAAGCAAAACTAGTTGGATTTTCTGAACAGGAGAATGTGGATAATATTGAATTCAGACAGTGGACATCAACTAATAGGTCTGAGCTGGTATCCATGGTATTGTCTCTTGATAATTTCATGAATAGATTTTGTGATTGTGTCTAACTTTGGTGCAACATGATTTTGTTGCAAAATCACAAGCACAGTACTTGGAAACTGTGAAAAATAATATTGCAGATGGTGAATTTGTAGTAATTGGTGATTTTTCAGAAAACTATTCATTTGTAATACAAAATGCAGCCTAGGGATATCATTGGAATTGTGTACACACGACAATACATCCTTGGGTGTTTTATCACATTAAAGATGGAAAACTCATACACCATAATTTCAGAGTGTATCATCCACGATAATGTGTCGGTGCATCTATTTCAATGAATGTTGATAAGAGTATCTGAAATCAGTATTCAAAATGGTAAAGAAAATTTACTACTTTTCTGACGAATCTGCAGCACAGTATAAAAACTAAATCTTGCCAGAATCTTTGCTGGATAAAGGGGAATATGGTATAGAAGCAGTGGCATTTTTTTGCCACTAGCCATGGGAAGGGCCCATCAGATAGCATAGGTGGCACCATCAAAAGGGAGGCTACTAAAGAGCTTGAAAAGACCCTATGACAAACAGATTGGGAATATGAAGTTTGGAAATGGAACTCAAAAGGAATATGAACAGGAAGAACTTTTGAAAACCAGACCTGCAACCAAAACTATTCCAGGTACACAAAAACTTCATTGGTTCATCCCAATATCAAAGGAGGCTCTCCAAGTTTGCCTATTTAGTTTCTGAGACTTAGATTAGAATCAGTCCCCCAAAATATTTCTTGTCCAGTGTTGAATGGAAAACTTGGAGACTATATGTCACTGTGATTTACGATGGATATTGGTGGCTTGCTTGCATAACTGAAGCTTTTCCAGTCACAAGAAGCAACTGAAATTTCTTCATCCACATGAACCCTCTCCTAGTTTTTGCTTCCTTGAAGTAGAAGATTCTTGTACTATGGACATCTCTGACATTTTGGTGTCAGTAGAACCAAAAACTGCAACAGGAAGAAGCTACACGATTAGCAAGGAGTCTGATGCAACAAACAGTGATGGCTCTGCTCAAATGAGAACCTAGGTATTTATTAAATAATCTTTTGTCTGTTTTGTATTAAATAACATTTTGTATAAGTAATAAAAATTGTAAATTTGTAATATTTGAAAGGTATTATTTGGTTTGTCTCACATTTCTGAAATGATAAAAAATAATCTCTTGTTTTATTGAATCTAGGACTGAAAAAAAGGCAGGTTGTGTTTGGAAAGACTAAAATATGGTGACCGTGTGAAGATACATAAAACTTTCTCAAAATCACCATTTACTAACACTGTCTGATGTCATAAACGGCCCCAGTAGAGCGACATGACTGAAAATACCACCCACCTGATGGTACATAAATGCCCATAGATTCAAAACCCTTGGAGATCCCATTTGTATTTTTCCTGGA
The DNA here is from genome assembly GCA_963969495.1 of Ceratothoa steindachneri. Taxonomy (NCBI): domain Eukaryota; kingdom Metazoa; phylum Arthropoda; class Malacostraca; order Isopoda; family Cymothoidae; genus Ceratothoa; species Ceratothoa steindachneri. Next base: position 10,474,916 of record OZ018334.1, read on the forward strand.
GCTATGCAGGATAAATAGAGCTTACTTAGAAATTTTGGGGGGCAAGGATTAAAGTTGCACTTTGGTCAGGGTAAAAGGTCAAACCGTTCAAAAAAGGGTCATGGCAAAAATTGTCTTAAGAATAATGTCATTCCTCCACTCATTTGAAAGATCTCTTTCTCCTGAGCATTTTGGTACCAGAATCGTTCTGATTGATTAACTCTAGCCAAAGTTATGACCTTTCAAAATTTTCAGTCTACCAGTTTGACCAAAGATTGACCTGGCCATAAAATGGCCATGGGTGACCCAGAGCCATAAAAATTGGTAGGTGATGTTAGATCACCAGGCTCAACTTGCATGCAAAAAATAATCAAAATCCATCACCTAGTGAGGCGATTTTGCCAAAAAGTGTGTACACTTCACATAGAATGCCCCTGTTGCAATCTTTGGGCTTTCTGAATAAGTGACACAGGAATGAATGAAGGACCAAGTGTAATAATAGTTTCACTTATTTGTGATAATCTGCTTCAATTGTTGACAATGTCATGTCATTATATAGCCAGCTCAAAGCTCATTGGTTTTCAATCATTACATAACAGCTGTCTTAAATACATCATTACATAGCTGATGAATCATGTGATCGTCTCTGCAACTATCTGTCATGTGTGCCTAAATTTTTTTTAGGGGGGAAGGGCATCTGTCAAATGCCTGCTTAGGCATAAGTAACTGTACATGACACAGACAACTACTAGGCTATATTAAGAAACAAATAAAAGAAAAAAATAATATGTAAATAACAAATAACAAGAAAACAAAGCAAAAAGGCAAAAAGGAGGTGCACTTCAGCATTGGGGTAAGCCCCCTCCACCCACCCCAGTGCAGGAACATGCAACCTACAAAAAAACAAGTCAAAGTACAAGGGACTAGCGGTAGCAATCCACTGAGGTAACATGCGTGAAGATCTCCCAACTGGGACATTCAACAAGAATGTGTTTAGCAGTCTGGGGGACAAGGCAATCTTCACAGTAGGACTAGGGCGAGTGCTCCACCAAATGGCGGTGCGTCCCCCGAGTGTGTCCAATTTGGAGACAACAGAAAGCAACCTGAAGCCATCACAGCATTGGGGAGTAGGTCCATGGGAACACTCACGGTGCAATGGCACGCAACTTTAAGTTAGCCTTGGCTACTCTCGGTGCTATAGAAGCTTTGGGAAAAGAAGTGTGGCGACAAATACTAAGAGTTGGTACCCTCCAGGGTGGTGTCCCAGGCAGAACCAGGGACGCCTCCAGCCTGGGAACTATACCTAGCTCCCGAAGGAGTTTCCTAACCCTAAACCCAAAGGGCTGTGAGATAAAAGGAGTGTGGCTGTTGCACGTGTGGTTGAGGAGTTGTTTTTCCCTATGTGTGTATGGAAGCCTAAGAGATGTAGTGATAATGGGCCTGAGTTTGCAAGTGAAGTGTTTGAGTGAATTTTGAGAGAGAATGGTGTTGAGCATGTAAGAACAACTGTATGTCCCATCTTCAAATGACTGGGTAGACTGTTATGGGCATATAATTCGACGGTGCATGAAAGGTTTCATTTGTTTGAAATACGTGCAAAAAAAGTATTGAAGGTAAAAGAAGTAAAAGATAGGTTGAATGTGTCTAAGGTGAGTGAAAAGTTTGAAGGACCGTATAGAGTTGTCAGAGTCTGGGAGAATGGTGTGACATATGTTTTGGAGAGTTTGAATGAAGGTGTGACAGAGAGTGTGGGCTCATAAATCAGTTGAAGAGGTGGAGAGAACCTCCTGACTACCTGGTCAGCTATCTGGTGTATGAACTGTGAGAGAGAGAGATAAGTTGCATGATGATGAGATAGAGTGTGATAGTATGGATCTGTCTGGGAAAGAGCTTAAGGAAGAATGCAACTACAAATGAAAGTAAGTCTTTCCGGTATGGGGGAGCTTGAGAGAGATTGAGTGTTTAAATAAGCAGGCGGGTGATTTGGCTGATGTAAGTAGTGAGAGAGCTGTCTGTGGCTGATTTTTCTGGTTTTGGGAACAGTATGAATGATAGTATGTTTGGAGATAATGAATCTAGTGTTCCTGATTTTTCTGGTTTTACGAAAGGTTAGGGTAGAGGCGAGTTTGATGTGGAGAATGAGGACGTGATTGACTTTTCTGGCTTCTGGTGGGAACCAGTTAAGGGGTTTCTGGTATATCTGCTGAGAATAGAGGGGATGTGAGTGGTCTGTTTCATAAGAGTGTGCTTTGAGTTGGATGAGAGCTGAGTGAGGAGCTGATGAATGGGGGTATGAGGAGTGAAGGTTCTGACCAGAAGAGTATGGTGAATGATATGATTGAGAGTGATGAGACGACTGACAGGAAGACTGATGAATGACCCCAACAAATTGCTAGGCATAGCCAGGAACCAGTAGACAAGTATAAATGGTGGAGAAGGGCACGAGTGACTATAAAAAGTACCATGAGTAAGGATTGAAAGTGTATTGTGAGTGTTTGTAGGGCCATTCTCCCACCTCTTTCTAGCGGACCTCTCCCTCCCTCTGTAAGAATGTGTGTGAATGACGAGACATTTTTTTTTATATAATGGATTTCATGTTTTGTTTAAAATGTTTTTTTCTTTCTAGGACTTAGTTTCATATATCATTCTATTGCAAACAAAGAGACACTTTAAATATATAGATTATTATTACTGCCTTTTGTAAAGAGTGGATGGGATCAAAGGCTTGGCAGTAAATCAATTGAATTTATTGTGAGTCCTGTGCTAGGCAGGAGAGGGCTTTTATAGTCTCAATACCACAACCTGATCACAATATAATAATTATTGAGATTGGAAGCACCAGGGCTTTATAAAAAAACAAAAACAAGGCACACATCAACTTTTGGTCATAAGAGTGATGGGCGGCAAGATTTCCTGGGGGAAGGGGGGGGGGGGGGTAAATTCTAAAGAATGGTACCATGTAAGCTAAAGGCCTCTGTTTATTTGTCTTTGCTCATTTGTTTAGTTATATTTAGCTATATTTTTGTAAATAAAGGACTGTATATACAATCTTTCATTACTCCCTCAATTTGTCATCTCAGACATAATGTAGGATGCAGGTTGGATAGATTGGGGCTGGAGTGTAGGTTCAGAACCCACTACAATGGCAGATTATTAAGGGCTGACATAATCAAGTATTGGAAAATCTTCAACCGCCAGTGCAGTATTAAACCAGCAGACATTTTTACACTGGTACTTACTTTGGGCACCAGAGGACATTGAAAAATCTTCAACGGCCAGTGCAGTATTAAACCAGCAGACATTTTTACCCTGGTACCTACTTTGGGCACCAGAGGACATTGGAAAATCTTCCACCGCCAGAGCACTATTAAACCAGCAGACATTTTTACCCTGGTACCTACTTTGGGCACCAGAGGACATTGGAAAATCTTCCACCGCCAGAGCACTATTAAACCAGCAGACATTTTTACCCTGGTACCTACTTTGGGCACCAGAGGACATTGGAAAATCTTCCACCGCCAGAGCACTATTAAACCAGCAGACATTTTTACCCTGGTACCTACTTTGGGCACCAGAGGACATAGGTTCAACACTTACCACACTCATAGTTCCTTGGAAGAAAGAGGTAGATTTTACTTCCTCATATCTTGAGATCTGGAATTCCTTGACTGATAGTGTGGTTGCCTTTGACTCCATCAACTAATTCAAGTCTGCGTAGCATATATGCCTTGGTCCAGTTCTATTTCATTATGATGACTAGCTCTAACACCAAACATGTCACGCTCCACTTTATTAATCGTTTTATTTATTTTTTTTACTCTTTTAGCATAAATATTTCAAAATTATGAAGGAATTATTTTTTTTGTGGGTTTGGCTACAATTTCAATGCCATCATCCATCCACGAACAATAATGCTTGTTATTTAGATTTTTTGTATAATTTTTTCTTTAATTATTTTAAATTTTTCTTTTCCAACTTCTGTATTTTTTATTTAGTTTTCTTACTATTTTAAACTAATAAATTTGGGGGGCAGGAATCCTAAACTTGAAAACAATCGTTAATTTCAAGCAGTTTGCATCATGGAAAGCCCAATGTGAAGTTTGTCCGATCGATTGTTTATGCCTTGGCTCATTAATTAGTGACTGAGAAAGTTATTAAATTTTTAGGCCAGCATAATTCAATCCCTTGTAAGCATTGTGGTAAGCCCCTACAAATACAACCTGATTTAACATTTAAGTGTAAAAAAATATACACGCAACAAAAACAGCAGTGAAAATGTACGCCATTTTTTTGCGGTCTGCACTCAACGGAACATTTTTTTCAAAGTCTCGGCTCCCCATAGAAACTATCATTCAGATCATTTATTGGTTTGTGGGAAACCAAAATACTCTGGAACGCATCTCAGAGGAGGTTGCTGGTTTAGTTTCTGTAGGGAGGTAGCAATTGACTATTGTGAACATTATTTTTTTTTTAACAATTAGGTGGGGTTGATAAAGTGGTGGAGATTGATGAGGCAAAGTTTGGGAAACTTAAACATAATAAGGGAAGAGTGGTTGATGGTTTGGGGGGTTTCAGTGGGTTCGAAAGGGAAGACAAAAACATTTTTATGGTTGCCATTCCAGATTCAACAAAAGAAACATGTCTGGAGATTATTGTTATTAAAGTGGATTTTGCCAGGAACTCTTCATTATCTCTGATTGATGGCCCGCCGACTCAGGCTTGGATTAGGGATGTTATCAGTGGGGTTCCTCAGGGATCAGTTCTCAGTCCATTATTATTTGTCATCTATATAAACAATCTTGGGGAAGAAGTTAATAATAAAGTGTCAATTTTTGCAGATGATACCAAATTAGCAGCTGTAGATATTGATGATAATTTTAAAGTGCAGGGAGATTTAAATAAATTGTTATCCTGGGCAAATGACTTTGAACCTTGATAAGTGCAAAGTTATAAACATGGGAAAAGATAATAGAGAATTTAACTATGAAATGGATGGGCATTGGCTGAGCTCAGTAGAGGATGAGAAAGATCTAGGAGTAGTAATAGATAAGTCATTAAGGTTTTCTAAGTAGTGTATTGAAGCAAGAAATAGGGCGAATAGAGTGCTGGGTTTCATTAAGAGAAATGTCAGTTACAAAAGTAAGGAGGTTATTCTTAAACTCTATAACTCTTATGTTAGGCCACATCTAGAGTACTGTATACAGGCATGGTCCCCACATTTTAGACACAATATTAACCTTCTCGAGTCAGTGCAAAGGAGGGCAACAAAGATTATTCCTTCCCTGAGACACCTTGAATATATAGACTGAGGGTATTAAATATGTTCTTGTTCGAAAGGGGTAGTGTGAGAGGGGATATGATTGAGCTCTTTAAATTTTTTTCTGGGATAGATAAATTGGATGTTAGCAAGTTTTTTGAGTTAGATGGAAATCGGACTAGAGGTCACCACTTGAAAATTAAAAAGCAAGGGTGTAGGTTGGATTTAAGAAAATATTTTTCACCAATAGAGTGGTAGACTTCTGAAACAAATTGCCACGGAGGGTAGGTAGGTAGTGCAAATTTAAAAGAGTAGGTTGGATGAGTTTATGGGGAGTGAAGATTGTGATGGTTCCAAAGTTTTGTATATATTAATATTGTTTGTATATATCTATACCTGCATGATTTAGTTCTTGACAAGCCTTGATTGGTGATACCCTTGTTTCTGGATAAGGTTTTCTTTGGAGTTTGGGTGCCTTAAAAAGAGGCTGTTTGACTCGGATGACCTATGATTGGCCCTTGTGGCTTTTGTCATCCGTTATATTATATTGTGGGGGACTTTGATTTTGTCTTCCCCTGGCGATGGTGCTTTTTGTGGGTGGGTTTTGATGGATGCGGATGACCTTTGATAGGCCCTTGTGGCTTTTGTCATCCGTGAAATTATGTTATGTTATTCCTTTTGTACACAATAAAGGGTGCACATGTGTGAACAAAACTAAAAAATGTTTATTCTTTATTATATAGTAAATGCCTGCACTTCTACTTAATCATATTGTTTAGTAATGCATTATTTTTTTTATAATTACTAATGTATTAAAATTTGTACGTTTCATTTAACTATTTGTGTGAAACTAAACCATTAATTTCACACACTGGCAACCCTTAATTCAACCTTATTTCAAACATTGGCAAACCTGAAACAGAGCAGTTAAAAGAGCGTGATACCTGTGAATACAGTTTATTTGACTTTAATACATGTGTTAGCGGGGCTCAATTATAATAGTGGAAACCTGAACATCTGCGTCACACGCTCGCCTCGGTTGTTCCCCAGTCCTGGCCGCATAATATTTCGTCCACATTCCAATATTTTTCACCCTTTTTGACTAATTTTGTGTTACGGTTCATGAACGACATCGCCCTGCGATGACCCTGACATTTCAATCAATTGGAGGGGGGCGTCTGGGGGCTGTTTCCCCAGTATACAATCATGATTATTTATAGAATAATGTTCTGACGTTTTTTTAATCTTTTTTTAACAAATTGTTTCTGCATGCCTGAATGAAACATAAAAGCAACTTGGTCCCGATAGATTTAGGCTGTAACTATTTTTTTTCATTTTTGGCGGCAATAGCCTAAATTAGGCAGTGCTATCGGCTCTGCATGTTTATCAAAATAATAAAGACGGCAATGTCACCTACTTTAGGCTATTTTGCCAAAAAATTAACAGCTTCACCTTTTGATGTCTGATGTCATAAGGCCCAAATTGTAGCCCAGAAAATGTTTTTATCAGGCATTAAACAATGGAAAATTAAGTAATTAAAAAGACTAAATAGAGTAGGTAGGATACGAGGTAGGTCAATAAGTTTTGCAATTCGGATATAAGGAAAAGCGTTTTATTATTTTTCAATATAACTACCCTCGACTTCAATGCACTTGCGCCACTTGTCCCTGAGGCTTCGAATTCCCGACAACCAGAAATCTCCCGAATGCTGCTTAATTCACTCCTGGTCGGCGAGCTGGACATCTTCATCGTCCCCAAACCGGTGTCCACGCAGTGCAGCCTTGAGCTGGCGGAATAAAAAGTCACTAGGGGCCAGCTTGTGCAACTCTGGCCTTGTAGGGGAGGAGCAGGACACTGCGTGTCAACTTGCTGCGACGCTTCTGACGGATGCACTTCTTCAACCCAGACAGTTACTTGACGTAATATTGGCCTGTGATGGTCCTTCCACGAGGCGCATAGTCCACCATCAACACTCCCTCAAAATCCCAGAAGATGGTGGCCATGATCTTCCCCGCTGAGGTTTGGGTCCAGAACTTGATGGGGGTTGGAGCCCCTGAGGTTACAGGTCATGTTTTCGAGCTTGGTCTTGAGATCCCAGTGATGGACACACATTTCATCACCTGTCACTATTCATGACTCGAATCCCACCGGGTCTTGGTGTACAGAAGCAGCAGCTCCTCTGAACTTTGACGACATTGAAGTCAATCATGGGGCATGAGGTTTCTAGGGACCCAACGGGCAGAGACCTTGGTCATGGCCAAATTGTCATGGATGATGTTGATAACACTTCCATGTGATATTCCCAGCTCTCGCTCAATTTCTTTGACCTTCACTCGTCGATTTTCGAGGATCATCCTGTCCACATGGGCCACATTATCCTCATTGGTCAAGTCTAATGGGCGTCCTGGACAGGGGGGGGGGGGGCATCTCCAAGGGACTCATGACCATGGCAAAACTCCCTATTCCAGCCAGCAATAGGGAATAGGGGCATAGGAAGGGGCGGTGTCGGTGTACACTGCAACCATGCGTTTATGCATCTCTTTTGCATTCTTGCCTGCCTTGGTCGAAAATTTTATCACTGCGCGGTGCTCAACCTTCTCCATTGTTGAAAAATTTGTGACTGACAATCTGCATCAACAACTGCTTCTTAAATAGATGAGGCAAGAGCGTGTGGCTGCAGGTCCTGACTTGTCATAACTTGTCCTAACACCCTCACAAACAGCGATCATAACATAAAAACAAAAATTTCACAGATAACAAAAGCCACAAGGGCCTATCAAAGGTCATCCGCATCCCTCAAAACCCACCTACAAAAAGCACCATCACCAGGGGAAGACAAAATCAAATTTGGACTACCTACTACCCTCCGCGGCAATTTGTTCCATAAGTCTACCACTCTATTTAAGAAAAAAATATTTTCTTAAATCCAACCTACACCCTTGCTTTTTAATTTTCAAGTGGTGACCTCTAGTCCAATTTCCATCATCTAACTAAAAAAACTTGCTAACATCCAATTTATCTATCCCAGAAAAAAATTTAAAGAGCTCAATCATATCCCTGCTCACACACCTCTTTTCGAACGAGAATATATTTAATACCCTCAGTCTATCTATATATTCAAGGTGCCTCAGGGAAGAAATAATCTTTGTTGCCCTTCGTTGCACTGACTCGAGAAGGTTAATATCGTGTCTAAAATGTGGGGACCATGCCTGAATACAGTACTCTAGATGTGGCCTAACATAAGAGTTATAGAGTTTAAGAATAACCTCCTTACTTTGTAACTAACATTTCTCTTAATGAAACCCAGCACTCTATTTGCCCTATTTCTTGCTTCAATACACTGCTTAGAAAACCTTAATGACTTATCTATTACTACTCCTAGATCTTTCTCATCCTCTACTGAGCTCAGCCAATGCCCATCCATTTCATAGTTAAATTCTCTATTATCTTTTCCCATGTGAACAACTTTGCACTTATCAAGGTTGAAAGTCATTTGCCACTTATGTGCCCAGGATAACAATTTATTTAAATCCCCCTGCATTTTAAAATTATCATCAATATCTACAGCTGCTAATTTGGTATCATCCGCAAAAATTGACACTTTATTATTAACTGCCTCCCCAAGATCGTTTATATAGATGACAAATAATAATGGACCGAGAACTGATCCCTGAGGAACCCCACTGATAACATCCCTCCACTCTGACTTTACACCATTTAGCACTACCCTTTGCTTCCTGTCTTTCAGCCACTCAGCTATCCAATTTGAAACACCCCCACATATCCCAATCATTTTTAATTTATGAACTAGTCTCCTATGTGGTACCTTATCAAATGCCTTACTAAAATCCAAGTAAATTACATCTACATTCTCTCCCTTATCTACTTGATTTGTTACAAACTCCAGAAAGTCTAGTAAATTAGTCAAACATGATCTACCTGATCTAAACCAATGCTGAGCATAGCTGATTAGCCCCTCCCTCTCTAGATGTTGGCAAATCCCTTTTTTAACTATTTTCAAGAATTTTACAGACTACAGGAGTTAGGCTAACTGGTCTAAAGTTATTTGGATCCTCTTTACTACCCTTCTTGAAAATGGGGACTACATTCGCTCTCTTCCAATCATCGGGCATTTCTCCATATTCCAGTGACCTAGTATACAACTTCTCCAGAGCTATTGAGATACTTTCTACCCCTTCTTTAAGTATCCCCTTCCTCTGTTTTAGAGCAGCTAAATTCAAACTAAGGGGTCACATCTAATGCCTGGCCACAAATGTCGCATTCGCTTTTAATTTTAACTAAATTATGAACATCCAAAAAGGTGAACAATTAATCTGTATCAGAAACTAGAGTTAATAATTCCGAAATGGAAGATGGACAAAACGCACAATTCGAAACCATTTACACACTGCGCGTTTGACACCCAAACTGCTAAAAAACAAGTAGTTCCTTGAAATGATCTAGCTACTTACATTTAAATGTATAAAAGAAGGTAATAAAAATAGTAATATGGGAAAAAATATATTGACAAATAAAAATGACTCCGAATGAGGATAATAAAAAGCTATTAAGTGGAAAATAAAATTGAAATCAAGCATTTCTGACATCATACCCCACCTCCAACCCCTATTATAATTTGCAAAACGATTAAAGGCACTGACATGATGTAGTTAAAGCATTTATCTCTATAAACATCAGAACATTATAACAATTAAGATATACTGGGGGGCTGTGCCCCCCAGACCCCCCCCCAATTTAATGAAACCCATGATCATCGTAGTGCGGTCCAAGCATTGTGTTTAACCCCCCACGAGTCATCCACTTAAATGCACTCCAAAAATGTGAAACATTTTGGAACACGGATGAAAATAGTACATCTTATCGGCCGGGCCGCTCATCTACATATTTACTGTACTATTTCGTGTTCCAAAATATTTCACATTTTTGTAGTACATTTAAGGGGACGGGGGGTGGGGGGTGGGGGGTAAACACAATGACTGGACCACAATGCGATGATCCTGAGTTTCATTAAACTGGGGGGGTCTAGGGGGCACAGCCCCCCAGTATATAATCCTAATTGTTATAATATTCTGACGTTTACAGAGATGAATGCTTTAACCAAAATGGCAGCAGCTATAATTCGAAAAGGACTCAAACGCGCATGAATATTCCGACACAGGTGAACAATAATATTTACACACATTTTTCCCCCGGCCGGGCCGCTCGTCTACATATTTACCAAACCTACTTTTGAACAATATAAAAAGCAGGTAAACATTATGATCAGTGGCATGAATGATGGGATGTAAACTATTTTGTCCATGTTCCAATATGTTTCATCTTTTCGGAATAAATTCAAGTGGACTGCTCATGGGGGTTAATACACTGTGGGAGACACCCCCTACAATGATCCTGAGTTTCAATCAATTGGGGGAGGGTCTGGAGGGGATATGTATATAATCAAAATTGTTTATAGAATAATGGGTATGTTTTAACAGGGTTTTTTAACCAAACGCACATGAATATGCATGCGCAGATAAATGAAATATATATGCAAAAATATAAACTTTTTGGTAATTATGTAGACGAGCGGCCCGGCCGATAAAACGCAGTATTTTTGTCCGTGTTCCAAAATGTTTCACGTTTTTGGAGTACATTTAAGGGGACGGCTCGTGTGGGGGTAAACACAAAGGGGGCACTACACTATGAATATCCTGAGTTTCATTAAATTGGGGGGGGTCTAGGGGGCACAGCCCCCCCCCCAGTATATGATCCTAATTGTTATAATATTCTGACATTTACAGAGGTGAATGCTTTAACTACATCATGTCAGCGTCTTTAATCGTTTTGCGAATTATAATATGGGGGGGGGGGTATGACATCAGAAATGCTTGATTTCAATTTTTCCCCACTTAATAGCTTTTTATTATCCTCATTCGGAGTCATTTTTATTTGTCTATATATTTTTCCCCATTTTACTATTTTTATTACCTTCTTTTATACATTTAAATGTAATTAGCTAGATCATTTCAAGGAACTACTTGTTTTTTAGCAGTTTGGGTGTCAAATATTTCCCTTTTACGCAGTTTGAAAATGATCAATCAAACGTCTTTTAAGCAGTGTGAAAATGGTATCGAATTGTAAAATTGGTTCATCGTCTATTGCAGAATTATTAACTCTAGTTTCTGATACAGATAAATTGTTCACCTTTTTGGATATTCATAATTTAGTGCGAATTAAAAGCGAATGCGAGCATTAGATGTGAACCCTAACTTTGAATTTAGATGTTCGAAAATAAAACGTGATTCAAGTCAGCTAGATTTTGAAAAGGACGCAGACGCGCAAATAGGCTTTCCTCTTTGCTATTTCGGAAGTATTATAATAATTTATGTTTGATGTCATTATCATTTTCATTATTCTATATATTTCAATCATTAATTTTTTTTAGAGAATGATAATTTGCTTGGCTAAACTTTTATGTTAACCAGGTGATCGTTTTCACTAAATTTAATATTGCATGACTCATGACAAAGGCTTCGGCGCAGAAGAAAAAGCGTCTGCTCTCTCAGTTCTCACAAAGGGGTCAACTGTCACATAATCATAACTAAAGGCATTCTGGACGTCCTTTTCAATAAAATTCATTGTTACAAGAGAAAGTTAACGATAGCTTACCCAAAATACTAACAAGAGGAATAAGCTACTCCAGACGGCAACGATCGTCTCTGGAACGAAATATAAATCCCTGGAAACAGTATTAGTCCTTTTCTCAAGGCAAGCCAATCATTTATCATTCTCTTTGCTCATGTTACGTTTAACTCATTAAAAGTTCTTATACTAAAACCACTGCAATTAGTACGGAAACAGCATGTTTTTTTTGTTTTTTTCAGGCAATTTTGTAAAAGAAATGGTCTACGTAAACGTTTTCGTTTGGTTTACTTTTGGGCATATTTTAATAAAAAATAGCGGCAGCTATCATTCAAAGAAAACTCAAATGCGCATGAATATTCAAACACGGGTGAACGATAATATTTACACAAAAATAATTTTTTCCGGCCGGGCCGCTCATCTAGATGTTGGTAAATATGTAGATTAGCGGCCCGACTGAAAAAAAATTTGTGTGTAAATATTATCGTTCACTCATGTCAGAATATTCATGCTCGTTTGAGTCCTTTTTGAATTATTATTCTATAAACAATTAGGATTATATACTGGGGGGCTGTGCCCCCCAGACCCCCTCCAATTTAATGAAACTCAGGATCATCGGAGTATAGTCCCCCCATTGTGTTTACCCCCACAGGAGCCATCAACTTAAATGTAGTCCAAAAACGTGAAACATTTTGGAACACGGACAAAATAGTACATCCCATCGTTCGCACTGATAATCTACATATTTACCTACATGTTTACCAACTTTTTCAGGCGCGCCACTGATCATATTTAACATAAAGCATTGAAACAAAATAGAACTTTGTGATTGGTCATGATGGAAGTGAATACAGATTTTTTGGCCAGTGGGAGAGCAGAAAAACACTGAATAGCCCCCCAAATTAGCTAGTATCGCATCTGGCCAGATCTGAGTCCTAGCTTATTTGGGGCTATTTTTCCTAGCTACTTTTAGAAGTACTGCACTGATTATTCCAAAAACAGCATGACTTGTAACAGACTGGGGTGCGTGTGGGCAAGAGCTGTCCATTAAAGCTAAATATCACCTAGTTGGGATAACCAACTAGGTGAGTTAACGTTGTTCACGGCTCATATAGGCTGTAGCCTATGTAGAATTTATTTTAAATCTAACATAGTAGGGTAGCCTAATTAAAGATACAGATACAAAGTAAACCTTACTTGGGTTTAGAAGTACAAAAATAGAAATCAAAGGTAAAGTACGAGTAGCTAGCTATATGCTACAGAAGTAAAACCGCAAATTTACTCGGGTTTCTCAGTCACAACGTGGTGTAGGTTGGTTGGTAAAAATTTTTCTAAAGATGATCTTGATCTTGATCTTAATCCACAAGCAGGCGACCATCAAGCGGAAATCACCCTGGCCTTTGTATCGGCACTACCTGTGAGGACAGGGAAAACAGTTAGTAGTGTCGTAATGTTACCTGCCTACAAACACATTCTGATTTTCCATATGCTCTCCAGGAAATCTCTCACTGCTACAATCATTCGTCCATTAGTCTGGTCACAGAGCCCCAAGACACAGAAGTTTTCTAAAAACGATCTATTAAATATATTATGCAGTTAATAAACAAATATAGAGGGTGATTGGCCTAAATTTGACGATTTTAATATATCACTATTTGAGGAATATTTAGAAGTGGCAGATGACTTTTAATAATAAGGAATTTAGCTATGAAATTAATGGGAATTGGCATAATTCAGTTGGGGATGATAAGGACTTAGTCATAGTAGTAAATAGGTCACAGAAGATTTTGAAGCAGTGTATTGGAGCAAAAAACAAAAATAGAGCAAATAGGATGCTAGGATACATTGAGAGGAATGTTACCTATAAGAGTAAAAGGTTAAACTCTACAACTCATGTTGTGAGTGGTCGGTAGCGATTAGACGTGTTCTCAGCGAGCTGTCTATTCAGTGACGTTTTTTCATTTTGGATTTTTCGGTGTAATATATTTAAGTTCGGAAAGATACATAACTTTGAGTGTTAGACATAATACTAAAGGAATTTTTAAATATATTTTAAATTAAATTTTGAAATAGCTCCAGTTTATTTACGTTTCAGAGTGACCTAATTTTCTCCCCGTTTTTGTTTACACTTTTATTGATTGCTTAATTGAAGGGTTTTGAAAAGTTTTTCAACATGGCTGTTGCTTTGGATGAAGTGAGTATGCACTTTGATGTAAGCAGTGTGTATGTAGTTTATGACTTTTGTGGTGTGGAAAGAAGAGCAAATGAATCTGAATGTCTGGTGTGTTATGTGGCTAGTGCAAATGTGGCTTTGGTAGAGGAGGTGAGTGCAAGAGATTAAGTGAGTTGGTGGATTAAGATAGAAAGGATGCGAGTGTACGCATGAAGAAGGTGGCTGGGACCTGGAGGGTGGAAGATAGGCCTAGACTATGGACTGGAGAGAAAGAAGTGACTGATGTGAGTGAAGATGAAGGGTGGGTGAATATGGATAGAATAGATAGGTTAGTACAACTTAGGTGTGAGAGTAAGAGGGACATGGAACCTGTTAGGTGACTAACAGATTCGATGCCCTGAGAGATGAAGGGTTTGAAAGTGATTTGTCTGATGTGGTTGTGGCAGAAAGTAAAATAACTGGTAGTTTGAATGAGAACAGGAGGGGGGAGGGGTAATGCTAGGCCTAGGGGCACTAGGATGATGACTGAGGTGCTTGTGATGGGTGACTCTCAGATTAGATATTTAGATAGGAAGTTGAGTGCGATCAAATGGAAGGGAGTGAGAGTTTGCTTGCCGGGTGCTGGCGTAAATAATACGTCTCAGAGGTATGATAGTATGGTTGAGAGAGATGCAGTTGTGAGTACACATGCGGGAGTAAATAATGTAAAGAAGGAGGGTTCATGTGAGTTACGAGAGAGATACAAGAGGTTAGTTGAAAGGATGAGTGAACAGCGTTGTTTCAGGTGCGCTTCCGAGATTGGATGTGCGGATGGAATGGTTGTATCGTGCAATTGGACTGAATGAATATGTGAAAAGCCTGTGTGAGGAGTCGTGATTAATGTTTGTAGATGTTTTGAATGGGTTTTATGTGAATAAGGCATTGTATGCATTGGATGGACTCGCCTTAAGCCGGGCTGGGGTTGACGTGTCGTGTGGGTAAAATCTTGTGTGAGGCATTCGTTGTCCGTTAGCCATACTGATCGTAGCGCTACACCCTTTCTATTCCGTATCAATCAACACTTAAACCGTTGATAATTCCTGTATATAAAACTTCCTCAGTGTTGTACAGAGCACAGAACCTTCTGTATTTGCCATAACTACTTATATTGATTTACGTGTGGGTAAGATTCTGTATGACCCTGTCTTCATCCTGACCAGTGGAAGTTAGCCCCCCACAGCAAGAGACCGCCAACATCGTTCACATAAGTATTCTCTTTATATTTTTATTTCCATTGTGTTATAGCTAATACGCTTCTCACTGATCCCTAGTGCACTTGGTAGGATTTCAATATAGTTTTAAGGGATGCTAGTATTTCCATCATTATAAATACCTCAAGTGAGTAACTTATATTATACAGTCCACTATTTTCTTAGTTTATCATTTATTTCTTTTTGTGTTGGGAAAGTGGTTACCAGTGATAATATTTGTCATTTAAATCCGCAACATAAAGTTGGTCCTTCGAACCGGATATTATTATATTATGTGTGTACAAGACGGCGACATTGAAATGGTAGTTCTTTCATTTATTTCTTTTGTTCTCTTTTTAAAATCAATTTCTTTTATTTGTTACCTTTTTAATTGTTTCTTTAGTTCGGGTGGACTGGATATATTCTATATTCCTTTTCATTAAAGTTATCCGTCAAAATGGCTCTTTCTAGAAAATTGGAAGGCCATAAAGCTTATGGCACAAAAATGATTAAATCAGTCACGGAGAAATTAAATAATTATCCGTGTGATGTAGATAAGCTTAAAAATTGGAGTGATAAGCTAGAAAGACAGGCAGTAGTGATTAATAAATATTACGATGATATGATGGATGAGGTTGATGAGGAATCAGAGGTCACCAAGTTGATAGAGAAACAAGAGTAATATAGAGATGAGATAGATATAAGCAATTGTAAGGGGCACTAAGAAGCATATTAACGACGCTAGGGGGGGTTTACCGTAACAACGAGTCCTAATTTTATCAAGCTACCCACGATTAATCTCTCAACATTTGACGGGGAAAAGGAAGGGTTTGATGAATTTTGGGATCAGTTTCTAGTATGTGTAGACAGACCCGATATGCTAGCCGTAGATAAACTAATATATTTAAAATCTCAGTTAAGCGGGAATGCTAAGAAGTTAGTCAGCGGACTACATAATGAAAGTAATAGCTGGAATTTGGCTAAGCAACTACAGTAATCCTAAGAAGAAATTAAACCAGCTGAGTATACTGCTAGCTCGTTAAGAGATTTTAAAGCCGAGTTTGAGGTATTGTTTGGTAGATTAGATGCGATAGGTTGTGACAACAATGCTAGCGGGCATTTACTAACCGCGTTAATAACAGACAGACTGCCCTCCCAGGCATTGTCATTTATTCAATTAAATTACGGGGATAATTACCCGGATTTACCGAGTCTCAGGTCAGGCAGTACTATGGTAGTTAATAACCTCGATATAATTTAAAACCACTAACGAGGACATCAAAATAAAATATAGGCCTTATAAAGGAAAAACAGGGATACCAGTCCCCCCCGATAAATAATGAACCTCTTTTCACATTCAAGCCCGAGGTGGCCAAAACGCCCCCAAAGATGGGCAATTTGATGATATGGCGAAAAATAAAAATGTTTGTTTTGCGATAAAGAACATAGCTCAGCACAACGTAAAAATTATAAGACGGTACAATTAAGGCAACAAAGATTGAGGGAGTTGAGTCGATGTGCTAATTGTTGCAGACCACACTTAACGAGTGAGTGCAGAACTAGACTAGGCAATTGCCGTAAATGTAGGAAAGGTGCACATCACTACTATTTGTGTGAAGGTATTGTAACGAGCCAGCAGAATGTTTGTGCGGTGAGATCAGAAGAGAAAAGGGTCACAACCGCATTACCAATTGGGAAAGTCTCCGTAGGGAATAACAACCGTAGAGTTTCTGCTAAAGTCCTGTTTGCTCAGGGCTCGCAAAGAACCTTTATTAGTCAAAATTTAGCAACACAATTGTGACTCAAAATTAAAAATAAAGTAAAGTTGTCAATTTCAGGTTTCACGGGGCAGTTAGAAGCGCAAGAATATGGGAATGTAAAAATAACTGTCAAGTACAGGGATAGATTTGTGACTATAAATGCTTCAGTGTTAGATGAACCTGAATAAAAATCAAGTGTCATCCGTCTATTCAAGATGTTGTGCCTTCTATAGGTTTATTAGTAGGGGCAGATCAATTCGACAAACTAATAGATGGAATGGTGTCTATAAGAAGGATGAAATTCCTCAAGTCTAGGGAAGGGCTCATACCTTACGGTTATATACCTAGCAAACCTATTGGAACACGGGAAACTTCACAAGTCGCCTTAGTAACTAATAAAGGCGTAATATCATATGCTGAGGAGCCCGATGGGTCGAACTTGTGGAAAATGGACGCTTTGGGCATTAAACCAGAGCAAATCGGTTACAGCGAACAAGATGTGATTGATCAATACCGCAATACCGTAAAGTACGACGGGGAACAATATTGGGTGAGGTTACCCTGGAAACCTAATCATAGGGAGCTAAGTAATAATTATAAATTGGCCAAGGGAAGACTAAACTCTAGCATTAAAAAATTAAGTAATCATCCAGAAAAAAATAGCTTTGAAAGATGCAGTCATCAAAGACCAGGTAGAGAGGGGGTTTATTGAGACGGTAGATAATGCAAAAGTCACAAAATCATCATACTACATTCCCCATCTCCCTGTTTACAGGGAAAGCAAAACTAGACCCCTTAGAATAGTATTCGACTGCCGTTCGAAAGTTAAAGGCGGTGTAAGTTTAAATGACTGTATCCTGACTGGGCCATCATTAACCGACAAATTACTAGACTCTCTAGTAAAATTTAGAACAAGAGAATTTGCTCACACCGCGGACATAAACAAGGTCTTTTTAAGGATAGGTTTACAGGAAGAAGATAGAGACTATACTAGATTCCTGTGGCCGGTGTGTCCTAACGATTCAAACAGCGCTTTGGATACGTATAGATTTAAGCCCGTGTTGTTTGGTGCGACAAGCTCTCCGTTCCTATTACAAATGACTCTAGATTATCATCTAGAGAAACAAACTAGACACAAACAAATATCGGGAAAGATACGCCACGAACTGTACTGTGATAACTTATTGGGTACAAATGATGACGAACAGTCATTGTTAAAGTTTTATAGGGTGGCCAGCTAGTTGTTGCAGGAGGCCAATATGCCTCTGCAGGAATGGACAACAAATTCCACAGAGTTAAATAAATTAACTTGGCCAAAAAGCGATAGGGGCGAGAATGTATTGGGTTTAAAGTGGGATTCTACAAATGATACAGTTGCCGTCAAAACCTCTAATCTGGGACAGGTAACAACTAAACGAGCTCTCCTGAGTAATGTCAGTAAAATATTTGACCCCTTAGGTTTGCTTACTCCCTTAACTATCCCATTGAAAGAATTAGTCCAGGAAACCTGGGTAAAGGGTGTTGACTGGGATAACGACTCCCGGAAGAAATCCTAAATAAGTGGGGGAAAATTAGTAAGAAAATCGAGAATGTTGAATCATTTGAATTTCCTAGAGCAGTCATGAGGGGACAATCCAAATATGATCTCCACATTTTCAGTGACGTATCCCAAAAGGCACACCACGCGGTGGCTTATGTGACTAATTATGAGTCTGAGCCTATCCTCCTATTATCAAAAGCTCGTGTGGCGCCCATAAAAGAGCGGACTTCACCGCAATTAGAATTAACAGCGATGTATATTGCGGTAAAGATACTTAAATATCTAAAACGAACCCTAAACTCGTTTAACATTGGTACTAGTTACGTATGGGCCGATAGCGAAGTAGCATTGCAGTGGGTATTGAATAAGGGTAGTAAAATAATTTATGTACAGAATAGAGTGGAAGATATGTCGCGAGACGACCCACAGTGCGTATATAAACATCTCCCTACCGAACATAACCCTGCAGACTGATTAACGCGCGGAGTAACTGCCGCTAAATTAGCGAGTTCTAGGTTCTGGTTTGCTGGTCCAGAGTGGCTCAATTCTAAAGAAAATTGGCCTCTCCAAAAGTTTAAACCAGGGGAAGCTATCACGGTAAATGTAGTTAGAAGTGAGTCGAAAGAGTACCTTATGGAGCCCGAGAAGATCATTAGCTGGGGAAAGTTAATAAGGGTTACGGCATTCGTCTTCAAATTTACCAATAAAATAAGGAAGACAAAAATTGCTATGACTCCACAACATTATTGGTTACAAGCTGTTCAACATCACGCTTTTCCCGAAGTCCATGAATATTGAAGAAGTCCTGGTGACAGTAAATCTCTCCATGTAGTTAAAGAGTTTGGATTATTCAGGGACGAGAATTTATTAAGATGTAGGGGGCGAATAAGTAATGCGAATCTCCCATATCACACTCATTACCCATTATTAATACCGAACAAAAACTATGTGGTCAATCTTCTAATTGAATACCAACACAAGCAGTTACAACATGCGGGTATTCAAGAAACATTATGTAAAATACGTGAAAGTTATTGGATTCCGCGAGGTCGACAAAAGACAAAATCCATCCTGAACAAGTATTATGTGTGTAAAAGACTAGATGGAGCCCCTTATCATTATCCACAAGCTCCTCCTCTACCAAAGGAAAGGGTGGAGGACGCAAGACCCTTCAAGATAGTTGGCGTGGACTATACTAGAGCGATCGCCATAAAGGGAGAGGGGGGTAAGGATACAAAAATATACGTTACCCTTTTCAAGAGCGCTGCCACAAGAAATATTCATCTGGACTTGGCATCCGATATGACGGCCGAAACCTTCTTAAATATCTTTCACAGATTTGTGGCGAGGAGGTCGTGCCCAACATCAATTTTGAGCGATAATGCAACTAACTTCAAGCTGGGGCCCGACTTACTAAGGCTGATTTTGGAAGAAAATGCAGTGCAGAACGAATTCGTCAAACGGCAATGCGAATGGAGATTTATTCCACCAAGGGCACCGTGGTTTGGGGGGTTCTACGAAAGACTAGTAGGAATAGTGAAAAGCAGTCTCAGAAAAACACTGTATGGTAAAACGATAGCACTGGACGATTTACGGACCCTAGTTGTGGAGATAGAATGCAAAGTCAACAATCGACCTCTAGTATACGCTCATAACAGTCTAAACGAACCCGAAGCTCTTACACCTCCCCATCTAATTTATGGACTGTGATTAGATTCATTGCCCGCAATAGTAAAGACTTTCCAGGTAGATGACCCATCGTATATGGAGACTGTTCCTTCGAGCCAAAGATATTTTAAATTGTCTAAACTACTAAGGCAATGGCAGGTCAAGTGGACGGGTAATTATCTAACTTCATTATTAGAAAGAAAGATGGGAAAGGGAGGAGTGGGAGCTAAGGAGGAAGTGGTCAAAAAGGGCGAGGTGGTAATTATTCACTCTGATAAACATAGAGAAAATTGGCCCTTAGGAATCATTGAGGAGGAGTACAGACGACAGGATGGTATCATTCGGACCCTTAAACTAAAAACGAGATTGGGTAATGTAATAGGACTGTGAATCGTCTGTGCCCATGAGAAATTAATTGCGAGGTGGAGTAAAAGAATAATGATGCTGAACCCATCGATATAAATGAATCGCTTGAACCTCCTATGCGTAAAAGCGGAGAGATTGCCAATATGCCTCTCCAAAGTCGGGCCGTGAAAGGGGTGACTAACGCGGCCCCTCCGAATAAAACGGGGAAAAGAGACCCCAATGGGGCTAAGCAATAAAATCACAAAAACATTGGTTAGAGTTACGTGACCAAGGTGACCTCTAAGTTTCCTCTATTGCCCTGCGGAGTCAGGTAGACGAATAGCTCCAACGCCGTTCAGCGTGTCGTAAGAGGCGACTAAAGACCAAGAGGGTTCAAAATTTTCAAAATTTATAAGCAGTTTAATAATTTGGACATTAAATGTGCCTAGAATTTAAATATTTAAATCATTAAATAAATATTCAAAATTTAATAAACTGGGATGTGAACTAATCTTAATTCACTTTATTTTTGAATTCATTAACAGAGCAAATAATAATACTTGCTCTTTTCTCTCGGACCGCAGTATGTCGTGTATTTCACTCCAGAAATTGTGGAAAGGAGAATAGTAGATTTATTTTTTTATTTTGGGTGGTTAAAATACCCCTAGAATTTACAGTTTATAAATATTGGCAAATGTGTGCATTACTCGAGACAACCACCTTGTGATGCGCAAGCCCAAAGAAAACGAACTAGGTTCGTGTGGGTAAAATTTTGTGTGAGGCATTCGTTGTCCGTTAGCCATACTGACCGTCGCGCAAAACTCGCTCTGTTTCGTATCAATCAACACTTAAACCGTTGATAATTTCTGTATATAAAACTTCCTCAGTGTTGTACAGAGCACAGAACCTTCTGTATTTGCCATAACTACTTATATTGATTTACGTGTGGGTAAGATTCTGTATGACCCTGTCTTCATCCTGACCAGCGGATTAGCCCCCCACAGCAAGAAACCGCCACCATCGTTCACATAAGTATTCTCTTTATATTTTTATTTCCGTCGTGTTATAGCTAATACGCTTCTCACTAAACCCTAGTGCACTTGGTAGGATTTCAATATAGTTTTAAGGGATGCTATTATTTCCATCATTATAAATACCGCAAGTGAGTAACTTATATTATACAGTCCACTATTTTCTTAGTTTATCATTTATTTCTTTTGGTGTTGGGGAAGTGGTTACCAGTGATCACATTTTTCATTTAAATCCGCAACACTTACACTGATAAAATAGGGCCTATTAAATATAAAGGAGTTTTGAAAGAATATGATGAGGAAATAGTAAGGTTCTTAATGATCATTTTTCTTCAGTATTTACAAAAGAGAATCGAGATAGATTAATTCTAGGTCAAGGGAAATAGTCTTGAATACCGGTAATTAATGTGAGCAGGGAAATAATTAAAGGGCTTATATTGGAGTTAAATACTAGTAAGTCATCTGGCCCAGACAACATTCATTCTAGGTTACTCAAAGAAGGTGTAGATACTCGTAGTATTGCAGTAGATCTTGAACATATATACTAGATCACTAGAGTTTGGAGAAATACCCAATGATTGGAAATTAGCGAATGTAATGCCAATTTTTAAAAAGGGAAGTAAAAAGGACCCGTATAACTTTAAGCCGGTAAGTTTAATTCTATCGTTTGTAAAATCCTTAAGAAGATAATTAAGAAGGGGATTTCTGTCATCTAGAGCAGGGTTTTCCAACCGGGGGCCATGGCACATCTGAAGGGGACCACAGGAAAATTTTAAGTTTTAGAGGGGCCACAGATCCATGAAGGGGGCCACAGGACTCATCGTATTGAAACCTGAATTATAGTAGGACAGTTCCTAATTTTAATTTATGCAGTTGAATTACACTTTTTAAAATATTAATACATATATTTTCCCTTTTTAAAAATATTTTATTAGCATAATAGGATTGACATTATAATCTGTAAACAAATATTTTGCATCTTACAAGCTTATTCTGCAGCGCATTCCATTGTGCGCTTGATCGTTATGCGCCTGGCACCGCTGTTGGCTTGATGAAAATACTTTAGGTGGAACTTTAAATCTTTACAGTCTGTTTATCAAGTGGTTCGCCGTTATAGTATGTAAGTAGCTTTTATTTGTTTACCCTAATACTGCGAAGTTGTAGTAATTTTACTAGTTTTTAAAATTATAATAGATTGCCACAAGCACAATAATATAAGACTTTTATAAGTAAATAACTGAGCATTTTTGTTTGTAAAGTAAAGTGTGCCATTGCTAGGCCTACACCAAATCATTTATTTTTTTACTTTGGTTTCACTTAGGGCTTATTTACGACATTAGCATTTAATCTTAGATTCTGATGATTGTACTTATCGTTCTGTATCTGCATTAATTTGAGTAATATATATGTATATATAATATATTACTAAAATTAATGCAGATCTATCCCCCTGAGGGAGTACATTTTTGCTGTTTTGCATTTAGGTACAGGTACAGAGTACCAGGATGTACAATCAACAACGAAAATTTCGAACATGTCCAATTAATAGAAACGCTCATAAAAATAGTTGCATTGTTTTACGGTTCTTTTTTTGGTGTCAAATATTTACCATCAAGGGCAAGTATTTAGCACAAAAAAGGAAAACAAAATTTTCAATGCAGCTATTTTTATGAGCGTTTCTATTTATTGGAGATGTCTGAAATTTTCGTGGCCGACTGTAATAGGAGTTGGTGTTGAGCACAGATTCGTTGCTCTGCACAGGGAATAGAGGTTATTTCTGGGTCTTTCCTCAGAAATACTCTTCCTTTTTGCCGCTGAGATAAGCGCCTTTTATTCTGTTGCGGTGAGCTTCGGCTCTAAAATGTAATATATATATTATTAATATATTAAATTTCTTCTACACAGATTACCCATAGCTACGGCGACGAAGAAAAAATGTCGACAATACCCCAGTGAGTATTTAGCCTATGGTTTTATACATTCACCAGACAATATAACATAGCCATTGTGTCTTTTATGTATGGCTACACTTTCTAATGATAGTATGCGACCAAGTAAGCTTAAAATACATTTGGAGAATAAGCACAAGGACAAAAAAGACAAAACATTAGATTACTTTAAAAAGCTTCGGGATGATTTCCAAGCAAGGAGCACTATTAAAGATATATTTAGCAAAACAGCGGCAAAACTAGACAAAGGTTTAATTGCATCCTATGAGATTTCCAAGCTAGTAGCGAAATCGGAAAAACCTCATAATATTTGCGAAGAATTGATTTTGCCTTCAGTATCTGTGGTTATTTCAACTGTCATGCAACAATATCCCCCCAAAATCACTGAAGTCATTCCGCTGAGCAACAATACAGTATCAAAGCGTATTGACGAAATGGCAAAGGATGTAGAGGAAAAACTTGTTAAACATTTACAAGTAAAGACCTTTGCATTACAAATTGATGAAACGTTATTACGTGATAACGAAGCCCTTCTCATGGCGTATTTTAGGTTTTTGGATAAAAATCAACTCAGAGAAGAAATGCTTTTTTCCCCCAGCCTTGTGACAGATACTAAAGGTGAAACAATTTTCAAAGAAGTAGTGACCTATTTCAAAGAAAATGATATTCCACTTGGAAATATTATGGCTTGTGCAACTGATGTCCCCGCTGCTATGGTAGGTAGATATAGGGGATTTATTGCACATTTTAAAGAGGCTGTACCTAAAGATTTTGCATACACTGTGTTGTCCACCGTCAACATCTGATTACAAAAAACCTAGGAGGACGTCTGAAAGATTCACTTGATAGTGTAATCAAGACAGTCAACCTTATCAAGTCAAATCCACTTCAAGAGCGTCTTTTCCGACAACTCTGTGCTACCAATGAAGAAGGGTTTGAGCGCCTACTTTTGCATACAGAGGTGCGATGGCTTTCTAAGGGCAATTGTCTGAATTGCTTCATTGCACTTTGGGATAGTGATGTGTTATTTCTGGATGGTAAGCAGCTCGGAGTAAGAATCATTGCTGCCAAATGTGACATATTCTACCTTACAGATATATTTGAAAAGCTAAATATCTTGAACAAACAGCTACAAGGTAAAAATGCAAATATTTTAACTTGCAAAGAGTCTATTTGTGCATTTATGGGGAAAATTAAGCTGTTCAAGACAAATATGGAAGAAAAAGAGTTGATACAGTTTCTAACCCTCCGCACTATTGAGAGTGAGCTGAAAGAAGATGATATTTTAGTATACATTGATCGTTTGGAGAAATTGCATAGTGATATGGAAGTTAGGTTCAGAGATCTTCTACAACTGGACATTCCAGGTTGGGTGGTAGACCATTTGGAGTTAATGCAGCTGATGTTAATATCAGATTACAAGAAAGCCTCATTGAGTTACAGAGTGATCAAACTTCTCTGGCTAGATTTAAGCATGGTGTCAGGAACTTATGGACAAGTCATGAAATTGCTATTAAATACTCTTTGCTTTGGGACGAAGTAAAATGATATTTTATTGCTTTTCCTACTTCTTATCTGGTTGAGTCGGGTTTTAGTAAAGTGTCACACCTCCTATCAAAAGCTCGCAGCCGCTTAGAAATAGTAAGAAGAGGTGATCTTCGCCTGGCTCTAACAACTATAGACCCTGATATTGAAGAACTTGTGAAACTGCATGAAGCACAAGGATCGCATTGCATGAATAAAGAGTTGATGATATATTTATTTCATTTTGCTAAGGGATTTTATTTTTTGTAAGACTAATTATTTATTTTAAAAGAGTATTACATTTTTGTTAACCACTGTTTAATTTTTGATATGTTTATAGTCCTATATATGTGACAAATATAATTGTACCTGAATACAAATAGTTGTTTTAATATTTTTTATCCTTTAAAGTAGAGTTAAACTGCATATTACCTACTGAAAATAATGATTATGGGCGACAGGAAAAAATAAGGTTCCTAAGTGGGCCATAAGCCAAAATCGGTTGGGAACCATTGATCTAGAGCAGTGGTTCCCAAAGTGGGCGGTACCGCCCCCCTGGGGGCGGTGGAAAGATCGGGGGGGGGCGGTGAGGAAGAAGGGGGCGGTAGGGGGGCGGCAGTCCGAAGTCGAAGTCAGAAGTTCGAACGTTTGTTTGACGATTTGTACACAACACGTGCAGCAGGACGAGTCAGTGGACGACGCATCAGGGTCCGGTTACCGCACGCCGCTCTGGCCCAGTCAGATCCGACAGCATAGACTACAAAAGCAAAAGCTCAGGTTTGTAATTTCAAGCTTGTAATGTTCAGAATTTTATCTTATAATAAAAACCGCATCCTGGCGGTCAACATCATCTTGAGTTCAAGTCAACATAAAATTGGGGACTCGCCAGAACGCGCCGTGTTGTGTTGTGTTGAGCTGGTTAGGGTGGTGCATTCACTGATATATATTGTTACGAATGTATATGACTTTGTACCTGTGTGTGCATGTGTTTGTGTGTGTGTGTGCATATATGCGTGTTCGCGCGTGTGTCATTGTGTGGGTGATCACGTCCGCCACCATTTTATGTGAGTAAATGGAAGAAAATGAATACGTGAGAGGGTAAACTTGCTTTTTATACCTTCAATGTTGTCATTTTTGTCTTTAAGTAGGCCTATTTATGAAATGCGATAAAATGCTGTATTTTACATGGTTTTATTTTTTTGTTCCAGAATAAAGTATGGCCTTGGTACAGCAAACAAAAAAGAAGTGTCGGCAATATAGTGTGGAATATCTGAAATATGGATTTGTCGCAGCACCACACAACCAACAGCAACCAATGTGTCTACTGTGTGATAGAGTGTTTTCAAATGAAGCTATGAAACCTTCGAGGCTTTTGGAACATTTGAAGAAAATGCACTCTGATAAAGCAGACAAAAACTTGGCATATTTTCAGTCACTCCGGGACAACGTTCGGAAACGGAAAACCATCGGAAATATATTTGCCAGCAGTTTACAACAATCTACTGACGGTTTGCGAGCATCATACAACATCTCTTTGCTGATTGCTAGATCTGGTAAGCCTCATACAATTGGAGAAGAGCTTATTCTACCAGCAGTAAGAGAGGTTCTACACACAGTTCTACACAAGTCACCTGGCCAAATTATAAAAGCTATTCCTCTCAGTGATAACTCTGTTCAGAGAAGAATAGATGTAATGGCTGAAAATATTGAAGAAACATTGTGTAACATGCTTAGGACAACAGAATTTAGTTTACAGTTAGATGAGTCCACTCTGCCAGGCAATGAATCTTTGCTTCTTGCTTATGTTCGTTTCGTCAAAGATGAAAGCTTGGTTCAAGAGCTGTTATTTGCGAGACAGCTTGAAACAGACACAAAAGGGGAGTCAGTATTTCGTGTCGTTGATGTTTTTTCAAAGAGAAAGACATCCCACTTTCTAACATTCTTGCTTGTGCAACAAATGGGGCACCATCAATGGTAGGTCGTCATCGTGGCTTCATTAGTTTCTTGAAAAAAGCTGTACCTGGAGTACTTACAGTGCACTGTGTAATCCACAGGCAGCATCTGGTCGCAAAAAACCTGAGTGGTAGACTACACAAATCAATGAGTACTGTTATCACAGCAATAAATAAAATCAAGGCACATGCCCTCAATTCCCGACTGTTTCGACAGCTGTGCACTGATAATGATGAAGAGTTTGAACGTTTAGTGTTGCACACAGAAGTTAGATGGCTGTCAAAGGGAAACTGCCTGAGACGTTTCTATTCACTGTTTGATACAGTTGTTGAATTCTTCCAAGACTCCAATTCTGTTCTGTGTGATGAACTAAGAAACATGAAGCATGACATTGCTTATTTGGCAGATATATTCACAAAGTTCAATGAAGTTAATTTGCAGCTGCAAGGAAATGAGGCTAATCTAATTACAGTCAAATCAGCTATCTCCACCTTCCTGGCCAAGTTACAGTTATTCAAACGAAACATAGCTCGCCATGCACTCTACCAGTTCCCAAGCCTCTCTGAATTGGATAAGGAAAAAGGCATACCATTCGATGACCTTCAAGTGTATTGTACACACCTGGATGAACTGCACAGAGACATGTCTGAGAGATTTGAGGACATTTTATTGCTTGAAATACCAGACTGGGTGATCAATCCATTCCTAAATGTCGACGGTGAAGAAACTGGAGTGGCAGAAGAAGAACTGATTTCCATTCAAAATGACATTGAGCTAAGGCCAATGTTCAAAAAGTCATATCAAGATTTTTGGTTACAAAAAAAATCTCTGACTGCTATCAAGTGCTGTGGAACAAGGTCAAGATGTACTTTATTGCCTTGCCAACATCATATTTAGTAGAACGAGGCTTCAGTGAAGTCGCCTTGCTTCTTTCCAAGCAAAGAAACCGACTGAAAATTACTGACCGCGGGGATCTACGACTTCTTCTTAGTGAGTTCCAGCCTGATGTTGAGAAGCTTATGTCCCTGCACCAAGCACATCCATCCCATTAATATTAAGTGTGAGACAATGAAGGTTACTGGTGGAATGTTTATTTACCATTCTATGTTGCTGAAACAGTTAAAACTGCTAAAAAATAAATTGGTTCACTAAATTGGGTTTTATTTGTGAAATACACATTTGTGTTTAACCTTTCTCTTTTCAAATTGCAGCATACCAAATATCAAGAAAGAGGTGTTTGTTTCCATATGTGTCTGTGGGGGGCGCTAGGAATTCACTGGGGAGCCAAGGGGGCGCCAGCCTGCAAAAGTTTGGGAACCATTGATCTAGAGTATGGTAGGTTAATAAATGATGCTCAGCATGGGTTTAGAAGAGGTAGATCGTGTTTAACAAATTTACTGGATTTTATGGATTATGTTACTAAACAATTAGATAAGGGAAAAAATGTTGATGTAATTTACTTAGATTTTAGCAAAGCTTTTGATTATGTTCCACATAGGAGACTAGTTCAAAAATTAAAAATGCCTGGGATATGTGGTAGAGTTTTGAATTGGATAACTGAATGGCTGAAAGACAGGAAACAGAGAGTTTTGCTGAATGGCGTGAGGCCACAGTGGAGGGACGTTATCAGTGGCATACCTCAGGGATCCCTTCTAGACATTTTATTATTCATAGTTTATATAAATGATCTTGACGAGGCTGTAAATAGCAGTGTCATTTTTTTGCTAAAGAAACTAAATTAACAGCTGTAGTCAAAGAAGTTGGGGGTAGCTTTAAAGTGTAGAGTGACTTAAATAAGTTATTAGCTTGGGCTCAGAAGTGGCAAATGACTTTTAACCTTAAAAAATGCAAAGTTCTTAACATGGGAAGGGATAATAGGTGAATTTAGCTATAAAATGGATGGGCATTGGCTGAATTCAGTTGAGGATGAGAAGGACTTAGGTGTAGTAGTAGATAGGTCACTGAAGTTTTCAAAGCAGTGTATTGAGGCAAAAAATAGAGCAAATAGGGTGCTAGAATACATTAACAGGAAAGTTAGCTATAAGAGTAAAGAGGTTATCCTTAAACTCCACAACTCGTTTGTTAGGCCATATTTAGAGTACTGTATACAAGCATGGGCACCACATTTTAGACATGACATCAACCTGCTAGAGTCAGTACAAAGGAGGGCAACACGAATAATACCTTTCCCGAAGCACCTTGAATATGAGGATAGACTGAGCGTACTAAATATGTTCTTATTTGAGAGAAGATGTGTGAGGGGAGATATGATTGAGGTTTTTAAAATCTGCTCTGGGGTGGATAAGTTCGATTTTAGCAAGTTATTTGAGTTCGAAGGTAGTAATAGGACTAGGGTTCACTACTTTAATAAAACAGAGGGACAGGTTGGATGTTAGTAAATATTTTTTCACCAATAGAGTGGTAGATTACTGAAATAGTTTGCCATCTGAGACAGTAGACTATCCAAACTTCAATGTTTTCGAACACAGATTAGATGATTATATGGGAAGGGAGGGATAACTTTGGGGTGGGTGGGTTATTCTGGACTCATTCCTGTGCATGCAGTTTTTGGATATTGTATATTATGATTGATTTGGATTTTGACAAGTCTTGATGATGATGCTTCTTTTTTTTTTTGCTACTCATTCCTGTGGATTGTTCTAATTGTATATTGTAGATGCATGATCTGCACAATCCTATGGATTGTTTAAATTGTATATTGTAGATGCATGATCTGACACAATCCCATGGGTACATTTTGTGGGTGGGTTTTGACAGATGCGGATGACCTTTGATAGGCCCTTGTGGCTTTTGTCATCCGTGAAATTACGTTATGTTACCACTTTAGAGTACCGTATTCAAGCATTTTCACCACATCATATAAATGATATCAACCTGCTATAGCCAGTACAGAGGAGGGTAACTAAAACAATACCTTCTCTAAAGCACCTCAAATATGAAGATAGACTGGGTGTACTAAATATGTTCTCATTTGAAAGATGGTGTGTGAGGGAAGATATGATTGAGCTTTTTATGAAATCTGTTCTAGGATGGATAAGTTGATTTTGGCATGTTATTTGAGCTGGAAGTTATTAATAAGTGTAGGTTGGATGTTACAAAGTATTTTTTTACCAACATAGTGATGGCTTAATGGTAATAGTTTGCCACTTGAGAAAGCAGACATGCCAAACCTAATTGTTTTCAAGCGCAGATTTGATCAATATATGGGAAGGGTGGGTTAACTTTTGGGTGGAAGGGGAGTGATATTTTGGACTCAATCTTTTGGATATAGTTTATTTTATTATTGTACGAGGGGCGGTCAATAAGTTTTGCGAATCGGTAAGGCAAAACAGAGGAAGGGGGATGGCTGTTTGTGGGGGTGTTAGGACAAGTTATGACAAGTCAGGACCTGCAGCCGCCCGCTCCTGCCTCGTTTATTTAAGAAGCAGTAGCTGATCACAGATCGTCAGTCACAAATTTTTCAACAATGGAGAAGTGTTGAGCACCGCGCAGTGATCAAATTTTTGACCAAGGAAGTCAAGAATGCAAAAGAGATACTTGGTTGCAGTGTACTCCAACACCGCCCCTTCCTATGCATCCATTGCTCGCTGGAATAGGGAGTTCCGCCATGGTCGTGAGTCCCTTGAAGATGACCCCCGTCCAGGATGCCCGTCAGACGTGACCAACGAGGACAATGTGGCCCTTGTGGAGAGGATGATCTTCAAAAATCGACGGGTGAAGGTCGAAGAAATCGAGCGAGAACTTTGAATATCACATGGAAGTGTTATCAACATCATCCACGACAATTTGGCCATGACCATGGTCTCTGCCCGTTGGGTCCCTAGAAACCTCACAAAACCTCACGCCCCATGATCGACTTCAACGTCGTCAAAGTTCGGAGGAGCTGCTGCTCCTGTGCAACCAAGACCCGGCGGGATTCTAGTCACGCATAGTAACAAGTGATGAAACGTGGGTCCATCACTGGGATCCCGACACCAAGCTCGAAAGCATGGCCTTAAAGCACAGGGGCTCTCCGACCCCCATCAAGTTCCAGACCCAACCCTCAGCCAAGAAGATCATGGCCACCACCTTCTGGGATTCTGAGGGAGTGTTGATGGTGGACTATGCGCCTCGTGGAAGGACCATCACAGGCCAATATTACGCAGATGAACTGGCTGGGTTGAAGAAGTGCATCCGTCAGAAGCGGCGCGGCAAGTTGTCACGCTGTGTCCTGCTCCTCCACGACACTACCCCTGTCCTCAAGGTCAGAGTTGCACAAGCTGCCCTTCGTTAGTGCGGATTCGAGGAGCTCAACCATCCCCCCTACAGTCCAGATCTGGCCCCTACCGACTACTTTTTATTCCGCCAGCTCAAGGCTGCACTGCGTGGACGCCGGTTTGGGGACGATGAAGATGTCCAGCTCACCGTCCAGGAGTGGATTGAACAGCAGTCGGGAGATTTCTGGTTGTCTGGAATTCAAAGCCTCAGGGACAAGTGGCGCAAGTGTATAGAAGTCGAGGGTAGTTATATTGAAAAATAATAAAACACTTTTCCTCATATCTCGTTTCCTTATATCCGAATTGCAAAACTTATTGACCGCTCTTCGTATATTATGAGTGATTTGATTTTGATGAGCCTTGTGGACTCTTACTGAGCGCAATCCGAAAGCCGCGCTTTCTGATTGGCCTCATCGATGAGTCGATTCTAGCTCACACTATGGATCGGAGTCTTGCCCTGCAGTCTATTACTGCCGATCTCGTCTCAGCATACGCTACGATCGTAAAATAGACAAGTATCTCAACAAGACCCGGAAATATGCACTGCCCAGCTTCCACGAACGTCTTCAAGAAGGCAGAGGAGCTTCTACAGGAAATCGGCTCGTCACGTGACACCATTCCTGGGCCTCGATTTTGAGGGCAGCAAACGCAGCGAGCAAACTATTATATCAGACAGCTGAGGAATATTACCGCCAATCTGTCTATATGCCGGGCATTGACCAGGAGTTTACTGAGCTGCAGAGCCTGTTCGGTGAGGACCCTATGCTGGTTATCTTCAACATCAAACATCTGCTTTGCGGGGTTCACGCAGATGTTGCTGCTTTACTGGAGGCAGTAAAGGTCTATTATGTTGACATCAAGGCCGTGAGCCTCGCCATAGAGGAAGCAGATCGTTGGTTATCGTCAGTAAGTGTGACTCCGTTGGAGATACTCTTGCCCACGCCCAGACCCAAATGTATCCCAACCTGGCCACTCTTCTCCAACACCTGGTCACTATCCCGCTCTCGAGCGCGGATTCTGAGCGTTTATTTTCGGAGCCGAAACAACTGAAAACGTACATAAAGAATCCCTTTTGGTAAAGTATGCCTCAATAGCCTAGCACCGTTCGGTGTTCACGATGAAATTGATGTTAGAATAGACAACGTATGTGCTTACAGGAACAGGAGGTGATGTTCATGTGAAATACTGTGACCAATGTTGTGTGTTAGATGCTCTTATTGCCCCTTTCAGACCCATTTATGTGTGGTGATCTAAGCTTCATGTATGGGTTACGATACATTATATTGACTAATTGTGCATGTTAACTTAATTAGAATGGGTGTTTTATTATATTATTTCTGTTTTGTTTACAGACTGTGTTGATGTTTTGTTAGTTGAATAAAGCCTAGAGAAGGGTATCAGGACTGCTTCATTCCTCGAACAATTTATTCAACTAACAAACTGCGTCTGATCTGAAGAAGGATAAATTTCTGAGATCTGAACACCTTAGGGTATCTCCCAAGTCGCCTACTGCTGCGCGGGAATGGAATCACTAGAATCGTACTTTCTCGGCATCCCCGTAAGCCATCGCAAGCCTTAATCCTAACAAGCAGGATATATTGATCAATTTTGTCTCACCAACTGTATATGAGTACATTGCAGAGAGTACTACCCATGATTAAGCTATAGATCTTCTCACAGAACTCTATGTCAAGCCCCAAAATGAAGTGTTCGAGAGACATTTGTTGGCTACTCGTATGCAGCATGAAGGAGAGACAATAGACGAATACCTACAAGAGCTTCGGCTACTCAGCAAGCATTGTAACTTCAAGATTGTTACTGCTTTGCAAAATCGGGATGACTACATACGGGATTCTTTAATCAATGGCTTGCTTTCTCATACGATCAGGCATCGATTGTTTGATAACAAAACTTTGGACCTAAGTATGGTTGTCGATCAAGCCAAGGCACTCAATGTTGCTTAGAAGACCTCAGAATCTTATTCTCGTTTTCCTGTCTCCTATGTAAATGCTGCTACTACATCCGAGCCTGCTCGCACCGATGATGGGACCCGCGCTGCTGCAAAATCTGAAACTGCTTATTCTTCTGATCTGACCTGTGCTGCTGCCAATTCAAAGTCCAGATGCTATTTCTGCAGTGGTCCGCGTCACAATCGTGCACAGTGCCCTGCAGGGAACTTTAATTGTCATAAGTGTAATAAGCAAGGGGATTTTGCTAAGGTGTGCCGGTCTACTTCATTTTCTACCTCTGCATCCATTCACTCTTCTACTCTGGCTGTCATCTCTGCCTCTTCCCCAGGACTATTACAACGAGCTACCGTGTATGTTTTGGTTGGTAATAACGAAGCAACAGCTCTTATGGACACAGAGAGTTCTGAATCTTTCATCTCATACAACTATGCCAAGAAGCACAAGCTGAAGGTAGTCCTAGCGACTGGAAGCGTATCTATAGCCTCTTAATCACTCACATCTCCTGTGAAGGGACGCTGCACGGTTGAGGTCAATCTGAATGGTAAGTGCTACCGCAATAAAAGTTTTCTGTGCTGCCAGACTTTTGCTGTGATATCATTCTTGGTCAAAAATTCAAGAAGCCAGCACTCTAGTGTTACCATGGACTTTGGCGGGTCCAAGGAAGATCTAAATATCTCCAACCCTGCCACTTGCAGTGGCTTTGCTCCTCATTGCAAACCTATTGCAACAAAACCTCGGAGGTTTGCAGATGATGATAGGAAGTTCATAAGGTCTGAAATTAACAAGATGCCACACGATGGTGTTAGCATCTTGTTCTTGTAGTATCGAATGAGCGCAACCGAAAGAGATTGGCTGTTGACTATGGCCAGACCATTAACAGATTTACTCGATTGAATACATACCCTTTACCAAGAATAGACGACCTTGCCACGGAACTGTCTCACTACAAATACTATAATTTCCTAGACTTGAAAAGTGCCTATCATCAAATACATATACGGAAAGAGGATAAACCATATACTGCCTGTCGAGGGACGAAGGCGTGTGACCAAAAACCTCTAAAGGTACACACTTCTACTGTACGCCAAACAGCCACTATTGGTATTACGCTCGGGTACAATTGAATTGTGAGTAAGGTGAGGACCTTCTACTTAGACTGCGATATTAGAGGTTGGCTCTTTAAAAGGGAATACGTTTGCCGGGTTCGTCTCAAGGGTTATTCGAAAGATAAACACCTCTATAAAAATGAACTTTAATGCAATTAATAAGAACAAGGACACAGATAGATATGGAAATCTAAATAATAATAAGTACGACAAAAGAATATTATGACAGGCAAAAGTAAGAAAACAAGGTCCGGGAAAATATATGAGTGTTCAAAAAAAGTTGGATTGAATGATAGATTTAGCAAGTCTATTTGCGTTACACCAAATGGGGAATTCTTCTTAGGACTGAGAACGAAGAGGTGGGACTTAGGAGGAAAGGACTCCTGGTTACTCTTGGAGGATGAACTGGAGATGTGAAAGACCAATGGCCAGGTTTTCGTCGATTGGGCCTCGATGCGAAGGCGTCCAGAGAGACTCTTAAAGGGGTTGAGATTACCTCGGCTCCAGGAAGGAGTAATCATGAAATTGAGATTCGTCTGCGGACGGCAGGAAGTCTCAATCAATGTAGTGAGACGAGAGAAACCCAGGACAATCTTCCGCGGTATAAACGGGTTTCCATAATCTTCCTCTGATCAGGGCGGACTACACGAAGACGATCTGCTGAGGAGATCACAAGGGCGAGGGGAGCACTTCACGAGAGACAGACACTAAGGTATGGACGGCAAGAAGCTCGGGTTCTCTCTATCTGCTGAGGATTTGCATACACCACCTTAAATAGGAGCCACAGCCATGGTCCGGAGAGGGCTTCGCGCACGATAGCCTCCAAAGGGGATATCGGAGGCGGCTTATGCAAACATCAACCTTGATAATCTTGGGCATCGACGATACGAAGGGAATTAAGCAAGATTTCCAAGGGATATCAGACGCGGCTCAAGCAAACATGAACCTTAATAATCTTAGGCATCGACGAGGCGAACGTGAAATGAGAGTGATTCCCTTCTACCCCAAGAGGGAGAAGATTGACACGGCTGCCCTCTTGAAGCGGGACAGCGTTATCAAACTGGGGGGAAGACGGTGATAAAGCACTCCAAGTTAAACACACCGAATTTCTGTGTGAAAACAGCGTATTGAGTTTCATGCTTCCACACGCCTCCCTTCCTAAGATCAAATTTCACAGACACGTAGGGGATGGGAAATGTCTTTCCCCACAAATGGGAGAGATAGGGATTGGAGAAAACAATTTACCTGGACGGGATACAAGCTAATAGGGGAATCTTTAACTTCGTCTACATAGCCGCGAACACACAAAAAAAATTCAATTCATATGAGGCTGTGGAACTTAGTAGTTCACGATAAGTAATAATAATACCAAAAAAACAAAACAAAATTAAACATGGTGACTATTACAATTAATTACAAAGGAAAAAAATAATTAAAGGCAACATATATTCATATATAGTACAAGAAAGAGAAATTGGACGTGAATGAGCAATGAGACTAGAAACAGGAGTTTTTTAGAGGTAAGAGAAAGGGACATTAGAAGAAGACTAGAATCAAAGAGAGCAGAGGGCGGCACAATGAAGGCAATCCTTTACCGAGAAGACAGAGATAACGCCAGGGTAAAAAAGTTTGAAATTCCTCGCCGGGACTCGAACCAAGGTCTGCTGATTACCAGTCAGATGCTCTACCGCTAAGCTACCAGGCACAGTGACTCTACTTCGCTCAAAGCGTTACCCCATCAAACCCAGTATCTCTCTAAACTAGGAACCTCCAAGGAATTTTTATACCACATCTTCTTACCCGCTCACAATTTAAAGGCTCATCCCCAAGTCACATACAAAGAAGGAGCAAATGCAAGTTCTGCGGGTGATAACAACCACCACAGAAAATAAATATGGCCAAAGCCCTGTGGTGGTTGTTATCACGCCGGGCCAAAAGAAATTTAAAAATATTCTCTGGGACATTTTATTGTGGCTAAACTGGCCAGCCAATAACCCATCATGAGCTGGGCGACCTGATTAAGGGAGATCTGGGGGCTCTGGCCGAGCAACACGGCGCAGAACTTAATTGGGGATGCAACGGCCTCCACCCAACCGGTGAAGTATTTGCACTCTAGGTAGCAGCGAACCACGGGGAACCGGTTGGCGTGCCCCAAGTAGTCGTGGACTACTGCATACTTATCGTGGTCGGGACTTACTGGGGTAAGCAATTTTTCAGACGCTATGACGCAGGTGCATCCGGTGTCTCTCACAAGGGTTGACACCCAGCATCCGTTCACAGATCCTTCTTCAAATTCAACCCCACCGGGGGAGCTTTTATTAAATAAAAAGTTGACTTGATGTCCTGAGGCACCGTTAGTCGAGGCAGAAGCAGGAGTTATTAGGTTAGCAGGTGCTTGAAAGAGAGAAGCATTGACTTGATGAACTTGTTGGAGGGGGGAAGAGCGAAGGTAAGAGTTTGGGGGCAGTTGGTTTTTACATGTCTGGGCACGCCGCACGTGAAACACACGATGTGCCGCCGGGAGTAATTGAATGGTGAAGGATTATTTAGGAGGGGCTTAGTATCCCTCGGTTCTTGCAGGGGAGGAAATCTAGGTTTGGGGGAAACCAGCCATTATGACACAATGGGGTGAATTTTTATGGGAGGACTTAGAAAAATTACGTTTACTCTTGGGTGATGGGGAATGGGATTTCTTGGGGTCTTTCGGATACAGATTATGGCTGGACGCGTGTACATCCGCCTCTTCCAGGTATTCCTTAAAGGTAAACGCGCGTCTATCTTTTACGAATACACGGATCTCGGATGGCAGCGCAGCCATTAACTGATCACGTAAGACGAAATCGAACAGAGACTCGTATTCGCGTCCTACTTGAGCCAAGTCCAGCCAGAATTATAGGCTTCTCTGAAGGATGAAGCCAAACTGGCGGTAAGTTTGGCCAGGTAATATTCTTGCCTGGTGAAACTTATACCGATAGAAATCGGGATTCATATTGATTGCCGATAGCAATTCGACCTTGAGAGTCGAATAATTAAGGGTTGCCTCGGCAGGAAGAGATATGAAAATTTCCTGAAGATGACTGTTGAGCAAAAGAAGTAAGCGTGCGACCCCATTCTCCTCGATGTCCCACAAATTCACTTCGAAAACCTTTTCGAAGTGGGTGAGGTAGGCATTGAAGTCTTCACCACCATTGAATACGGGTAACTTAACCGAAGGGGTTGGAGGGGCCTCATTCCTTGAACCAACGGAAAGGGTTTCAACATTATCCCTATTTAGCTCTCGCTCATGTTGACGTTTTTTCCCTTTCTTCTGCTTTTCTTTGCTCCCTTCTTTCTTGTACTTCACTTTTCTCTCTTTCTCTTCTGTATCTCTTTGCTCTCTTTCTCTACTTTCTTCTGTATCTCTTTGCTCTCTTCTTTCTTCTTCTTCTTCTCTTTGCTCTCTTCTTTCTTCTATTTCTATTTGCTCTCTTCTTTCTTCCCTTTCATTTCTTTTTTCGTTCTGGATATAGGCAAGCCTCCCAGTGGTATTTTTCTCTCGCACCCTCACGTCTACTGAATGCAAACACTGTGCATTAAAACAGGAAAGTAGGCATGTGCAATTGTGGAATCTGTAAAAAGGTGGTCTCATTACTTGACAGGACGACTTTTACCTTAGGCACGGACCAACAAGCTGTCAGCTTTATGTTGCATACGAATAAGATTGGAAAAATCAAGAATGCTAAAATTTAACGAATGAGGACCGAGTTGGGGTGCTACACTTATGATATCTTGTACCATCCTGGTAAAAACCACATTCATGCAGACACTCTTTCTCTCGTGCCCATTGTGGAGCTACTATTAATAACGAGAAACTATCTGACCTCCACACTCGACTTTGCCATCCTGGTGCAATGAGACTTACTCATTTCGTCGGAGTGAGAAATCTTCCTTATTTCGTTGAAGATGTGAGAAGATCACCCCAAACTCCCCTTATCAAGGCCACACAACCCTTTGAACGTCTTAGTTTGGACTTCAAAGGGCATCTACCCTCAAACTCCAGAAACCGCTATATGCTACTGGTACTATAATCCATAGTCTAAATCAGAATTTTGCAATATTTGGTATGCCTTCCTACCTGCATTTTAATTGCGGGTCCTCATTTATAGCCAAGGATATACGTGAATACTCGAACAATCTAGGCATCGCCACTAGCCGAATGACACCTTATAACCCTTAGGAAACGGGCAGTGTAAAAGGTACAATGCTATAATCTAGGAGCACATAACTCTTGCTCTGGCATCCAAGAACCTTTAAGACTGTCAATGGGAAACTGTGCTGCCTGACGCTCTTCATTCAATTAGATCCCTGCTCTACGCAGCCACTAATGCTACGCCCCATGAGGGATTTTTCTCGTACCAGCGTCGATCTCCCAGTGGCCATTCACTGCCCACTTGGTTATCGGTTCCTGAACCTGTCCTGCTACGACGTCACGTTCGCATCAGCAAATACGAACCCCTCGTTGATGAGGTTCAGTTGTTAGAAGCAAACCCAAAATACGCTCATGTAAGATTTGCTGATGGACGCGAATCAACGATATCAGTGCATGATTTTGCTTCGGTTGGTAACGTCTCATTGAATGAGAGGCAAGAGGATCTCAACATCGATCCTGCTACAGAGACTGCTTTGGTGGAGATTTCTCCAATGCCTGCTGCCGATTCATCTGAGTTGGATTATTCCGATGCTGCAGGCGATCAGAGTATAATCATTAAGGATGGAGATATGAAGTTTGATTCTCTCCCGGCCCGGGTGTCTAGTACTCCAGCCAGTGGTGGATTAACCCTATAGGCAAAATAAGCACGTGCTTAGGGCATCAAGGGAAAGAAAGGCACCTCAGAAGTTTTCCATAGCCGAATTTACCATTTGAATTATTAAATTAATTAAATTTAATAATTTAAAGGTACATATATACTTTATTTTACAGGGAAGATAATATTTATTTCTTTTTGCAGGTGTTCATACTGTATATTAGTAACCAATTTCTTTACTTAAAAAAATCATATAAGGTGCAGAACGAAAAATATCATTAGTAGCATTTTATTTTAATAGTAGCGTGACTTCTGGCACATCCTGTATAATTGACAATAAAATATATTAAACAATAATCATATACTGAATAATGCTTTTCGAGCTTTCTTAGCAGCAAAACAGTTGAGGATATCATCAAGTTGGATTTTTTCGTGTAAGTTTAGATTGGATGTTAAAGTCTTGCTAAATCCACAAACCGGTTTTATGTCATAGTACTACGCAGATAGTTTTTGACAATTTTCAGTTTACTGAAAAATCGCTCAGCTGAAGCGACAGTTGCAGGGAAGGACAGAAAAATACGAAGCGTAATGCAAATATTCAGGAATTTGTTCTCAAGCTATAATTCCGTAATTTTGTTTAGACAATCTAAAAGTTTCAATGAGATGTTTCCAAAGTTGCCTTGGCGCACCATTCTGAGGTACTCCAGTTCATGAATGAGCTTACTGTTAATGTTATCCTTGTATTTCTCGACGAAATAAGAGGCTCTTTGTCGCCAGCTTTCTAGTTCTTCCGGGTCAGAAGGTATCATGTAGTTCTACAAAAACGAAAAGGTTTCCGACAAGTTTCTTGAAGTGTCAAAACGAAGAGTCAAGACATCAATGACGTTGTCGAGGATTTTGTAAAACACACATTTCCTGAATATGGCTTCTTATATAGAATCATTATCTTCATTCATTTGTCGAAATTAACACCCGGGCTTTGTTCATCATAGACTCGCATTCTCTTTCTCTCTCTCTTCACATTCAGATTCACCTCAATCCCCATGCTTGATGAAACATGCTTTGCTTATTTCCAGATTTTCATTCAGTTCCCTCGAAGATCTTTCACACTTGCTATCAACTCTTTGACATTTGTGAGTTCAACATCAACTGTACCATGTCTTGCTTGCATAATATTGTCGCAGATGTCAATTCGTGCCAAAATCTTGAACCAAATTGCTGAGATAATCACGCAAGTAAACGATGAGACATGCTTAATAGCGTCATGTATTTCAGTCTTTGTTTTAGGTGTCAGATTCAATGTTAACAGTTTTTAAAGTGCAGCCCGAATGCTGGTACGGTTTGCTGCAAATGGTTTTACACAATCTATTCTTGTATCGGACTTGTTGTGATGCGACTGATTTCCTGTCTTGTTCAGAAGAATACCCCAACTTCGTGGACTGGAGCTGAAGAGAGTGTATTTTGTCTGAATTGCTCCGAAAAGAGTGATGGCTTCAGGGCAACATTAACCAGAGTCTGTTCCACATAAATTGAGAGGAGGGCACCGACGGGGTGAAAAGATTGCCAAAACATTTTCAAACAGAAGACGTGCCTGTACCTCTTTGTATTTTCCCGTCATATTGTATTCATTGTCGTAGCTTTGCCACGTGCAATCTGAGAAAGGGATGTTGTTCTCTTTCAACGTTTCAAGTATCATTTTCGCAATATCGTTTCCAGTTTTGTTACTACAAACAACAAACTTCAAAAATCGCTCATCGATAACATATGCAAAATCGTCTTTCGCAAGATATCGTAGTATAAAGGCGGTTTGCTCAACATAAGAGGAGTCTGGTGTTGCACCCACCATAATGGAAAAGTATTTCGAGCAACTCCCTTCAAAGAGAATTTGTTTTGCAACAAGTTTTGAACAAAGAGAAACTAATTCGTTTTGAGTCTCGGCTGAGAGATAGTGTCCCTGTAGTCTCCCTCCTTTCTGCTGCAATTCCTTCACCTTTAGCACATGTTATTTCAGAACAGGATCCCAACGGGACAACAGTTCTACCAAGTCCCCAAAGTTTCCATTTCTTTCATCTCGAATTCTTTGCATCTCTCCCCCAGTAAAAGAACAATGTCTATGATCCGCCTCAAAAGATTGTGTCATCTTGCTCCTTCAGATTCAATGGAAGTTTCTTAGAGATTTTCAATGCAGTTGTCTGATTTAAATCATCTTTCAAAATCACGCCAGACTAAATAACACTCCCTATGCACATTGCATCTTTTGTGTTAAAGAATCCTGTTAGCTAGTTTTCTCCCCTTTCCGCTTGCCCTGTGATGTTGCTAGACGTGAATACGATTTTGATGTTTCGGTTTCTCTTTGAAAGAGACCGTACGGAAAACAATAGAGGGTCTGTTGTCATGGACTCGTCTTGAAATTTCACCATTTTGATTCGCACTGAGAGTATACTCTCAAGGGATGCTTGTTGATTACTATCACGTGGAAATGAAGTTGGGAAATTGAGATGGCTTTTTCTGACACATTCTTCAACTCTCTCCGTGGTTAGTTTCTTATGAACACCAATACCAACACCCACATCTGGCATACAGCCTGTCCTTTTATTTGCATCAGCGAAGCACTCTACGTTCCTTTTCTAAATACCGTACCAACAGGTGCCACTTCTGTTCTTTGATCATCTTCAGTTATCTGAGTTACTGCAGCAATTTCAGCACATTATTCGAGATCTCTATTGATATCAATAAGCTTTCTTTCAGCTCTTTTTTCATTCTCTTCATGTAGCTTTCTTTTTTTCTGAGCCCCAGACTTCTGACTTGACATGGTTCGCACGCAAAATCTGAAAAAATATATGCACTTTTACTAAAGCAATTGACATATATATTATTTGTAAAATGAATGTTATCCACGGACCATGGGTTAATGGAATTGTCCACTGTAGTAGCTGATTAAAGGTAACTAAGGCTCCTGGCTATATTTAGCTTGAGGACCCTTTCACCTTGGAATAATATTCAAGAT
The DNA here is from genome assembly GCA_963969495.1 of Ceratothoa steindachneri. Classification (NCBI taxonomy): domain Eukaryota; kingdom Metazoa; phylum Arthropoda; class Malacostraca; order Isopoda; family Cymothoidae; genus Ceratothoa; species Ceratothoa steindachneri. The sequence goes on from OZ018334.1 coordinate 10,517,113, forward strand.
AAAGAATTACTATTTATTATTTTATTCTCTGTTAATGTACTATATGCACACGAAATTATTGTCTGACTCGGTTACATTATAGTGTAAGAATGAATAGTACATTAACTCGAGTCCTTAATTGTGGAATTAAAACCTAAAATGTAGATTTAATAATAATAATAATAATAATAGTAATAATAATAATAATAATAATAATAATAATAATAATAATAATAATAATAATAATAATAATAATAATAATAATAATAATAATAATAATAATGATATAAAAATAAATAAAATTATTTAAATCATAAATAATACTAGGTATCAATTTTCTTTTTAAACTTAAAACATTTTGAAGTCTTTAATTGTTAAGATTAGCAGCGGATGATTTTTGAACGAGATTTTTTTGGCTAATTTTTTATCGACTTTTTTGCCTCAGTAATTTAAGATTACGATAGTGCCGCCTACTTTAGGCTATTTTCGCCAAAAATTCAAATTTTTAGGTATTTCAAAATTGGGGCTTCGCCCCCATACCCCCTACTTAATTGTGAGGTGTTGTACCCCCGCCAACTTAAAAAAAACAACTCGTAATATTCCTAATTCGAAAGCCTAACATCAGATTTGAATGCAAAAGGTGATTTGCTAAATGTCTAATTTTTCTATCGCGTTCCTTGACTCCAAACATTTAAGCCTTACCTTTATTAGTGATTTTATTTAATAAAAAATCAAACGAAAACTACGCCAAAAGAATAAATAGTGTCAGACATAGATTATTTAGGAGAGATCCATAATCAAATTAAGAAAAAACAGAGAATACAAAACCCCCCCTAATTATTACCCATCTTTAAAAACACGAAGGAAAGCTGGGAAAAATAAACGCTCATGATTGGTCAATGACGGTGATTAATACAGCTCGCTGATTGGCCAGTGGGATAGCTGAGAAACAAATACAAAAAAATAGCCGAAAAAATCATCCGCCGGAAAAACTTAATTAACTTGAAGTTATCAATTAGATAAATTTTAGGATTAATTTGTGATAATTCTTTATTAAAGCAATAACTATTATAGACTCGAGGTATAATTTTATTTTATAGGAAAATAAGAATTTAATTTAATATAAAAAATTATTTTTACTTTACTAAAATATCATAAAAGGCATTCACCATTGACCTATAGTAATTATATGGCCTTCAATATATAGTTATTCAATTATAGCGGAATGAATTAAATAAATTTGTAATACAATTTAATTGCAGAATTTAAACATATGCCTAAAGAGAAGAAAATTTCCTTGTGAACTGAGTTTAAACATAAAAAAATAATAATGATATTACTAAGAACTATTATTAGTAGTATAAATAATAATGACATTAAAATTATCAATTATAATAATAATAATAATCATTTTAATATCAATAATAACATAAATTATAATAATTCTAAATAAAATTGAAATGATAATTAATGCTACTTTTGAATTTTTTTGTCTAAAAGGTTTTAAAAATTATTCAAGTGACCTGCAATTTACACATCTGCAGGCAAACTGTTCCACACTCTCTGCCTGAAAAAGAATTTTTTTTTTACAGACTAACGTACACACAAAAAGACTTCCTCTGCCGTATACAAATCTGCCAGGCGTCGGTTCAAGGAGATGTTCCTCGAGTGAGCTATTCGGGTTGGACCTCTTCTTGGGAGCATCCTGACCACAACACTTCTGCGAGTTTTCGACCCACAGTCGTCCATAGCCTCCATAACCGTGTGTATAATCTTTCCTTCAGGACATACCTTACCTCTTTTGAGGTCGAGGTCGTTGCCACTTACCATCAGGACAACGACTGAGTTCTCAAAAATCTGAGATTTTTCCGCCTCTCCCCTGATTCGGTGGTTTCTCCGTCCTGGCTGGCAGCTTAACTTCACACTGGTGCGAAGGCGGGCCGCCAACAGTGGTTGCAGACCTGGTGCTTGAGAGTCACTAACCCTCCGGGAAGTCCACGCACCACTTGTCATTTTTGCACACTGAAAAAGTGTATTTAAGAGCAGCCGGTCCTTTCTTTCCAGTCATGCTGAACACTTTATATCTCTGAATACTTTGTGACCACTCAATAAAAAAGAAGAGGAATGGTGAGTTCGCCCCGCGTGAGTCGCTCCCGCCTATCCATCGGAGACGTTTCGGATCTTTCAGAAGGCACGTCCCTTTTACTGCTGTTCGTCCGACCGAGTCGTTCAAGACCGGCGTGCCGTGGCTCTCAACCAAGCAGACCTGGGGGATGGGGGGTATCGATTTCGCACCAGGAGAACAGCGGAACATGCCCCGTACTAAACTCCTACTAGTTCCCTTCAGGGCAGCCAGGATCTTGGCGTAGCGTTCAATGGATATCCCGTAACACCAAGAGACTCGACCGAAGGCTTTGTGTTGGCCTGGCAACCAATCTGGAAACAAGGCCCGTCACCTCGGACAGTTGCTACCAGAGGCACCCCTCAACGGTCACTGGAAATGGTCAGTAATTACGCGCCAGGGAAGGGGTTAACGGGGCACTTGCCCTCATCTAATTCATCGTGCCCCAGCGCCTAGAACCCCTCTAGTCCTAGTCTCTCGCAACTAGTGAGCGCCGATTGGCGTTATTTTTAGAGGTTCCAAAGCCTCTCTTCTGACGCATGAGGTAGATGTCAGGTCTTTAAATTCAGATAGATGAAAGGTAAAGCTCAAAAGATAGTAGTATTTATTTTTAATCAGTCGAAGGGATAGAGAAAACAGTAACAGAATACAGAATAGAAGAGTAGAAGACGGACGCACTTTGTCTGGAACCTCATTCCCGACCAATTCGACAAGGGTAACCCTACCAGGGGTACCATAAAGGTACCTCCGACGATATAGCTCGAAGAATCTATGGTACACGCAAGCTCTCTCCCCACGACAATTGGGCCTAGAGAGAGAGAGAGAGAGAGAGAGAGAGAGAGAGAGAGAGAGAGAGAGAGAGAGAGAGAGAGAGAGAGAGAGAGAGAGAGAGAGAGAGAGTTACATAGAGTTACATAGATACACAGATCACACGGGCCTTTCGGCCCAGACTAAGGTGATCTGGCCTTAAATCTACTGCCACTTACACATAGAATAGTAGAAGTAAAAGATAGAAAAGTTTTAGGCTCTCCCCACCCTCCACTCCCTCCGGCAAAAGCCGTACATGAAATAATTTGGGAAAAGTACCTTGCAGGTGTAAGAAGACAGTACCTGAAGGAAATTTGCATTGAATAGTAATTAAATGAAATGAATATGAAAACCACTTACATAAACCTGAAAGAGTTATATTTTTGTAATATCATTTTAATTTGTAGCTTATGCTAAACAATTCCAATATTTGTTAAGTGTTTGTCTAATCTCATTTTAAATGAATCTATAGTTCTGCTGTCCACTACCTCGTTTGGCAAATTATTCCAATCATTAATAATCGAGTAAGTGAAGAAGTTTTTTATTACATCCATAGTAGCTCTTTTACCCTGAAGTTTTGAATCATGTCCACAGGTGGGACACTCCCCTGTCAGTGTGAACAAGTTATTAGCATTAACGTTGTTAAATCCTTTAAGTATTTTGAAGCACTCTATAAGCTGCCCCCTTAGTCTTCGTTTTCTGACGGAAAATAGATTGAGTTTTTTTAGCCTCTCGTGGTAAGGTTTGTTACGTACTGACGGGATAAGTTTTGTCGCTCTGTGTTGTATAGCTTCTAATTTATCTATGTCTTTTATTAAGTAAGGGGCCCAGAACTGTACAGCGTATTCGAGATGGGGCCTGACAATACTTTTATATAGTGGCATAATTATCTCCTCGCTTTTATAAGTAAAGTTTCTTTTTATAAATCCTAGTGCTGTGTTAGCTTTGTTTGCAGCAGCTGCGCATTGGTTTGATGTTTTTAAGTTTTCTGTAATTATTACTCCTAAATCTTTAACCTGCGGGGTTGTGTTTATTAAGCCGCCTTGCATTGTATAGGTGTATTTTTTGTTTTTTGTTCCGCACTGAAGGATTTGGCATTTGTCGATATAAATGGCATTTGCCATTTCTCAGACCATTCGGTAATTTTATTTATATCAGCTTGCAGGCTAGCCCTGTCATCTTCGCATAATACTGAGTTACCTATTTTCGTGTCATCTGCAAATTTAGATATGATATTATTTATTCCAACGTCTATGTCATTGATGTATATAGTAAATAAAATAGGCCCCAGGACTGATCCCTGGAGAACACCGCTGGTAACAGATACCCAGTCCGATTCCACGCCATTTATTATCACTCTCTGCTTCCTGTTTTTTAACCAGCTACTAATCCATCCGTATATATATATTACCGTTAATTCCTAGCGTACGCACTTTGTTCATGAGTTTCTGATGGGGAATTTTGTCAAATGCCTTTTTGAAATCTAGGTAAATTATATCTAATGATTTAGTATCGTTATATAGGTTGAAAAGGTTATGGTAAAAGTCAATTAGGTTTGTTAAGCACGATCTCTTAGACCTAAAACCATGCTGGCTATCACGTATAAGGTTATTGTTTTCGAGGAACTCTACTAGCTTGTCTCTAATGATCGTTTCGAGCAACTTTCCAACTATTGAGGTTAAGCTAATGGGTCTGTAATTACTGGCCTGGTTTTTACATCCCTTCTTAAAGATAGGTGTGACGTTAGCTTCCCTCCAATCATCAGGGACGACCCCATGCTCGAGAGATTTGTTAAAAATGAGAGCAAGTGACTCTGCTAACTCATTATGGACATGTTTTAAGATTCTTGGGTAAAATTTATCAGGACCAGGAGTCTTGTACGAGTTCATTTTCTTTAATTTATCAATTACTAGTTGCGGATTTACTTCCAGGCTCCTTAGTGATGGGTGTCTGACCTGTATAGACTCGTTGTTATCGTTATTAGTATATCCTAAGGTGAAGACTGAACTAAAAAACTCGTTTAAGATATTAGCCATACCCATATCATCTGAAATAATTTCGCCCAACTGGTTTTTCAAGGGGCCAATCCCGCTTCTCATTTGCCTATTTCTATTGATATAAGTATAGAAGTGTTTGGGATTAGTGGTGCTTGCTTTCGCTATCTCGATTTCGTATTGACGTTTCGTTGATCTTATGAGAGAGAGAGAGAGAGAGAGAGAGAGAGAGAGAGAGAGAGAGAGAGAGAGAGTGGGTATGTGTGTGTTACAAGGAGTTACGGGACCTCAAAATACATTTCTGTCCATACCGAGAAAAGCCCTAACATACTACTTTGAGGTAAGTATAGAACAGATCAAGGCTCTTCCCATCCACCTCTCCTACCCGAAGCTTCGGGCCAGGAAAAATGGAAAAGATACCTGATTGTGCTAGGGGAGAAAATTGAACACAGTCAGAAAATTTTCATAGTAAATTTGAAACTTATCTATTAAGTGGTTTTATTTGCACTTGGTTGTACTATTTTGATCTGCTTCTTGTCTACGCTAACTTTTTGATGGTAATATTAATTATCATTTGTGATATTCCGTTTCAATACTTTAAGTTTCTGATAACTTTGTTTAATTTTTTTTTAAACGTTTCTACAGTTTTGCTCGAACTATTTCTTCCGTCAGTTGATTCCACACTTTAACTATTTTATATGAAAAAAGGTTTCCGCAAGGAGTTATTCTAAATTGTTTGGGAACAAGCTTCATGTCATTGTTGCGAGTATAATATATATTCATTTCGAACCAGATTGAGTGTCGACATTTTCTAATCCTTTCAAAATTTTGTATACCGCGATTAGTTGACCTCTAATGTGTCTGGTTTCTCGGCTGAATAAGTTTAATTTTTCCAGGCGATTTTGTAATTGTAATTTTTTAAATTTGGAATTAATTTTGTCGCTCTGGCTTGGACCCTCTCCAATCTCTCAGTCTTTTTTCAAATATGGTGACCAAACCTGCGCACAGTACTCCAGTGGAGTCTTACTAAGGCATTATCTGTATTCAAGATTATTATTTCATTTTTGTATCTAAATCGTCTTTTAATATAACTGAGTATCTTTAAGGCTTTCTTCTCCACCTCTACACATTGCTGAGAAAATTTGAGATCACTGGTTACGTGAATGCCTAGATCTTTTTCTTCTTCTGTGCATGTCATTGTTTTATCAAATATCTTGTATTCAGCTTGTGGATTTTTGTTGCCTTTATGCATTATTTTGAATTTATCAAGGTTTAAAGGCAAATCCTACTTTACAGACCAGCGCGCAATTTGATCTATATGTTCCTGAAAGTCTTTTATGTCATCTTCACTAATTATACATTTACTCAATTAGTTATCAGCAAATTTTGACATCTTTGATACCAATCCAACGTGAATATCATTTACATATATAATGAAGACTAATGGTCCCAACACTGATCCCTGTGGAACTCCACAACTAACGTCTGTCCTATCGGATGCTTGAACATTGATTACAACTCTCTGCCTACGACCTGTGAGCCAGTTCTCGATACAATTTGCAACTTCTCCGATTATCCCTAATGTTCTAATTTTTGTGATTAACTTTGCATATGGTACTTTATCAAAAGCCTTCTGAAAATCTAAATACAAAATATCAACTAAACTGACCTTTCTGTGTAATAAATTGAATGTATGTGGTGAGAAAATTCCAAGAGATTAGTTAGACCCGATCTTTGTTTTCTGAAACCATGTTGAGACTCGCATAATAATGCATTCACTTCAATATGTTCAACTATTTTTTTGAGATAAGGCGTTCGAGAATTTTTCCTACTATCGATGTTAAACTTATAAGGCGGTAATTGCTGGCGCCTCTTTGCATCCTTTCTTAAATATTGGCGTTATATTGGCCATTTCTTGTCTTTGATGGGTCCCGGCTAGTATAGTGGGTAGCGCGCTTGCCCGGCAATCGTTGGGTCGGCAGTTTGAATCTCCGCCCGGATTCTTTTTAAAAAGCTGACACTATTTACTAGGAAAGTTACCTCCGTGGCTAGGCATTACGGTGGGGATGGGTAGGTGGAGCTCTTAGCCATGATAGTCAGTCTACCTAAGAGAAGGATAACTCTGATTTCAAAACCCTGGAGCCACAGACATAATTTGCCTCTTTCAAAAGATCCTCTGTGAGTTTGAGGATCTGTTAGTATACTACTTTTGATTGCTTGATTGCTTTCCTGCTGTTTACTAGTGCGAAGAATTCTTTGGGGTTCGACTTACAGTTTAAGGCCACTCTAATCTCTTCATTTCGCTTGGCTCTTTTAATTTTCCTTTTAACTTTTCTTTTCAGTTGGATATATTTTTATCTGATGCTGCCCGAGTTTTTATATTTCAGTAGCTTATAAGCTCTGTCTTTGTCTCTAATACTTTTGTTAATTTCTTTTGTTAACCATTTTGGTTGTTTGACACTACCAACTTCCCATCAGATCATCTTTAAAATTGATCCAGATTTCATTTATATGGCCAAAACTTAGTTTGTAATGACACAAGCTCTCTTTTAACCCCTCCAGATTAGCTGTTTTGAAATTTAGCTTGGTAATGCTTAATTTTCTTTTGATGCATGGTACGTTGATATTAAAATAGATTACATTGTGGTTACTATTACCAAACTTATCTCCTACGCTCAGATTTTAAATTAAATCATCGTCGCTAGTTAAAACTATATCTAGGATATTAGGACCTCTTGTGGCTTCTTTCACCCACTAGGTTAGTAAGTTATCATCAATGAAATTTATTAATCTGTACCCTTCCGCGTCAGATGTTTTCGTAGACCAGTCTACTCAACCGCAGTTGAAATCACCAATAATTAAAGATAATTTGTTGTTTAGCTCATTTGTTAAAGGTCGTAGAATTTTTTATCTAAGTCTACTGTTTGATGGGGACTTCTTTATGCTAAATATGCATACAGATTTGTTGCAAAATTTTGCTTGACTCCTACAGCTTTTAAATATTTTACCTGTTTACTTGTGCTTCTGGGGTTGAATCGTTTCCCGAGGTCGTAAGTGAAGTATTATCGGACCGCTTCTTTTCGAGAGTATTATATAAACTCTGGGTTCTGTCACGAGTGGAACATTCTTTGTTGTTAATGAAGCTCATCCAAAAGACCACAAAGTCAACATTCTCCCGTTTCATTTTTTTCATTTAATCTTGGTAATATGCTGACAATTATTTCATAAGCTTTTTTTGATTTGATTTTTGCAACCATTTCGGTATAGTCATTGATCAATTTTTCTGTTCCAGAAAAGTTTTTATCATGAACAATACCAACATGAGCAATTACAGGGGATTTTTTATTCTTCAGGTTTAAATTGCTGATCTCTTTAGTTACTTTCTTGATTCCAGCGCCAGGGTAACATCTGAATTTTAGCTTTCTAATGTTTTTTGCACCAAATTGATCAATTTGATTTCTAATTATCGAGTCTCCAATTAAGTATGTGTCATCTTCGGCTTTGGACAAAGCTAAAAATCTACTATGCGTCTTTATCTCAGTCGGTGCAGTAGCCTTAGGTCTAGATGGATGTTTATTTCTGACAGGCTAAAAATCGTTGTCATTTTTGTCTCTGATCCAATTCTTTAATAATGCAACAAACTGTTCTAATCTGACTACCTTGCTATCGATATTTATTACTCTGTTCTCGTTGATTTTACAATAACATTCTTTTAGTTCTAAAGCATTAATTCTGTTTTCCAGGGTAGTGATCATGTTCGTAATTCTTTAGTAGCATTGATCTGAAAAATCCGTACACCACTTTACAGACTTACACTTGGAGCAGAAGGCCTCTACACTTGACATTTTTAATTCGAAATTTGTGTTCGTTAAACAATAGGGCGCGTATCGAATTTAGCCTATTCAGTGTTAAACTAACTGTTAAGTATCCATCACTAAAAAAAAAATAATAATAATTCAGATCTATCTACGAACAATATAAATATGTGTATAATTTTTGCGAAAATAGTTAATTAAAGAAGTATTTTAGAAGAATAAGTGTAAAACACACTTATTAACGGTTTTCTTCGTTTGAGAGAGAGAGAGAGAGAGTAACAACAAGGAGTAACAACAAGGAAAGAAGGTAGCCTAGGAGACCTTACGGTCCATTCAAGGAGGGTACCTTTGGACTAGCAATCGAGCGGGCACATGGCTGCTCAATTGTTTTGCGTCCCTAAACGGCCACTTTTCAAGACCTTGTCTAGTCTTGACTTGAACTGGTCAACAGATTCACTGCTGACAACTTCCACTGGAAGTGCGTTGCACTTACCGCAGATACTGTAAGTGAAAAAATTTCCAAACAGATTGCGGTTGTAACGCTTCAGTTCAAGTTTGAAGCCATGATTGCGCATTCTGTTCTCACTCAGTATGAAAATATTCCGGTAGTCAACATTGTCAAACCCTCGAGGTATTTTGAAAACTTCGATGAGCTGACCACGCAGTCTACGGGTTTCCAGCGAGAACAGATCTAATTCCCTTGGTCTATCCTAATAACTTTTATGTCGGATAGAGGGAATCAGCTTGGTTGCCCTGGCTTATACGCGTTCCAATCTCGCGATGTCATTTCACAATGAAGGACTCCAAAATTGTACGGCATACTCCAGGTGCGGTCGGACAAGTGAGTTGTACAAGCACAGTACAATCTCCTGGTTCCGATAACTAAACTGGCGCTTAATATAGCCTAGCACCCTTTGGGCCTTTTTATCCGCCTCAATGCACTGTTTTGAGAACTTGAGATCACTAGTTATAGTTACACCCAAGTCATTCTCAGTGTCACTCGATTCAATAGCAGTGCCCTTAAAGATATACTGAGATTGGGGGTTTCTGTGGACAATATGCATCACTTTGCATTTGTTCACGTCAAAAGGCATTTGCCACGTGTCCGACCACTCCCCAATCTTCCCAAGATCTTCCTGCAGGCGGGCAGTATTTCCATCCTTTGCAACGTTCATACCAAGCTTGGTATCGTCAGTAAATTTGGAAATCTTGGCAACCATGTCACCGTCCATGTCGTTGACGTAGATAATGAATAGTAGTGGTCTCAGGACAGAACCTTGAGGCACCCCGCTAGTAACGGGCACCCACTCAAAAGACTGTCCATTCACCACCACCCGTTGCCATCTGCCACTTAGCCAGTTCTCGATCCAGCCGGCTACCTTTCCGTCTATGCCCAGCGCTCGCACTTTCCGGAGAAGGCGGCGGTGTGGTACCTTATCAAAGGCTTTCTGAAAGTCTAAGTACACCACATCCACCGCCTTGTCCCGATCGTGCTCACTGAACACGAAGTGGAAGAATTCCACAAGGTTCGTCAGGCATGATGGTTGCCTTCGGAAGCCGTGCTGGGAACTCCTCAGTAGCAGGTGCGACTCTAAATACGACGTCATTTTGTCCACCATCATGCTTTCCATGAGTTTACCGAGAATCGAAGTCAGACTGATAGGTCGGTAGTTTGACGGTTGGTTTCGGTCTCCTTTCTTGAAGATAGGAGTCACGTCCGCTTCACGCCAGTCTCTAGGAACGCATTCGGTCCGGATTGACATTTTGAAGATTGCGCTTAGGTGTCGTGACACGTGATCGCGCACCTCTTTCAACACTTTAAGTAGAAATTCATCCGGGCTAGGTGACTTATTCGTCATTAGGTCAGTGATCTTCTTTTTTATTTCCCCTTCGGTGAAGTCCATATCCTCCAGCTTTTCCCTAGAGTAGGAATCCATTGGCTGGGGGATGGGACCACACTCTTCAGTAAACACTGAAGAGAAGTAGTCGTTGAGGAGGTTAGCATTTTCTGCATCTAAGTGCTTTAATGTCCCCTCCTCATTTCTCAAAGGGCAAATCGTTCGACGGATTGGTTTACGGCTGTTCAGATATCCAAAAAACTCCTTGGGATTCTCTTTACAGAGTCTCGCCACTCGGAGTTCCTCAGACCGCTTAGCCGCTCTTATGCTGGACTTCACTCTCCTGGCTAGCCTCCAGTATTCGTCAAAGTCACCTGAGATCTTTGATTGCCGGTACACAGTTCTCTTCTTCCTAAGCAGTTGGCCGATTTCTCGATTAAACCACTTTGGTTGAACAGAAGACCAACGGGGACATTTCAGAGGGATGAAACGCGATTGAAGACTCATGAATGTGGTTTTGAAACTGTTCCACGAGTTTTTAACAATATCGCACACTTCTAGCCTCGCGTCATTCAGTCCAGCACGAAGACCTGCAAAGTCTGCTCTTTTCAAATCGAGTTTCCTCGATTTACTAGTTGCAGGCCCTGCCTTCCGGACTTTGACTACAAATCTAATTACTCGGTGGTCAGTGTCACCGAGCTCTTCACCAACAGAGAGGTCCTCAACGATGTCATCCTCAGATGTGAAAACCAAGTCAAGGATATTGTTTCCTTTCGTTGGCTCTCTCACCCATTGAGTGAGGAACTCGTTGTTCGCGAACTCCAGGAGTAGTGCGTTCTCGCCACAGCGTTCTCTGGTTTCCCAGTCAACTTGTGTTAAAATCACCCATGACGATACACACACTGTCTTCGACAAGTTCTCCTAGTAGCTGGTACAGATCTCTGTCCTTTTCTATGAGTTGGGCAGGAGGTCTATAAAGCACCAGGGTCCTGTATTTGGCAGGACCTATCTCTAGGTCAACACCAAGTAGTTCATGGTCGGATACGATGTTGCAATCCGTCGAGTTGAGAGTATTCTTGACATACAACATCACACCGCCACCCTCTCTGTCTGGCCTATCTTTCAGGGAGAGCTGGTAACCGGGAATCGTGAATTCACCTTCAAAATCTCGGCTTGAGGTTTTTATCCACGACTTCGTTATGGCCACCATCTCAGGTTCCTCTGTTGCTACGAGGCCACGGAGCTCAAGAAACTTATTCCTGATTGACCTCGCATTGAACAGAAGAACTTTGAGGGAGTCCCCTAGTGTAGGACTCCCTGCGCTCTTCCGTTTCCCGGCTTCTTTGTTTTCGTGGTCACATCCTTTTTGACGACTTCCGAGAAGGTCGTTCCAGGAGTGACACGGGCGTGCTGGCGCACGTCCGCTTTCGCTCTGTTTCGAACGCTCCTTTGGGTGCGTTCCACGACATCTTGAATTAGCTTGGCGAGAAAGGCCTTTCCTTTAAAGGAGAGATGTTCCCCGTTCCTTTGGTAGAGGTCGTCTATACCGATAAAGGTACGATAGGGGTCCACGAAGAAGACTCCTTCTGCCGTGCAGAGATCCGCCAACCTTTTGTTAACTGCGACGTTTCTCTCGTGAGCGGTTGGGGATGGACCTCTTCTCGAAAGCATCCCAACCACCACACGTTTGCGGGTTTTAAGCCCTATGTCATACACGGCTCCCATCACCGTTTGGATGGTCTTACCACTGAGGCCAACCTCACCCCCTCTGAAGTAGAGGTCGTTGCCGCTCACCATCAGAGCAACAACTGAATTCTCAGAAATCTGAGCTTTCTCTGCCTCTACTCTGATTTTGTGGTTACCCCGTCCTGACAGGCAGCTTACCTTCACGCTAGTGCGAAAGCGGGCCGCTAGCAGCGGCTGCAGATCCCGTGTTTGCGAGTCACCAATGAGGGTGACCTTCGGGCACTTGGTCTCTGAAGACGGGGTCTTTCCTTGTGGAAGAGGCCTCCCCTTTTCCTCTTTACTCTCCACATTCTTATCTTTCTTTCTCCTCTTGTTTATCTGTTTTTCCTCTAATTTTGGTTCTACTTTTGTTTCAACTTTATTCTTTTTATTTTTTTTCTTCGTTTTTCCTTTCTTCTTTTTCTCTTTTTCTCTCGCCTCAGCTAGCTTAGCCTCAGATGATGCCGGAATCTCCGCTTGGGTACCAGGGGATTCCGAAACGTCAGTGGGTGGCGCATATTCTAGGCATCGAATCTGAGCTGCGTTAAGGGTTTCGAGTTTCTCCTACTTTCTTTCAAGGATTTTAGCTCTCTCCTCTGAGGCTCTATAGAGGTCTTTTAATTTCTCCACCTCTCGCGTCAATATGTAAGTAGTGCAGATACTTTCAGGGCTGCCTTTTGAGTAGCAGCCCTCCGGAAAGTCAACGCACTACTTTTCTAACTGGCATATTGCACAGTTGTGTTTTAGACGAATGGGTCCTTTTCTGCCTGTCATTTTGAGCACTTTCTCTCTCTCTGAAAAACTCGTGACCAATCAATGATAAAAAAGGGGGGTTGGTGAGTTCTCCCCGCGTGAGTCGCTCCCGCCTATCCATCGGAGAGGTTTCGGATCTTTCAAAAGGCACGATCCATGTGCTGCTGTTCGTCCGACCGAGTCATCAAACCTCGGCGTGCCGTGGCTCCCAACCAAGCAGCACTGACGGTCCTCGAAGTGGCCATCGATTTGTCACCAGGTGAACAACGGAGCACGCTTCGTACTAAACTCCTACTAGTTCCCTTCATGACGCCCAGGATCTCGGAGTAGCTTTCAATAGATATCCCGCCCCACCAAGAGACTCGACCCAAGGCTTTTAATTGGCCTGGCAACCAACCTGGGAACAAAGGGCCGTCACCTCGGACCGATGCTACCAGAGGCACCCGTCAACGGGCACTGGGAATATTCAATAATTACGCGCCAGGGAAGGGGTTAACGGGGCAATACCTTCATCCCATTCATCGTGCCCCAACGCCTAGGACACCTCTAGTCCTAGTCTCTTGCAACCAGTGAGCGTCGATTAGCGTTGTTTATAGAGGTTCCAAAGCCTCTTCTGACGCATGAGGTAGCTGCCAGGTCCTTATATGTAGATAGAGGGGAAAAAGGGAAAAAGTGACATGATATGAGTAGGCTTCTTTTTTGTTTTGTTTTTTCTTTTTGCATAAGTGGGAGAGATAGGATAAAAGTAGAAAGGAGAAGGATAGAGTAGAAAAAGAAAGGAATGACACACTTAGTCTGGATCCTCGTTTTCGACCAAATCGACAAGGGAAGCCCTACCAGGGGTACCCAAAAGAGGTACCCCCGACGACATAGTTCGAAAAGTCAAAGGGTAAAGGTACACACAAGCTCTCTTCCCAGGACAAGGGGGCGTCACCTCTCCCTCTACTTTCTTTAAGAGAGAGAGAGAGAGTAACAACAACAAGGAGTAACAACAAAGAAAGAAGGTACCTTAGGAGACCTTACGGTCCATTCAAGGAGGGTACCTTTGGACTAGCAATCGAGCGGGAAAGAGAGAGTGCAAGAGAGAGAGAGAGGGAGCGAGAGAGAGAGAGAGAGAGAGAGCAAGAGAGAGAGAGAGAGAGAGAGTGTGTGTGTGTGTGTGCACAAAAAGAAAAGAGCGCCCTGGTGGCTTGATAAAGTGATGTGGTAGCACCTGTGAAGGGGACTGAAGGTCAGCTCGAATGCCTCCGATTACCACCACAGAACATCCAGCATGTATCATCGAAACTGGACAAGGAAAAATTATGCGAAGCAATCTTCGGGCAACTGAAGCTTGCTTTGATATGAAGAATAAACGTCGCAAGTGAATACGTTCTGATCTTCAGCACAGAGACCGACATGGAAAAGCAATTACCAATCGAAGGAATGGAAACGCTACAAAAGATCTAACTAGTACTATGAATCCCCCCTCAAATATAAGTGAACAGAAGAATAGCTTATAGAAAGATAGACATATGGGCAGGTTCCCATACTCAAGAAGAGATCAAAGCCGAAATAGAGAGAAACTGCACGGTAGTAAAAATAACAGCAGTTATTAAATTCTGAAGCCGCACACATGGAATTTAGAGTGTTCAACGACTGAAATGACTAACAAAATATCGCAAAACGACCTTTTTCTTTAATTCAGCCTGAAAATCACACATAAAATATGGAACCGTAGAAGCACGTCAACATTTAGATATGCTTCAACTATGTATTACCAAATGGAGGATCACACAACAAAACAATGCTATAAGAAAGAGTATATGCGCTCCGAATGTGGAAAAATGGATACCACTGGACAGAGCACAATGATTAAAAAAATTGTCTCAACTGCGGATGGTTACACAGAACCATAGCAATGGCGTGCCCCAAACGCAAAGAAATAATTGAAACAAAATAAAAAAGAATAAAAACTTCATGAGAAAAGAAACGACACCTACGCTAGAGTTGCGAAACCCACTGTGAGAGAATGCCCTCGAAGGACCACTGTGAGAGGAAACCCCCTCGGAAATACCCCTCTCTTCTTTCGAAGTGAACCACTGAGATAATGAAGCCGATGGAGTCGCTCGACTACTTCCTTTATTTAATACTAACCTCCGAGAAATTTTCATTTCGCTCCCGGCTGAGGTTACTCTCGACTACTCCTCCCTCAAGACGGAATTATTATCGGTTGTTAATATGAATCCCGATTACTATAGGTCAAGGTTTCGCCAGGCGAGAATAATTCCTGGCCAGACTTACCGTCAATTTGTATTCACCCTCCAGAGAACTTTCCAGTTCTGGTTGGAATCAGCTCAAGTCCACCGCGACTACGAGTCCCTAAGTGATTTCGTTTTACGGGATCAGTTGATGGCTGCATTACCCTCTGAGATCCGCGCATTCGTGAAGGGCAGACGCGTGTCTTATTTCAAGGAATGTAAAGAAGAAGCGGATGTGCACGCATCAAGCCACCATCTATACCCGAAAGACCCCAATAAGTCTCATCCCCCATCCCCCAAAGTAAAAGTAACCTCTCCTAATTTCCCCCGAAGAATTCGCCCAAGTTTGTGAAGGTACCTGGTCCCTTCAAAGCCAAGTACCACTCACCGCCAAAATCGAGGGATATTAATCCCCTCATATATAATCCCACAGCGTTGGATTACCCTCGAAGGCCCATAATTTGTTTTTCCTGCGGTGTTCCTGGTCATGTAAGAACACACTGTCCCCAAAACTCCCAATTTTGTTCTGCTCCTACTCATCAAATCCACCAAATAAGTGCCTCTCTCTCTCATCCTCCTGCTCACCCTGAAACCCCAGCAACTTCCCCAGCAAGCAGTCCCCTGGGACAGCAAGTTAATTTCCTGTTCAAAAAAAGCTGCCCGGTGGGCTTGAGTTTGAAAATGGAAGTGTTAATGGTTGCAGAGTGTCAATCCTCGTAAGAGAAACCGGATGTACTTGCTTCGTCGTCTCTGAAAAGTTGTTTCATCCAGTAGGCCCCTACCACGATAAATTCGCAGTAGTCCATGACTATTTGAGACGTGCAAATCAGTTCCCCGTGGTCCGCTGCTATCTCGAATTCAGATACTTCACTGGTTGGGCCAAAGTGATAGCAGCCACCATTAAGTTCTGCGCCGTGTTGAGCGGCCAGAACCTGCAGCTCTCCCCTAACCCCGTCACACAGCCCGTCATCACGAAGGTCCAAGCGCTAAAAGACACTGCTTCCCCCGTGTCATTAGAATCCCCATATGCCCCAGAGTTTAGAGCCCTTCAAAACGGGACTTTTGTAAGCTCTCAAAAGGAATGCCCCACTCTCCAGTTCTTGTGGGAAAAGGCGAGAAGTAACGAACGTGGATCTGCCCGTGGTCAAAGGGAAGTCGCCTACCTAATTAGCGATGGACTTGTTTATTGCTCCAGTTCGATTCGCTCGTTGTGTATCCCCCGTTCTCATGTTCTCCAAGTCCTCCGACTCGCACACGATGGATTAATGACTGGTAATTTCAGTCACAATAAAACAGCTCAGAGAATCTTCCGTTATTTCTTCTGACCCGGTGCTGCCAAAAGAATTGACGAGTTTTGCAGGTCGTGTGACATTTGTCAGAAGACTACAGCAAAAGAACGTATACCATCTTTTCCCCTCCAGAAGACCCCAATTGTCTCAGCGCCTTTTTTAAGAGTGGGCATATATCTAATTGGCCCAATTCACCCCCGTCTAGCGAAGGACACTTGTACGTCATTACTCTTGTCGACTTTGCAACGTGATTTCCCAACGTAGTACCCCTTAAAGAAAATAGATAGCGTGACCTGTACGGAGATCCTTATTTCTATCTTTTTTCGCGTCCGCATCCCAAAGGAGATCTTGTCCGACAGAGGTAGACAGTTCCCCTCTTAGCTAATGAAACACATCCTCCTTTCACCCTGCTGCTAACGGCATCTGTGAAAAGTTGAATGGTACTCTGAAGACCATTCTGAAAAAGTTATGCCATGCTCAACCCCCCAAATGGCATAGATACCTACCGGTTGCCCTGTTTACCTGAAGATAAATCACCAACAGACCCTTGTGATTTGCCCTCTTCGAGCTCTTGTATGGCCGAAATGTACGTGGACCAATGAGCATATTGAATGAAGTTTTTCCCAATCCCCGCCTAGATGAGGAGATCAAGTCCTCATATTCTTACGTGCTAGATCTTAGGAACCGCTTGGAAGAATGTGCCGATATAGCGTACAAAAATTTGGACCTAAATTTAGAAAAATATACGACCTATTTTGACGTTAGGCCCAGAGAAAGGCGATTCAAGGTGAAGATGGGCTACTCCTCCTACTCACGGAGACAAGCAAGCTCTTGTCCCAATGGAAAGGCCCTTTCCCAATCCTAGAAGTCCGCGGTCCCCTAGATTACATAATTCCGACCCCCTCAGCAAACAAATTGTTTCATGTAAATATGCTTAAGCTCTATCACCGCGCCCCTGCATTAGTAATATAATCACCCTTGGCGAAGAGGTAGTAATGGAAGCCTCTTATCCATCTGAGCCTCTTTATTTAATCCAAACTGTATGT
This sequence comes from Ceratothoa steindachneri, assembly GCA_963969495.1. NCBI lineage: Eukaryota > Metazoa > Arthropoda > Malacostraca > Isopoda > Cymothoidae > Ceratothoa > Ceratothoa steindachneri. The sequence continues at coordinate 10,534,721 of OZ018334.1, forward strand.
GTCGAAGCGGAAGAAAACTACCCTCTCCCTTCGCTCCCCGGTTCCCGTGTAAACTCCACCTCGGAACTCGACTTAAACCACCAGTTGGACCCCCCTCAGAAGATGCAACTAGCTCTTTTGTTAACTGAATTCCCCGAGGTAATTTCTGAGAAGCCTGGTTGCTCTTTGTATTTTGATCATGATATAGCCCTAACCACCCATGGGCCTATTAGATCTAAGCTCTACCCCGTACCCGTTCACTTGCGCCCTACTTTTAACGCCGAAATGGAAAACTGCTAAAATTAGCGATAATGGAACCTTCAACATCGAATTATTGCTCTCCCAATGTCATGGTCAGAAAGCCGGATCAGTCTTTTCGCCTGTGCGTAGACTTTGGAAAGCTAAACCCCGTAACAGTTTTCGACGCTGAGCTTATCCCTTTGATAGACCAGAGCCTACATCTATTTGAAGAGGCGAAGTTTATTTCAGAGATAGACTTGTGTAAGGCCTACTATCAATCCCCCTTAAGGATAGTGCCCGGAAATACATCGCTTTTCCCACATAAAAGGGCCTTATGCAGTTTAAGCTCCTATCTTTTGGTTTAGTTACTGCCTGTACTAATTATAATCAAATGATGCGCAAGATACTGGATGGGCTGAGTAACATTTCTTTTTACTTCGATAACGTTACGTGGCCACCCGTACATGGGACCAGCATCCCATCTCCTTACAATCGCTCCTCAATAGGCTTCGTTAAAACGTCCTCACTATAGGCTCTAGCAAGCGCCATTTCGCCTATAGCACTATTGAATACCTCGGTTTCCACATTAGTGAAAGTCAAACAGCCCCTCAGAAAGAAAAGGTAAAGCGCATCGCCGACATGCCCCTCCCGCGCACTAAAAAGCAATTACGTTCTTTTCTCGGGTCGACATCTTTTTACCGAAGTTTTGTCCCGAATTTCGCCGCCTTAGCGCCCCCCCTTAGCTCCCTACCAAAGAAACGTTCCTCGGACACACTTGCATAGAACTCCAAAGCGACTGCCCACTTTCATCAGCTGAAGGAAAGACTAACATCAGCTCTCATACTGAGACTCCCGAACACAAACCTTTCGGGATACGGACGGATGCTTATAATGAAGGCATCGGTTGCGTCTTGCTCCCGTATGAAGAAGACGGCAATAGTTACACAATTGCGTACGCTAACCGGAAGCTTTCGTTACGCGCAAGGAACTACGCGATAATAGAACCTGAAGCTCTAGCGATCGTGTGAAGTGTGCAGAAATTCCAAACATATTAACTTACTTAAAGAATTGTAAAAGCCAGAACGAAAGGCTTATGCGTTGGAGTTTACTTCTAATAGAATACCAGTTCCAAATAAGGTACATTAAAGGGAGAGAAAACTGTGTTGCAGACTGTCCAAGTAGGAATCCAGTCGAGGATCCTCCCCTGCGAAGTAAAATGTGTTAACTATTGTAATTCTCTGTACTTAATCGACTATGTGTACTTGTTTTTTTTATAATTCTAGAACTCCGTCTTAACCTTGTATGTTTATATTCCTTGGTTCTCATGGACATTTTTTTTTCCTTTTTGTACATATTTGTCCTTTGTGTGTGTTTTGTTTTTGTCTATTTGTATTGTATTTTTCTTTATTTTTATTTATATATGGTTCCACTACACTTTTATGAATGAATCCTTTTGATTTTTTGTTTAATTCGCATTTATTTACTTTGTGTTTTTTTGCGCTGGTTAACGACGATACTCTTTTTAAATATACTCTGCCCCAGGAATTAAACCGAAGTCATTCATTCAGTTAGTGACCGCTGTGTCGATGTCGATTTAAATGTCTACCCTTATTGTGTACCTGTAGACTCAAGTCAAAATTTTCCCAAACGCGAGACTCCTCCCATGTTTGGGCTGCCCTTTTTCCTCTTCTTCGCATTCAGAAAACGTCCTCTTCGGAAAGGGAGGCGTGTGAGGGAATGCCATCGAAGAACCACTGTGAGAGGAAGCCCCATCGGAAATACCCCTCTCTTCTTTCAAGACCACGTGCGCCCAGCGTAAGAATTTTAGAAAGTTCGAGAAAAAATGGGTCCCTCGCTTAATCACCCATCACAGCTGTGTTTGCTTTCGAACGCCACTCGTCCCCCCTCCCCTGCGATAACACCGTGCGCAGCCACATTAACCCTACCTCCATATCACGAGGCAAGTTTCATCGTCTGGAACGACTCGTTATTATGAAATGTGTTTGCTTAAGACTGGCACCCAGCATCCCCTAGGGAGCGCCAGGCCTTGAGGCGTTAACCGGATCAGCCACCCGGGTATTTATCCCGAAGCTCACCATCTCTCGGGGAGATTGAAAGCCTGTCATCCACTCCGTTCCCACTGCCGTCTGTTTCCCGTGAACCCCTGTAACCCGTTGTCGTACATCGTCGAAGATCTCGTCAGCAGATCTACCTTCATTAAACTTAGGCCCCTGTTCATGGGAAAGGTATCGAGCCCCCTTCTTCCCGAAAAGTTGTGCGGCCCTCTCATCTTTACCACCACTTCAAGATTCCTGTTCTTTCGAGATCGAGCCTCCCTGCCGACCTGCAGAATCGTCTCGAGTTGAGATTACGTCTCTTTGGAGCAGAGAAAATTCATTCTTCATCACGAAGTAGTCCAACTCCATCTTCGAGTCCTCCTCGTTAGGACTCCCCGAAGTATCTTCTTGAAGACCTGCACTGTCGTCTCTCCCCCCTCCTCCACTTCGCCCGCGTTTGAAGGTAAAGTGATCTTGTATGGTCATCTCCAGATTACCTCTATAGTATATGGTTATTCATGGGATTTATTTTCCATTAATAAATCAGCCTAAATAGTGTTTCGAAAACCATAACCATAAATTTGTTTGATCGAAGTTGTCGCCTGATAGTTTTTAGGCCTAAGACGAAAGCGAAATAAATGTTGAAATAATGAACTGGGTTTTAAGAAAAACAATTAAACAAATATAAATATATTCATAGAATCAATGAATGTACAATGATATAAATAGATTAGGTATACGATATAAGATATGGTAAAATATGATTTACAGTAACAAGATGCGAAAAGAATTGAAGTACGCGAAATAAATATGAAATAATATGGTGGAATAATATGGTGACTATGATGGACTGAATTGGGGGCTGCAAATACGAGAAGTAAATAGAATTAGGACCTACTCTATATGGCCATTTACAGAGAATTGTGAATGTGGAATTAAACTAAGTATGATTTGTTTGGAGGTAAATGACTAATTGTAGAAGGAATAATTACTGACCTTTATACGAAGAATGGCGAGAGTCGAATGGGAGGGAATAGTGTGCTATTTGCTCGAGCTGAAAGCGTATGCTTGTTTGTTTGTGGAATTCTAAGAGATAATGTTTGAAACAGTAGTACGTCAAATGAATTGACAAGTAAAATAAATGAATTAATTAATTATTAAGTTGTACATAAAATGTTATTTAATTTACAAAAGTTAAGTAAAATAATTGAACGATATGAATTTTACATAATAATTGATGTATATATATATTTAAGTTTCCCAGGGGGTTTTTATTATAGGAATGCCTAGAGGCATTGCTATACTTCGTCAATCTTCACTTAATTTATTTAATTACATTAATTAATTTGTTCACCCCTTATATATATATATATATATATATATATATATATATATATATATATATATATATATATATAAATATTGCCCCATTTTATTATATATATTGAAATTATATTTTAGGGTATTGTCTTTATATCTCCTTTGAACTGCAACTTGGCAAGTCATTAGTTAAAACCAGGTCAACCGTAAATCGCACTCTTTATTAATTGCTCCCGAACATATCTCAAACGGCTTGTGGTCAGCTTTCTGTCCGTGCTAGTGTACGACTCTGTGCGCCGAGCTAGTATACACAGGCATACGTCTACACCCACCGTCAATGAAATAATCTAGGCTAACAGTGCCCAATGGCGCATCAATGGAGGTACTGACGTATATCCTATACGCACACGTCACGAACATCGGCAAACCCGGAACATTCAAAACGACACTAAACGGCATGCTTGAGAAAACTGTATGAAGAACATGTGGTTTTCTGATAGCCTTCCATTATAGGAAATACTGAACCTGGGTGTGGCCAAAACTCTGGAGCAGAACGCCCACGAAAAGAGAGCTACCCAAAGTACTACAAAAACAGCTGAAGTGATTTCCAATTCAACAGAAGAAAATCTAAATGAAGAAGCAAAGAGTACAGAAAATACTAATATGATGATTGAGACAGCTGAGCTCAACCTCAAAGTATATTTTAACGATGACTTTCAATTAATGAGAGAAAAAACAAAACAAACCGATATAATAAAAGCATTGGAAGACGACACATGAAAATGTGTCTTCAAGGAAAAGACTGACTGGAGAGGAAGACGAACGTGAGATCAAAGAGATGCCTATGCAAGATAGAATCAGAGTATATCCTGAACACTGGTGACGCTTATCCACAGACCGTTTGCTGTTCTCCGATGTGGGAAATTTGGAAGCGAGACAGACACTTACAAGAGGAACACCCGCCAGACAAACAAAAACATCCGAACAAAACTCCCACTGAACAATAGAAATGGAGAAATTAGCACAAAAAGATGGATCGGTAAAACATCCTCCCTATGAGGAGGTTTTATAGTCGTGACTTCTGGTTCTTTCGCACACATCCAACTCGAAGAAAGTATCCACTTTCACGCTATCAAAACCATACATTATGTCGGATAAGTTCTCGCCTTAGTCTTTTTGCCTCAAGTGACTGAAGAGCTCTTCGTACTGTTTATCGTGCGTGGAGCCTTGGAATCATCTTGATCGCACGTCTTTGGACCCTTTCCAATATTTCTACTTCTATCCTCAAATAAGAGGACCAGAACTGCACCGCATATTCCAAATGAGGTCGAGTTGTAGAGGCGGATTACACAATCCTCCCATTTATATGTGAAACTTATGAATAAGAATCCGAGGACCCTGTTAGCTGCTTTACAAGCTTCAACGCATTGCATACCACCTTTCAAGTCGTTGCATACTATCACTCGCCTATATATGCTTTTAAGTGGTTACTGTATTCAACGTCCATCTAGACATTGTGTAGCTGACTTCCTCATGCCTCGTACCGATATCATTTATCAACATTAAATTGCATCTGCCACTTTTCCAACCACCCGACTACCGCGTTCAAGTAGGTTTTGGATTTTGAGCTTCTCTGAGGGGGTTGTAGCTTTTCCTTCCAACTTCGTGTCGTGAGCAAATCTGAAATATATTTTTCGAGACCAGTCTCAATTTGATATATACTAAGGAACAACAACGGGACCAGAACATGACCCTGGGGCACACAGCTCATAACGCATCGCCACTCTGAATGCAATCGTTGATTTCTTCCTCTTTTACCTACTGTAATACCTGACCACCGATACCATATGCATTAACCTTTTTTCAATAAACGTTTGTAGGGCATCTATTGAATACTTTTTGATAATCAAGATAGATCACGTCAACATTTTTACTCGACTCGCTGTCATTGATAATTTTTTGATAGAATTCTAATTTTGATCAGAAAACGACTTTTTTTTCATAAAACCATGTTGCGGTTCGCGGATATTCGACTATTTTGTCCTTCAGGATAGTCTTAGGCAGCTTGCCAACTATAGATGTTAGGTTTAATTGGTCGGTAATTTGTAAGCGATTGTCCAACGCCTTTCTTACATATGTGTGTAATATTTGCAAATTTTGAGATCCTCATGAACGAAATGTTTACTGAAACGGTTCAACATAATAATTACTTATCTTTTAATGGATTTATTTTATTATAAAGGTTAAAAATAGTGTTTGTGAGTTTAGTACAGGATAAAATAAACACTCAAATATTATATTAAATTTTAAGTTTTATTAATACTATTATAGTGAAGTTTAGAAAAGCGAGAAAAATAAAAGAGAATGTAATTACATCATGTGCAAAAAGAATGGTTTCTCCTTTACCAATTTTGCTTTCTTTTTTTTTTCATCTCTATTACTGCTTTTATGTTCCCCAAGGAGAAGTGGTGCCTGTTACCATATTTACGATGGGCGCAGTAAAAACTAGTCCTTCCCGAGGCAAAATGGTACTTACTTAATCTACTTTCTTAATCACTGTGGCGTTGGAAGTGTTGATAATGTAAAATAGTAATCTAAGATTAATATTAACTTGCGCGGATTTAGATGGAAATAAATGGCTGTTTTTGGATCGCTTCGGGATTTATTAATGCTCATTTTGTGCTGCTGCATCGGAGAGGGTGCGCGCCTCCCGCACTCCTAAAACGGACTATCGCTCGTACAAGAAATGAAGTCCGAACCAAGACCAGTATTAGGATGACGGAGAATTTTTGTTTAATGAAGAAACGAAAATTGATGAGGGCATCTAAGCTCCCTATAGATGAAGGCTGTTCAAGAAAGTGGAGAAGTTAGGTAAAGTGAAAATACGTATGCTCGAACATACAGGTCACGCAATTCTTCTATGTAATGAATGCTGACCCTTCTCCCCTGGGGCAAAAAAAACTTAGTTCGCGTGACGTCACCTCAGGGAGTGAGTACTTAGGTCAGGTACATAGGACAGAGCCGAGGAATTTCGGATGATGCTATAATAATAATAATAATAATAATAATAAAGTCTCTGTGTGTGTGTGTGTGTCCATTTATGAGAATAAAAAAAATCTTGTTCCTCTCTTCCCTATTTTCAACCCCATTCTCCACCGTTACCCCCATCATCCACGATCCCGCATTCTTCCCCTCCTTCCCGCATTCCTCGATTCTCCCGCATTTCCCTATTCCCCCCAATGCCCCATATTCTCTTTCCCCCATTCATCCCTTTTTCTCCCCTTCCATTCACACATTTTATCCCGCCCATTATTTTCGCCCCTATTCTCTTTCCTCTTCATTCTCTCCCCATTATCCCCTATTCTCTCCCCCCCCCCTGCCGAGCGCGGGCAGAGAAACGTTTACTCATTTTAAGTATATTATAGGATAGGGAGAGAAGCGCACCTCTCCTAAATCTGCCTTAAATCTAAAAATAATAATAATGATCAGCAAGACAAGATATTTTTAGACTACAATATAAGAATTTCAAACAATGGTGATCTGTATTTATTTGCGACAGGACTTTTTATCTCGGGGCGACGCCCTGGATAAAAAGTCTTACTTAATTTCAGAACTCATATTTTACCCGGGCAATGACGGGTATATCTGATAATAATAATAAAGCTTTGCGGGCTACATTGAAGCTTATGTAAAGCTTTGCGGGCTACATTGAAGCTTATGTAAAGCTTTGCGGGCTACATTGAAGCTTATGTACAGCTTTGCGGGCCACATTGAAGCTTATGTAAAGCTTTGCGGGCTACATTGAAGCTTATGTAAAGCTTTGCGGGCTACATTGAAGCTTATTTAAAGCTTTGCGGGCTACATTGAAGCTTATGTAAAGCTTTGCGGGCTACATTGAAGCTTATGTAAAGCTTTGCGGGCTACATTGAAGCTTATGTAAAGCTTTGCGGGCTACATTAAAGCTTATGTCAAGCTTTGCGGGCCACATTGAAGCTTATGTAAAGCTTTGCGGACTACATTGAAGCTTATGTCAAGCTTTGCGGGCCACATTGAAGCTTATGTAAAGCTTTGCGGACTACATTGAAGCTTATGTAAAGCTTTGCGGGCCACATTGAAGCTTATGTAGAGCTTTGCAGACTACATTGAAGCTTATGTAAAGCTTTGCGAGCCACATTGAAGCTTATGTAAAGCTTTGCGGGCCACATTGAAGCTTATGTAAAGCTTTGCGGGCCACATTGAAGCTTATGTAAAGCTTTGCGGGCTACATTAAAGCTTATGTGAAGCTTTGCGGGCTACATTGAAGCTTATGTGAAGCTTTGCGGGCTACATTGAAGCTTATGTAAAGCTTTGCGGGCTACATTGAAGCTTATGTAAAGCTTTGCGGGCCACATTGAAGCTTATGTAAAGCCTTGCGGGCCGCACTCAAACAGTTGTAGGCAAATTTCGGAAGCACATTGTCAGATATTGATACCCATCAATAACTAAGGGTAATATTTCGACATAGTTTTTCCATTCCTTTTAAATTGTTTGCAGACTTATATGATCAGAGTGGGGAGCTACATCTTACTGTGTAATCCGAACCACGATTTACAATTCTACATCGTGTGATCATCACCCAGGGCTCGTGCGATTCCATCCAAATACTAATCACAGTCAATGTCGCTTAACTTCCGCGAGCGAAAGAGAGCGTGCTGATAAAAAGAGAATGAGAATAAGTATTTATAATTTTAAAATCATTTTAGCTACGAATGAAATACATTTGAAAATGACAAATTTAATGAGATAAGATTTTGGAGCAAAAGGTTCAATAATTTATTTTCAATATTTTGTCGAGTTCTGAAACGAAACGCGGGCCACATGAAAAGGCTTCGCGGGCCGCAGTTTGCCCACCTCTGGCCTAGGGTTATAATAGCAAGTCGCCGTTCAGCCGCTAACCCCGCAAAAGAACTACCCACCTTCCTGGATTTAAAAACTCTTTGACATTTGAAAATGAAGCCCTAACCAGTGAGGCGAGAAACTTGACATGTGTGAAATAAGACAGCAAGGAGGTAGATGTGTGAAAGGAGGAGAGAGGGCAAAATAATGTATCAGTGCGATAGATAATTCTAATACGTTGCTTTGTATGTTGGTTCGCTAGATTGGATGTTGCATATTTGCTAGTAGTAGTTAATAGTCCGTCGATTTCGGCGATCACGTGACTTCATGACCTTAAAAGGAAAAGTTGGGCATTCCTCATCTTGGCACTCCATAGTTGGGCTGGTAGTGGTAAGGTATTGTTGTTTTTATAGATTTTTGCTTTAAGATTTAATTTGTACCACTCTCGACGTAACACATAAATAGCAAACACAAACATTTAATTAATTCAAATAAGTTTTAATAAAGTCAGTTTTAAAAATGGTTAAATTCACTACATTTTGACGGGATGAACATATTTGGGCATCCTGCTTCCCGTTATTCTTTTCTTTGTCACATTATTTTTCTTTTTTATTTGCAACTTAACTCCGTAACAAGAGGAAGAACAAAATAGAGGGGGATTAATGATAATTAGAGGCATAAACAGCTAAAATAACCTTAAATTTTGAGTACATTCTTGGATTTGTACTTTTATTAGCCTTTTAAATTAAACCTAAAACTGAATATTACCGAAATTGAGCTGAAAGTGAATTTCTCCAAAATCGGGAGCAAAAAGTAGGGGCCGATTACGGAAGGACTTTTAAGCAATTTCTACACAAATTGCTAAAAAAATAGCTGCTATAGTTTGACAAGAGAAAGGGTTATGCTCCAGTTTAACACTTTCACTGCAAGAAGTATGTATGAACGCGAAAAAGAAAATAGGAAAAAAGTTCGCAATGAACTATAGAACGGCCATGACATAAACTTTAGAGAAAAAGTTGATTTAATCGCGAACTAAACTGTTCCATTTTGCACTTTTTATGGGGTAATTAATGGCCTTTGTGTCACAGGCAATTGTTTGACTAGAGTATTATCTTATACTGAGCATTTCTAACCGGTTCGATTTTTATACAATCATTCAAACCGACCCCAATCTGCCACTGCTTCAGATATTGCTTCCGCCATATATTGATCAGTTCCAGCTGGCAACTTGGGTACGCAAAGCGACTGTTCAACACCTTTTTCAGACATAAGGGTAGGGAGCCTGTCCACTTTCTCGTCTTCTGCCAGTGCAGCCATCAGTTTTCCGTCCCAGTGGGGTGTTAAGGGCTGTTCGCAAGAAAACACATGCTTCCTCGCCTCCCCTTCTCCCGCTGTGCCTTCAGAACTGATTTATCCTCTGTGATCTTTATCATCTTTAGTGTATCTCGGTGGGCTATGTCGAAAAGATCATTCAAGGTGTCGTAAAAATTTCTCTTCGTTCTTCTCCTGTGTTTCACTCCTTCGTCCCTTATTCTTCTTTAAGTCTTCTCATTCTGACACAAGGTCTTCAAAGTTTCTTCACACTATGGTGAAAAGGCCGAATGACAATGCGGGCCTTTCCCCAAAAGCTTTCGACCTACTTCATAGTCTACACTGCTGCTTCATGCTTCACCATTCCCTTTTCGCCCATGCGATGCAGATATACTAGGAGTACGTCGCCTCTGGATGGAAGCTTGCCGCCAGACAGCCTCCTTCTTGTTTCCCAACAAATATACGTTGTCCTGTTTCCTGATATGGACGAGCTATTTTGATCCACTCTCGCCTGGCAAAATTTGACTTTTAACCTCTCATAATTAAAAAGTCTATTAAAACAGCATACTTGGTCCAAATTGCTTGTGTGATACAGATTTGGAAAGAGTTAAAAAATGCTTCTGGTTATATCTAGGAGGACATTGTGAGCAGATGGGAGCCATGTCAAATGTTTTCTATATCATAAATCCATAAAAATATTACCTCTTTTGATACCAAAAGTTACAACTGAATAAACATGACTGTACTGATCATGTGCATACTTCATAGCAGACACTTCCCGTCCACTGCAGTAATTGCCCAACAGGCTAACTAAATGTGTGTAAACATTAGAGCTCTATGTTAAAGCATATTGGATTAGTGGATTTTTTGTTGTCTAAGTGCTATAAAATGTCGCACTAATGTGCCAAATTGTCCATCTGCAGTTATGTTATAAATAATATATTATTTTCAAAATTGTATGAGTAGTATACTGTGTAAAAGTGCGTAAAAGTCTTACTTCCTTATAACTTTCAAATCGCGTCTCTGGAGCTTATTCGATAACCGGTCAATGTATTTAATAGCACCTGCGCTCCTCTGATGATTCAGGGCTAAAACCCGCGGATAGCTTTTGTCACTTGCAGCAAGGCCTAAAAAAACACCTCGGCATTGAGCATACCCTAAATGATAATATATCAGGCTGATATTCTGCATATATTAATTACTACTAATAGTTTGGTAAAAAGCAAACTAAATTGCCGAGCTTTCGATCAGCAATCTCCGAAGATGATCGAACTTGCATTCAGGAAAGACTGCTACCCAACTACACTAATATATATATATATATATATATATATATATATATATATATATATATATATATATATATATATATATATATATATATATATATATATATATATATATATATATATAGGGTGAGTCAAAATTATGTTAACACTTCTATAAGTTTTATTTTATTCAAATTTTAACACTAGAACAAGAGGAATTATTTATTCAGAGTTTACTGAACAGTCTCCACCTGTCCACCAGCACAATTGATGCACACACACCAGCGATCAACAGTACAATTTATTGCCTTGACACACATTTCACGGGGAATATTTGATATTACACCTTTTATTCTGTCTTTGAGTTCTTCGATGTCACTAACGCTTTTGCTATACACGCGATCCTTTATCATACCCCATAACCAGAATTCACAGGGTGAGATCAGGGGAGTATGGTGGCCATGGCAACGGTCCGCCGCGACCTATCCAACGATTTAGGAAAGTTTGATCAAGATGAGCGCGAACAGTGCGGCTAAAATGAGGTGGTGCACCATCATGTTGGAAATACCCTGCTCGTCTGATATGTAGGGGTGTGTTATCAATGGCAAACGTTCGCAGCATTTGTAGGTAGCTATCTGCAGTCACCGTTAATGTTGTAAAGAAATATGGGCCGATTACACCAGTAGTAGTCACGGCACACCACACATTTACCCTTGGGGAGGCACATTCGTGCACTCGAATGACACGTGGATTTTCAGTACCCCAGAAAATATGGCTACGATTTGGAAATTGTCCAGCAAACTTTCGACGCCCTGTTGTTGCCGATCCCAAATCTTCCACCAAGCTTGCAACCACCCTTCTGTGCTCCATTGTTAGTCTGACAGCCATGGTCAATGTAAATCTGTAAAATAAATATAAATAAATCATTAATTATAATAATAATAAAAATAAAACTTATAGAAGTGTTAACATAATTTTGACTCACCCATATATATATATATATATATATATATATATATATATATATATATATATATATATATATATATATATATATATATATATATATATAACGAAGTAGATTTATATTAAAATATATGGCATACTTTAATATGGCAAGAAAATTAATAATAAAAACTGTGCGAGTGCGTAGAAGCCACTTGAAGAGAGTCATGTCTAAAACATGTGAATGACTTACAGTGGGAGTGATGACGGCAACATATGCTTCCAGATGACCTTCCCGCGTGCGGGCCTACCTACTCTACTGAATTTGGAACGTATGGTTTTACCAGGCAACAGTTCGCCACTTTCCCCGTGGGGGGGAGCTTGCGCGTCGCTACTGAGATTAAAATTTAAAATCTAAAAAAAAGCAGCCATGGTTAAATTTTATAAATTTTCTGAACTTCGCCAATTATAATAATTTTATAAAGGAACTCTAAACTAAATTTCTCCCCTTTCAAAATATCACGTGGCTAAAATATAGTTATAGAAGAAGATATATAAAAATAAATTTTCTGAACTTCACCATTTTGTTTTTTGATATTATAAAAGAATTATTAGAAATAACTTTGATATAAAAAACATAAGTCATAACCAAAATAAGATGAAATTATTATTCAGATACTAAAAAAAAAATCCCCTTCTTAAATTATAAGAATTAATGATGATGATGGTGATTATGTGGACCTTACAGTAGGGGTTGGGCCTAATCCACAAATTGCTAGCTTTTTAAAAATAGAAAAATGAAAACAAATCCTGTCAATTTTTTCCCTATATTAGTAACGAATTAAAGACACTCGACTTCAGGATCTGCTTAAACTTAGATAAGATATTAAAGATTAATAAAATCAAAGTTGTATTCAGTTTAGATGCAAAAATATATTTTTAAAGGAGAGAAATATAAGGGATGTTTTTTTAAGTGATTCTTAAATCTTTTTTTTACAAATGGAAGAATTTCGCTTTTAAATAATGACTCCTCAAATATGTAACTTGCATTATAAACATTGTGCGTACCATTTATAATGTCGAAGGAGTCTATTTCATGATAAATAAATTCTTATAATTACACCATAATGAAGTGGAGTGATTCATGAACAATGAGACGTTAACACGTTTTTTATTAGACTGATTTGACCATAACATAACATAATTTCACGGATGACAAAAGCCACAAGGGCCTATCAAAGGTCATCCACCTCCGTCAAAACCCACCCACAAAAAGCACCATCACCAGGGGAAGACAATATCAAAGTCCCCCACAATATAATATAACAGATGACAAAAGCCACAAGGGCCTATCAAAGGTCATCCGCATCCGTCAAAACCCACCCACAAAAAGCACCATCACCAGGGGAAGACAATATCAAAGTCCCCCACAATATAATATAACAGATGACAAAAGCCACATGGGCCTATCAAAGGTCATCCACCTCCGTCAAAACCCACCCACAAAAAGCCCCATCACTAGGGGAAGACAAAATCAAAGTCCCCCACAATATAATATAACAGATGACAAAAGCCACAAAGGCCTATCAAAGGTCATCCACCTCCGTCAAAACCCACCCACAAAAAGCACCATCACTAGGGAAAGACAAAATCAAAGTCCCCCACAATATAATATAACAGATGACAAAAGCCACAAGGGCCTATCAAAGGTCATCCGCATCCGTCAAAACCCACCCACAAAAAGCACCATCACCGGGGGAAGACAAAATCAAAGTCCCCCACAATATAATATAACAGATGACAAAAGCCACAAGGGCCTATCAAAGGTCATCCGCATCCGTCAAAACCCACCCACAAAAAGCACCATCACCAGGGGAAGACAAAATCAAAGTCCCCCACAATATAATATAACAGATGACAAAAGCCACAAGGGCCTATCAAAGGTCATCCGCATCCGTCAAAACCCACCCACAAAAAGCCCCATCACCAGGGAAAGACAAAATCAAAGTCCCCCACAATATAATATAACAGATGACAAAAGCCACAAGGGCCTATCAAAGGTCATCCGCATCCGTCAAAACCCACCCACAAAAAGCCCCATCACCAGGGAAAGACAAAATCAAAGTCCCCCACAATATAATATAACAGATGACAAAAGCCACAAGGGCCTATCAAAGGTCATCCACCTCCGTCAAAACCCACCCACAAAAAGCCCCATCACCAGGGGAAGACAAAATCAAAGTCCCCCACAATATAATATAACAGATGACAAACGCCACAAGGCCTATGATAGGTCACCTTCTTGTTGGAAAGTTTTGGCAACCCTGATTCTGGGGCTGATCTAATTAATTAATAACTTACGGCAAATAGTTCATATATTCAACATAGAAACTCGAGAGTACGAACATAAAGGATGGGGGGAAATTTAAAATATGAATCTAGACATAGTGCAAAAGTGGGAGAGGAAAGTCTCATTTTAGGGAGGTTCAAGCGGGCCGTTGAGTGACGTCATTTTGACCGAGATGACTCACGAATAACTAAGATTGATTCGTGAGTTCTGGCGCGAAAAAGCCACCCTAACACTCGCTGCAAATCAACGGTTTTTTTAAAAATAAATTTTAAGTATATTTATTTTTAATACTTCTATGGAACTTGCAATTCTCAAAGTAGGCCATCATTATATTACTATTATGTATGTGAAGCTCTGTAGAACAAGCAGGTACTAAATATAATATGTAGATGGTAACGTCATCACCATCCTTCCTACTAGGTGGGGTTGGTGTGCATCGATGTCCACAGGGTGCACGGTCCCCTACCCAGCTTTAGTCATCTTTATGACACGCGCTGTAAGATTATTGAGACTCCCCCCTAATCCCCCCTATATAGGCCCACAATTGTTTTTATATTTATAGAGTACAAAATGACAAGGAGTCCCATTATGAGGTAGGTTTGGGTATTTGTTCAAGCGATCCTTCCGAGTTAAAGGAAGAAACCGAGTCAAAGGAACCCTTGCTGACAACTGAAAACGCAACCCAAAGTTTTCAGACACCTGGAATTTTTCTTATTCCTTGGGGATTGTCTAGGAATATGTTGGTGTAGGGCTGCATGCATGTGTCCTATACATCTAGGGCGCAAAATAAAACTAAAGGCTTCCTTATAACTTTTAAAAAAATATTTAAATGTCTTATTATTACATCATATTTGTTGATTGATATGGTATTCTATCTCAACAGGATCTGGTAATGACGAAAAAACGTAACCTTACCGCGTGGAAAAGAAGTCAGATACGTGGGATGCAAGAGGTGAATCTCAGCTGTCGGCAAATCGCCCGGAAGGTCTTCGAAACATATTTCGGTGTTGAAGAGGATCCGAGAAAGTGGGAACAACCAAGAATGACCTCGTTCTGGACGACCCAGGGTCAATACGCAACATGGCGGCAGGCCTCGTCGTCGCATGAGCCTTCGGGGCCGTAAGAAAACCGCAGTCCATCTGCAACATGAATGGGCAGAGGGCGGCCAGGTTAATGTATCCACCAGAATAATCTGTCGCAGGCTGCTTGCCAAAGGCTTGAATTCACCGCAACTGGCGTCAGTGGGGATGTGTCTTAGGGTCTGACGAGTCCACGTTCCAGTAGTTCTCGAACTCAGGCAACGTCAAAGTCGGCAGGAGGCCAGGGGAGCAATGCAATCGAAAGTGCGTAGAGCCAACAGTAAAGCATCGCGGCCGCTCTGTAATGGTATGCGACTGTATGTCAAGTTTAGGGGTGGGTGGTCTCACATTTGTGATGGCACCATGAGTTCAAAGAAGTACCAAGGTCTCCCGAGAGGTTACATGCCGCTATCAGCACAAGACCTCTCCAGAAATCCTGCGGATTGTTTTTTTTTTCAGCGAGACAATGCACTATGTCACAAGTCTGCGTCCAGCAGACAGTGACAGCGAAACAACAATATTACGGTGAAAGACTAACCACTTCAGTCTCCGGATATGAATCCACTGGAAAACCTGTGGCAGGGCAAGAAAGAGGCCCTAAGACGTCGTCAGCCAACCTCCAAACAGAAACTGAAGGCAGGCATCACCGAGGAGTCGGCCAGCATGTCTCGAAGAATAAATGTTCTTCTCACCCCCAAGAGACCCTCAACACGCTACTGAGCTTCTTGCCTAAGTTTGATGTCTAAGTCTGCTTATCTGTTATACGAGGGGCGGTCAATAAGTTTTGCGAATCGGTAGGGCAAAACAGAGGAAGGGGGATGGCCGTTTGTGGGGGTGTTACGACAAGTTATGACAAGTCAGGACCTGCAGCCGCACGCTCCTGCCTCGTCTATTTAAGAAGCAGTAGCTGATCGCAGATCGTCAGTCACAAATTTTTCAACACTGGAGAAGGTTGAGCACCGCGCAGTGATCAAATTTTTGACCAAGGAAGGCAAGAATGCAAAAGAGATGCATGGTTGCAGTGTACACCGACACTGCCCCTTCTTATGCAACCATTGCTCGCTGGAATAGGGAGTTCCGCTATGGTCGTGAGTCCCTTGAAGATGACTCCCGTCCAGTAAGCCCGTCAGACCTTACCAACGAGGACAATATGGCCCGTGTGGAGGGTATGATCTTCGAAATCGACGGATGAAGGTCGAAGAAATCGAGCGAGAACTTGGAATATCATATGGAAGTGTTATCACCATCATCCACGACAATTTGGCCATGACCAAGGTCTCTGCCCGTTGGGTCCCTAGAAACCTCACGCCCCATGATCGACTTCAACGTCGTCAAAGTCCACAAGGCCAGATTTGCAAAGCTGCCCTGCGCGAGTGCGGATTCGAGGAGCTCAACCATCCCCAGTGCAGTCCAGATCTGGCCCCTAGCGACTACTTTTTATTCCGCCAGCTCAAGGCTGCACTGCGTGGGAACGCCGGTTTGGGGACGATGAAGATGTCCAGCTCGCCGTCCAGGAGTGGATTGAACAGCAGTCGGGAGATTTCTGGTTGTCAGGAATTCGAAGCCTCAGGGACAAGTGGCGCAAGTGCATTGAAGTCGAGGGTGGTTATATTGAAAAATAATAAAACAATTTTCCTCATATCTCGTTTCTTTATATCCGAATGGCAAAACTTATTGACTACCTCTCGTATGTTGCTAATGTTCCATGTTTTGGCAAATTTTGTATTTTATTCATTCTTGTTGATTATCCATATATATATATATATATATATATATATATATATATATATATATATATATATATATATATATATATATATATATATATATATATATATATTTGTATGTTGGCGTTGGGACTTGAGAAATGATTGGTCGAAGGGGGTTATTTTGCTTATGTGATTTGACATTTCCGTAGATGTATCCGGGGTTATATTCACCTTTAATAGGAAAGAGTTGTTTGATTGGGGATACTGTTGTTTCCGGATATTAGTTTGTTGGCTTTTTACTTCAGTTGTTCGGTTGGGTCTTTGGTTATTTTTTGAAACTTTGTGGTATCACAAAGTACGTTGTTTCGTTTTTGCATGTATTCTTCTTTGTTAAGTAGAACGAAAATGATTGACTCGTCTGTTTTTCTAACGATGATTCTTTCATTTCTTCTGTTAATAGGGAGCTTTTGTTCTTTGTGCGTTGTTTAGTTCCTTCTGCGATGAGTTGTGGTTCAAGTTCGTGTTTTATTTTGAGGACTTTCTATTTCTCAACTTTTTCTAACTCCTGGTATAGTAGTTCAAGTTCTATTCTTTTGTTCTTTTTTGGTTGGATTTCGGTTGAAGGTGTCAGTTTAGACCGAGGTTCAGGACTTTTTTCAATCCTTCATCAAATCATCTAAGCAAAATAACCCCCTTCGACCAATCATTTCTCCAGTCTCAACACCGACATATAAACTCGCTGAACGCTTGAATTAAATTATTACGCCATTCATCCCGTCGAAATTCTCCATAAATTCGATCAACGAAATTGTTGATATTCTCAATAGTTCCCCACCAGGAGGCACCCTAGCTTCACTTGATGTCGAGAGCCTTTTCACCAGTGTGCCAATAGAGGAAACAATCGAAATAATTATAAAGTTCGTTTACAAAAAACCCGACCTGCCTCCACCACGAATGGAACCCCAAATATTAAAACAACTTTTAAGAATATCTACAACCGAAGCTCCATTTCGAAGCCCAGAAAGAAAACCTTACCGTCAAATTGACGAAGTAGCGATGGGATCACCACTAGGCTCTACATTCGCGAACTTCTACATGGGAAACCTAGAAGAAAGGCTCTTAACTAAAGTGACGAACCCACCCAAAATTGACACCAGATTCATTGATGACACATACCTCACAATAAATGATGAACACAAATTACAACTCAAAAGGACCTTAGAATCCCATTCTGTTCTCAAATTTACATACGAATTAAATGTAAGTAGCCGAATTCCCATCCTGAACGTAGACGTAAAACAAAACAGCGACGCAAAAATATAACACCACCGTCTATCGAAAGGGACAGACTTCGGTCGATGCCTTAACGCCAAAAGTGAGTGCACCGAGAACTATAAAAAATCGGTAATGAGCTCATGTCTCCCAACTCTCTTTTCAGTTCATTTCATTAAATAACAACACATATCATTTGGAAGCATCTTCAATAAAACTACGCTCTACGAGAAGTCACAGCCGGCAAAGGAGGAAAAATCGAGGGGAAGAGACCTCAAGTAAACGTACTGATTTTTCTGCAAGATATACCGTGGAATCTCTACAGCCGAGTCATCTACGGTATCAGCAACCCCCCCTCCCCCTGAATAAAAATTCCTTTATTTCCCTGGCACATCATAGTGGTATGACGTGCTAAGCCCTCCCCATCCCTGCCCCGCCGTGACTTGTCCCTGCGAATGTGACTATACACATAGAGCTCCGTTGCAACTATGCCGTTCTACTTAGAAAGGGCATAATTGCAAACTTTGGGGAAAGGAGGTCTGAGGCTTAGCCCGCTGCGGAACCCAAAGGAAGGAGCAAACCTGGATTGGAACTCAGTTAACAACGTGGGGAAGATTAACACCCTACCCTTCGGCACTGTCCAAGACCACAGAAGGAGACTCTACCGTCTATGTGAGATGTCGGACGTAACTGGAAAATACCCAAAACCCAATAGAAGGGACGGCACCCCGACTGGAGTCAGCTGATTCTGGCTTTAGTCATCATTAAGTCCGCCATGTTTTTACAACCTCTGAGGAGCCCAACCAGGTCCATATTTACTCATCATTCATCACCACATCCGAGTCATTTTCATAGGGTCGTTATCGGCGGGGCGGGGGGACCTCCACATAACGAAAAAAAAGAAAATGGCAAGCAATACTTCGTTTCTCACACTCCTACACACAACGAACAAAAAATCCCACAACGAACAATGAGTGTACACTCCTAAACTTAGCTGATACACACGACACCCCCATTACGAACATAGTAAAGACACACACAGGCCACAAACTCGTCTTCGGCTCACAGGAGGACGCAGTGAAGTTTCACCAACACGCATCTGACACACTCGCCGCATTAGACCTACAAACAAAATTAGCCGACGATGTAGTTAAAAGACACCAAATACGCATCACAAATAGGCATCTCCACTGATGACCTCCATACACACCTCAGACAGAAGTATGGGAAGGAGGTCATCACAGACTTATAGTTCAACCGTACAAAACAATGGGCAGTGATCACACAGTCCGACGAACACAACAAATCACTGCTGCTAGACCAAGGCATCAAGGTCTGCGGCACCCTAACATACCCATACAACATTGAGTCCCAACTCAACATAAGACCAACACAATGCCACCGGTGTTACATAACAGGACACATAACACGAAACTGCCAAGCAGACTTGGTCTGCTCCAAACGCAGTGTAGTGGGCCACCACTACACCACCTGCACATGCACGATACCCCTCTGCTCAAACTGTGGCGGCGACCATGTCGCCATCAACCTAAAATGCCCTTACTTAAGTAAGGCCCGCTCTGACGCCGTAGCGGCTATACGACGTCCTCAACCCATCTACACAACCACACACTTCACCCCTTCCCCTCCCTTCACAAGAACTTTCGCAGCCGCTGCCGGCGCAACGGTGTTCGCACCTCTCCCTGTCCCACCCCAGACACACCCAACCCCAGCAGCAACCCAAACTCACCCACATATTCCGACACTCGCCCCCACCCTAGAACCTTACACCCAGAGACCCCCACTACTTCGAAACCCACCCCCACCCCACACCACACACCCACCCCTACCCCACACAACCACCCAACGAGACCACACACCCAAAGCTACACCTGGCCGCCTTGCTCTCAACGGTGGCAAAGGACATGTCGAGGGGCGACCCCCGTCTATACGCAAACATACTCAACACACTATTCGCCTCACACGGTCTAGAGCAGATCACCTTTCCTGAGAAGGTGTTCGCTCTAATTGACGAGCATACACACAGAAGACTCGCACTCCTCCCCACCCCGGTGGGCACGAACACCTCCTGCCCTGGACCTACCTCCCCCACCCTCACCACGCTCCCGCCCTTTTGTACCTGCACCTCTCGCCACTGCACCCTCCTTACCTACCCCTCTGCCCACTGCTCCCATCTCTCTTCCAACTGCCTCCTCTGCTCCCTCCACAGCTCCCACTCCTTCCTCCTCTATAACTAAACTCCCTCCTGCCACCAGCACTTCCTCTTCGGCAACCTCCACCCTTCTCTATTGCCACCAACCCCCCTCCCACCGCCTCCACTCACCTCTCGCAGTGTCCAACCCCACTCACACTGACCCACAACCTCCACCTCACCCAAGCCCATCACACCCTCCACAGCACCCCGTATTAAACAAAATACCCTACCATGACCCCCCCCCCACACATACAACCACGCGTAAAGCCGACCCCCCCTCCTGCTGTTCCTTCTTCTTTCCCCTTCCACCCCTCCTTCTTTGTCCCAACCTCATCTCTCTCCCGACACCCCATCTCATAATCTGCACCTCTCCTACTATCTCTAGCCCCCCCCTATCTTAGCTCTACTCCCTCTACCTCTGCTCCTAACTCCCCCCCTCCTAGACTCTACTCTATCCAACCCTACTTCCATGACCCTTATCTCTAAACCTCCCTCCACAGAACACGCTCTAACCTCATCCATGGCTTGCCCACCCAATAACACCACTGACAACCTCTCCAGACCATAACCGACACGCATGAAGGTACTGGCTCCTCACGCCTCCTGGGCCATAACCAAGGAGAGGAGAACGGTCCCGGCTAAATCAGCCTCACGCGCACCCCACCCCCGACAATAGGTCGCCTCAACGTGACACAATTAAACGTACGCCGTTGGCACAGTATTTGCCATACTGTTGCCAACTGGATCCTAAACACATAAAGACCTGACATAATACTCTTAAACTCGACCAGCCTACATCCTCTCAACAACAGACTCCGCATTGCAGGGTCTACAAGGTACAAACAAACTCCGGCCCCATCCTAGTGGCCACACACTACAGACCACCACCCTAAAATTAAACATAGAAGTCCCACTCCGGGCTCTATCAAACCACAACCTTCCTATCTTCTTTGCGGGGGACCTCAACACCTTTCAACCAACACTCCTTTCAAACACTACGAATGATGCAGTATGGTACCTGGTCGGTGCCTTGCCACGCTATCACTGCGAGCACATCGGCCCGGCCTTCCCCCCATTCTTCGGTACTCGTGGAGGTACCACGTCTCCGGATGTGGTCTTCCGCAATGACCACGCTACACGCTTCTACACGCACATCTCACCTGGTCCCCACGTACTCTCTGACCACATACCGATATGCCTTATCATATCCACATCTCCCATACTCATACCCACACCACCTCTCTTCGACTACAAAAACAAGAACTGGAAAGAGTTCAAGAGACACAACATATAACACGCCACAAAACCTCGACCTGGACCACACCAATCCAGCCATGTTAGATTACCACTGGTGCTCAAACTTAAAAACTATAACCACAGCACGCGACCTACACGCCCCACATAAAACCTACACTTGCATAAAGCATTTCACATTTTCCAACACACTCAGAGACTGATCACACAGTACAATAATCACTACACTAGAGGCCCACGACAACACAACATCAATCACTTACGTGCCCGCATCCTACAGCACGTGCAGCTAGATAGGAACCGGCAGTGGCGAGATGTCGTGCGCATCACGGACGATACCCGTTGCACTAACTCCTCCTTCTTCTGGCGGCACGTAAAAAGGTTGCTAGGCACTGACCCACCCAAACCCATCACCCTCCAAGTAAACAAGCAAACACTCACATACACTAACGTCATCCTCGACGCATTTAGGTACCACTGGGACACAGTTCATACACACAACCCACCTAAACCTCACACGCGGGAGCACTTCCTAAGAAGTCCAAAAGTGGCATCGGGCCCACGCTCATGAGCTAAGGCCCACCCCCTGATACGAATGGAGCTGCTCGACTACACATCCACACTGACCACTCCCATTACCGTCGAGAAAACAAAACACTACATTAAAACAACACCAAAACGTGCCCCCGGCCCTTCCGGGCTACCAGCCACACTAATACACAACCTCCCCTCCCCGCAAACATATACCCCACACTTACACACTTACTCAACGCCTCACTAGCCTCAGGCCACTACCCTAAAATATTAAAAGTCCCTCACAACATACTTCTACGCGAAACGAACAAAGACCCCAAACACCCAAATAATTACAGGCCTTTTGCTCTATTAGAGCACCTGGGCAAAATACTCGAACGCATGATCAACTGCCACCTACGGGAATACCTGGAAGAGAGGGACTGGTTCTCCCCCTACCAATAAGGGTTCAGGAGGGTCCGGTCTATTCTGTCATTTCCATGACAGAATACAGAAAAACGCCAGGTACATCAAAAGACACTCTCCATCAGCAAGGACGCGGAGAAGGCCTTTTATAAAGTGCGGCACGAGGGACTCCTTCGGAAACTCACCAACAATACGGAGTTACCTCTCTGCACCAGAAGGCTCCGCTCGCACTACCTCAATGAACGGAGATACCACATAAAATCCAACAATACCCTCTCACAACCTTTCACACCACGCTCAAACGTCCCCCAAGGAAGCGTACTGGCACCCACACTATACACCATGTACACAAACGACACCCCACGCCCACTCGAAAGCTGTTGTCACACATGCAGTGTCCTACGCCGATTACGAGACCATTCTCGTCAGCGGCCGTGGACCAGAAGAAATTGCGCTCCACGCACAAAGAATACTAGACCCTAAGACAGATTACGAGAATAAATGGCTGATTGCCACGAATCCTCAGAAGAAACAGATGGCACTCTACGGCGCAAGAGATCACTTTATGCATAACCTACAAATCTTCTCACACACATCAGACATGACCATCTAAACCAAACAAGGCTCGAATATACCCAACATACAAAAATCCTTGGGGTAACTTTTGACAAGACCCTCAGGTTCAATATACACAAGAACATAACAAAAGCAAGGGCCTCACGAACAAAACATCGTTGTGCAGGTTCTACTCTGCGAGCAAAAGACAAAAGCTACACCTATACAAAACACTCATGGAACCTCTTCTCACATATGCCCCACTGTCACTCGTAGCCGCGAGTGACACGTAGCAGCAGAAGGCTCAGCGAATTTAGAACTCTGCTCTAAAGCGCGCTTGCCGCTCTCCTCTGTACACGAGAATGTCCACACTACACGACAACAACAAATTAGCACCCCTCAACACATACGCTCACACCAGACTCACAAAAAACTGGGAAAACTCGCCAGAGACCCATTATACACCGCACTACATGTAAGACGATATGCGATAGCACCGCGATACCCCACGGCCCATGACCACCCGCAACCCATACCGTTCTTCGCATAAACTAAAGGCATCATGAATAAGGAGGTCAGGCGGCCACATCCAAGGATCGAGGCCAAAAAAGAGAGAGAGGCGACCGCTTCCCCCCCCCTCCTCCCCGAAGGACTGGGACACGAATAAAATCTGTGTGGAGATAAAAAAAGTTCTACAAATGGGACTTCGACGCTTAATGCGACGAGGAAACGGTTGAGGAGGCACTGTTTAACCAAAAAATCGCCTTCCACCGAGAAACATTTGTGGAACTTTCCCCAGCAGAGTACAAAAAAAAAGGAACGGGAAACGCAAGTCGACAACCCTTAAACACTAAGACATCCACCAAAGCCAGAACAGAGAATGGAAAAGCAGAACAACAGTTTAAGGATCTTGACACTCCACGTGAATGGATGGGAGGGAAAAGCCACGGCATACGGAAACATATTCCGTGTGCTTGATCCCAACATCATACTAATCACGGAGCATGGTATTGATACGACCAACAGGAAGTTAAAGATACCAGGCTACAGAGTGGTCTCGAAAAAAACATTCTCAGGAGAGGTACGACGGTGCTGCCGTTGCTATCAGAAGGAATCTCTCGTTCAGACACCTTCCGGATATGGACGAGTCCTTCGTGGTGGTAGAGTTGCACACACTAGTTGGCAAGCTCATAATCGCGGCGGCATACCAACCACCGCGATGAAGGTAAGTTCCCCTCGCAAGCCTCTACACCCTATTTGACCACAGCAGAATGGTATTCCTTGGGGGCGATCTCAATGCCAGATGCCGAACGGCTTGCTATTGTAACAGGATGAAAGAGGCCATAACTTGGAAGTGATTATGTGAAGGAAAAACATCAAGCAGATAGGTCCGGATTTCCCGACCTATATCACCGTTCGGTTAGCAACAAAGCCCGACATAATCATGACAAGCGATGGCTTCCCCTTGAATTACCGTAGTGAGCCAGACCCAACAGTCCCCAGCGACCACATAGTGATCTTGACGACCATTTCTCTCGCGCCAATCCAGCTCCCAATCCCTCTTCGCAAAAGCTACGCTTCGGCCAACTGGGGACGCTACAAGGAAATCCTTGCTAGATTTAAGCCAGCAGACCTAAACGGAGCAAGGCTAAAGAGGATCGACGAGTCGCTGGAGAAGATAACTGCTCACATCATCGAGGCGGATCGCGAGAGTGTACCGATGAAGAGGTACAAAACTCTCCCACAACCCAGATGCACCGAGGAAATGAAAGAGATCGCTAGAGGGCACAGAAAGGTGTACGAAGAAATCAGGAGAGAAGATATAAATCCAAAAAGAAGCTTGCTGCTACGACGCCTGAGTGAAGGTCTAAAGCAGGCTATTAACCAGCAACAGGCTGAGATCTGGGACAGCCTGATTGAAAAAGTAGACAGCGAGGTGAGATCCGATGTGTTCTGGTGACTTGTGAACAAGTTAAAAGGTCTTACAAGTAAAGAAAAGACTCGCATTAAGGAGGGCGATGACTACTTGGAAGACCCTGCGGCTTTGAAACAGAGATTCCGCACATTCTGGAAAGGTGTCTTCACGATAACACCAGAAGACAATGCGAAATTCGACCAGGAATTTGAGAGCCAACTGATTGAAGATCTTAATCAGATTGTGCATCGCACACTCCCACATGCCTATGTCGATGAAGGGAGGGTTTTGGCAGACCATGGCAGATCAATTAAACTTGAAGAGGTCATGGCATTCATAAAAACCTTTAAATAAAAGGCATCACTAAATATAACTCAGTTCATGCCCCCCGGCAGATCATTCAGGGAATTACGAACTTTTACAATGCTTCCCTGAATACAGGCTACTTCCCCGACCGTTTCAAGGTGGCTAAAATCATCTTTATACCTAAAGGAAGTAAGCACAATCAACTGGTAGACTACAGGCCAATATCCATCCTGGAGATTATAGGCCAAGTCTACGAAAAGCTTCTTGCCAACAGGTTACAAGACCAACTGACTGAGCTGGAAGCACACAGCCCTCATCAATAAGGGTTCGGCAAGAGAAAGGGGACTGACACAACCCTTGCCCTTCTCACTGAAAAGCTCGCCCGCTGTAAAGCTGATAGGAAATATGTAGACGTGGTGATGCGAAATGTACAAAAGGCCTTCGATAAGGTTTGCCTAAAAGGTCTACAATACAAGATCTTAGGCCTCCAACTGAATCCAATCCTGGAAAGGGTCCTCTGTGACTAAATCATGCACAGAAAAGCTCAAATTTCGATCGAGGGCTACAGAGGACCCGAGTTCGAATTTGAGGTGGGTGTTCCACAAGGTGGCTGGCTGAGTCCGCTGTTGTACATTGTGTACAAACTGGACTTACCTGATCCAGTAGGGAAGGATGTGATGTACCTTCAGTTTGCAGACGACATCACACAGATCATCCCCAATTACTAAAACTAATCTGGATCTCAATCAAGGCTTACAGCCTTCGAAATCGACAACATCAGTCGATATGAAACGAATGGAAAATCAAGACCAACCGCCGAAAGTTCCAGATCGTTCCAGTAAACCGCCCAAAACGTGTTGATGTCTTAGTGAACGGCGAAATGTACCCGTACGAAAACGAAGTCAAACTCCTAGGTCTGCGTTTAACCTCAAAAGGATGCAAAGCGCACATAAGCAACAGAATCTCCCTAGCCAAAATACAGCTCAGAAAACTGTATAGATTTTTTAAAAAAACAGCTCCAAAATTCTTAAGAAGTTTACACTGCTCTGGTACGCTCGACCTCAGTGTACCTGGCAGTGGTCATTAAGGCTGCGAGTTCCACCTCTCTCAGACAAATGCAGAGAGTGCAGAACAAAGCAGCCCTGCTTATAGCTGGAGCACAAAGGATGGATCCTATTCAACAAACAGATCTGCACGCAAGAGCAGGTCTGAATCCACTGAATATGGAATTCCAAAGGCCCAGGAGTAAGACCTGGAACAAGATTGAAGATGAGATACTACCGAACTTGAACCTCAACCTAGACATTCCGAGAGCAGTTAAGGGACGCGCCACTAGGCAAGTCCTATTCCCGAGTGGAACAAACTGCCCCCGAGAAAACTAGATTGGAATATATACATAAAGAACCATCTAATTAAAATCGAAGAAAATGAGGCGAAGTGCCCACAACTTAAACAAACCAAATGAAAATAAAATGATAACCTAAACATCGGCAAAATAATAATTATAAATTGTTATTTAAAAAACAAACAAAATTATATATAGCTAACAAAAAACTTGAAAGGTTTGAATGCCGCGACGGAGGAAAGATAAAAAATTATTTATTTAATTTTAAAAAAGAAAATAAGTATATATATATATGTGTGTATATATCTGTGATAAGTAGATATATATGGATAGGTAAAAGTATATATATATATATATGTATATGTCTGTGTGTGTGAGAGAGAGAAAGAGATATGTAAAAAAAAAGCCCTAAGACCCCCAAAAATAACAAAATGGGAGGAAGAGAAGACAAGAAACAAGAAAAAATCTGAGAGAGCCCTCTACACCAGGGCAAAACTCAACTTCTTTTTATCTTTATATACCTGCCACACATTTTCTTTTTTATTACATCAAGATCAAGATCAAGACATAAGAAGAGCCACCAAGAACTGTTCAACGTGAACCGCACTTGATGAAGAATTTCGAAGATCAAAACAGATCCTGATCAATAATGGCTACTCAAACAGAGAATTCGACAAATTACTAAATAAAGTTTTCAACTCCAAGTTTGAGGTCAAGGATGGACGAGTGAAAGAAACTAATAGCACTCTACCACATGAAAACAAATGCCAGATGCTTACAAAACAGACGAAAGAATACTACAGATATCATAAAAAGTAACACTATCAAAGAAAATAACAAGTTATCCTTACAAATTTATTATAAAACACAAAAGTAAGCAACTTATTAAGGAAAAACAATCTCCGCGAAAAGCAATCAATCTTAAAAGCTACAAATATGATATACAAATTCCAATGCCCTCATGAGCACTGTAAACCTATCCAAATATCAATATATAGGTATAACCACTACTACCATCAGCCGGCGCCTAACGATGCATCTGCAAGAAGGAGGAATAAAAACACATCACAAAGAAAAGCATAACGCACAAATTACAAGAGCAACTCTGGTCGAAAACATTACCATACTCAGAAGAAGCCCTGACCTTCGCCACCTAAAGATTCTGGAGGCTCTTCTCATTAAAGAGATGGGCCCCAAACTTAACACCTAACGCACCAGTTACGAGCGACTACTTCACCTTTTCTGCTAAAGGGACTTTTGGACTTGGACATAAATGGTGGTGAAATTTAGGCAGAGTAAGAAAGTAAAGTGATGAAATAGGGTGAATTAAAGAATAAAGGATGTGTGGGAGACAGAATAAATAGGTCCCTGGTGAAAGAGTAGCTCTATTTGTTTTTGTTTTGTTGGATGTATTTTTTGTTGTTGTTTTTTTGCTTTTTTTAATAAACTGTAAAAATTATAGTTTATTCAATTAAATTAAACATGTTAATTCAATTTTTATATATGATCTTAATGATCTTAATGGTCTTAAATGACATTCAAGCCTTTATTTGAGGCGGGGTTTCATTGTTCTCGCTATGGTTTTTTGAGAAAGCTTTTCTAGTAAAATTTGGAATTTTGATATTTTTGCAAAGTTTGGAAAAAGGGTAAATCTTAGTGATGCTTTATGAATTTCTACTAAAGAAACCTAAGCATTACACTGGACGTTTTCTGTATTTGGTCGATTTTGTCATGTGTATTTTGGAGTCACGTCACCGTAAGTCTGTATTTTGCTGCTTTTGAATGGTCTTATTTATCGGTCGACCTCGATGTCTAGGTGTGTACGAGAGAACTCCGGGGTCAAGCGGGTGCAAATGGCTTGCCAGATCCTCTTAGCTCTCTCGCGGAGCGCCACGTTGATTGGAGATAATCCAACCGAGTTGTGGAGCTCCCTCTGTCGTTTGTGTTCTCTTCTTCGGGTGTTTGTGATGAGAATCACTACTTTGTTCTGGATCGTTTGTAGTTTCGCAATGTGGGTCTTGGCGCTCGCGTTCAACGGCACCGGAGGGTACAGGAGTCTCGAGTAAATGGACGCATTGAATATCTTGAGTTTATTTGAGGGATTTAGGTCACGGAACCTATAAAAATCCCTCAAATCTATCTTGCCATTCGCGACTGTTCGCTCGACATGACTCTTGTAGCCTCCTGTGGTGATTTTGAGCCCCAGAACAATAAATTCTATGCAGTAGGGGATTCGCTCCCCTTCTACACGCATATCATTGAAGGTCTTACCAAACATGGGAAGTATTTTGAATTTTGGAGCATTGGTTGATATCTTCCATTTCCTCTCGAAAGAGTTGATGTTAGATATCTTCCTAGCCTTAGTCCTCGCCATAAATCCCCTGTGAACATAAGCGGCAGTACAAATTTGCGAAATGTCGTCAGCGAACTGTAGGTATATCGTACCCTCGGAGAGAGGTTGTGGTAGGTCGCGTGCATAAATATTGTATGAATGGGGACTGAAACAGCCCCCTAGAGGGACTCCTGCTTCGAGTTCGAATTCGAGGCATTTATGTCCTCTGATTTGTATGTATGCTCTCCTCTCCATTATGTACTCACATAGAATCTTCTCA
Source organism: Ceratothoa steindachneri (assembly GCA_963969495.1). Lineage (NCBI taxonomy): Eukaryota > Metazoa > Arthropoda > Malacostraca > Isopoda > Cymothoidae > Ceratothoa > Ceratothoa steindachneri. The sequence continues at coordinate 10,564,267 of OZ018334.1, forward strand.
AGAATGGGGTTGAGGCATACTTGAATGATCTCAAATTGTAGTCCTCTCTTCCAAACCTTATCAAAAGCTTTTTCGACTTCGTGGAGCACCAGGTCGGCATGCCTTTTGTGTGTCTTGATATTTTCAAGCTTTTCGGTGACGACGGCTAGTGCCGTGTCAGTCCCTCTTTTTCTTATAAAGCCGTGTTGCTGCTCGTTATGCAAGTTGGCTTCATCGAGATAAGAGTTGACTCTGTTAGCCAATATCTTCTTGAAGACTTTGCCAACAAATTCTAGGAGAGATATTGATCGAAAGCTGACAGAGCAGTCCGGACGGGGGCTTGCCCGGTTTTAGGATGGAAATCATCTTGGCCACTTTCCATTGGTCGTGGAAATAGCCCGTGTTCAGAGCAGCGTTCATGATGTTGAGAAGGCCACTCCAGACGTTAGGCTGGGCCTTGATGAAACTTTCGCGGGTCAGCCCCGTAGTACCTGGGGTTCTTTGACGAAAGGATTTTAGAGTAACGAAGAGTTCTAGGGCACTTATTTTACTGCCATAGCTGGAAGGGTTTTACAATTAATACGGGGAATACTATTTTGATCGGCTTTGATTAGTAAGTCAGTGATTTTATCCAGCTCCTCATCTATTTCTTTTAAATTAGCATAAAATAAAGGGTTGGGGATATAATTTGAGAGGTAATTTCTATAATTTTCCCAGTTCGCTTGCTTGTAGCTTTTGCGTTCTGGGATTTCAATTTGAATGGGATTTACTCCTACTGTAATTTTGATAGCATGATGGTTGCTCAGAATGATGGGGTTCAGTTCAATCTAGTAATTGTAAGGAAGCCTGATGCTAGCTAGATAGGACTATATCGGGTTTCGTGGCTGCTCTTTCCGATATGTACGTCGGGAATTCTGGTTCGATCCTTGTCATGTATTGTCTGTCAAGTAGTACTTTGATGTTTCTACCTGCATTGTTGGAGGTATATCCTGCCGCAGCACACCTTGCATTAAGATCTCCGGCAAATATTATACTTTTCTTGTGGCTAAATATCTGCAAGAGGTTGTGCATGGGCAAATAGCCGCGTCTTGTGGGTTGGTACCCCGTGGCCATGAGCAGTCCCCATAGGACAGTGCTTACTTCAATGGCAAGGTGGGATTCCTTCAAGTCTTCCAGGGTCTTGTATTTTAGTCCTTTTTTGACGGGTATTGCGCAGCCTTCATACCCTTCCTGGCTATGATTATTGATAATGACGTCGTATTGAAATAATTTTAACTGTTTTTGTTCGGTCAGTTCGTGTTCAGAGATAAGTATTATGTCAGGGTCACTCTGTCCATATATTGCCATAGATGGAGCCTTTTCCGTCCCACCCATTGACATTCATATGTATAATTGTAAGTCTGCCTGTCATTTTGCGTAATATTGTTTCTCCACTGTGTTGGATTAAAGTAGACGTTTATTCGCGATCTACTTTAGCCCTATCAGGTGTACTGGAAGGGGTGCGCTCCCTGCTGTTTCTTTTTTCCTTTATTTCGTGTCCATGATTGTGTGGAAGCAGTCCGTGGTCAATTTTATCATGTTTTGGGAGAGAGCCTCCTAAACCTGCCGTTCCTGAACCTCATCTGAGCATTCCCACTGCAATCTTCCGGTCCTAAGACCTTCAGCTACTTCGCAGGAATCAATTTCAGTTGGGAAGGGAGCCGATTCGGGTGCATATAATTTGAGGTTGAAACCTCTTGCGTGATATTTTAGTTGGTGTTCTCTCCCTCGCGATGAGAAGGAGGTTAACCTTGGGCCGCGGGTTTTAGAGGTTTTTCTCGCTCGTGGAGACCTGGCCTCCTTGAGTCGCACTGCTTCCTTGTTGAGTGAGTGATTTTGCATGATGTTTGTATCGATGGTGTCTTTCCTGGGTGAAGCTTGCGCCTCTTTTGTTGTTTGTGTTACCTTGGGTTTATTGAGACGGGGATCGCGTGCGTTGGCACTTTTTGGCATGTTTCTTGGCACTGAGAAGCTACGCTTATTCTCATAACCTCCTCTGAAGGTGGGTTGTCCGGAAACCACATCTCTTGTAGCCCGTTCTTTACGAGCATGCGATTGACTTCCGTGGCAAAGTACCTGGGCGAGTAATGTTGGTTGAGTGTTCTTTTCCGATGTGAAGGTATGTTTTCTGGTTGTTAGTCTCAGAAATGGCGGCTTTGGCTACTTTTGCATAAGTCAAATTGGCCTTTTTCTCTTCGAAATCGCGTTTAATTTGGGTTTGCTTTTGAATTTCCTGCTCTTTAACCGGACATGCCATAGACATAGTCCAGTGGGGCCTTCACAATTTAAGCATTTGAGGGAGTTACTTTTACAGTTGCGCCAAAAATGGTCGCGGCCGGCGCAGATGGAACACACCGTAAGGTCTTTTTTTCGGGCAATTGGACGTAGTGTGCTTGCCGTACTTATAGCACTGAAAGCACATTTGTAAGGCGACAAAAACTCCTCACGTTCCATCTGCTCTGATCAGACTCTTACGTTGAAGAGAAGCAAACCGTTTTCTTTAACTTTTTGAGCCATAGCCGTGTCCTCAAAAACAACTTTAAATACGTACGTATAGTGTTTGAATTTAATTACCTCAGTTACCTTTGCCCATGGGTGGTTCATCTCAATTTCGTTTTTAATCCCATCTGCCGAGTGGCACCCGATCCAGGGTTCGAGGCGCCTGCAGATTAAGCTACGGTGGGTTCTACTTTATGGCGGTGTGGTCGGTTTCAAGTTAATTGTCTTAAGGCATTCAACGGCTTTGCTTGAGGTCAAGGCTTCACAGTCAGCCTTCCTCGCGCAAATGGCCGAGAACCATTTTGAATGTCTATCAGTCTAACCAAAGCAATGCTCAGGGATCTGAAAACTTTTTCGAAAACCTTACCTCTATCTGGTTTTAAGCCCTCCGAGAGGACCCGGAGAGTGTGCGGAGTGTCTCTCTCATTTCTCCTGCAACCTATCACGAGATAGTGAATGGTGTTATGATGGTATTTGGATATGAATTTATGTATGTATATATATATGATAAATAACACCCATAAGGAAAATGGAAAAACGATTCCGAGCGCTTTCGTCTTTATTCTAAAACACCTCTTCATGGAATAACGTAGGTCAGGACAGACAATGTCTTAAATAGTAACGAGTGGGGGTTAAAACGGCTACCTGCATCAAAACCCTAACTAGTGGGTACAAATTTTTTAAACACTTTAATTTGTGATTTAATATAATTAGATATGATAGGATCTAAGCTAAACAATCCAGGGCTAATATTAAAATTTGGGAAAGTATTAATAGAGATACACTCCAAAATATTTCTTGAAATGTAGTTTGTACATTTAATAACAGGTTTAGCACTATTCCAATTAATAGTATGATCCTGACTATTGATATGTAAAAATAATGCAGATTGTTGACAAAAATTACGAACATTAGTTTGGTGCTTTTTAACTCTAACATTCAATTCTTTACCTGTCTGTCCATAATAGCATTTTTCACAATTATTACAACCAATAGAATATTCCATGCCTGGTTTAGAGAGGGAATTTTTTACGAGAAGGCGATGGAGAGTGTTTTCATATTTAAAAATAACATTTATGTTCAAAGCTTTTAGTAAACGAGGTAATTTAATGAAACTTTGGTTAAAAGGTAAAACTAATACATTTTTGGCATGAAATTTAGGGATGTTACGATTAGGTTGATAAAATGAACGCTCGGCAGAATTATAACAATTTTTAAGTACGTAGAAAGGGTAACACAAATTTAAACGTATATTATATATCCTATAAACCTCTTTTTCCAAATATTCGGGTGAAACAATTCTCAGGGCACGGAGAAACATGGAAGAGAAAACACTTTTTTTGATACTAATATGGTGATCTGAATAGTAATGGATGTATGAGTTAATGGCTGTAGGTTTTCTATAAATTTCATATTTGAAACCTTAGTCTGTTCGGTGGATCAAAATATCTAAGAAAGGGATGGTGTTATCCTTTTCATTTTCTAAAGTAAATTTAATTGAGGGGCCTAACGTGTTGATTTTTTCAAGAAAAGTATTGATATTAAGATCATTAGGCCACAAACAAAGAATGTCATCAACATAACCCATCCATAAAACAGGGGTTATGTTGGTCTTGGGAAGTATTTTGGATTCAAAAAACTCCATATATTGATTGGCCAGTACCGGGGACAAATTACCCATAGACATTCCAAAGATTTGACGGTAATATTTCCCGTCAAAGGTGAATTTACAGTTGTTAATATAGAGGGAAATAAGTTTAATAATAGTGGAAGCCGGTATAGGGAGAAAAACATTAACAAGGTACTCTTCGAGGAAATTTAGGAGATCGGGTATGTTCCCTCTTTACAAAAGTTCCCGTAGCCGATCTCCTAAATTTCCTCGAAGAGTACCTTGTTAATGTTTTTCTTAGACTTTTACTATTATCTCCAGGAGGGATATTGGCCTGTAATCCACCAGTTGATCGGGCTTCCTCCCTTTAGGTATAAAGATGATTTTAGCCATCTTGAAACCGTCGGGGAAGTAGCATGTATTCAGGGAAGCATTGTAGATGTTCGTGATTTCCTGAATGATCTGCCGGGGGGCATGCACCAAGTTATTTTTGGTGATGCCCGTCCAGCCTGGTGCCTTCTGTTTGAAGGTTTTTATGATTGCCATGACCTCTTCAGATGTAGTTGGTCGGCCATGGTCTGCCAAAACCCTCCCTTCATCAATATAGGCATGTGGGAGCGTGCGATGCGCAATCTGATTAAGATCTTCAATCAGTTGGCATTCGAATTCCTGGTCGAATTCCGCATTGTTTTCTGGTGTTATCTTGAAGACATCCTTGAAGAATATGCGGAATCTTTCTTCCAATACCGCTAGGTCTTCCAAGTAGTCATTGCCCTCCATAATGCGGTCTTTTATCTACTTATAAGACCTTTTAACTTGTTCACAAGTCACCAGAACACATCGGGTCTCACCTCGCTGTCTACTTTTTCAATCAGGCTGTCCCAGATCTCAGCCTGTTGCTGGTTAATAGCCTGCTTTAGATCTTCACTCAGCGTGCTTTTTACCCGATTTTTACCTTCTCTCCTGATCTCTTCGTACACCTCCCTGTGCAGTCTAGCGATCTCTCTTATTTCTTCGGTCCATCTGGGTAGTGGGAGAGTTTTGTATCTCTTCATCGGTACACTCTCTCGATCTGCTTCAATGATGTAGACAGTTATCGTCTCCAGCTCCTCATCGATCCTCTCTAGTTTTGCTCCGTTTAGGCCCGCTGGTTTGAATCTAGCTAGGATTTCCTTGTAGCATTCCCAGTTGACCGAAGCGTAGCTTTTTCGAAGAGGGATTGGGAGCTGGATTGGCGAGAGAGAAATGGTCGTCGAAATCGCTGTGTGGTCGCTGGGGACTGTTGGGCCTGGCTCACTACAGTAATTCAAGAGGAAGCCATCGCTTGTCATGATTATGTCGGGCTTTGTTGCTGACCCTACGGTGAAATAGGTCGGGAAATCCGGACCTATCTGCTGTATGTTTTTCCTTTGCATAATCATTTCCAAATTATGGCCTATTTCGTTCGTGCCACCATAGCCAGCCGTTCGGAACCTGGCATTGAGGTCGCCCCCAAGAAATACCATTCTGCCGTGGCCAAACAAAGTGTATAAGTTTCTGAGAGGAAGGTACTTTCGTCGAGGTGGTTGGTAGTCCGCAGCGATTAGGAGCTTGCCTACTAGAGTGTGCAGCTCTACCACCACGAAGGACTCGTCCATATCTGGAAGGTGTCTAAACGAGAGATTCCTTCTGACGACAACGGCAGCACCATCGTACCTTTCCTGAGAATGTTTTTTTGAAATCACTCTATAGCCTGGTATCTTTAACTACTTGATGGTCGTATCGATACCATGCTCCGTGATTAATATGATGTCGGGATCAAACACACAAAATATGTTTCCGTATGACTTGGCTTTCCCCTCCCATCCATTCACGTGGAGTGTCAAGATCCTTAACCTATTGTTCTGGTTTGCTATTCTCTGTTCTGGCTTAGGTGGATGCTTTAGTGTTTACCGGTTGTTGACTTGCGCTTCCCGTTCCTCTTCTTTTTGAACTCCGCTGGGGAGAGTTCAATAAATGTTTCCTGGTAGTAGTCGACGTTTTGGTTGTATAGGGCCTCCTCCCCCGATTCTTCCTCACATTGAGCGTCGAAGTCCCATGTATAATATTTCTTTTTAAGTGTCCCACGCAGATTTTGTTTGCATTTCAGTCCTTCGGGAAGGAGAATTGTTCGCTTGCGTAGATGTTGAGGTTATCTGGTCTGCATCTATCTTTTTCTTTGTTCCTTTTTTGCCTTTTTTTGCGTCTTATCTCTTTTTTTTGTTCTTTGAGACTGAATTGTCCGAGGTTTCAGAGGACTCAGTTTCTACCTGTTTCTCGTCCTTTAGTTTATTCGCAGGTGTTGCTTTTGCGGCCGCCTCTCCCTCTTTTTTGGCCTCAATTCTTAGGGGAGGCCGTCTATTTTCATCTTCTTTTCTTTTCCCTTGGCTCTTTCCTGTCATCTGGTTGGGATTCAGCTGCAGTTGCAGTACATCCCCTGAAGGTAGGTTATCGTGGAACCACATTTCGCTCATGCCGTTTTTTGCGAGCATTTGATTTAGTTCCTTCGCGAATACTCCCGGTTGAGTTAGATTCCTGACGTGAGCGTATAAAATGCAGGTCAGCATCTTCGTCGAGTTTTCCTTCTCGATTCTCAAGTATGTCTTTTTGTTCTCATTTTCTGTGAAAACTGCTTTTGTCGCCTGAGAAAATGATGTTTTGTTTCTGCGTTCTTGCTCGTCTTTCTTTAGTTGCACCTTTTTTATAATATCCTTTTTCATTATGCAGGCCATGGCCATGGAAGGCTGTCCTTGACCGCAGTTTGCACACTTCTCCCTGGGACTTTTACAGTTCTTCCAGTGGTGCCCTTGCTCGCTGCACCTAGAACATAGTTCATGTGGCTCTATACATTCTTGTGTTGTGTGCGCCTCCATTTTATAACATCGGAAGCAGAATTGTACGGGAGTGAACTTCCCACTGATCTTTGCATTAAAAAGCAGTAATCCATGCTCTTTTGCTATTTGCGCCATTGTGGCTTCGGCGAAGACCATCTTAAACACGTGAGTGTATTTAGTGTTGTCCATCCAGTTCCAAAACTTGATAATTTCAGATACTTTGGCCCACGGGTGATTTTTTTAAATTTCTTCTCTTATCTCTTCCTTAGAGTGCTGCCCTATCCAAGTGTCCAGTCGTCGGCAGACTACGCTCCTGTGGGTAAGGCCTATTCCACGGAGTGTTTCGACTGCTTCTTCTTTTGTAATGCACTCCACGCCCTTCTCCTTTACACATACCGCAACATAACCTGTTGTTACTTCGAGCAGTCGAAGCATTGCTATCTTCAATTTTGGATAAACTACTTCGAAGACCTTCTCTCGGGTTGGCCTGCTGCTTCCGCTGATGGTTCGCAGCTGGATCCGAGTGGTCCCATTTTGATCCATTACTCCCAAGAGGGGGCGTCTCCTTGGGTTACCTTTCTTCTTCTTGTGTCTAATATGCGGCTTTTGTTTTTTCGTCGCTGAATTGTATGTTTTCCCTTTATTGTAGGGTCTGCTTGTTGTACTCTTTAGAGCGGTTTGAAGGCCGCCCCCTCCTCGTTGCAAGCGAGTCTCAATGAACATGGACTGCGGGATGGGATGGATGAATGATGGGCGTGGGGGGAGGGATTACCTGGGAAGGCCCCTCAGAGGGATGAAATGTGGCAGACTTAATGATGGGTGGTGATCGAATCAACTACCACCACTTGGGGGTGCCGCCCCGCCTGGGGTTTGGTTATCGATGCTGCTTCCAACTTACACAGGGACGGTTGTTTGTCTCCCCGTGGTGCTTCCCGGAAACTACCCTTAGAGATTAGAGCGAACTCTTCCCCAAAGCTTTCAGCATCGCCTCGTAACCGGGTGGTCTCTTCCGTAGAGTTACACAGTGGGCTAATCCTCAAACCTGCTTTCCTTTATGTCCCCAGTTAATTTCAGCTTCCTTGCCCCAATGAGGGGGCCGCGGGGGGGGGGGTGTGCCAGACATGGGTCGGCTATCCTCGCTTCTGCAGAAAGTTTTTCTTGTTGGCCCTGTGGGGAGAAGGCAAAGGCAGTTGACGTTTGTTGAAGTGATATTCCTTCGACTTTACCTCCTTTACCGGCTGTAACTTCTTGCTGAGCGTAAAAATTTCAAGTTTTCCGTCAAGTCGACCATAGAATGTGCCGCTCCAAAGACATATCTGAAGGTTGGTAACAAAAACTCCACCAAAATCCTCACGTGTATTTTGTACGCTCACGTGAGGAACCTTACTAACCCGGGCTGTTTCGCAACTGAGCTTTATACCATGCTCAAAAAGAATGGACTCAAGGAAATGTGGTTCTCGGACAACTTTCCATCGGAGGACGTCCTGCAACTGCAATATCAGCCCGATGAAGAAGCTCCAGCGACGCCGTTTCCAGGAGATGAAGAAAGAGTGGAAGAAAACGAACACCAGGAAATAACACAAGCCCCTCAAAAATCCACATTTAGGGAGATTGTTGAAGGGAAAAGACAGGTCAACTAAAGTGGACTTACGATGCGCAGGCACAAGAAGCAATAGTAGACGAGGCGCTCATGGCAGCGATAATAAAACTGCATAGGGACTCTGGCCTCACCATAAATGAAGCAGAATACGATAAAATAAAAAACCGAAAAAGGAGACATGATACAAAGTAAAGAGGAATACACACTTACATAAAATACAAGAACACCAAACAAACAAAACATGGAAAACGCAAACAACACACTAAAAATACTCTCACTAAATGTAAACGGATGGGGAGGAAAATCCATTCCCTACGGAAACATATCACGTACAGTGGATCCCGACCTGATCCTCATTTCCAAACACGGTGCAAACCCAGAAACTAACATAATAAAAATACCAAACTACACTGTGATCACAAAAAAACATACGCAAGATCGATACGACGGCGTAGCCATCGTGATCCGAAAAAACATCACATACAAAACAACAGTACCAGACTTAGAAGAATCATTCTTGGCTGTCGAAATCCCAACTCTGGTGGGAGGCCTAACTGTGGCAGCGGCCTATTAGCCGCCTCACCGGAACTACCAGCCAATTCTCAACTTCTTTAACATCTTGGGGCGCGAAAAAATGGCATTGTTGGGCTGTGACTTAAACGCCAGATACAGAGCGTCTGGTTACGGACGCACCGACCCAAGGGAAAGGAATCTGGAACTACTTTTCGAATGAGACAGACTCCAGAGAGTACGACCGGATTTCTCGACCTTCATAACACATCATTCGGCAACCAAACCAGACATTATTTTAGTGAGCGGTAACTTCCCTTTTAACATCAACAATGAGCCCGGACCTCTGGTACCAAGCGATTACATCCCGATAATTACCAAAATCTCGCTTGCTCCAATTCTCAAGCCAATCCCACTTAGGAAAAGTTATGCGAAAGCTAACTGGGAGCTACGAGGGGCGGTCAATAAGTTTTGCGAATCGGTAGGGCAAAACAGAGAAAGGGGGATGGCTGTTTGTAGGGGTGTTAGGACAAGTGATGACAAGTCAGAACCTGCAGCCGCACGCTCCTGCCTCGTCTATTTAAGAAGCAGTAGCTGATCGCAGATCGTCAGTCACAAATTTTTCAACAATGGAGAAGGTTGAGCACCGCGCAGTGATCAAATTATTGACCAAGGAAGGCAAGAATGCAAAAGAGATCCATGAAGGCATGGTTGCAGTGTACACCGACACCGCCCCTTCCTATTCAACCATTGATCGCTGGAATAGGGAGTTCCGCCATGGTCGTGAGTTCCTTGAAGATGACCCCCGTCTAGTACGCCCGTCAGACGTGACCAATAAGGACAATGTGGCCCTTGTGGAAAGGATGATCTTCAAAAATCGACGGGTGAAGGTTGGATAAATCGAACGACAACTTGGAATATCACATGGAAGTGTTATCAACATCATCCACGACAATTTTCCCGTTGGGTTCCTAGAAACCTCACGTCCCATGATCGATTTCAACGTCGTCAAAGTCCACAAGGCCAGAGTTACACAAGCTGCCCTGCGCGAGTGTGGATTCGAGGATCTCAACCATCTCCCCTACATTCCAGATCTGGCCCCTAGCGACTACTTTGTATTCCGCCAGCTCAAGGCTGCACTGCGTGGACGTCGGTTTGGGGACGATGAAGATGTCCAGCTCGCCGTCCAGGAGTGGATTGGACAGCAGTTGGGAGATTTCTAATTGTCGGGAATTCGAGGCCTCAGGGACAAGTGGCGCAAGTGCATTGAAGTCAAGGGTAGTTATATTTAAAAATAATAAAACACTTTTCCTCATATCTCGTTTCCTTATATCCGAATTGCAAAACTTATTGACCGCCCCTCGTATATAGAGAGATACTCAGCGAATATCAACCAACTGAACTGGGAGACGCCAATCTCGAAGAGGTAGATGAGGAGATAAACTCCATCACTAATCTCCTCATTCAAGCTGAAGAGAGATGCGCCCCCAGGGTATCCTATAAAATGCTCCCACAACCTAACTGGACGAACGAGAGGAGGGAAATCGCTCGGGAACATAGAGGAATCTACGAGAAAATAGGTAGGACAGGCCCAAAGGATAGCCAAAATGAGACAACTAAGCGAGGAACTAAAACACACAATCACAGAGAAACAGTCGGAAATCTGGAACGAGAGCATTGGTAGGCTGGACAAGGAGGACAGTGCAGTAAGTTTTTGGAACAGCACCCGTTATAACCCCTGATGATAACAACGACTTCAACCAGGACTTCGAATACCAACTGATTGATGACCTCAGCACAATGATACATAGAACCCACCCTCTCCCGCAAGTACTCGTATCTCAGGAAAGAAAGATGGTTGACCACGGGTGCCCAATCACATTCAAAGAGACTATGAACACCATAAGGTTCCTCAAGCAAAGGGCACTATGCTGGTCTGGGATCACGAGAAACAACCTCGTGAATGCCCCGAGGCAAATCATACAGGTACTGGTTAATACCATGAATGCCGCCCTGAATACAGGCTACTTTCCTGGTAGGTACAAGATAGCTAAAATCATCTTCATCCCGAAAGGAAACAAGCCCCCAGACCAGGTGGCTAACTATCTCCCGATCTCTCTTCTGGAGATGCACGGCAAGATATTTGAAAAGATTATAGCTAATAGGCTACAAGCTCAACTGAGCGAGTTAGGAGCGCATAACCCCCAACAACACGGGTTCTGCAGAAAAAAGTGGTACAGAAACAGCCCTGGCGCTCCTATCAGAAAAATAGCCTTTTGCCGAGCGAATGGGTAATATGTAGACATTATGATGAGGGACGTGCAGAAGGCCTTCGATAAAATCTGGCTGGAAAGACTACAATACAAGATCCTTAACCTCCAGCTAGACATAGTCCTGGAAAGGATCCTTTGCGACTTTGTCATGGACAGAAGGGCATGTCTCATGATAGAAGGACACAGAGGACCTGAATTTAATCTTAAGGCGGGCGTTTCCCAGGGAAGTTGCCTGACCCCACTGCTTTACTTGGTCTTTACCATCGATCGTCCAACTCCGGTGCACAGGGACACGATGTATCTGCTATTCGTAGATGACATTACCCAGATCGTTCCGTGCCCAGAGAAGAAAGCAAGGGATCAGGCAATGCGCACAATAGCGGAAATCAATAACATCAACCGGTACGAGAGACCTTTGTAAGATTAGAAGAAATAGGGACAAGTTCAAAATCGACCCATTGGGATGCACGTTGACGTGGCCCATCATCATCAATGGGAGGAGATACGGCTACTCCACCGAAGGCACAGTCCTAGGCCTAAAGACCTCCGACCACGGATATATATATATATATATATATATATATATATATATATATATATATATATATATATATATATGAAATGGAAAACTCACAAAGTATCACGTGAGGGTAACAAATGAATGCAATGTCCCGCAGGAAACAATGAAATGGTGTTTCCAAGTACTTTCGAACTTATTAAGTTCCTTATAAAGGGTAACTACAAGAAATAATATTATATTAGAGGTAAATATACGAAAGAAAAGTATGAAAGACCGCCTCAAAAACAAGAAATCACCAATGAGGAAGACGGAAGGGGAAAGGTAAAGATCCACATTAAGAATTACAAGGATAATAATATTATTTCTTGTAGTTATCCTTGATAAGGAACTTAATAAAGTTGGAAAGTACTTGGAAACACCATTTCATTTTTTCCTGCGGGACATTGCATTCCTATATAAATATATATATATATATATATATATATATATATATATATATATATATATATATATATATATATATATATATGGAGTTCAAGCCATTTGTCTTCAGAATCAATTAATTAATGTGGTAATAATTACTATATTAATTACTTTATTGTTGTGCTTAGAGTCTTTGTTTTTTGTATATCTTATAGTTTGTGTAATTCGTGTATTTTGTTTCTTCGTGGATGTCTTCTTCGGTAAATTTCGGTCTTCATCAGTAGATTTAAGTCTTCATCGGTGAATTTGTAGTAATCGGTGAGGTTTCGTAGTTAGGTTAGCTTTTTCTTAGTCGGATTTTTTATTGGTTTAGGGTAAAAACATTTCTATTATCATGTGTAGAACGGAACTTCTGCTCCGCCAGCTAAAACCTCGGCGGAGCTTGGAAATCCGGCGCGACTGATTCCTCTTCTGTTCTGGTCAATCATTTGGTCGATTGCAGATGTTCAAAATTTTTAGTAGAGGATAGATAGTGGGAGAGATAGTTTGGTGAAAACACACCATTGATATTTTGACCTGGTGATTGAGGCATCTCTTGCATTATTTTATTTATTTATTCTTTTTCCACTCTTTTGAATTTTAATGCTTTGACAATTCTTACTTTTTGATATACTCTTTTTATATATATATATATATATATATATATATATATATATATATATATATATAAATATATTCTTCTTTTTTTGTAAGTTTTTTTATTATTATTAGTATTATTATTAAACTTTTTGTATACACACATGTATATACTTTTTTTTCATCTATATTTATTCTAGCTTTAAACTTCCCTTCAAATTTTAACCTCTATTTAAACTAACTTTAAAGTTTCATACAAATTTGTATATATTCTTAACTTTTATACATTCATACCAATTCATATATAAACAATCTGTTTATTTTTAATTCAAAAAATACATTTACGTATACGTTTTCTTTTTTAATTTATATAAACATATTTTAAATAATTATATATTTCTAAGGCGTTCAAGCCTTTGTATTCTAGTTGTGGCTGAATTAGTACATTTTAAGTACCTATTAACAACTTTTGTCAACATAAAAGATTTAAATAATTTAAGACAGATTAAGGATTTAGGTCATAAGTTGGAGTTTTAGGATAGTCTATGTAAACCGTTCAGTCAGTTCCTCAGCAGCAGTTCGCCTGCCAATTGGGAAGTTAGTCCATGTAAACCGTTCAGTCAGTTCCTCAGTAGCAGTTCGCCTGCCACTTGGGAAGTTAGTCCATGTAAACCGTTCAGTCAGTTCCTCAGTAGCAGTTCGCCTGCCACTTGGGAAGTTAGTCCATGTAAACCGTTCAGTCAGTTCCTCAGTAGCAGTTCGCCTGCCACTTGGGAAGTTAGTCCATGTAAACCGTTCAGTCAGTTCCTCAGCAGCAGTTCGCCTGCCACTTGGGAAGTTAGTCCATGTAAACCGTTCAGTCAGTTCCTCAGTAGCAGTTCGCCTGCCACTTGGGAAGTTAGTCCATGTAAACCGTTCAGTCAGTTCCTCAGTAGCAGTTCGCCTGCCACTTGGGAAGTTAGTCCATGTAAACCGTTCAGTCAGTTCCTCAGCAGCAGTTCGCCTGCCAATTGGGAAGTTAGTCCATGTAAACCGTTCAGTCAGTTCCTCAGTAGCAGTTCGCCTGCCACTTGGGAAGTTAGTCCATGTAAACCGTTCAGTCAGTTCCTCAGCAGCAGTTCGCCTGCCACTTGGGAAGTTAGTACATGTAAACCGTTCAGTCAGTTCCTCAGTAGCAGTTCGCCTGCCAATTGGGAAGTTAGTCCATGTAAACCGTTCAGTCAGTTCCTCAGTAGCAGTTCGCCTGCCACTTGGGAAGTTAGTCCATGTAAACCGTTCAGTCAGTTCCTCAGTAGCAGTTCGCCTGCCACTTGGGAAGTTAGTCCATGTAAACCGTTCAGTCAGTTCCTCAGTAGCAGTTCGCCTGCCACTTGGGAAGTTAGTCCATGTAAACCGTTCAGTCAGTTCCTCAGTAGCAGTTCGCCTGCCACTTGGGAAGTTAGTCCATGTAAGCCGTTCAGTCAGTTCCTCAGTAGCAGTTCGCCTGCCACTTGGGAAGTTAATCCGTCGTGTGATTTTACACGCTTTAGTCTTGTCATGTCAATGTCTAAGTCCAGGTCCAGGTTTGGCAGTATTTCGGTTTTTTCTTTGTCCCATGTCTTCTTTGCTTGTGATTGTACTAAAGTGTTGATTGGTTGTAGTCCCGCTCTTCTGTGTAGTGTTCTCTGTGATATGCATTCCCGTCTTCTTGTGTGGTTAATAATCAAGGAGGCTTTATTCTGTACTCTCTGCATAGATCTCAGTGTCATTATCCCTGAGGTTTGGGTGATTACCGCTGGGTATATAAGCTTTTGTCTAACGTAGCAAAGGTAGAGTTTCCTTAAGTTACTACTGCTCAATCTGCGGAAACGGAACAGTTTCACCAATTCCATGAACCTGGGGGTCCCTCACGAGGTGAGATTGTATGGCAGACTTTGTGTTGGTTAGTGTGGAATCAACCAGCCCTAACCGGGGGTGCCGCCCCTCGCGGGTTTAGGTATCAGAGCTGTATCCGGCTTACATAGAGACGGGTGTGCTTTCCTCTATGGTCCTGGCTGGGCCCCCGGGGTTTCCCCCGGAGGTAGAAATTCTGCCCCTTGTTTAGGTGCCTCTGACACTGAGTTCTACAGTGGGCTAATCCTCAAACCTGCTTTCCCCAGTGTCCCCAATTATGTCTTTCTCACAGAAGTGCATAGTTGGAACGAGGCGATGAAAGGCAGTCACAATCGCTAGTGCGGCTCCACAACGGAGTTTGGGGGAGGGGATGAGTAGGCGCACATACTGTTGATTGGGTACCCGAGTAAAATTATTCTTCCTTAAGTTCTTCCTCCAGGAGAAGGTAAAGTAGAAATCAGGAGGGGTTTCGTAGGAAAAAACTTTTGCCCTACCTTTATCTCTTTTGTCGGTTTGATTGTAGTGCTATGTGTAGATGAAATAACTATTTATATAGGTATATTTTTGTGTAAAAGATAGTCAGAATAGTCAGAAAATTATTATTTATTATTCAAGAAGAAAAGTTATATTTCCTGTTCGCCATTTCGCCATATATATATATATATATATATATATATATATATATATATATATATATATATATATAAAGAAGCAACTACAGGTTCTGCGGGTGATTATACAACCACCACAGGGCTACGCCATTTTTATTTTCTGCCTTTCAAATAAATTTAAAGACAGAAAAAAAGATGCAGAAACCTTGTATACCTGACTAGGGAGATACTGGGTTTGATGAGGTAAGGCTTTGGGCGAAATATAGTTACTGTGCCTGGTAGCTTAGCGGTAAAGCATCTGACCGGCAATCAACAGACCCGGGTTCGATTCCCTGCCAGGAATTCAAAACTTTTTTCCCCTGTCGTTATTTTTGTCTTCTCGGTAAAGGATCGCCTTCACTGTGCCGCCCTCTGCTCCCTTTGATTCTGGATTCTTCTAATGTCCCTCTCTCTTGCCTTTAAATAACTCCGGTTTCTTGTCTCATTTGCTCATTGGCGTCCAACTCTTATTTTCTTGTACTATATATATATATATATATATATATATATATATATATATATATATATATATATATATATATATATATATATATATATATATTCCTTCATCCGATAAGGAAGCGGTTGATCACTTAACCCAGCCTACAAAACTACAAGAGAGAGAATACCTTACTCAGACCCTATACAATAACAATAAGAAGAACACGCTAACAACATTTAAAGAAACAAACATAAAAATAAGACAAAAAGGAAAATCTAAAGAAAAATATAAAGTGATGCCTTCCTACTAGGGCAAAATACCCCTTCCCGTTTTAATTTTCACTCACTTTTATCTACCACTATCCCACTATCTTCAAAAATTAAGTAAACACCATCATCAATTTCATTCTTAGCTGCTCACGACTTTCAATGAGCTACCTTTCCGTTAAAGGAGGCAAAACCAACGGAAAAACACTAAATCAATGCAGCCTCAACAATAACGAAGACCTGAAGATGCCTTAAGAAAGGCGAAATCTCATGGACAAAACTGAAATTGGCTGAAAAAAAAGGATCTTCCTCAATTGATCCTTAACCTCCAACCAAAGACAAAAAAAAACTGCATTTGCAAGTTGGAACGTTCCAAAATAAAATTGATAAAATCAAAATACAACCTGGCCTTTAACAAAACATATTGTAGCAGAATGAGGTCAAATGGTGGCCATGTGTCCTTCTGTACCCACGTGGATCCGGAGATTACCGCATGGAGTTGGTGAAAGGATGGCTGAACCTAGGCAAGGAGGCGGCCGACGCTGTTATCACTCGCCCCAGCTGTATTTGCCTAGGGACTGATGTCAACCCCATCTCCCTCCCACACGGCCACCTCTCCGCGAGCATTCGGGCTTTCCGCTCGAAGATTGGAATCCGTTGGACATTCCAACGATCGTTATGAAGATTCCCCCTTGCCCCGAAGGAGTCGCCGACCTTTCCTCCAAGATCGCACGCGCGTCTGAAGCCACCCCACCAGGCGCCTATATAATGCTTCGACTGAGTTTAGAGAGCAGCACTGTTAGATTTCCACCTACTCCGACGAACGAGATAAAGAAAGCCCCTCCCCCCAGCGGCGATTTCGATTCAAGTGAAGGCTAAATCGATCCGTGAACTCTGTCTTAGTCAATCGGCAAGCTTCAACATCAGTGAACTCTGCCCTAGTCAATCGGCAAGGACTGACAAGGATTCCCAACTCCGAACGTGACAAGTGCTCCCTCGTATGAAGTCAGAGGTAAACCGACTTCTTCCGTCGCATTCACCATACCCCAACTCACCCCTTTTCGGCAACGACCCCATAAGGTAATCGTAACCGTTGCACCTGCAGATTGATCTTAAATCTGGCTTACCCAATTGCTCCATTATTTGTGTGAACGTCCCGGTTTAAAATCCTTCCTTAAATTACCAACTGTATCTGACCTCTTTAATCCCTTAATTAACCTACCTGATCGCGTGTGGATCTTTAACCCCGTCTGGGCGACCATTCCATTTAAACCCAATTTCTATGTAAATATAAGTATCCTTTTTTGTTAGTAAAGTTATATTCTCGTCATTGTCTTTCTTTTGCAACCCCAGTGCGTACCAGCTACCTGTTAATCTTTGGCTAACTTGCAATCTGAAATATTTTTTTGAAAGGACGTCACAAAGTTAATAATAACCCATGCCCACTGGACTCATAACAATTACCCCTTTCACTAACGATCTTCAACCCACTTTGGGCCCAAACCGCAAAGTACCTACGTATATATAAATATAGAGTCTGGCCATTCCATGACACACACACACACACACACACACATATATATATATATATATATATATATATATATATATATATATATATATATATATATATATATATATTGGAGATGGAGTCGTTCCTCGGGAACCTTATTCGTAGCAGGAATATGAAGACATATGCGATGGTTACGAACATTTAATTTTCCGGACGTTTCGGTCATTAGCGATGACCATCATCAGCGAATTATATATATATATATATATATATATATATATATATATTAGGGTGGTTCTTATTTTTTGACTTTCGAAATCTTTACCTCTAACCCCTTGAATGTATTCCATTTGATGTAAAAACGAAGTAGTCGAAATTTTATTGCGATTGGATTAGGCTTAGGGTGTGCTCAATGAAACTGAATTTTGTTCTTAACTGCCATAATGCGATGAAATACAGTGCTGATTATTGATAACTTAAACTCACAACATTATCAACATTACATTTCACCAGTTACAGTACTGGGCAGTGGACACTGGTTAATAGCAGAAAATCGAACACTCTAAACAGTTATAATACTAATTAAACCAAAACTAGGACACTGCCGTTCAAATGTGAAATTGTAACAACAAAATAAGGTCTGATGTGGCAGATCTTTACTAAAGCTTGACGAGTCCTTCAACGACAGTACTCTTGCGGCTGTCCAGAAACAGCTTTCGGTGCTCTCTGACTACTTGCATAATGAACTGCGTCTGTTCTTCAGTCTTTGACAGGAGTCCATTATACTCCTGGATAAGCGCTATGACTCTCTCTGCCGCGTTATTAGTCACAGTCAGACTCTTCGCACTCTCCTCTGCGGCAATGTATGTTCGGTTGTGGGCCCAGGTACTGGGATCTTTACTTAGCAGATCCATAGTCACCCTCTTCAGTGGCTCCTGGTCTCCTCAGTTGTCCATGACAGCAACCATTGCCTTATTCTCAGCAAAAGTTGCAGCTGTATCAAAGAAGACCAGTGCTTCCAGCTCTTCACTCAAGTACCGGAGGTAGTTGCATAGATTTTTGAGGGCCCCTTTTGAAGCTCTGTCATCATCAGCAGCCAACGACTTCAGGAGTTCCTGATTGCTTTTTGGCGCAGTTGTTGTGAGACGGCAGCAGAACCAAGACCTCACATAGAGGGTACTGCTATGAGCAATCCACTCGGACCCCTTGGGGCGGAATTAAAAATTAGGAGGCATTACTTTCGAAACGACCCTCGTACATAGAAGGGCATGCTTGGTTTACCCTATAAACGGAAAGAGAATGGAAGCGAGCATTATTAGGCTTTTAATATATGACTGAATTTACATGTATTTAGCCCTTTTTGGACACAAATTAAACGCTTAATCCTAGTTTGTTTTCGCTTTTAATTTTAAATAATAAAAATCAATTTTATTTTGGTTAGTTAATTTTACTGGCAAACTCGACGGGACAAGAAAGCATGAATATGCCCTCGTTGCTTGGCTGAGATGGAGGAAGAGGGACAATACTGGAGATTAAGGACTGAAGACTCCTTCAGCAGATTTCATAGACTGTTATATGTGTAAAGGGAGAGAGGAGGGATATGTGTCGTGATTGGTTATGTGTTTTGACGTATAAGGAAGCCTGGACACATGCGCAGACTCGGCGTACCACACACCGGCGGCAAACTCCCTACGAACGCCAGGAATCAAACGAGGTACTCAAAGGATGGAAATCATGGAAATCCAACGTCTTATCCAATAGGCTAGTGATTGACACATAAATTGTGCGGACTACCTATTTTTAACGCTTTAACTATGGTTGACAACTCTGTCAAGTTTCAATAAAGCACAAATAAAAAAAATGTATATACATAATTTTAATTTCATTCCTATATATACAAATATAATAAAACACAAAACTAAAAATACTTCTTTCTTAACTTAGTACAAGTCTTTTATTTTTTTAAAATTATAATTGTTCTGGTTTTTTGCGGACTTGAGCAATTGGGTTTCATCTTTTGTTTTTTCAGCAAATTCTAGACAATTATCTTACAAGTTGAAGTTTATGAAAAGTTCCTTTTTTATTAGTGCTACGTAGTATCTGTTTCTTTCACTTCGCCATTTAGATGACATTACACTTAAATTCTTTAACAGTATGCTGAAGAGTGAAGTTCCAGGAATTAAAAGGACAAATGAAACTATTTTGAAAATATTCATACACTTAAAATCACTACTTTTTAAAATCAAATTCCAGTTTCTTCTTCTTGGTTTGTATCTTCTAAAAAGTTCAGAGCTTTGAATAGGGTTAAAGTTGTTTTGAATTAATGTGACTTCCATCCAAGAGGTCATTTATATTCAAATTATGCCTTTTTTTTAGCTTCAACTCTTCAACAACTTAAATATAATTCTGGTATTTGGGGAATAAATTGTCTAAAAAACTTAGATCATTTTCCAAATGTTGAATTTTCATCAGAGTCGATTTTTTTTCCCAAATATGTAATTGTTGAAATAAGAAATAACTTGTTTTCAATAATCTTTCGAGCCTCAGCAGGATCTAAATTTTTCAAAGGTTGGTGAACATGATAGCCAAAAAATTCCTCAGCAGGCTTTGGTGTCCACCATCTTTTTTGCCACCAGTTGCTCATCTGTGGTTGTTTCTGAAGGTTCCAAAATATTGGAAATTGCTGCTGAATTCAAGTCCTTCAACAGATAGTTTAAATATCTCCATTTGATGTTACGAGAACAAACAAGTTTGAATAATTGTTTAGAATAATCAGTTGGTCTGTTTAAGAAATAAGAACTTAAGGCTTTCCAAGAAAGTAAAATTATTTTAATGCATGAATGCAAAGAGAGACACCTAGTAGGTACGAGTACACGCCGAAGCATTTCACTAAATTCTGTCTCACCAAATGTATGAAAATCTTTACGGGTTTCGCGTCTCTTTGCTGAGGTTGTAAAATGACCATGAATCTTTAGGACAATATTTTCTATGTCCACTTTGAAGTTTGCCAAAGGAAATTTTACTGCATTATGTAAAATCTGCGCATTGCAATTAGCTTTAACAACACCCTCATTCAGGGTGAGGATATTGCAATTTGCATTATCGGCACTCAAACAAGAAACTCCTTTTCCAATTAAGCGGCAAATTGTCAATAATGTTTCTCAAGCATTTGAACATTCAATCTACACTTTCATCAGCATTCTCGATAAAATCAATAATATAATTTCTGTGCCAAACACATACTGGGAACATTTTCATGTTGTTTTGTGATTTGAAGCATCAATTTGAAGGCAAAAATATAGAGGTGGATAAATGGTGTTACAAATCGTTCAAAACTACTTCTAATCCCTTTTTACCGATCACATTTGTAACGGATCTGATTTGGTTTTACCACAAAATATTTTTGCTGCTAATTTTGAATCCCGGTAAAGTTTTGAATTTAATTTCAATCTGTAATAAAGTGAGGTGGAGGAATGATTGTGTATAATTGCGTGATATATTTAAGCTATTTCCAAAGCAACTGTAATATTTTTGTTTTTAGAATTTGCTTTTAGGATATATTTGTAAAACTCTGATTTTATTTTTAGGATCATATGAATTTTTTCTGTTGTGTTATTGATAAAACCCCCCATGTATCTAATTTTGAAAAAAAAAAGATTTTAGCAAATAATAATACACTTTGATTCTTATGGATTATTAGTTGCCGCCAACCATTCCTAATCATTTTCCCAATTTTTTTATATGACCACAATCGTTTCTTTTTTTTTATTGAAAAAAATTGATCATTAATAGTTTTAGGATTAGATATTAACATTTAACAAACTAAGACAGGTAATTAGAGTTTCAGTCATGTATTTATTCATCTACTTAATCGCCTTAAAAAAAAAATGCACAGAGATAGTAGAACTAAACACGGAACCTCGGTAGAACCTAACTACGAATACATAAGAAATTGATGCAGCATGAAAAGAACACAAGCAACCGGGAATCAACAAGCCACAACCAAGCCACTCCACACAAATTAATACACATATACAGTGAATTAAGTAGATCAACCCAAAGGACCCATAAAAACTCTCCCAATTACAAATTTTACACATACATATATCCTCCCAATACAAAAGTGATTTGTTATCATGCAACCTTAACTTTGAATACATCCATTCATAAAGGACTTGTCATTTGCATGCAACTCTAGCAAATATATACATGCTTAATATATACCCATATTTCCGAAACCCTCAATCTCTTGTCCAATTTTACTTAAACCTAGAAAGAGCGGAACAATTAATTACTTCTAGAGGCAAATCATTTGCTAAAAATGGAATTTGCTTATATCTGTCATAACAACTTACCTCTTAATTTAAAACTGGTGTCCTTGAGTAATACCCCCCAGTGTCACTCAAGAAATCTTCATGGTTAATATGGTAGAAACCTGAAAAAAACATTAAATACCTCAATCAGATCCTCCCTCAGGTTTCTCTTAACCGAAAACATATCCAGTTTTTATAGTTTGGTCTCATAGCTTAATTTTTGGAACCCAGATATAGGCTTAGTAGTTATTCGCTGCACCCCTCCAACATTTATAAATCTTGCTGATAATGAGGTGCTCATGTTTGAATACAGTACTCAATGTGTGGTCTAACATAGGGATTATACAGCACTGTAATCACTTGCTTC
The DNA here is from genome assembly GCA_963969495.1 of Ceratothoa steindachneri. Lineage (NCBI taxonomy): Eukaryota > Metazoa > Arthropoda > Malacostraca > Isopoda > Cymothoidae > Ceratothoa > Ceratothoa steindachneri. Next base: position 10,586,630 of record OZ018334.1, read on the forward strand.
TATAGCATGATCATCGCTCGGCAACCAGAACGCAATTATAATATAAATCAAACGAACAGCGAACTATAACGTTTAGTTCTTTTTTCTTCGGATGATTCATGTTGTCATGCATCATGATATAATATTAATTATATATGTTGTACATATATATATATGTGTGTGTATATATATATATATATATATATATATATATATATATATATATATATATATATATATATATATATATATATATGAAATATAATGGTAAGCCACAATATTTGAATCAAGATGATTTTATTTATAACTATCGGACTAGTTTCGGCAACATGCCATTTTCAACTAATAAGGAAGAAACTAGGCAAGGAGCACAGTATATATAAGGGAAGACACATCCTAAACAATCTGGAAAAAAACCTCGAGTGAATCTGGCGTGAATGACAAGAAGGTGTACGAACTCTTTAAGTCTCTTTATGAACATACAAAAGCACGAACATAGAATTGATCTTAACAATGCAAAATTATTTATAAATCAAACAATTATATTGAGAGGAGAATTGCGGAATCCATCATTATCAACAAAGTTGATAATTTCAATTTATCTGAAGGGCAATACAAATTTAACAAATATATAACGAATAGTGTCACTAATCGTATTTATAAGCCCCCGGACGCAATGCGTCTCGGGGATTAGCAACTCTCAAGATTGTTTCCGGTTCCATTTCATTTTGTTTAGCTTGTTATTCACGCCAGATTCACTCGAGTTTTTTTTCAGATTGTTTCCTGCTGTTTCATTTTGTTTAGGAAGTGTCTTACCTTATAAAGGGTCTTTCAACAAGAACACTTGAGCTTTGTCAGGCGATAGTGGCCATTTTGTTAAAGTGACATCTGGCAACCTCACTGTGAACTCTTCAGTAGTACTTGACAAGTCGCGATGGAAGGTTATAGCGTTGAACAGCGTGTGCAAATCGTCAAATGTTATTATCAAAATCAGTGCTCCGTTCGACAAACGTTCCGCGCATTACGTGATTTCTATCCTCGCCACAATCGTCCTGCCGAGTCCACTTTTTGACGCTTGGTGGCCAAATTCGAGGCAAAAGGGTCGATCAACAATCAGCTAACACCCGTACGTTGCCGAAACGCAAGGTCTGCTGAAAACATTGCTGCCATAAATGAGAGTGTACGGGAAAATCCGAGGCAGTCAATTTCTCGTCGTTCACAAGAACTTGGCCTTTCTGCGACTTCAGTTTGGCGAATTATGCGTAGGGACTTGGGTCTACACCCGCACAAAATTAAGCTTACCCAGGAACTTAAGGTAAACGACCATAGACAACGCCGTATGTTCGCTGATTGGGCTCTAGAGCAGTTGGAAGTTGCCCCAAATTTTCCTCCCAAAATTATCTTCAGCGACGAGGCCCATCTTTGGATGAATGGATTTGTGAACAAGCAGAATTGTCGGATTTGGGACGAAAACAATCCACATGAGATACACCAGCACCAATTGCATCCCAACAAAGTCACTGTTTGGTGCGGATTTTCGTCTAACGGAATCATCGGTCCGAATTTTTTTGAGAACGAAGATGGGATTGCCATAACCGTGAACGGCGAGACATACAGATCGATGATAAGCAACTTCTTGTGGCCTTAACTGGATTATATGCCTGATATGGATACTGACGACATGAGGTTTCAACAGGACGGCGCTACGTGCCACACTGCGCACGCCACAATAGACATTTTGCACCAGCGATTTCAGGGCAGGGTCATCTCGCGCGGCGGCGACGTCAACTGGCCACCGAGATCAGGCGATTTAACGCCATTAGACAACTTTCTTTGTGGGCCACCTTAAATCGCAGGTCTATGCGAATAATTCACAAACAGTTGATGTCCTCAAAGTCAACATAACGAACACTATCCAGCAAATTCAGCCAGATTTATGCGACAAGGCATCGAAAATTGGGCCTCCCGAATACGTTCCACCAAGCGAAGCCGCGGCGGACATTTGAACGACGTCATATTCCACACTTAATGCCGTAAAATGTACTTTCAATTTTAAAATAAATTGAGTGCATATATCACACACAACTTGTTTTATTTACATTTAAAAATCGAGCGACCTTATTGAAAAATCCTATATATTCTGTGCTCCTTAACTAGTTTCTTCCTTATTAGTTGAAGATGGCATGCATGTTGCCGAAACTAGTCCGATAGTTATAAATAAAATCTTGATTCAAATATTGTGGTTTAGCATTCATTATCTTTCACTGATATACATCACGTTAATGTGATATCTTCCATTCTCTCTCTCTCTCTCTCTCTCTCTCTCTCTCTCTCTCTCTCTCTCTCTATATATATATATATATATATATATATATATATATATATAAGAAATGAATTATGCACGTGCCAATGATGTTTTCATTTAGCTAATGAGAAACCATATTGCTTGATGAAGGTATCTGAAAAAAAATGGTAAGTCATTAGCTAAATGAAACATTAGTGGCACTTGCATAAGTTTATTAGCAACACATAGGTGAAAGTTTAAAATGTGGGATGTATTTCTGCAGCACCCTGTATATATAATGGAATGGGTAAAAATCACGAGAGGTAACACGTGATGTATACATAGACTATATATAAGATAAAAGCAAAATAATTTACAAAATATATAATTCCTAAGAAAAACAGTCTAGATCAGGGGTGGGGAACCTCTGGCACGCGTGCCAAACCTGGCACGCCAACGACTTCTACAGCACGTGAAGCCAAATGCTTAACTTTAAAAAACTAAATAAATGTATCTCCAATTTATTTTATATAGCAGCCGCATTGTTTACAACCTGTTATCAATTATGGTATCAGTGAGGCAGCGCCAGAAGTCTCATTGATGGTAATTAAATGAAAAGGTCCACAATTTTCTTTCTCTAGTTTGGATTTGTTGTTTTATTCTTGAAATGATAAAGATTCAATTCTGTTTAATATAATATGATAATATGTATATTTTTAGGTAAAATGACTATCTTTTCCTTGTAATTTTTATACATCATAAAGTGTTGGGAATGAATAAAAAGAACATCTTTAATTTTATTTCCTTTCATTGTTTGGCAGGTGAGAAAATTTTGTAGCAAAGATTTGGCTAATTTTGGCACACCCACTTAAAAAGATTGCCCACCCCTGGTCTAGATTTATATCCATATAAATAAATTATGCCATTAATCTCTTATGAGAGAAACGATTTTCAAAATAAAGGACATTTGGCGTCCTTTCCAAACTATAAAAAGGACAAGCACAGGAAAGCTAAATAAAGGACGGTTGGCAATCCTAGCTTTAGCGAATTTTAATATGTATTCTACGATTTATTTTTTATAGCAGGGAAACGTATATTAAATAAGTGATAAAAAGTAATAAATAAAGCATCTGGCAATATTAGGCAACATTTTGACCAGTTTATATGACAACGCAGTATATAGGGAAATCTTAGCGTACGTCATCATTGTTGGTGACGTCATAACAGATACACCTACATGTTAGTTTATGGATTACAAGTTTGTACTATTGAGTACATGCTCTCTTTGTACAAATTTGCCCCTGTTTATCTTCTTTGACCATTTCCTCCTCTTTCTGCTCTGAGCGACTCCGTTAGATTACACTAATTTCCTTTCCTTTTCAGCAATTAAAAAAGAACAACCAAATAGTCTACTCGGGATATGTATCTTTGACCTATTCCCTCATTGGTTTTCGCTCTTTTCGTTTAAATAAAAGTGGAAAAACTCCTGAATGTTTACTTTATTTTAAATATATAACTATTAATTTTACTACAGTGTGAGTAATCATTAAAGTGCGGCGCATCACAAAATGTGTTGCGCCTTTTCAAATTATTAACAAATCACGAAGAAATGTTATCTGAATCTATACATGTACATTTATTCTTATATAATAATAATAATACAAATTTTGTATTATTATCGATTATTTATACATTTAATTGATATATGATAGAATTAGTGACACTTTATAAGGGTGAGGAGGTAAGTTGGGTTAAAAGAGAAGGTGCTCGCTAGCCTCGCACTAGGGTTAAGGTAGAAGGTACTCGCTAGCCTCGAACTAAAATGGATTTCAAGGCAAATTTTCGAGGGATAAATTGAAGTTTAAAACGGTTCAGAAAGTTGCGCTTGGGGTCTAATCCTGTCCTGTTCTGGGGTTCTTTTTAGACCGTAGCCTTCTTGGTTTCCCAGTCCCGTACTTAAGATGGCCCCAACTCGACGACTTGGCTGGTTTTCGGGACCAAAAAGTTGAGGTTGACCAAATACTCTAATCCTTTCGCCTTCACGAACTGATTCAATGGTCCCTGGTCTTCCTACACCTGGTTCTAAGACACCAGAAGCAAGTTGCCTTTGTTGGGTTACCCTGAAAAGTGAGGTCTGAGCAGAGGGTCTAGTTCTTTGCTGGTTAAGAACTCCAGTGGGTCGCAAACTAGTTTGGGCACCTGGTCTTGAGGCCCCGTATCTTTCCTCGGTTTGGGCAGAAAATGGGAAAGTTTGAGTTAGGCCACCGGGACGGTCCGTCTGGGAGGTACCATCGAATAATAGAGCCTGTTGTGAGTTGTGGGAAAGAACATCTTGTAACCTGACGCCCCCACCAAGATTCGGGTTGTCACCCTCAGCATAATTCACATAAATTACTTCAGGAGTCGCCACTGGTTCTGTTGGTACCTCGATGACGCGCCGTTCCCCATCGTCCGTCTCCGTGAGAACGTAAATGAGAGTCTTCTTCTGCGGAGGCGGGACGACAATTGGCTCTAAGTCCTCGCGGGCTTCCGGAGTACGAACAAACACGACGTTGTAGTCAATTCTTGGGGTTGGGATTTCAGGAAGAGGTCCAGGGTTGACTCGAGGCAGAGGAGGCGCTGAGTAAATGAATAAATTACGATTGACGATTGGCTCGACGCAGTTTCCAATAGCATCAGGCAGCCGACCAGGCCCACAGGGGTTTGGCTCAACTTTGTTGTCTCCTCGGAGTAATAGACCCAGATTTCTTCCATTGCCGTCACGCCTTTGGCTCAGGGGGTGGTGTCCTACTCCATACTTCTGAGGGATCTGAGCCGCAGCTAGACCAAAGCTGATGAGAAAAATCTGAGGGAAGATAATAATTAAAACAACGATGCATCCACACATTACTACCCCCTTCTCTCTCACTCAAACCATTGCCTCCCTTGAGCCTTTCGATGCAAGCCCATCTCCATTCGGGCCACAGGAACATCATATAACCCCCTCTCCCTCAATAAAGCCACCTAATTTTTATGTGCAGAACAAATGGTAGTAATTTTACCAATCTGAATGATAACATTGACTCTCTTAGATAAATTAGATGAGGTTTGAAATAAGGTTTTGGGGGCATACGAAAAGGTAGATCTGCCACCTAGTTTGTCCCAGGGCCCCAAGATTGGGCATGGTGGGGTAAGGTTGACAGAATCAACTGCCATTGTTTACCCCAAATAATTTGCTACAAATTTGCGGCTTAAATCAATTTATGTGGAAGTTAATTGACTAAAAAAATCAAAGGTACTCTCATTAAATTGACCGTAAGGTCTTCTAGGGTACCTTCTTTCCTTGTTACTCCTTGTTACTTATTACTTGAGGCCGGGAATCTCTAAAAAATTCGATGCGAAAAATCACTTAAATTAAATAAAACAAGAAGCTAAAATTGCGGTTTCAAATCTTACCCAGAATCGCATCTTGGGAGTAATTGTGAAGACCCTTCGTCTTTCCACCGATTATATATATACAGAAAACGCGAAAAAAATTTCCCCCTTTCGGGAATGTCATTTTAGGGTGCATGCATCCCTCCAAAAGGGGGCGGGGCAAAAACACATATTAAAATGGGGTATGGCGCCCATACTCCGGGAAATATGCAACAGACGTCAAAATAGCTCCATTCATTCCTCCAAAGTTGGCAAAAAAAACGGTGAAATGACGATGTGTAATTTATGGGTTTTGACGAAACATTTAAAAAACGCTGCTGGGTAAGAGATTAATTAAGGTTTTAAAGGGGGTTTATATCGGGTTATCGATTACATGCTAGCGACGGAATTAGGTCATCGAGTGTTTTGTGATAAATGTTGTAACTCTAAGTGGGTGCTAACATGCTAGTATGACCTGGGCCGCTGTTACAAAGGGTTGAGGAAAGAGGGATATTTTGTTTCTCTCACCGTTTGGACAAACAAAGTTTAGCATATAAAAATTAGCATAATAATGTGGCCTCCAATCAGCACTTTAAAATTAGCACATCAATTTGAATTTGAGATCGCACATAAAAATTTACACGGGAATTAGTATATTAAGATTATCAATCAATTAGTACATAAAAACTAGCGCACCAATTGATACTTAAAATCACACGTAAATTAGGACAACAAATTTAGCATAGCAAAATTATTACGTTAAAAACAACGATTCAATTAGTACATCAAAATTGGAAAAATCAGCACATCAATTAGCACATCCGAATTAGCACGCGACCAAGTAAAACACAATTAGCACACAAATTGGGATTTGAAAATACCACATGACTTAGTACAACAAAATTGGTACATGGAGATTAGTACAGAATTTAACTCTAAACAAATAGCCACCTTAAGCACGGTAGCTCTCGTGCTGTAAATCTTTACAGTAAAATACTAAAATGTGTTCATTGTAAGTTACTGTAAAAACGTGTGGTTTCATGGGGGGGTTTCGTGTGAAAATCGGATGCTTATAATTTTTCTTCCTACGTTAAATTCTGTCTAGACACAAAAGCTAAATGTTTACATTTTAACATAGTTTCTTAACTATAAAATAATAACAATTTATATTTGATAGCAAACTTTTCTTTAGTCTTTCTTCCTTTTGGTTAATGGTCTCACCCATTTAGATATGAGGTAAACTCACTATCCGAGCTTAATTAACTAAATGCTTTAATGTTTTCTCAATGGTTTGGTAGTTAGTTGCGCTATCCATCCCCCGTATCCAAGACAAGTTCCTCGACCGGATATTGAAGTGCATTGACATATCAAAGTGACAATCACTGGCATGTACAAGGACACCTGGAGCCATTAGTCGTTGGGATAGATAGTGGAGATGTCGAGTAGTATTGTTTTGACACAAATAACGACCATAGAACTCTTCAGGGTTCTGCATCGGGAGTATATAGTACTTGCTGGTGCTCCATGTCAAGAGTTTGTTTGATATGTTTTCAATCAAAAGGAAGGAAACATATCAGTGTAGAACGTACACGGCTCATGCATGCAGATGGTGATAACGAGTCCTAATGAGGCGGCCATATTGGATCGACTCTCGAAACGACTTGTGACCTAACGCGTAAATGCAGCATCTTGAACCTAAGTCAGTTCATTCCGTTTTGTACCAAAATTAGCTCGTTTTTGTTTTAAAAATTGTAGTTATAAATTTACGGGTAACTAATTTAACCTTTAACTATTACTTTTTAAATGCAGATATTTTAAGCTGCTTAACTCGGTGAAATTGAGATTTATGGTACCAAAAGAAGGACCAACCACACAACTCCGGCTGAAGAGTCAATTTGAGTTTTTCAAGGAATTCGATCCGATTTATCATTTGCCTTGAGATCTTTTGTATTCTTTTCTGCTCTAAAAGAAAAGATTTTGCTTAAGAAAAGGTTCTTTGAGTTTAAAATAATTGAAATAAATTTTCATATTTTGATGAAGTAAAGAAGTAAGCTATCTTAAAATATAAAAGTAAATAAATAAAAAGGGTAACAAATATATTTAGTTAGGCTGGGAAAAACTAGGGGAATAAGAGTAAAACTAGTTGAAGATTTAAGGATCGGGGAGAAGGATTTACATCTTCGATGATAGTCGTTACTGGTAATTTGTCTATTAATTTATTTTCAGGACTTACATAACCTCATTGCCCTTTTTCCCTACATTTGCCTTGCTGGAAGGTGAGGTAGTCCTTCCTATAGTCTGTGTGAGATTGAGTCTCTGCTTCATACAATGTCCCATAAAGATTTCCAACTTTTCACAACAGTTGTGTGGAAGTCTAAAACAAGTGAAAATATGGAAGAATTATCTATTTTAAATTCTAGAGCTTCTCAGTGGTTTTGATAGACTTACTTTACATTCTCGATGTGCTCTGCCCACAAAAGAAGTTGGCGACCATGGAAAGCCATTCCCATTTAGATATCTATTGTAATGAACCTCGGTTTGTTTAATTATATTTTTCCAAAGATGTACATTGGACATTGGACATACAAAGTGAGGAATAGAATAAAAGAGGGTTTTAGTAGGAGAAATAGTGGGGAAAATGGGGAAAATTATAGAAAAGCGAAAATGAAAAGAAGTGTGAAAGACAGATCCCTGGTGAAAGGGCATCTCTGGCTTTCTTTGCGTTTTGAATATAATTTATGATAAATATATTTATATACATACATATTATATATTGGGTCGGGAGCCACTCGGCAGAAGACATAAAAGACGAAGTTGAAAGGAACCACCCTTGGGCAAAAGTTGCAGAGGTTATAAAATTCAAAATCTACACGCACGTCTTCAAGGTTGTTTTCGAAGATACGGCAATGGCTCAAAAGGCAAAGGATCTTGGTCTACTTCTGTTTAGTGTAAGAGTCTGCCAAGAGCAGATTAAAAGGGAAGAGTTTGTCGACTTGCAAATGTGCTTTCGGTGCTACAAGTACGGCAAACACACCACTTCAAGCTGCCCTGAGAATAAAGAACTGACTCTTTGCTCTATTTGTGCAGGTTGCAACCATTTTTGGCGCGACTGTAAGAGTACCTCTCCAAAGTGCCTCAACTGTGAAGGTCCCCACCGGACTAAGTCCATGGCATGCCCGATCAGGAAAAATGAGATACAAAAACAAACCAAGCTACATCGTGAAACAGAGGAAAGGAAGGTAAATTCGACCTATGAAAAAGTAGTTTAAGCCGCGATTACCGAGACGAACAACCAGAAAACTTATCTCCACATTGAAAATGAACATTCCACCAAAATTATGTGTTGCATTTATTATGCACACATAGCAAACATTACTTGCCCTGGAACTTTTGCCACCGAGGTCAACCGCATGCTCGTAAAGAACGGCCTGCAGGAGATGTGGTTCCTGGAAACGTGCCAAAAGGTACCCACACCCCAAAACATAGCCACCACACGCGACCCACGTCTGAACAAACCCAAACAAACTTCCCAAACAGAAAAACAAGCGCCGCTTACACCCCCAAAAATAACACAGAAACACCAAGTGTAGGCCATGAATGGTCTTTTGCAGTCTCCTTCTTTTCTTATGTTCTTATGTGTCTTAGGACCGGAAGATACAAGTGGGAATGCTCTGATGAGGTTCCGGAACGTCAAGTTGAGGAGGCTCTCTCACGAAACATGGTAAAATTGACCAACGACTGCTTTCACACAATCACAGACACCGAATACAGGAAAAAACGAGACGGCAGGGAGCGCACCCCACCCAGTACACCACATGGAACTAAAGTGGACTGCCAATAAGCGTCCACTTTAATCCCACACAAAAAAAGACCCAAACGTTACACAAAATGACTGACAGACTAACGATAATACAGATGAATGCCGATGGATGGGGCGGAAAAGGTTCCATCTACGGCAACCTCCTGCGACAAAATGACCCTCACATCATACTTATTAACGAACACGGAATGACCTCTCATAAAGAGATTAAAATATTTCAATACGACCTCATCAGCAAAAATCATAGCCAGGAACGGTGTGACGGCTGCGCAATTGCCGTCAAAAAGGGACTAAAATACCAAAAACTACCCGACTTAGATGAATCTTACCTCGCCATTGAGGTAGGCACTACCCTGGGGGGACTGGTCGTGGCCACGGGGTATCAACGCCCAAGACGCGGCTATGTACCCATGCACAACCTTCTACAGATCTTCAGCCATAAGAAAAACGTAATCTTTGCTGGAGATCTGAATGCAAGGTGCGCAGCGGCAGGGTATACCTCCTACAACAATGCAGGTAGAAACATCGAAGTATTACTAGACAGACAATACGTGACAAGGATCGGACCAGAATTCCCGACATAAATTCCGGGAAAAGCAGCAACAAAACCTGATATTGTTCTATCCAGTATCAGGTTTCCATACAACTATTACATTGAACCGGACCCCATCATTTCATCCCGAGCGACCACGAGGCTATTAAAATTACAATTGGCGTAAATCCCATTCAAATTGCAATCCCAGAACGCAAAAGCTACAAGCAAGTGAACTGGGAAAGCTTTAGAAATTATCTTCTAAATTATACCCCTGACCCTTTACTCGATGTCAATTTAGAAGAGATAGATAAAGAGCTGGATAAAATCACTGACCTCCTAATTAAAGCCGATAAAAATAGTATTCCCCATATTAAGTATAAAACCCTTCCAGCTCCCCATTGGACCCCTCCCATGAAAGCCCTGGCCCAGGAATATAAAGACCTGTCCAATGTAGTAGCGCTGTGTCGTAGAATGACTCCCGACGATACCATATATTACACTATTCGTTGAGGGAACTTCCTTAATTATCTTTAGAGTGCGTTACTGTCTGGCGGCCGATATTATGTATCTTCGATATGCTTAAGAAGTGGAACTGAGCTCAAGGATAATAATATTGCTATCATTAATAAAATAGAGTTTTATTAATAATAACTATAAACAATACACAAAAACGGAAAATATTGACATAAACAGAATGGAAAGGGTCGTGGAGACTCGGGCTAATCCAAGGATTTAAGGGATTAAAAAAAGGTAAAACAAATATAGAGTTAAAGAGATGGGATGGTTCGATAAACAATTTAAAGCACAGGATAGAATTGACAAAAGGGATCAATACTCAAAGGTGAAGTTTGGCTTACGTAACTTTTCATTAGGGTGCAGTGGAAGGTACTTGAAGGAATATTCGGTCCACTGGCGAGTTCCAGCCGAAGGGGGGGGATAAAAGGATCCTGACGAGGCGTCTTGAAAAGGAGAACCGTTACTCGACGAACGGCTTGAAGAACAATGGCTGTTCTACTTTGTTCTCTTCTGAACAAAGGGGGGAATGAGAACCGTCTCTTGTCTACGGGCTCAAGAACAATGGCTGTTCTAATGTTGTTCTCCTTTGAACAACAGGGGGGGATGAGAACCGTTTCTTGGCGAAGGGCTCAAAACGAACAATGGCTGTTCTAATGCTGTTCTCCCTTGAACAACAGGGGGGGGGGAAGAGAACCGTTTCTTGGCGAAGGGCTCAAAACGAACAATGGCTGTTCTAATGCTATTCTCCCTTGAACAACAGGGGGGGGGAGAGAACCGTTTCTTGGCGAAGGGCTCAAAACGAACAATGGCTGTTCTAATGCTGTTCTCCTTGAACAACAGGGGGGGGATGAGAACCGTTTCTTGGCGAAGGGCTCAAAACGAACAATGGCTGTTCTAATGCTGTTCTCCCTTGAACAACAGGGGGGGGGATGCCTTGGGGACTTGGCGTCACGAAAGGCTCGAACCTTTGGCACTCAAGGAATATTGTCCTCCTTCTGGACAAGTGATGGTGAATCTCGAGGTCGAGGTCCCTTGGCGCACAAAGGGAGAGAGGGTCGTGGTGATGTTTCGCGACGAAAATCTGGATCTCCAATCTGATCTTAGTGGTAAAGTTTCCATATAAATAGCCAGGACATCTCCTTGGCGTGGGGGAAAATGAAGTGAAAGCTTGGAGGGAACGCACAGCCGGGCCGGGGAACAATGCCTTATCTGTTCATAAGCCTAACTCGATCTGGCGAGGTCGGCGTATGGGGGCGAACGGGGGGACGATAACCTCCTTGTTTAAACATTGGCATCCGGTAGCTGAGATAAGACTCCAAGCCTCGAATCGAAGATGCACGTGGGCAGCATCGTGGTTTTAAATAATACGGGATAGGAGTTGAAATTAAACGCAGCTTCAACTCGTTCTATTACACCCCTCCATTCCAGGGGAAGTTGTCACTTCGAAAAAAAGACAGAAGGGACAACGATAGAGCTCCGTTGTGGGGAACTCGTTTTCTTGTACCAACCGTACCTTCCTGCACCTAACCTGTATTACCTCAATACATATGATTATTTTGATCTTTAGATTACAGGGGAAAATAACCTTTAATACAACTTAATCAAAGAAAAAAAAAAGGGCATGGAACAATGAAATGATATAAACTTAGTACATACGGGACAAAATAATTTATACGTAAATTAATAAGAACAAATATATAGACATACAAAAAATTAGACATTGAGCGTTACAAAATTCAGACATATACATTAATTAATTATATTACAAAAGAATCTTAAATTAAGTCTTACAAGACGGAATATACCTACATGGAGATACTAATCCTATGAATACAATTATTCTACGCTATTCGGTAACGCATTCCTACTGAGTGCGTCAGCGACCTGGTTATCGGAACCTTTGATATAATTTATTTTAAATTGATACTCTTGCAAGAGTAAACTCCAGCGCATGATGCGGCCGTTTGAGTGTCTCAAATTCCTAATATAGGCTAACGGACGGTGGTCGGTTCCTATTTGAAATTCTTTACATATCAAGTACAGCTTGAATTTGTCTATGACCCAGATAATTGATAGAGCTATCTTTTCTCTAGTGGCATATCTCTTTTCGCGTGGTAATAATTGACGACTAGCATATGCAACTGGATGACTCGTTCTGTCATCCACGTATTGAAGGAGTACACCTCCAATGCCCTCGTTGATCACGTCGGTCTTAATCCCAAAGGATTTTTCCGGGTTGGGCAACTTAAAAATGGGGGCAGAAATGAACTTACTTTTGAGCTGATTAAAATGGGAAACAGCGACATCATTCCAACGTAAACGATCGGAGAAATTCTTTTCCTGAAGGGGGCATAGGGGGGCCGAAATTGCAGCGAAATTCGGAACAAATCGCTGATAGGGAGAAGCTGATCCTAGGATCGATCTTAATGGCTTCTTTGTAATCGGGAGGGGCATGTCGGCGATTGCCTTAATCTTGTTCTCGTGGGGACCTAACCTGCTTCGTCCTATTTTGAAACCCAAATATTTGATGGTTTCGTGAGCAAAATGGCATTTGCTGGGGCCAATGGTGAGGCCATTTTCACGCAGTTGCTCGAAAAGAACTAATAGGGCGGATAAATGGTGATTCCATTTAATTAGTTCTTGTAGCTGACTCTTCGGACGTGGTGTCAGCTGCGCGTCACTATCCAGGTCAGAGGGTTCTAAAGACTCGCCTGGTAGGGAAGGAGGAGGGTAATCGGCATCAGGTTGGATGCACACTGTCTGGATTACATTAAGGGACTCCGCGGGGCAATCCTCTTCAAGCGCCGATGCTTCGTCCAGTTCTACAAAGGTATCTCCATGGGCGCGTTGGGGGTTCTTTTTTTCTTGGGGTTCAGGGACAGTCTCCGTGTCCTTGTCTGGGGCCTTATCACCTAAGGGTGTTAGTGATTCACATTCCTCTTTTGCCGTCCTAAAGTCCTGGTTAGGGGTCTCCGAGAAATCGGACGGTATCGGGGTTCTGATGGGGACGGGCTCCTGGGCTTCTTTCTTATCTCGGCCTTGAGGAAGGGCGGCCTGAAACACAGGGTCGAAACTTACTTGGGGGCTCTGTCCTATAAGTACGGAACAGAATTGTATGGGTGCTACAATGACTTCAGCCCAGCCATTATAATATTGACACTGCAGGTAACATCTAGCGATGGGGAATCGGTTCGCCCGCCCAAGTTGGTCATGTACCACCGCAAATTTTTCGTGGTTAGAGGCCACTGGGAGGAGTTCGTCGGGCACGATGAAGCACGTACATCCTGTGTCCCTGACGAGAGTCAATACTCGGCAGCTGTCCACGCTGCCCTCCTCATATTTCAAAGTTCCCGATGAACTTTTACCAAAAACAAAATTTACCTGGTGGCCTGACGGAGGGGGAGAAGTTTCTGCTTGGGTCTGCACCACCGGGGGAACCGGGGTTGCATTAATCTGGTGAACTTGGCGGGCTGGTCCGCTTTTAAGCCTAGAATTTTGGGGGCAATTCCAGCTCATGTGGTTTTCTACACCACAGGTGAAGCATATGGTTGGTCGCTTCGGGAAGAGAGATGGAGGAGAAGTCTTAACGGGAGGTTTGGAGTCCCGTTGTTGGTTTTGGGGAAAGAAGTTTGGGGGTTTTACGGGGCTCGGAAACTTTATCAGCTTTCCTGGGAAGGGGCGCGAATCCTTCCTTCTTTCTTCTCATTGGATTTCTCTTCCTCGTTCTTCTCGTTGTATTTTTCTTTCTCGTTCTTCTCGTTGTATTTCTCTTTCTCGTTCCTCTCGTTGTTTTTCTCTTTCTCGTTGTATTTTTCTTTCTCGTTCTTCTCGTTGTATTTCTCTTTCTCGTTCCTCTCGTTGTTTTTATCTTTCTCGTTCTTCTCGTTGTATTTTTCTTTCTCGTTCCTCTCGTTGTATTTCTCTTTCTCGTTCCTCTTGTCGGATTACTCTTTCCCTTTCTCTTTCTACCTCTTTTCTTTGATATTTTTCTTCAATCCGAGCTAGTTTAATCTGATGGTGAAGGTACACTTGTCTTATCCATTCCTCTCTTATGTACTTAATTAGTTCTTTTCCGGAAAGTCCCAAGGATTCTCCTTGCGCTTTAAAGATATCGAACTCAGTCATCTTTGCACTTGGGGGCGCAATAGTCAACCAACTAAAATTCCTTGCAACAAGAATTATGCCTCTATAGAATTAGCCTACCTAAATATGGGCACTGACCTATTCGTACTTGGTTTCTCAATCTAAATAACCACTGACTAAAATCACAAAAAAACACAAACAAATTATTATAACCGTTCCTTGAGCTACTCCAGCTTCTTAAGTTTAAAAAAAAAGGGGGATAGCAATCGTTAAAACAAAAGGGAACTACTATATTCTATTATTATAACGAATAACACTATGCTTTACTCGACTGAGACCAGTGTTTGCAAAGATATAGCGTTAAACCCCACACCTGATACCAAATTTAAATAGTATATATATATATATATGTCGTAGAATGACTCCCGACGATACCATATATTACACTATTCGTTGAGGGAACTTCCTTAATTATCTTTAGAGTGCGTTACTGTCTGGCGGCCGATATTATGTATCTTCGATATGCTTAAGAAGTGGAACTGAGCTCAAGGATAATAATATTGCTATCATTAATAAAATAGAGTTTTATTAATAATAACTATAAACAATACACAAAAACGGAAAATATTGACATAAACAGAATGGAAAGGGTCGTGGAGACTCGGGCTAATCCAAGGATTTAAGGGATTAAAAAAAGATAAAACAAATATAGAGTTAAAGAGATGGGATGGTTCGATAAACAATTTAAAGCACAGGATAGAATTGACAAAAGGGATCAATACTCAAAGGTGAAGTTTGGCTTACGTAACTTTTCATTAGGGTGCAGTGGAAGGTACTTGAAGGAATATTCGGTCCGCTGGCGAGTTCCAGCCGAAGGGGGGGGGATAAAAGGAGAACCGTTACTCGACGAACGGCTTGAAGAACAATGGCTGTTCTACTTTGTTCTCTTCTGAACAAAGGGGGGAATGAGAACCGTCTCTTGTCTACGGGCTCAAGAACAATGGCTGTTCTAATGTTGTTCTCCTTTGAACAACAGGGGGGGATGAGAACCGTTTCTTGGCGAAGGGCTCAAAACGAACAATGGCTGTTCTAATGCTGTTCTCCCTTGAACAACAGGGGGGGATGAGAACCGTTTCTTGGCGAAGGGCTCAAAACGAACAATGGCTGTTCTAATGCTGTTCTCCCTTGAACAACAGGGGGGGAGGGAAGAGAACCGTTTCTTAGCGAAGGGCTCAAAACGAACAATGGCTGTTCTAATGCTGTTCTCCCTTGAACAACAGGGGGGGATGCCTTGGGGACTTGGCGTCCCGAAAGGCTCGAACCTTTGGCACTCAAGGAATATTGTCCTCCTTCTGGACAAGTGATGGTGAATCTCGAGGTCGAGGTCCCTTGGCGCACAAAGGGAGAGAGGGTCGTGGTGATGTTTCGCGACGAAAATCTGGATCTCCAATCTGATCTTAGTGGTAAAGTTTCCATATAAATAGCCAGGACATCTCCTTGGCGTGGGGGAAAATGGAGTGAAAGCTTGGAGGGAACGCACAGCCGGGCCGGGGAACAATGCCTTATCTGTTCATAAGCCTAACTCGATCTGGCGAGGTCGGCGTATGGGGGCGAACGGGGGGACGATAACCTCCTTGTTTAAACATTGGCATCCGGTAGCTGAGATAAGACTCCAAGCCTCGAATCGAAGATGCACGTGGGCAGCATCGTGGTTTTAAATAATACGGGATAGGAGATGAAATTAAACGCAGCTTCAACTCGTTCTATTACACGCTGATAGGCCCCAACCACAATGCCTACAGAAGACAGATTAAAGACGAACTCCAGACACTAATTACGGACCAACAGATACTCACATGGGACAGACTAATAGAAAGACTCGACATTGAAAGAGACTCACACACCTTCTGGCAAACACTTAAACGGTTAAAAGGAAGACCTCCCCCCAAAAGAATCACGCTTATAAACGACGGTATAGAAATTGACGAGATTGAGGAAATGTTTAGGATTTTCTGGTCCTCAATCTTCACAATTACCCTAGAAGAAAATGACAATTACGACCTCGAATTCGAGACTGACATAATCCAACAACTAAACACACAAATACACAGAACCTCCCCTCATCATTGTGTGTCGCAGGAAAGAGTGATGGAGGGCTATGGTAGTAAAATAACTAACATCAAGGCAGACAAAAGGCACGCCGACCTGGTGCTCCGAGATGTCAAAAAAAGGTTTGGAAGAGAATACTACAATTTAAGATCCTTCAGGTAGGCCTCAACTCCATTCTTGAGAGGATTCTATGTGACTACATAATGGAAAGGAAAGCATATATACATATCAGAGGATACAAAGGCCCCGAATTCGAGCTCGAAGCAGGGATCCCACAAGGGGGCTGTCTCAGTCCCCTTTTATACAACATTTATACACGCGACCTACCACAACCTCTTTCCGAAGGTACGATATACGTCCAGTTCACTGACGACTTATCGCAAATTTGTACCGCCGCTTATGTTCACAGGGAATTCATGGCGAGAAATACGGCTAGGGAGATATCTAACATCAACTCTTTCGAGAGGAGATGGAAGATCTCAACCAATGCCCCAAAATTCCAAATAATTCCCATGTTTCGCAAGGCCTTTAATGACATACGGGTAGAAGTGGAGAGAATCCCCTACTGCTCGGAAAGGACGGTTCTGGGGCTCAAAATCACCACAGGGGGATACAAGAGTCATATCGGGCGTACAGTCCCGAATAGCAAGAGAAATTTGAGGGAGTTTTATAGGTTCCGTGACCTAAATCGCTCAAATAAACTCAAGATATTCAATGCGTGTATTCGCTCGAGACTCTTGTAACCCCCGGTGCCGTTGAACGCGAGCACCAAGACCCACATTGCGAAACTACAAGTCATCCAGAATAAAGCAGTTTTGCTTATTACAAACACCCGAAGAAGAGAACATAAACGACAGAGGGAGCTCCACGACTCGGTTGGATTATCTCCAATCAACGTGGCGCTCCACGAGAGAGCTAAGAGGATATGGCAAGCCATTGGCGCCCGCTTGACCCCTGAATTCTCTCGTACACACCTAGACATCGAAGCCGACCGACAAATAAGACCATTTAAAAGCAGTAAATTACAGTATGACGGTGACGTAACTCCCAAATACACACTACAGAATCGACAATACACAAGAATCGACCAGTGTAATGCGCAAGTTTTTTATTAGTAAAAATTAACTTCATTTTAAACCCAAATTCACTTAAATAATAAAAAAATTTCAAACTCAAATTAACATTTTAAGGAAAAAATATATCTGTTCAAATACCCAAAGTGGGATTAAAAACCCCGTCCCAAAATAAAGGCTTGAATGCCCAAATCATCATTTAGATGAAAACTAAATAATTAAATTAACAGCGTTAATTTAATTAAATAAACTATAAAATTATAGTTTATAAAATAAAAAAAAAAACAAACCAACAAAAACAGAGCTACCCTTTTACCAGGGACCTTTTTATTCTGTCTCCTACACATCATCTACTCTTTAAACTCACTCTTTAACCACTTTACTCTCTTACTATTCTCTCTCTAATTCTACCTATATTTCATCACTTACTATGTCCAAAGTCCAAATGTTATCAAAGTCTATGTGTTCGAGTACAAACTCGGGAGGGAGGTGCCTGCGCACTTTGTCCCAGATTTTAGTTGCTCTCAGGTGAAGCTCCACGTTTATGGGGGTCATCCCCAGTTCACCATGGAGTTCACTCTGCCTTCTCATCTCTCTCCTTCGGATTCCTGTTATGATGTAGACCGCCTTATTCTGAACCCTTTGCAATTTAAGCATTTGGGTCTTGGGAACTGCGTTTATAGGGACCGGGGGGTACAGGAGTTTTGAACGAATGCATGCATTGTAGATCTTAAGTTTGTTGGAGGTGCTCAGGTTTATGAACTTGAAAAGTTCCCCCAAGTCCCTCCGTTCATTCGCTGTAGTTTTTGCTACATGACTCCTATACCCACCAGTCATGATACGGAGTCTCAGAACCGTGCCCTGCGTGCGGCATGAGATTCGTGCACCCCCTACACGGATGTCTGCGAATCTCCGTCGGAAAAGTGGAATTACACGGAATTTGGGGGCATTGGTGGATATCTTCCATCTTCTCTCGAAAGAGTTGATGTTTTCGATTTCCACCACCGTACTCTGTGCCATGTAATTCGCATGTCGTACATATCATTGTTATGTCGTCCGCAAATTGAACGTACAAGGAACCTTCTGTTAGAGGTTGGGGAAGGTCAATGGTGTATATATTCTAGAGCAGGGGACTTATGCACCCGCCTTGAGGCACCCCCGCCTCGAGCTCGAACTCGTGGCCATTATAACCCTTGATACTCAGAAATGCCCTCCTCTCCATTACGTAATTACACAGGATCCTTTCAAGTATGGGATTGAGGCCAAGTTGTAGGATTTTATATTGCAGGCCTCTCCTCCATACTTTGTCAAAGGCCTTTTTGACGTCGTGTAGCACCAGATTTGCATGGCGTCTTTCAGATTTTACTTTTGATAACTTCTCGGTAATCACGGCTAGCGCCGTGTCCGTTCCTCGCTTCATTCGGAAGCCATGTTGTTGATTGTTATGAGAATTATTATTCTTGAGGAACGTATTTACCCTGTTGGCCAATATCTTCTCCAAGACTTTTCCTGAAAATTCTAAGAGAGATATAGGCCTGAAGTTAGCTGGACTGCTTGGTGGCTTACCGGCTTTGGGAATGAATATCATTTTTGCTACCTACCAGTGGTCAGGGAAGTAGCCCACATTCAGGCACGCATTCATGGTATTCATGAGCCCCAATAAGATGTTAGGTGGGGCTCGAATAAAATTCTCCTTTGTCAATCCTGAACGCACTCTTGCTCGCTGTCGAAAGGACTTTAATAAGGTTTTTGAGAGTTTCTCGGCAGTAATTCTACCGCCGAGTGCTTCCATTTTCCTCTCCTGTAATACGCAATGGTGAGGATGGGTTCTGTGTATCTGATCATTCAGGTCGTTAATAATTCCGTCTTCGAAGTCCAAATCGAAGTCATCATTCTCTTCCGGGGATATCTTAAATATAGATGCCTCCAAAAGTCTGAATTCCTCTTCGATTCTTTCCACGTCAGTAATTTCACGTCTGAGTTTAATGGTCTTTAGTGGGTGTCCACCTCTTATTCGTTTAACAGTCTGCCAGAATGTACGTGAGTCGGTTTCTATGTTTAGTCTGTCAATTAGATTGTTCCAGAGTACATTCTGTTGGTCCCTAATAAGAGTCATTAATTCGTCACGGATGTGTCGTGTTTTTCTGTGTGTAGGGATATTGGGGCCAGTGAGGTTTACTTCATTTATCCGTTCCCTATATTCCCTCGCGAGGGATTTCATTCTTAAGGGTCCATGAAGAAGCAGGAAGAGTTTTATATTTAACTCGGGGAATGGCTTCCTTGTCTGCTTTTAATAAATTCTCATTATTTTTATCTAAATCCTCGTCAATTTCATTTGGGGTGGCATTAGTTAAGGGTTCAGGGTTGTAATTTTCGAGGAGTTGTTTATACTTATCCCAGTTGGCTCAAGCGTAGCTCTTGCGTTCTGGGATAGGGATTTGAATGGGGAAGGTTGAAATTTTAATAAGGATAGCCTGGTGGTCGCTGGGAATAGGGGGACCCGGCTCAATGAAGTAGTTGTATGGGAACATCTTGCTAGTGAGTACTATATCTGGCTTGGTGGCTGATCTGTGTGTGATGTATGTGGGGAAGTCTGGTCCAATTCTTGTCATGATTTGTCTTTCAATAAGTGTCTCAAGATTCCTGCCTGCTGGGTTGGTCGGCGTATAGTCTGAGGCAGCACTTCTTGCATTGAGGTCGCGGGCAAAGAGAACGGTTCTGCCGTGACCAGATAGATGCAGGAAGTTGGGAAGGGGCTGGGACCAGGGGTCCCACTGCTGTACGGACCTCCACAGCGAGGTAAGATTCGTCGAGTCCACTTATTGATTTAAAGTCAAGACCTCTTTTCACAGCTATAGCACAAGCGTCAAAACGTTCACCGCTGTGATTTTTGGTTAAGACTTCGTAGGGGAAACTTTTTAGTCTGTTTGTGTCATTTATCTCATGTTCTGAAATAAATATAACGTCTGGATCGCAGTCTCAGTCTCCGTAGCCTCATTGTCAACCTGCGTGTTTGTGTGAGTGTTTGAGTTCGTGTTCTGTGGAGTTTGTGGTTTGTTTTGTTTATATGTGCGTGCTTTTGCAGCCTGGATCCTGGGGTCCCTAGAGGGAGCTGGGGTTGTGGCACTTCTGGGTGCTGGGAGCTTCTGGCAGCTAGTCTCGCACTGGGGTTTGATACTAACCTTCAGGATCTCTTCCGACCGTGGGTTTGGGGGAAACCACATCTTTTCCATACCATTATGTGTCAGCATCTTATTAAGCTCATCTGCAAAGCACCCCGGGGATGAGAGATTCGCAATATGAGCATAATATATGCAACACATAATTTTGGTCGAGTTCTCATTCTCGACGTGGAGAAATGTATGATTTCCCTTGGATTCCGATACAGCAGCTTTAGCAACCTTGGCGTAGGTGGTATTTGCCTTTATTTCTTCTTCTTGTTTCTTTTGGTTATCCTTTTTCTTCAGGATTTGCTTTTTAATCGGGCAAGCCATGGAGCGCGTCTTATGTTCTCCAGCGCAATTCAGACACCTTCATGGAGGCGCTCTTACAGCTCCTCCAAGAATGCGTGTCCGACGCGCAAATAGAACACAAAAGCACATTTCCCCTGGGGCAGTTGGCCGTGGTGTGCTCCTCATACTTGTAGCATTTGAAGCACATCTGGATGTCGATAAACTTCTCACGTTCGATCTGCTCAGGGCAGATACGAACGTTAAAGAGGAGCATACCTTCCTCCGTGGCCTTTACCGAATCGCAAAACACAATCTTGAAGACATGCGTATAATCTCTGAATTTCAGCACTTCCGATACTTTTGCCCATGTGTGTTTTTTTTCTACCTCAGCATGAATTTCTTCGATGTTGTGCCCCCCAACCCAAGGATCGAGGCAGCGAAGGACAATGCTGCGGTGAGTCTTTATCTGTGGTGGCGTGTGTGGCTTGAGGATAATCTGCTTTAAGCATTCTGCCGCTTTTTGAGAGGTGAGGACTTCACAGTCACTCTCCTTTTGGCAGATAGCTGAATATCCGTTGCACGTGTCAATAAGTCGTACCAGGGTCACCCCTAGTTCCCCATGTGTTCTAGAGACCTCTCCTTTCCCCCCGGTCTGGCTTGGGGCCAGAGAAGCTAGACTAACTCAGGCAACCAAAGCAGTCCAAAGATGTACAGAGTGTCCCACATAAAAGTTGGATCCATTGAAGAATAGTGGTCTCACATGAGGCAGGGACCGTTATTCTTCAAAAGAATAAAGATGAGACCCTTATAAATAAAAAAAAATGTCTACCCGGTCATTTACACCTTAGCGTGCGGTCTACCAGGTCTGTTTACATACACTTCACTGTTCTGCAAAATTAATACAAACAATTAACGATCGACATTTCCTAAATCACATAGGAATGCCATAAACAAATCTGCTGCATCATTTCTCAGTACTTTCCAGCAAGAGTGATCAAGGGGTAACTGAAAAAGCTCACTACTAAAGTCTGATTTTCTTTAAAATTGTGGTTGTGGGATCCAACTATGATCTTTCAATAGCCAGAGTATGTGTGCTCTATCATAGGATCCACATAGGGTAGACTTTCCTGTTAGAGTCACTGTTGTATTCATGGGTGTTTTCATTACGAAAAAGAACACCAATTGTATAATTTTGCACAAACTCAAAGTAGCACCGTTAATAGTGAATTAACCGTTCAGAAAAACTTTGGCAGAGTTTACTTTGATTTTTCTTTATTATAAAGTACTCACAAGTGAGCAGCCCTTAAGCAAGCATGGATTGAAGCATATTTGAAAGTAAAATCGAGCCGTTACTAATCGAAGACATTCTTCCACTGACTACATGGATGAAAAATAAAGAACTTATTACGCGTTCAAGTTGTAATATTGTGGTGAACTGGAGGAAATGTGCTTAAGATTTCAATAAACATATTTGGAAGTGTCCAAATAAGGTTTGTGAAAAATATTAAAATAATGTGTCAATTAGGAAAAAATTATTATATTTTTTTTAATTGTAAAATCACCTTTCAGAAATAGGTTGAAGCAATTTTCAATTTGTGTGATGAAATTGGTGAACCAAGTGCACCCAAGTTATTTAATGGCTAACTAAAAACTATGGTCCATTTATATATTTTCTTTCCAGAGGCATGTACTAAGCATTTTGAAAATAACCAAGTTCAACTAGGTGGACCTAGTATTCCGGTACAACTAGACAAGTCATGCTTTTCTCACAATCCCGAATTTGGGTTCTTGGAATTCTAGATACATCAATGACACCAGCCATAGATAGATAAATGAGAATAGTCCAATAACGCAATGCTGGTACTCATTAACCAATAATTAAAAAGGTAATTAGGCAAGGCTCGACTGTGCACTCAGACGAATGGAAGGCCTACCAAAAAATCAGTAACCTAGGATACCTACATAAACTGTAAATCACTCGTTACATTTTGTTAATAATAGAACAGATGTTCACACTTAACATGTATAATCCTATTGGAACAAACATAAAGATAAAATAAAAGGAAAGATTTATGGATGCAAAGAAGATTTCTTACACTCCTATTTACAGGAATTTATGTATCGTATCGTGAAAGGCTTCAGGAAAATTGATTTGATTATTTTTGTGTGGAAAGTTTTAAACAGTATTCGTGTAATTTTAAAATTGATTTATGTAATAAAGTATTTTATTGTCTAATTTTCAGTATGATTTATTTAATAGAACATTAAATAAAGTACTAATCCTTGTTATTTATTTTACCTTATATTTTTTAATAATCTTCATTGGCCCCAAACTGGGGCTCCTATTCTTCAAAAGGCCGAAACTGGGACCCGGGTTGTTAAAAAGAGTCACGTTGGACAGCTATTCTTCAAAGGATCCAAAAGGTTAACCGAGATTTGAATGAGTATTACTCAAAAACTATTAGAGATGTTTTTGTCCTGTAAAGTTTTCTTCGTCTAACAATTATTTATCTTTTGCTTGTGAAAATTTCATTTAATTTACTTTTACAATAGTGATACACAATTGGTTTAGGTGGAGGCCAAAAATAGTGTTTCTGCAAGCAAGTGAAATAATGGAAATCTGAAGTTGAAAATTACTAACTTTACCTAAATAAAAATAACTCGAAATGCCGCGCCGAAATAATTCTCTTTCATTTTTCTAAGTATGTTTTGATACCAAAGGAACGCATAAAATAGTATGTTCTCTTCATTGGTACATCAAATCGTTTCTACGCATCACCGAAAAGAATAAGTCAGAAGACCTCTTTTATCATGCAGTTAACAAAAATCAACATTCGTTATCACAATTTTTGTTAGTACTGGTTAAAAAATACAAGATTTTTTTGAGCAATGTTTTCCTGATAGGCATCAACCAAGCAAAACCGTTATTTTGCAAAATGTCCGGAAGTACCAAGAAGGAACTTGCTTAAATCTAAACAAAGTTCCTTTAGGCCGTACAAACATAATAAGGAACAGAAGAAAATATTGAAAATGTTCGGATGACACTTGGCATCCCTTATGAGATGATGCATGCAAGACACCAACTTCTCGTTTCTTGAACATTATAACTGATGACGAGGCAGCCTTTGTCATGAATGGGAAGGGTAAATTGTAATAATATTCGACAGTATACATCGCTGAACAACCCCCGAAAATTAAAATTTGAGAGACGTATTTGTCGACAGAGTGTATCTGTGGATCGGCATATGCGAGAATGGCCATCTCGTCGGTCTATTGTTTTATAACAATGATTTCATTGGAGTTGCCTACCTGAACACGATCAACGAACGTATCCACTCCTCCGTATTTACGACAATCAATTCAATAGTAGTTGGTGGATTAAGGACGCAGTCACAGCTCATAACTGTTTGCTGTACGAGAAAGACTGAGTGAACTTTTTAACAATCGAATTGTCGCGCGAAATCATGTAAATGAATGGCCCCCAAGATTCCCAGGGGTATTCTACCCCCCGGAAAACATCAACCAGTGCGGTCACTTTACTTAAGGAAAATCAACAGTTGGTGAAAATAGTTGTACAATCAATGCGATCAAAGGTACAAGTTTGCTTGGAAAGAAATAGAAAAAAGGGGGAAGGAAACGGTGTTTAGGTTTCGGTATTAATGGACAGATATATTTATTAATTTTTAACTTCGGATTTTTATTATTTCACTTCCTTGCGAAAACCTTTTTTTTTGTCGCCACCAAAACTATTTGTGCATCAATATCTTAAAAGTAAAGTTAACAAAAGTTTTCTAAAGCCAAAGATAAATAATTGTTAAGCTAAACAAATTTTACAAGACCAACACATCTCTAATAGTTTTGGAGTAATACTAATTCAAACTTATTATAACTTTTTTCTGTGTCACCCTGTATGATTACGAAGTTTCTATATTTTTTTATACAGTTATTATAGTGTGAACTCGGCCTTTTAATTTGACCTACCTGAAAACTATTAAGTATTTTAATTTTCCATAGCAATATTAACATTTAAATGTACCAAAGCTGTATCAAAACAACAAGTAAGTAAACGCTTCCATTTAGAGGGTTGCATTTTATTTCAATAAACAAACAAACTTGCATAGTCTTCCGCTATAAATTGTGCCAATACAATTTTGTTCATTTGCAAGTAAGTTCCCCTCGTCAATAATTTGATTTAGGCCCATGGGCAAACGGGTGTCTCCGAACCTCCTTCCCCCCAAAGCCTCACCCTGGGCACCTGGAAACACGCTTCTCGGTTACTGCGACGTTAAGTCACACCAGCCGTGATTCGTCAAGTGGTCGAGTCCCCGTTTATTTTTGCCTGCACGGCCGCTGCCATACCCACCCACCCCCATTCGCCTCTCGCATAGTGGATTAGATCGCACGATCGGATAAATGAAATGTACATACAGATCAAAATGACAATCACTGGTTAGCCCGTAACTACAAAGGGGGTTTTTCGTTGGGAGGGGGTATTGCATGTTTTCGACACAAGCAGGTAATGATGGAACCTTTCTTGCCTCCAAGGGTCCCGAAGGGTGATGCCCCGGTCTGAAACATGGGTATGTGGATATGAGTACCCCCACAGGGGACACTCCTAGTCCATCAACAGGGGCATTTTTTAATCATTAATGGTGTCTCTAATAAAGAAATAATCTGATGAGTGACTGCTCTGGGTTAGGGATTGAAGCTCGTATTCTATTGCTAACTGCCCAGCTACGAACCTATAATGGCCGCTGCGTCAATCCAAAATAAACCTCGTATTTACATCGTGAGAAGTTGTATTTATAAATAATAGAAGATGAATGTATCGATAATTCTTTTGGTGATATTTTTTCTAAGAAATTATTGATAATATTTATATATTTGTCACTTTGACTCCAAATTTAGTCTGTTTGTGACTAGAGTACCTTAACGACATTGACTGTGACTACCACTTAAGTCATGATGGAGATGGGATACTGAATATCCTTTATCTGTCATTTTGGTCAACTTAATCGTTTCATTGTATATTAATTGTTAAGGAAATAATCAACGTTGACTTTGGAGCGCAGTCTATCATTCTATTTTAAGTAAACCATTGTTCTAGTGTGTTTATGTATCGATATAGTGTTCTGGTGGCTGTGTTGATTTGGGGGGTTTTGTAAGGTTGTTGAGATGTCGTCCGGGTAAGTAATTTTGGGGCGATAATTTGGGAATGTGGTTGTGGAATGTCATTAGGGAATAAGTTTAAAAATATCAGTAAGAAGATGGCAGCCTGGGCGATGGTATTTTGGAGTGGTATTATGTGTGATTTGTGTGTTTGGTCGTTGTGTGGATGCCTAAACAAGTCAAAGTTTGTCGGACTAGATTTTATATACCTAATCAGAGACCTTGGTATTGGCCATTGCTCGAATACCGGTTTTAATTTATTTATAATTGTGGAGTGAGTCTGGGCCTATGTCTGGATTCTAGAATTTGTTCACAGTAAGATGCCAGCTCTAAATCTCAATTACTTGGATTGTTATTAACTCTTTATAAGTGCAATAACTGATTTGTGAGTACATTCAATCGGAATTTTACCTCTGTATTGAAATATTAATTTATAAATCTATTTATTAAATTTAAGTTGTATTAAAACCTGTAAAGCTTACCTATATAGGGGTATTTTTGATTTAAAAAAAAACCGTTAACAGGAATAATCTCCCGCCATAAAATTAGACAATACAAATTCTACTTTTTGCGGGTCCTTTTGGTCACCGCCCTCATGGTTAGTTTAACTTACACCTCTAAAGTCTACACATTAACATGTTGGTCCGAACCTGCGTCTAGATGAGGACTTTGTCTTTAAAAGGTCGTTAGGGGACTTATGTTCTATTCCTAATGCCAAGATGTGCACAATTATGAAAATGTCCCGGTTTGAGGCTTGCAAATTATGGAAATGTCCCGGTTTGAGGCTTGCAAATTATGGAAATGTCCCGGTTTGAGGCTTGCAAATTATGGAAATGTCCCGGTTTGAGGCTTGCAAATTATGGAAATGTCCCGGTTTGAGGCTTGCAAATTATGGAAATGTCACGGTTTGAAGCATATAAATTAGGGTAAACATAGGTTAGGTTAGGGGGGTTGTAGCGAAAGTAATGTCTGATTTTATGTTTCTATATATTTCTCTGTTTTGTCTATATTTGGGTATAGTGTTGGTAAGAGAGAAATTGGTTCGGGGGTGTACCAGCGATCAATACTCATTAAGATGCTGCCTTTTATTATGCCGTGGAGGGCGATTGATTGACGTGTCTCATAGGTATGTTGCAGTGTTGTTTTGGTAAGGTTCTTTCGTTGTTGTGGGTGATCAGTGACTCATGCGTGGGAGTGGGGGTTGATTGAGTGTGATAAATTTTCTTTATGGTTCACCAGGTTCGGGTTGACTTCGTTTTGTGTTTTGATTTATTGATGTTTTGGTTAGATTGGTGTAATTCTGGTTGCGTCGGTGCTCTGTTTGGTTTCTGTTTTATGTCTATCTTTTTCGCACTCCGAGACTTCCTAGGGAAGGGGGGTGTCTGTTTCCCTTTAATCCAACCGATTCCATTTTAGTTTAGCTCGTCCTCAAGAGGCAGTCCGGAGTACCATGGGCAGCCATGCTGCAGCTGCCATCTGGATGATTTGCAGGCCCGCCTAGCCCCAACGCATGCAATTGCAATTATTTGCGGTTATATAACTTCCACACATTTTAATCCCCGTAACTTCTTTACAGTTCTATCCAACAGACTTCGTGGCGAAGATGCGCGCTCCCTGAACATCTATTTTGCTTCTCCCTTGAACACTTTTTGAGCCCTACCCCCGCACCTATCGATCCCTCCTTGAATGCCAATTGTGCCCTCCCATACCACCCATTGAGCCCACCCCAAACACACCTTCAGCCACCCTGGCCCTTCCCCACAGGAAAATTAAAAAACTCGTGAGTCTGCTGTGAGGGTTCACTGGACCCTCTCCAGACCCTAAATATGGCGTAATTTTTACATTTCTCTACTGACAGATAGACAGACAGGATCTTGATATATTTTATAGCAAAAACAAAATAATATTAAAATTTAATGCTGTCTGTTGCTGTAGAAATTACAGTAATAATATATTGAAAACTACAGTACCATGTATGTTACTGTAATTTAATATAGTGTGCTTTGGTAATATTTACAGTAACATACTGTGTAAAACATTAACACGGCTGTTATTGTATTTGTATACAGCGCATTAACGTAATTTGTACAGTAAGATAGTTTATAAAACACTAGCATTCATAGCGCTGTAAAAGTATCGTAAGTTAATATAAAAATATTCATTAAATATTTTAGGGTGAAACGTTCTCAGCCTCTGCACTCTAATTTCCGATCAGACCGGCATCGGTTTATTTACTTAATCTAAAAACAAAATACCGATTTCCGTCGGTGTCAAATCGCGTCCTTTGGGTGCACACCCGGGAGGTGAATCTCTTTTGAGGGGATACGATTAAACGGGTCCTACAAAGTCCTTTGGTTTTACAATGACCATTTTTTAATGAAGTGGTTGATTTTTAACCTCCCTTCAGATACGCTTCAAAAGATGATAATTTCGTGCTATATCTCATTTTTTTAGACGCCTAGAAATATATGAGGCAAAAGAAAGTCAAATCATTTGTAGATATTCATTTCTTTGACCATTGGAAGAAAAAGAAATTTGATGACTCATATTTCTTTTAAATATTTTCTTTTAAATCTTTTCTTTTAAATCTTTTCTTTTAAACGATTTATCTCACAACTCTCGGCAGCTATGAAGGCCAACGCAGAGAGAGATCAGATTCGTCCAATTCTTGAATGAGACTCGCAATTTATCTCTTAATTATTTCATGGTCATTTTATAACCCCCAAAAATACACACACCATTTAACACTTACACCTTTTTCTTTCAAATGCTGCATTTAATTCTTCTGTAGACTTCAATACTTACAAATAATTCAAGTTTCTTGTTTTCGCTTAAATAATGGACACCTTATAATGGTTGTCTGCTATGAATTTTGTCATAATAAAATAGACAAGAAAATTCAAACATTAGTTTGATGCTACGAAATTATTATTAGTATTATCCCTATTATTCTGACACAGCTATTATTATTATTATTATTATTATTATTATTATTATTATTATTATTATTACATCTCTCTTAAAACAAAACCTAACTATTTATAACCGTAATAAAATATTTATAAGGTGATAAATCCATTATAAAACCAGTTATTTAATGCCTCGGTAAATCGAGGCCAGCGAAGAATTGAACCAGGATATTTTTTTCACTAATTAAAGACTAATTAATTTTATGCTAATTTTAATTATTTATTTTGAATTTTTTTTACAAAAATCCTCTTCATTTCCGGGAATTTACCTTTTAAGTACAAGGTCAACACACCTAAGTCGCGTGCTCTCAATCATTATAACCTTACGACCTTCAAAACTTTCAATAATTCTCGGACTAACCTTGGGAGTACCTTGGCGATTGTATCATTTAAAAGAGAATGTTAAACAACATAAGGGTTTCAAATTTCGTTAGAATCAGCCGAATAGTTACAATGTTATTGACAAATCATTCTTGAACTAACCTTGGGAAGACCTTGGCGATTAGATGATTCGAAAGAGAGTGTAAAACAAAATATGGGTTTCAAATTTCGTTAGAATCGGCCGAATAGTTACGATGTAATTGCCCAAAACGCATCGAACAGTAAAATGGTTTCCATCCGACCGACGACCTACGGACCGACATAGTAACTTATATAGTCCCGAGCACGTGGTAAAAAAGGAAAATGACAGGAATCATATAATCCAACGCAGGCGTGTAAGTTACGAAGTGAAGAGAAGGAAAAAAGACACTGTAACGGAATTCTTTGGTAACAGGTTCGTAAAGATTTTCTTCTCTTCTTCTTCTTCTTCTTCTTCTTCTTCTTCTTCTTCTTCTTCTTCTTCTTCTTCTTCTTCTTCTTCTTCTTCTTCTTCTTCTTCTTCTTCTTCTTCTTCTTCTTCTTCTTCTTATCATAACGTTGATTTGGCGCCTAATGCTAGGCTAGATTAAAAAAAATAAATAAAGAAGCTAAACCTCAAAAATCAAACAAAAACAAAGGCAGACCCAAAAGCAAAAAAAGAAGAAGATGAAGCAGGCTCCTGCGTCGGAGGAAGGTCCGCCTACCCACTGCGCCCAACCATGAGACCAATACCAAAGAGAGTCAAATAATCTGCAGGAAGCCAGCCTCCTCCAAGAAGTCAAAAGGTCCAGAAATATGCGTGCACGAACCCGTCCCGCGTACAAGGAAAAGCGATAGCGAGCCCGCTCTTCCCGATACCGGGAAAAGTAACGTCTGTCAACTATTGGCGCTAGCACGGAGTGTCTGAACAATAGAAAAGCAATATGATCTTATGCATTTTTTTCGTTAATGACGCAGGTTTAAAAGAGAAAATACCATTGACATGACGAAAAGCTTCATTTTTTTTTAATACTAACAAAGGAAGACATCCAAGAATTAAAGAACACAGTCTCCTCTTAGTAGCGTACAATGACCCATCATAACACCAACTTTCCTACACATGGCAGTACTTGTAGCTATCTACGAACACTTAACAACTTAATACAAACGAAATAGCAAGTCTTTGTCACAGTCCTTCAACCTGATTTCAATATTAATTGCGTTACAGACACGGCAAATAATTAACACCTACATTGACCTCTGATGTGGCGGGAATGAGTCAAGCAATGTAGAATTATATGATGAGAGATTACCTCTACATATACAGGGGTTGGACAAAATAATGAAAACATTAACTAATGTACCCATTCACACCAAAAAAGTTTTAAAAACTTATTTAAAATGCCTGAAAATGACGTTGAACACAAATTGGTCTCCAAAATTCACAGATCTTACCATAATCAAGTTTTTTGGGGTAAATTGTAGTAAAAACTATTGGATATATTTCCTCTATAAAGCGTCTACGAAGGAGCTAGAGCAGGTTTCACTCGAAAACAGTTAAATTCGTATAGATACAGCACAAAACTGTATGAATCGATTGGTCGGCGTATTGAATCTATTTATACTGCTAAGGGAAAGGGGACTCAAACTCAGTAATTTAATTAATGTTTCCATTATTTTGTCCAACCCTTGTATGTAAGTTCAAATTAATCCATTGAAGATACAATATTGCAGCTATTTTAAAATTACATAGAATACATTGAAGTGCAATTATGGCTTTATTTATCCTACGGTGCATGCGTTGATTGAAATAAAGAAAGGATTATGTTTAATCACGGCGACTTATGCCCAAGTATGTAGTCGCCAGATGCGCTCCTAAAAAAAAAAAAAAA
The DNA here is from genome assembly GCA_963969495.1 of Ceratothoa steindachneri. Classification (NCBI taxonomy): domain Eukaryota; kingdom Metazoa; phylum Arthropoda; class Malacostraca; order Isopoda; family Cymothoidae; genus Ceratothoa; species Ceratothoa steindachneri. The sequence goes on from OZ018334.1 coordinate 10,618,243, forward strand.
AGAAGTTTTACCTGGAATTCTGACTTATCCGTTGGCTAAATTGTGATGAAAAATACTTCTAATCTTTCCTAGCGAGATTTTAAAGGAAACAAGTACAGACTTTCACCGTTGCACCCATTCACCCGCAGATGTACTGTAAAACTAGAATGTGAGTAAGGGGAGATGGGGGTCGGGGGTGGATAAGGAAAATGAAGTGAAACCGAATTTATAGTATCATCAGCGCCTCGATATTGCGGGCATCGACCAATCAAATAGGAGAAAGCGCTGAGTAGCATCTGGTGTCCGGGCATAAAGGTAAGGACAAAACACCCAATGGATTTAGTCATAAAATCTTCTTCTCTTGTTCGGATAGTCAAAATGAAGCTTCAATTTAATGTAAGCAATTTTCTCTTGAAGTGTTTGGCTGGTTAAAAAAAAAACGACCACGGAGTTTTGTTCAATTATTTCTTGTTTTAGGATTAAATTTTTAGCATTTCCACTCAAGGTTTAGGGCTTGCAATCACCCTATAACTTTTTGTTTCCACAATCTGAATCTTGTAAAAGAAAAATACTGAAGATCAAAGATCTGTGAGCGGTTTACCAACATTTTATTCTGTTATGCAATTGATTGATACATATAAAATGAAGTTAAATTATTACAACTTTGAGGGGGAGAGGGTGTAAACTTCTAGGCATTTTGGTTTTTGTACTTTTGACCTTAAGAATAAATTGGATAGATTTATGGATGAGGATAAGGTGGGACTGACCTGGGTGATGGGAGCAGGACCTGCCTCGTATAGGCTATTAATTAGCTATTAGCGGACTCCTTCTTTTCTTATTTTCTAACATGTCACTAATCCCAAACACGTCTATGGGTTGGGGTAGGCTCGGATAACCTCTGATAAGCCCTTGTGTCTTTTCTCATCCGTTGAATTATGTTTCATTGATATTCCCTAACACGTGACTATTCCGTTAAATGTGACTATTTATTAAAATAGTTGAGGAAAATTGTATTCACCTTGACAATGATATTTGCCGAACAACGAAACGTTAGTACAAATTATGACTAATAGAATTACTATGACGGCTGCTATCTATTCCTATCCAAAGTTATCTGGAATAAAAATTGAATTAAAATAAAAACCTACACTTCGTAGAAAATGTATATACATTGAAAATATATATTTTCTACAATAAAAAACAATAGAATAAACAATATCATCATCTGCACTTGTACGAGGCAGTTCCTGTGTGGTCAGAACATGTTTAATTTTGTTCTTTGCTTCTTTTTTTCTCGTAGGTTGGTTAATTAAAACTCAGATCTTTCTTGACCCATTGATAAATTCCGTCTCATAAATGGGACACTTAAACAAATGAACGAGTATAATTTCACCCACATCTGCTCAATGTCTCATTTATAGGGCACGTGAGTTTTTCATTTTATGCGCTTTTAGAAAATGCTCATTTTAAATAATTTTAATTCTGTTTTAACGTTAAAAAATGTGTCAAAATTTATACGAATTGTTAATTAAAAAAAGAGATATAGTCAGGTCATTAATTAACAACCTTGAATCTAGTGACATTCTTTTTGATGGTTTAACAAATCGGCCAAGTAGAAAATCACTTGCAATTATTTCCTCTGTCAGTTCTTTTTTTTATCTACTATTTTTTCCTACCCCTCCCCCCCCTCTCGATCATTTTTCTCTTTTAGTTAACTTTTCCTAGATTAGGTCCGGGTTTCTACCTTCCAACAACTCTTCCGCATACTTTAATTCAATTAATTCAGGGAGGTGGGGGGGGGGGAGAGTGTCACAACTTTCACACAAAGTTCACCGACCACCGTTCTATTCTATTTAGCATCGAGTTTAAGTGTGTGTACGAATAGCAGTGGAGCGTTGAGTCCCATTCTGCCACGCAGCTGTATTATTCACTGTGTACTCAAGTTTACGTTGGTGTCGGTCAGGTTAGCTTTTGCAGCGATAGTGCGAAAGATGAGGACGACGGCTCGTGTATGGCTGGGTTCGCTTCCAGTCTGGTCGAGTAGGGAAATTTGGGTGGGGGTGAGGGTCGTAGGAAAGAGCCTTTGCGCTCCAGGATACGAACATCTCGGTAAATACTACGGAGGGATGAAATTGTGGAATGTATAGACGATGTTGCTCATCTTCCTTTTCCATGGTTTCAAGACTCTCTAACTATCTCGATCTCTCTCCACCCACCTATCTACCTATTTATTATTACTGTTAAAACCTGTTTAATTTATTCCGCAAAATAAAGATATGTCTGTCTATCTATCTATCTGCAAGGGAGGGGGAGATTTGCGTGGCATCTCGGTCCTCAACGCCCCATTACGTTAATTACATTGGCTACGGGGCTTTTTGTACTTTCCATACATCTTCTCTTTAACTTCTCCTTTACAGTTATTTATGATTCCCACGTCGGTTTCCTCTTGTTTTCAAATATATATATATATATATATATATATATATATATATATATATATAAACCCCCTCCCCCCCTTTCAGTCAACACCAATTTTAATCTTTTCTTTGATCTTCCAGGTTTCAGTTATGGTTGTCTGGTGTGTCTGGATTCCTCCAGTTCTACCGAGACCGTCCAGGGGTTCTGAAACAGACGCAGGGAGGCTAGCTCCCCTTCAAGCACAGGGGGCAGGGGACCTTGGCCTTAGCGAGTACAAAGGTAAGCACGGCGGTCATAAAAAGCGAGACACCGGTTGGATTGGTATTATCGTTGACAGAGACGGAGGCGTTTCGAGACCCATCTCCCAAGGACAGCTGGAAGGCTCTGCGTCTCGGCATAAAACTATCGTGTCAGACCCCACGGAATACTCTAACAGGCTGGACGCAGTAGCTTGTGGACCAAATAAGATGGCCGATTACCAGGGAAGATGCACCAAACCCACTGTTACCAACAGTGTCTTTCTATTTGACAGTCCTAAGTATGATTATATTCGAGCTCCCAATCCTTCCCCTAAGCCGAAACTCTCGTACGACTTTGTTTTCGTTTATACCCCAAAGGAAACCGAAAAACCAGACATAGTGATTCCTTCACCCGAGCAAAAGACTGTCGTCTTCGTTCTTACAAAAACTCCGCCTTTAACCAGGCCGATAATCCAAGTTCCTGAAGCGCCGAAAGAAAAACCAGAGGTGTTCTACGTTAACTACAATGACAGCGACAACCCTTTGCTCAGTGGATTCTATCTTCAGGACGTCCTGTTCTCTCCACAAACGCGGCAAGGCATTATCGTGACCAAAGGAAGGAGAGGTACTAGGGAACAATTGCATGTTGAGCCCCACCGTGAAGAAACAAGAAAGATCTCAACATTCACTGAGGCTAGAGATGATTTAAAAAAGGGAATTTTCGTAAACCCGCAGGAGGAAGTAAAGAATGAAAAAAATAATCTAAATAAAAATAAACCCGCATTTATAAGCGTTCAGAGGAAAAATTCGAAAAAATGACATTGATCGGGGTAATTCCTACCCCCCATCCTCCCACTCACACTTCTACAATGGATATTTCATTCTGAAACGACTCTTCCTTTGATAAATTATGCTGAACGGGAGTTCTTATATTATCATTTAACAGTTCAGAATAAAGTTCACCATTTTGCCTCGCTCTGCTTCCAGAACTTTGTTGACTGTCGTGGCACTAAAGTCCACTGCCAGGTATCGTTTGTGATGCTCTAGTATATACATCCCTCTCTCTATCTCTTTCTCTCTTTCTTTCTCACTCTCTCAATTCAAATGTTGTTGTGTTTGCCCCCGATAGACACAAAAATGGGGACGCTGAGATATAAAAAATATAATTAATCTTATGCATCTTCAGTCATTAATGGCGCATAAAATAGATTTAAAAAATAGATTTCTCGAATTCTCCTTTTTTTCGCTATTGGGGCAGAAACGGAGTCGCGGGGACATTTGCATTCGTCTCGCCCATCTTTATTCCCCCAGTTAATAATAGGTCAGGTTATGTTAAGTAATAATAAACAAAAATCACTCTTTCAAAATAATCATGGACATACAAGGCCAACACACCCAAACAATCTAACCAACTCATAATCGCCTACTAAAACCGACAAATGCAAATAACCTAACCTACCTAAGCTTCTTAACACAACAACCATAATAAAAATCCAGGTTGCTTTTTGGTAATATTATCTGAGAATATAGTGGGTTATGGTCGTCGTTTCCGAGAAATGTCCGCCATTTAAAGCTAGAATTCTCCCCCGTACCCATGGAAGTCCCGACCAAGCGTTGGTTGCCACATTGTGAACGCATATGTGCTATGTCACTAAATCTAAATGAAACATGAAAGTTGCACTAGGAACTTATAGCCAACATAACGTAAGCCTAATATTTATATAGATCTAGATAACAGCGAGAAGTACACTTATGGTCGCAACGGTGGCCATGGATGTGTTTTTCAACCTTAAAAACTGATCGAAATCCAATGTTGTCCACGGATGATTTAAAGCAAAGACGGACGCCACGACCAAAACACGCCCTTGCACAACCAAATCTGCTATAAAATCGGACGAGACCACCGTATCCCGTCCTCGCTCAAGCAACCTCATCTAACGCAGCAAATAATTCATAACCATCAAAGAAAACCAAGAAAACCTGACCTAACCGATGTCTCAGTTTCCAGATGGCTGCCTTTAATGAGCCCACCCTCCCCTCCCACAACCCCATCGTGTTAGATTCGCAATTAAACTCAAACAACGCCTGGTGTCCGAAGGTGTAAATTCCTTCGAAATTTAGGCGCAATAGCAACGAGGCTCCATCACGGAGACAGTAAAGCGCAAGTATTGAAGAAGGAACTAGAGGGACATTATCTAGCGGACCTGCGGCTATAAAATGGCCAATTAAGATACCAAGCCACTAGGTCAGCTAACATCAGATTTAGACATTGGTTTGACCTTCATATCTCTAAAACGGCCGATTTAGCATCTCTATCCATTAGGTGGTCAACTTGTATCCTATTTGAACTCAGTGACCTCAATTACCTTCGGTAACATTTGTTTTAGCTGGCTTCATTGAGCCAGCGACTCGTTGCGGACAGAAGATGAAAAAAACACGAGATTTGCACGACCCATAGACCTGCGCTGCTTCGCCGCAGTTAAAAAGTACAAGATATTTTGCAGCAGGTTTCCCTGTTGGTATTGGGGGTCGGAGGGGTGCACAACTGCTGGTAGTGGGGCCGTTCCTCCAGGTTTTCCTGATCACCCCAGAGGTGATCAGGGATGGCAAGGATGACCCAAAAGGGATAGTAGAAGTTTCTTCTTGGACACTGGGGTCGGCAGCTCCTCCATGGCCCAGGTGTGATTCGACGCAAATCGTATTTAAAAGGAATTCGGTCAGAAAACATTTGAATACTTTTGTTGACCATCAAAACGTCGTTTTCTTCAAGTATTCCAACGCTCAGCTCAACCAACTGGAGAGAGAGCAATTAACAGGATGCAATTTATACATAATATCAACTCTTTTCACAATAAGTATACTTCGATATGTGTAATTACAATTTTATGTATTTTATATTAATATAGAGTAAAATATAATACTCATAGATAAATTTCGATCTCAGTTATTATAGTTTAATTTACACCTTATTAAAATGAATTAAAAAAAAAATCAAATTCCCAGAAAAAGCTGTCTCTATGTTGGATTAATAAACTTGTGGACATTTGGAAATTTAATCTCTCACTTTGATTCAAGGGGAAAATTTCTTTGATTTTTATTCTAACGCTGAGGACGCGTCACTTGTGTTCGGTTCAAGAGGAGAGAACAACAGGATTTGGACGTCTCCATTGTTATAAGGGAGTGGGTGAAGGACAGACGAGCAAAGAAATCAAAGGTAAAAGGAATGAAAATAGTGAAAAGATGAGGGATTAAAATGGAATGATACAACCACTAACCTGAAATTCAAGTGAAAGGAGGGTACAGAGCAAAGGGCCCCAAGAATAAATTAGGCAAAGTACATGTAGAGTAGAAGACAAATTCGGAGGTATAGGAACTCAAAAGTACAAATTTGTGTAGAATATAGTTACTGAGAAGTACCAATTCATGCAGGTTACATGTACTCAAAAGAACAAGTTTGGACTTACAGGTACTCATAAACACAAATATGTACGGAGTACAGCTACAAGAAGTACAAATTCAAACAGGCTACATGTACTCAAAAGAATAATTTTAGGCTTGCAAATTTGGACAGGGATTCTTTTTATTTCAAAGGGGCTCACTTGTCGCCTCCAATTAGGGCATATCCCCCGATATTGCGGATTAGCGCGTTCTTAGGATACTTAAATTGCGGACTAGCTGGTTCTTAGGTTCACAAAATGGCGGACAAGCGCGTTCCTTCCCTCCAAAAATTACGACCTAGTGCGTCCGTCGACTCCCCCAAATTGCGGATTTGTGCGTTTTTAGACTCGCGAAATTGTGGAGTAGAGGATTTTTAAGCCCCCAGAGTAGCGCGTTCTTAGCTCCAGAAATTGCGGAATAGTGTGTTCTTAAGTCACGAAATTGCGGACTAGTTGGTCCTTAGACTCCAGAAATTGGGGACTAGCACGTTATCAGGCTCCAAAGATTGCAGACTAGGGCGTTCTTAGGCTCCCGAAATAGCTGAGTAACGCGTCCATATGCTCACGAAATTGGGGACCAGCGCGTTCGTAGGCCCCCAAAATTGCAGACTAGCGTGTTCATAGGCTTCCTAAATTTCGGACTACTGGGTTCATATGCTCCCCAAATTGCGGACTAGCGCCTTATTAAACTCCAAAAAATGCGAACTAGCGCGTAATTAGGCTCCCGAAATTGAGGCCTAGCACATCCTTAGAGTCCCGAAATTGGGAGTAGCGCGTTCTTAGGTTTCCGAAATTGCGGACTAGCACGTTATAAGGTTCACCAAAATTGAGGACGACTGCGTTCATAGGCTCCAGAAATTGCGAACTAGTGTGTTCATAAGCTCCAAAGATTGCGGACTAGCGCGTTCGTATGTTTCCAAAATTGTCGACTATGGCGTTCTTAGGATCCCGAAATTGTGGACTAGTGCGTTATCAAGCTCACAAGATTAAGAACTAGCAGGTTCTTAGGCTTGACAAATTTCGAACAGCCGTGTTTATAGGTTCCCGAAATTGCGGACTAGTGATTTCATAGACTCTAGAAATTGAGAAATAGTGGCTTAGTATGCTTCCCAAATTAAGAACTAGCGCATTCATAGGCTCCTAAAATTGCTAACTAGTGCGTTCTTAGGCTTCCAAGGTTGCGGACTAGCACGTTTCTAGTCTTCTGAAATTGCGGACTATCACGTTCTTAGGCTACATCAAAATGTATTCACCCAAACCCAAATTCAGAAAAAAGAAATCAACAACAAACTGATAACACAAAACAAAAAATAACTAGGAAGGAAGGGGCACCCGCTCCTTCAGGGGCTCGAGCATACACCCGACACACACACAATAAAACTAACCAATGAAGCAGGAGGTCCTCTCCTCCAACAACTCGATCAGTCCACAATCTGAAGTGCACGGACCCGTCCCGAAGTCTAGAAACAAGCGGGAGCGACCGCGCTCGTCCCGGTACCGGAACATGTAACACGCGCGAAGCCCCCGTCCCTGCGACTGTGGGACTAAACAATCATTATAGTAATTTTCAGGGTCAACGAAAACGAACTGAATCATGGCCGCCTCGGAAGGATCTGACGCATTCTCTTCAACCATCTTCTATCTTCTTTGCCATGCAGCTTGAAAGGCTTACCTGATTCCTGTCATGTAGTCAGATGTGGAAAGAGAAAAACGCTGTCCAGTCGCTCAGTCTATGCAGACCTTTTGGCGTCCTGATCACTACGCATGATCTCTACATTTCCAGCAAAGGATAATCTCGACATCCTCACGGCTCGCAGCAGCATGAAGTCACGGATACTGAGAACAAAGAGGGCGGCGGAGACTCCAATGCCTCGGGGGCACTCTGCCCTTTGTGAGTAGCTGAAAGTCACAATCTCATATCCGAATCGGGCAGGTCAGTAAAATCCCGGACAGAGCGGAAATTTGCAAAGCCTGGAAGAGCCCGCCGGCCTCAAACAAGGGATAGAAGTCGTGAAAGTCGATCCCCTCTTGGGATTTGGAGCCACCCGTTTACAGTGGTATGGCTTCAGCGTGACGTGTGGCCTAAGAAATTTGAAAGCACTAGTCCAGATGAGTATAAGCTTTGTAAGCAGAACGTAGCTACAAACGTTCCTAGGTGTTTTGGGAAGAACCAGTGCCTCCTCCGACACAATCACTATACCAAGCTCTTGAAGGAGTTTCCTTGCCCTAAGCTCAAAGGTTTAAGGTATGATTATAATCTTATGATGACATAGGCACCGTCGAGAAAAAGTGTTGATAAGGGAGAGGTTGGGCTCGTTCGAATATAAATTAAATTATTATATAAAAAAAATGATAAGAAACTTTGTTAAGATGTAAGCATTAAACTTTTGAACCCGTCTACCTGACAAAGTCTAAGCAAGACAAGTTCGCAGCATCAAAACTTTATTCGAAAAAGACTAACTTACAGTAAACTGCTTAACAGTAGTTTAGTGTAGAGATTTACATTAGGGTCTGGTACGTTTTGCAGAAAAATATCCCAGTACACGATTTCCTCAACATTCCTGGCTAAAAACTTTGGTAGAGGCAAATTTGGCCCAATGAATACCTAAGAGTAGTAGGCGGCTGCCTACTAGTGCAAAAATCGCCGGAATCATCTAAAATGCAGCTTAATATCAGCTAAATTTAATACTATTTAAGCAAACGACACCTCGAAACATTTTCAAAATAAAAAAACAAAAGCAAAAACAACACAAAAAAGAAAAAAACAAGCAAAAACACGAAGAAGAAGGAAGCACGCTCCGGCGTTAGGGAAGGGCCGCCTGCCCCCGGCGCGGGATTAATCGACCAACACCAGTGAGAGTAAAATAAAATGGAGGAGGCCAATCTCTTCTAAAAAGTCAAATAGTTCATCCCGGGTACAGATGGCAAGCGGGAGCGACCCCTTTCGTCCCGGTACCGGGTCAGGTAACGTGCGCAAAGATCACCCAGACTTCGAGGTTCAACAATAATATGCCCAACAGTCTAAAATACAAGACAGTCGTCCCAGTAAATTGTAGGGGAGCGCTCCATCAAATGTTCGTGTGTCGTTCAAGTGTGCCCAAATCAAAGACGCCAGATAGCGACCTGAAGCCGTCGCGTCATTGGGGGTTAAGTCCATGTGAACAGTTACAGCGCGACGGCATGTAAGTTTAATTCGGCCGTCTCCAATCTCCTTTGTTATCTTCCTGACATGTAGTCGGTGTATGGAAGAGCGAAACGCTGGTCTGGTCGCCGATTTCTCACATACTCTTTGGTGCCTTTATCAGCGCGCTCATTCCCCGCGATTCCCACATGTCCAGTAACACAGAACAAGATAATCTAGACATTCGTCCGGCTTGCGGCAGCCGTAGCGTGAAGGGTACCGCGAAAAAGGCAAGGAGATCAGCCATGAAGACAGACGCAGCACCTGGTAGAAACACTCTGACTTAAAAGAACGGGGATGAGGCGGGAGAGCTGACCACCTCCTGGATCCAGTTTGACATGAAATGCTCTCCAAATAAGCCGAACACAGTATTTCCCGGCGCTGTGGAAACTTTGGAAGTATATTTGCGGTTAGAAATAGTCATAGGTGGTACCCTCCAGGGTGACGTCCTGGGCAGAGCGAGAGGACCCAAATGAACTAGGGTACGACTGGTGTCTCTCTGTGGCACGGCCAGCTTCGGATGCAATGAGAGTCTTTGGAGGTTGAAGGATGCACCGGGATCGCGCGTACGTATACGCACATAATGCATTGTGCACGGCTCAGAGCTTGTCGCACATCCCAGGCATCTACAAGTAGGCTCTCAATGGGGAAAGTGTGCAAGGTAACAGTTGCTAGGAGAAGACCATTGTGGTGGATCAAGTCCACCTTCCTCAATACACGCTATGTTGCGGATACATAAAACTCGCATTCGTAGTCTCGCTTCGAACGAACAAAGGATCAATAGAAAAGTAAAGCAGTTGCTCTATCAGCAGCCTGTTGCTGAACGCCACGGAACCAAGAATGTCAATAGCGCGCGTACAACAGGCTCGAATCTGCGAATATGAGCATCCCAGGTGAGGCGTTGTTCAAATATTAGACCACGTAAACAGTGCGAGTCCATCACTTCCAAGCAAACGCCATTAAGAAATAAGTTCGGTTCAGAGTGGAGCCATGGATGGCAGAAGAAATGCGCCACCGATGCACCACCGTGGTCTTGGCAAAGGGAAACCGAAACCTGTCCACATTGGGAGAGATCGAGAGATGCGGTTCAATGCCTGTTAGAGTCCACGCTCTAGAGTTGACATCTGGGCCGCGCCTAAAGAGATCGAAAGGTTGTCCACGTAGAGGGTAACGAGAACACCTTTCGACAGCACCGAGGTAATACCGTTGAAACTCACGGCAAAGAGTGAGACACTGACAACACTTTCCTGCGGAACACTCTCTTCTTTATCCATTGGGCCAGAGAGGGATTTTCCTACCTGTACGCGGAATTTATTTTCTCACTGAAACTCAGAAATAAAGATTGGAAGGCGTCCCTTCGCCTACATCCTGTGGAGAGTCTCCAAGATATTGCATCGCAATGCGCCAATAGGCCGTTAATAGATCGAAAACACCTTGGAGTATGTAGTCTCTGAAGGAAGGCTTCGCAGACTGCATTTCCCAATTGGAACAGAATATTCGACGTGTAGTGGATCTTGCGGTAGCCGCACTGTGGAGAAGATAGATTTCCTCGAATGTAGAAGGAAACGGCTAATCTAACATTTAACAATTTCTCCATCAACTTACACTCGCAGAAGGTTAGAGAAATTGGGCGGAAACTAGCCAGGGTAGAGTAATATCTCCTTGGTTTATGAAAAGTTTTTGCGAGTAACCATTCGCCAATACTGCGCGAGGATACCCTCTATTCAGATTATGTTCAACAAATCTAACAGAAAGGGCTTGGCTCCCCCCACCGTAAACCGGTCTTTGAGGGGTTCTCCGCCTCTGCTGGTAAAGTCCAGTCGACGGCCTTCTGGGACATAACGACTTGCATTGAATGCTGGCAGAGTACCAATTCGGCTAGAGAATGTTGAAAAAACGGTTGTGAAAGACTCTGTCACTGATGCGCGTTCCCTAGAGATCTGGACTGGACTCCTGCGAGAACTTGGCCCGAATCATCTTGACTGGCCCTTACACCTTCGCTAGAGGGGTCTTGCCTTTAAGTGAAGACACGTATGCCCGCCAGGAAGAGCAGTGGGTGTGCTTCAAAACATACAGTAACCTAGTCCTAACTCGACGAAATTCAACGAGAGTGAATTCGTTCAGGCCACGCTTACAGCTCATGTAGACATATCGCTTCTGTCTGAGGTTAGTCTTACACCACGGAATCGGATGGCGTGCAAAACGATCAGACATTTTAGTAATATTAGTTGTCCATGGCGATGGTGAAGTGATTCAAGGACAGTAATACGTAAACTCATCCATATTTAGGACACCCATTTCCAGGTCATCGATGAGGCCGGCAAAAACCTGACAGCTGGGTTTGATCAGTAATCTCCATGAGCAGAAGAAAGAGACTGAGTAAACGTGCCACGGCGCGGCGGAGGTCGTCCGCGTCGAAGTCGTTGCCTGAAAGGAGGTATTTATAGCAAATAACCCGACGGATCCATCATGCCGAGTGTACATCGCGCATCCTCAAACCCTGCCCCAATTTCATGGTGGTTGGATCGCAAAATCTTATAGACCGGGCGGGTGGGGAGAGGGCACGCTCCCACCAAGGTGTCCTGCAAAAAAAAAGTAGCTAACAGGGAACGAGAAGAGACGAGCCTCCGCAGCTCTTTCCAGTTGCCTTGGTGTACACGGTAATACCCTTGAAGGAATATGACCTCCAGGGCTAGATCTAAGAAGATTCGGGGGCCCTCTTTAAAGAGAAGCCATTCACAGGAATGGCCGTACGCATCCCGAAGGCAGAACTCCGGTTGCTGTTGGCCAGACAATGCACTGAAGGCGCTATCGCCTTCCAGGACTTATCGGGGGAGGTTGGTCTTGCTATGCGAGTCTTTTCCTTCCTCCGCCTCGAAACCTTCGGCGGGTGGGATGGATTTAGAGACGGGGATCGCCCCATCCAGCCTTGGTTTGGAGTGTAGGAGCCGAAGCTCCTTTTGTGCTATCCTCCTTTCTGGGAACAGCTTTAAAAGTTCCGCTTTCAGGAAACGGTCACGGAAGGGAGGGGGGAGACCATGGTTTTAGCCAATGTTGTGTGTGAACCATTTGTGTCATCAGCTTTACCAGGGCAGCGCCCTGGGGGAGGAGGGTAGAACCCGAAGAATGGTTCCTAATGGGCGTGGAAGTGACCATAATCAGAAGACTGGAGTAGCTAGAAGTAGAGGTTCGCCTTTTTAAAGATTGAGGCGTAAGGCATACCAGGTACGGTTGGGCACGGCAGGAACAAGTCCTTAGCCACGCAAAAGAAGAGACGATCCACAGCCTGAACAGCCAATATTTCCTTCTCCTGGAGACACGGGCCAAATTTATTCAGCGTAGCTGGGTACTGCTCTCCACAATTGATACAGTTAGCCATAAACATCAAGGACCTATGGTGTACGGTCCTGGAGCTAAACTCGACTTTGCACCTCCGCAGTAATGGAACGAATGCCTTCACCCGGTATCGATACTAATCCGCACGCACCAACTCAAGGAGTCTCTCAAGATCGAACGTGATAAAGAGTGAAGAGGTGGGTTTCGAAGCACGTCCCTATTTTTTCATCATGCACTCGACCGTGACTGCTTCCTGGTAAGCCAGATCTTCGGTGATGTTTTCTAAGGAGTAGTCTACGAGTTTCCTCGCATAAACTACTCAATTCACAAATTTCAAGGTAGAGTACGACTTCACAAACGTAGGCGAGCTTTTGAGTGCCCGAAGAGAACTAATAATGGCCGCCTAGGAATGGATCGCCACATTGGCCAGAAAGCTTCCGTTCTAGAAACGGGACACCTTTGGCTCTCTCCGTCAGTTAATCTAGCTAAAACTCTCTTTTGATGGAGCATGTGGTCTTTAGCTGACTTGTTGTCATCAGTGGAGCAAATTACTAAGAAGCGCTTCAAGCTAGTGAGCTCAAAAACACCAGGTGATCTCTGAATGGGGAGCTCCGACGTAATCAAGGCTCCGTTTGTCACACTTGAGAGTTTGGTCTTGGTTTAGGCCTCCCCGCCCGAGGGCTTCTCGGGGCCTGACCAGCAGACCTCTACGACCACGGTGCCACAGCAGAAAGAGAGGAATCCTTTGCCCGCTTTGAATTTCCACCTGTCATTTTCTTTTTTGGAGATGAGAGTGAGGAATGAATCCGCTTCTCTCCTCACGCGGAAGGAACCTCATGGCCGGACGGACCATACTCGGTCAGATCTTTGTCAGAGATAAAGAATTTCTGGGCCATCGAAGAGGCAACAGCCTGGAGAAGAGGTCCTTCGTATTCTCGTTAATGTTCGAGGGCCCGCATTGCCTGAGGAGAGCTTTGCGGATGCGCGCACTAAGGTTAGGTGTCTGGCACCTAGCTAAAGTTCACCCCCTTAGAAGACACTGTCTTCTGAAGTAGGGTCACCTCAGGGGATATCTCGCCTAGAAGGGGCCTCATACTGGGCATTCCTATCCCAAGGTTTCAGGAATCACGATCAGCGTTTCATAGGGCATATGACCTGTCACTGAAGCCTGCATGCCGGCCCGCACTTGGAAGCTATAGAGAGCGGGCATGCCAGCTCCCATTAACGCGAAAAACCTTGGCTCTACGAAGTGCGTCAACAAGGGGGTTGTGGTAGATCACCTGACTCCGACCAAAGTAGCGAGGATCGAGGTGGCACGTACTTTGTCTTGGACACATCAGAAATCAAAGAGGGACCCGCCGCAAGTGGAGAGTCGCCAAGAGGCAACTCTACAAAAAGAGTTAAGGGGGAATTCCTCTAACCCGTCAAAATGGAGAGAAGGAAGCGCCCTCTCCGCTATAAATGTCTTGGAGGGTCCTCTGAGAAAGTATGGGGTGGGGGGGGTACCTCATTCCTAAAGATTGAGCTGCTTTGGGTGGCTCTGAATATGGCATTAAGAAGGAAGGATGTGAGCCACTTCGTCAGTCAGTGTGGTGCTGTATTTTAGTTCCTCGTCAGCTTCAACACCAAGGTAGTGTGAGGATTGAGAAGGAATAAAGAAGTCTCAGGTATTGAAAACTGGAGAACTAGCCAACAAACAAAATTCGCTGCACTTGTGACCACTAAAACGAAAGTGATTAAGGGTTCCTAGGTTATATCCCGCATCCAGTGGCTCCCTCCCGCATCCACACTTTGAGTTTCAAACTTTTCATTGGTCCACCATGAGTGCCTTAAAGAATGTTGTTCGCAGGGTAGTGGTGATTCAGACAAAACTGATATTCCCATTATCCACGCCCATACACCCAGGTCACTTCAAGGTGTGGTATTTTGCAGCCTGCAAGCGTTAAGGGTGGTTGTTTATTGAGGTTTCAAAGCCTCTCTTCTGACACGGCATGATACCTTCTCAAAAAGAATTAAAAAAACACTGAGACCTATCTAATTTGGGGAAAAATAAAATAAGGGGTTCATGTAAATTAATATTTAGTCACGTTTTTTTCTGTCTGCTACCCTCTCATTCTTTATACTTCCTTCATTGGCAATTAATCTGCGTTAAGTTTTGCACCTTCATGTTGCAGCAGAAATAAACATATATCATATAAAAACACAATCTCCCTCTTTCTTATGATGGATATTTCATGTATGATAAAGTAATTATAAATTATCGAATTTAATTTTGTACCATTTTTTTACTGAACATCGTATAGAAGCTCAACCATTTTTCAAATGGTTAGGTGTCGAACACTACGGGTCGGCTCTGAATTGAATCTAACTTTCAGACTATCTGGCACTTAATTAGTTTTCGTAAATCACATTTCACTAAAATATATAAAAGAATAATTTGAAAAGTACTTTTACGTTCGAACTTACTATCTATAGTTGTATAACATTAATGTAATAGTATACTTTGATAACGAAATTACGTATTGCGCCCATCCTTTTATTAAAGCTAGGCCTAGTCTAAGTCTACATAGTTCCTGACGTCATTAAAAAGTGATGTTAAGCTTAAGTGGCCTATGTATCCACATATCTGTTTACATGGATCCTATCTATTTATTTTTTTATTATTCTTTCTCCTTTACCAACTTCTTATAGATCTTTACTCAATAAATTCTAAATTCGTAGGAATTACCTATTCGTGATTTTTGATGATGCCGAAGGCAAGATAAATATTTCTCAGACTTTTCGTGATTCTTTCATTATTTATTTTAACATCGCATCTTTGATTGCAGCGCTGTCCTTTGGTGCAATGCGGTCCTTTGCTGAGCCAAACTAAATCAAAACAATCAACATAAGAAATCCATTTATTAGAGGAAATTAAAATAAAAATCTTGTTAAAAAAAGTTAGGCAAGAAGTAAATTGATATTTACTAACATAATAGGCAAAACAAATTACACAAATTACTTCGAAAACTAATACTTTTATTACGATTTAATGATAAGATCTACGGTACTTTTGTCTAGCACCAGCTCTCCCTCTTCCACCGATAGATCCCTTTCCGAGGCCACCTCCTGCCCCAGCATCGATGACCCTGCCCCGTTGACCTTCATGACCAAGGATACTCTGAAGCGACTGGCCAGCGATGGTGGGATTGTCACCATCGTCGTATTTGATATAGAAGACCTCCGGGGCCAGGGCTGGCCTTTCTGGTGCTTGGATGACCTGTTGGGTGGCCTGTTCATCCTTGACCAAGACGTAAACAAGGGTCTTGTCTTGTGGGGGAGGGACCACGATGGGATCGAGCTCCCGGGGGGCCGCAGGGGTTCTGACGAAGATGACGTTGTGTCTGATTTGCGGTTTGGGAATGTCAGGAGCGGGGCCGTGTATGGTGGGGAGGTGAGGGGCTGCAAACACGTACACGGTGCGGGTAAGATCTGCGTCCACACACCTTCCACTTCCGTCGTCTGCCTGACCGGGACCACAGTCGATTGGCGCGCCGTACGTTTCTCCTTGACTCTCAACCACCAGACCTCCTCGGTGGTGATCAGCACTTCCACCTCTTACATCACTGACGATAACCTCGTCGCTATCGTCCGATATGATCACTCCACCCACTCCATCACCACCTCCACTTTGGACCCATTTAAACTGGGGGGTGGCCACAGCGTACCCCAGGACGAGAACCAGGATCTGAAAATAAAACCAGGATGTAAAAATAGCAAATGTTTTAAATGAATAGTTTGCAACAGTATTCACGAAGGATGAATCTAAGTTATTTCAAACTCCTAACACCAGATTTTCTAGCAATAATCCTCTAAAATCAATAATGTGTTCAGTTAATGATGTAAAGAGACTCATCGATAAATTGAATAAGTTTAAATCGCCTGGACCGGACATGATTTTGCCAAGGGTAATAAAAGAAGTTAAAGATTCTGTCGCCGAACATATAACAGAGCTTTTTAATCTTTCTCTCGAAAGAGGATGTGTTCCAGAAGATTGGAAGTTGGCTAATGTAACGCCAATATTTAAGAAAGGATGTAAAGAGTCATCCAGCAATTACCGCCTTATAAGTCTAACATCGGTAGTAGTAAAAATGCTTGAGTGCCTTATTGCAGAAAAAATAGTTGAACATATTGAAATAAATGCTTTATTACGTGACACTCAACATGGTTTCAGAAAACAAAGATCGTGTTTGAATAATCTCTTAGAATTCTTTCACCACGTAAATTCAATTTATGACACAGAAAGATCAGTTAACATATTGTATTTAGATTTTCAAAAGGCCTTCGACAAAGTACCACACGCAAAGTTAATGGCCAAAATTAGAACATTAGGAATAATCGTAGAATTTGCAAATTGGATCGAGAACTGGCTCACAAATCGTAGGCAGAGAGTTGTGATTAATGGTCAAGCATCTGATTGGAAATATATTAGTAGTGGAGTTCCACAGGGGTCAGTTTTGGGACCGTTACTCTTCATTATATATGTAAACGATATTGACATCGGATTGGTATCAAAGATTTCAAAATTTGCTGATGACTGTAAATTGAGTAAAGGTAGAATTAGTGAAGATAACATTAAAGACTTTCAGGAAGATATTGATCAAATTGCGCGCTGGTCTGTAAAGTGGGATTTGCCTTTAAACCTTGATAAATTCAAAATAATGCACATAGGCAATAAAAATCCCAAAGCTGAATAGAAGATATTTGATAGAACAATTACATGCACTGAAAAAGAAAAAGAACCAGGCATTTACGTAACCAGTGATCTCAAATTTTCCCAGCAATGTGTAGAGGTTTAAAAGAATGCCTTAAAGATTCTCGCTTATATTAAAAGACAATTTAGCTACAAAAATGAAAAATTAATCTTGAATACATTTAATACCTCAGTAAGACCATAGCTGAAGTACTGTGCGCCAGTTTGGTCACCCTATTTAAAAAAAGACATTGAAAGATTGGAGAGGGTCCAAGCCAGGGCGACAAAATTAATTCCAAATTTAAAAACCTACAATTACAAAAAGCGACTTTGGAAAAGTTAAATCTATTTAGTCTAGAAACCAGACGCATCAGAGGTCAATTGATCGAGGTATACAAAATTTTGAAAGGAATATATAATGTCGACTACTCTATTTGGTTCCAACTAAACAATAACTATACGCGTAGCAATGATATGAAGCTTGTTCCAAAAAATTTAAAACAACCCTTTGCCGAAACTATTTTTCAATTAAAATAGTTAAAGTGTGGAATCAAATGACAGAAGAAATAATGTCGAGCGAAACTGTAGGAACATTTAAAAAATGATTAGACAAAGTTATCAGAAACTTAAAGTATTGAAGAGGAAAATCAATGATAGTAATGAAATCAAAAAATAATATAGAAAAAAACATCACAAAATAGAACCGCAATGTGCATTTAAATAACTAATTAGATAGGTTTCAGCTTTACTAGAAAATTTCCTGACTGTGTTGATTTTTTTTCCCACAAACACAATCAGGTATTTTTTTTCCTTTTTCATTGCCAAAAGATTCGGGTGGGAGGGGAGAGCCTTGATCTGTTCTATGCTTACCTACGAGTTTAGGTTAGGTCATTCCTAAAGTGAGCACCTCCTCGGTATGGACACAAATGTCTTTTGAGGTACTCTAATTCATTGTAAGTCATTGTAACTCCTTTATCATAAATCTTCAAGATCTGGCAAAAAAACATGGTTTCTGCGAGAGTGCCATGAAATGGTAAAACGAGGATTCATTTTATCGATACAAAAAAATCCAAAGTTAATTCATAAAATCAGATCGAACTACTATCAATCGGCTTTTGCTTCCTGATTGCTATTAGCTCTATCCTAAAGGAAACTTCCTTTTCCAGCAAGATGGTGCGCCCTCTCATACTAACAAAACAAGGCATAATTTTTAGAAAAAATGATCTCCATTCAATAAAAACGGGTGAATGGCCTCCTCAATCGCCTGACTATAACCCTATAGACTATTCCATATGGAATTTACTTCAAGAAAATGTTTACAGCAATAGAACAATTAAATTTAGTGAATCTGAACATAATAAAAAATTCTTCTTATATGGGGTAACGTAACGCCATCTGATATCAAAGAATGTATTTATTCCTTTAGAACGCGATTAAGGGCTGTATGTGACCAAGAGAGGGAGGCATATTGATCATTTATTTCAATAAAGGTATGTTGATTTTGATTTTTTTTTTACACATTATCCTTTGTCCTGAATAATCCGCAAGTAATTTTTTAAGTGACTAATTTATTTTTATTGTAGCAATACTATTATAGTTATAGTATTGAATCTTTTTAGAAATAATAAAGAATATCTATAAATTGTTGTATACAAACTTTCATTCACATTTGACTGAATCATTGACGTTTCAATTTAGTCAAGTTTTTCTGGGCTGCCCGATATATATATATATATATATATATATATGCTATTCGTCGCCTCTGCGAGAAGAGCACAACCTCACCCCATTCTCCTTTTCAAGAATAGGACAACCTCACTAGATCCCCCCCCCTCCCGAAGACCTACCCCATTTCTCCCTCACTATCCTCGTCCTTTGGCAGGAGAAATAGAGCAGGTTGGAGCTGCCCACACGCAATATTCGCTTCCGGATTTCTCTCTAGATATGGGCACAAGGAAGAGGAATAAGTTGTATTGTCCGTCACCAGGGAGGCTAAACTTACCAGTACGTGCATGTTGAGAAGTATGTAAGTGCATCCAAGCTGTATCCTATTTTATATTGCAGTTTGTCGTGGTGAAGGGGAATAGTAAGTAATTTAGAGAGGATAATGTGAGCGCGTTTTTGCTCAAGTTAGGTAATCAACCATTTTTGGCTGATATCTTTGACTCGATCTTTTTAGGCTAAAACTACCACTGCTATTACGAGTTTTTCTTATTTGGTTATTAAAATAACTAAACCAACTGGAGTATCTGACTGCTCAAAATTGACATATATTATTTTTTGCTCCTTCTTGCGCCAGCTGAAGATATACTTATTCAATTCAAAGCTTTTGCATGCCTTAAATATACATATAAATTATTATCATGAGTACTACCCACAATCAATTTTCTTGCATATAAATATTTGAAGTATTATCTATATTTTGGCTATTTTCAATGCAATTTTTCTATTTTCAAGTTCTATACGCAGGCTAAAATTATGGTCGTACAGCAAAACGGTTTTAACAGAAATGTTTTCTCACCAAGTGGACACCTTTATCGCATTACCCATCAAAGAGTTTGGAAAAAGGTTGAAAATCACCCCACTCTACCCCTCAGTGACTGGGATTTTTTTTTTTGTATTACTAATTAGAAATTCAATTTTAATATAAAATTCTACCCATTAAAATGTCTCTCCTGTCTCGCAAATATATGCACGCGTCCTACAAAAAAAAAGCAACCGAACTTTCAATGGGTGTATGGATCGGTTGCCCTTTTGTCGTAAAAAATCCGAATTTTACCTCAAATTACTGATACACATTTAATTTGGTTCTTTGTCTTTCGCCTTAAAATCTTAACATAAATACATGTTTAGCCAAATAAACTAGTTACATCAATTTAATTCTCTTAATGAAGTAGAAAATAACGGCGCCCTCCGTTCTATTTTCTGAATTCATTCTACTCCAACCATCTCATAAGACTTACAAAAGTGGGCTTATTTTTTTTATGTTCCTACCAACGTACGCATTGCTTCTCTGGAATTACTCCTTAAAAGATGTTCCTTAAAAGTTACTCTATTCAGAGAATTTTGGGGTTCTCTGTAGCATAGTGCACTGACGGCATACTTTTAACTGTGATCAAAGCGGTGCTCGCTGCCTCTGTGTGCATGGTTCGAATCGCTTCAATGGATTCATTTTCATCATTCTCTCGCGCTACTTTGATATATATATATATATATATATATATATATATATATATATATATATATATATATATATATATATAAGAGTGGTGTTGAGTTATGTTAAGGGTTACATTTTGAGAAAAACTATAAAAAAAATACAGAAGAACCATTACATGACTGTTATAGAACTAGCGAACCTTTGTGTAATACAATTAAGATTACTAAGCTATAATTTGTAGAACTGTAACATGGTATGGGGCCGTTGCTGCAATTTTAATGTAATATTTTAGTATAACTTTATATACTAACTATTTTTCAACAATTGGAGTATTTATGTATATACTGGCTATTTTTCACAATCGGGGTATTTATATACTGCTTATTTAACAGAAATCGGGGTATTTATATACTATTTATTTGTCAACAAATATCGGGATATTTATTTACTGGATATTTGTTAAAAATGGGGTATTTATATCCTGGCTATTTGGCAAAATTAGGACATTTATATAATGACTATTTGAGAAAAATCGGGGTATTTATATGCTCTTTATTTGTAAAAAAAAAATGCAGTATTTATATACGGGTATTTGCCAAAATATGGGGGTATTTATTATAATTTATTTGTTTAAAATTCGGGGTATATATACCCCCTTCCCATAAAACAGCCATTATTCCTATGATTTATTGTAGAGACTGTCTGAAATCTATTTAGGACAGACAGGGAAAGAAGTGAGTGTCCGAATTAAACCAGACTAATCGGAGCGGTCGACAAATCATGTCACTTTTGTTGTTTATAAAATATCAAATTAGGATAATTTTTCTGTGATGCGGATTCTGTTTTTTCTCCTTTTTCTTACCTGGTCACTGCGCGAAAGAGTCTTGACTAATAGTTTCTCTTTTTCCGCTAGCAATCTTTATCCAATATGCGTAAAATCTTATATATACTGGAAGAAATATATGCTCTCACAGGGTTGATTGGAGATTCCTCACGTTCAGTGTGAGCGAGGTGGCTTGCCGGAAGGGAATTGCTTTTCCTTTTATTATTGGACCTTTTTTAACCCTCCTTTTACTTCTACTTATTTCTAACTAGCGCTACATAACTTGGTCACCGGCAAAGTCTGAGAAGCAGTTGGTGCTAGGGTATAGTGAGCCCCTGCAGGAGACCCAGTTCGGGGGTCAGCAAAGAG
This sequence comes from Ceratothoa steindachneri, assembly GCA_963969495.1. NCBI lineage: Eukaryota > Metazoa > Arthropoda > Malacostraca > Isopoda > Cymothoidae > Ceratothoa > Ceratothoa steindachneri. Next base: position 10,639,917 of record OZ018334.1, read on the forward strand.
GGGGCGATTCTCGGCCATCAACCCGAACCCAACTGCGGACTGCTGATAGGGCTAGGCACAGCTAGATAGGCTGACCAAGGAGAGTGTGAAACTTGGAAGGTAGGCGAGATAAAATTAGGATATATAGTGGGCTATCCCACATGTGGAGCAAATTAATCTTCCCCTCCAGAGTAATCTACTATGAGCCCCACATTAGTGGGGCACACTAATGGAAAGATGGATTACCTCGAAGAACTGTACCGAACGGTACAGTTCGACCCCACTGATCAAATGCATCGAAGCCCCAACTGGATTTACCGTGATATGCCCCAAAGGAAAAGACGTAGAGCAACTGCTCTCGACGGCTGGGAGCATAACTCTAAAAAATAATAGACCTCGAAGCAAAGACACTGCCACAAATCACCGCATTCAGGAGCTTTGTCTGTAAAAAAGTAGGAAGCATAGGTGGGGGGGCTCACTCATGTGAAGAAATTAGAGAAGAAATCATGGACAAGCAGAGATGGATCAAGATTCAAGAGGTAATCAAATTCAAAGATCACATTCATGTATTCAAAGTAATATGCGATTCTACAGAGATGCCAACAAAAGGCCAAGAAGAAGGAATCTTAGCCTTCAGCATGATGATTCCCCCGGTGAAAATACAAAGGGACACATTTGTGAATATACAAATGTGTTTTAATTGCTACGCCATAGAAGATCATACTTCTGCCAAGTGCACAAAAAAAAGGACAAGTCATGTGCTCCGAGTGTGCCACAGTGGGTCATGACTTTAGAAAATGTAACAACGCAACGAAGAAATGTGTAAACTGCGCGGGAAACCACCGCACGATGGCTATGCAATCACCCAAAAGAAAAGAGGTGACTAAAAGAAAGGAGAAAGAACTTCAAGAAAAGAAGATCCTGGGAAGCAACACCTCCTATGATGCAGCAGCAAGAATGCAAGGGAAAACAGCGACTACCCTACCCAAACATCTCAGGAGGCATGTTTGGTAAAATATATTATACATACATGCGTGATCCACGCACATGTACAAAACGCACTACAACCCGGAACCTACGAGAATACACTAAACGTTTTATTGAAGGCTTGCGGTTTGTAACCGATAATCGTTCCACACGATGTCAATTCCTCAGCAATATTGAACATTAAAACGGCATCTAGGGATACTAAATTGAACACTCAGGCAGAAGAGAGTGCGACAGAATCGAAGGAGGAGAGCGTCACCGATGAAATAAGCTCCAAATTAGCTGAAGAACAACCAAAGGTGGTAACGAGAAAAAAACAACCAAGAAAGATATCTAAGTCGGGCAGGAGCCCGAGCCAACTCACAAGAAAGACCTCGCCCAGCCCGTCTCCCAAAACCACAGGAAAAAAATCACAAAATCCAAAGAGACCAGGAAACAATCAAGGACACGGAAATAAGTACTACTTATTTTTTTGGACTGATTAAAGGATCAAATGGCCTGGCAACGCCTCGGGAATCAACAACCCACAATGTACAAGATGGATCTAAGAATACTACAGATAAATGTCAACGGATGGAGAAATAAAAAACATATACAGAAACATTTTTACAAAATTAGACAGAGTTGGGCGGTCCGCTACATTAGTCCGCTACCTGCTACTTGCGGACTCTCTAAATGCTAGCGGAGTAGCAAAAGCGGTTTCTATAAGTAAAAAGTAGCGGAATAATGGGTAGCGGACTAAAATTAATCAAAACCGCTAACGCTACCTATTTTACGTTTCTTTACAATAAAACTGCTAATTTTGGATATAATATACAGTAGTTATCCTTGAAATTTATTAAAAACCAGTGAAAAGCTGCTTTGGGGGGGGCAGCGTTTTATTAGCGCTTTACAATAAAAAGTAGCGATAGCGGAGTAGCGGGTAGCGGTTCCGCGATTTTAAAAAATAGCGCTGGTAGTGGTAGCAGTTTCAGTTAGCCAAGGTAGCGGAGTAGCGGATAGCGGTTTTAAACATTTGGTAGCGGCGTCCACCTCTGGAATTAGACCTAAACATTATCCTAATTTGGGCGCACGAAATCAACCTACAAAATGATGAAATAAAATTATGGGACTACTACGTCATAGTAGTCAACCCAACGGGACAAGCACACTACGGAGCTGCTATACAATTAAGAAAGGCATCGATTTCAGAACTCGTGGAAATCTAGACGAATCTTATATCGCAATTGAAGTAAGAATGGACCTAGCGAACATCACAATCGCAACAGGATATCAGCCGCCAAGGAGAAGTCAATTGCCTATTAACAACTACATCAACATTTTCAATAACAGAAACCCGGTACTATTCATAGGTGACCTTAACGCTCACTACCAAGCGAGTGGTTACAGAACCAAAAAATGAAATAGGAAGAAACCTCGAATCACTGCTCGCAAGAGGTATCTGCCGAAGATTAGGACCCGAGTACCCAACCTTTGTGACTGGGACTACAGCCACGAAGCCGGATATCTGCCTAGGCAATAACCATCTCCCATATAACTATTATATGAGGCCGGAAGATATACCCTGTACATACCATACAACAACTCTTCTCACCGCCAACCAAAGACCTATACAAATCCAAGGTAAGGTAAGAAAAGCCTTTCACAGAGCAGACTGGGAAAGATACAAAAGAGGGAACTAAATTCATACGAATGGAAACAATTAGAAGGAGCAACATTAGAAGAGCTAGATGCTGAATTAGAAAATATAAGGAGCTCGATGCAAGCAGCTGACGAAATAGCCACCCCTAAAAACCGCTACACGACAATCAAAACATTTACTTGGACGCCAAAAATGGTACAGAAGCACAGACGACAAGGAAATGGCGAGGGAAATAAGAAGGAACAGACCAACGAGGGAGCTACACACCAAAATGAGAAGGATAAAGAGAGAACTGAATACGGATATATTAGAAAAACAAAAGGAACACTGGAATGAAACAATCCAGAAAATTGACAATGATGCACCCGTAAAAGAATTTTGTAAAACGGTAAGCCAAATAAACCAAAGCAGGAGATAGAAAAATGAAAATAAAAGATAACCACGGAAACACCATAGAGGAAGAGGACACGATAGGACGGCTATTCAGGGACCACTGGAAGAAGATATTTAATATAAGTGAAGGGGACAACGAAGAATTTGACATCGATTTCGAAAGAAACATCATTAGAGCACTCAACTGTGGACGTAATGAGAGACACCTTCGACGGTACCGACGCGAGAATCACTGTGCAAGAAATCAAAATCACAATCTCGCAATTCAAACAAAAGGCTACAGGAAGATCATAACTCACTAAGAAGCACTACGAAGAAGCACCTGAGAAAATACTGCAGGGAATCACAACTGTTTTTAACGCTTGCCTTAACACCGGCTACTTCCCGAAGGAACTAAAAGTAGCAAAGATGATCTTTATCCCCCAAAGCGGAAAAACCACCAACACGAGTAGAAAATTACCGACCTCTCTACTCGACTTCATCGAGGTGTTTAAGAAAATATTAAACCATCGGCTAAGTGAGCACCTAGAGGAAAACAATCTTCTGAACAAATTTCAATTTGGATCCAGAAAGAGAAGGAGCACGGAAATGGCCCTCAGGGTCATTACCGAAAAAATAGGCAAAGCAAAAGAGAAAAAGACTAGCGTTGATATCGTCTGCAGGGACATTTCAAAAGCATTCGACAACGTCTGGGTTGTAAAAACAGGGATGAGTTTAAAATAGTGCTAATCTACAGGAGGAAACTCAGAGACATGATTGTCAAAGGAGAGAGATACGACTATACTAATGAAACTAAAGTACTAGGACTAACGATTACCAGGACATAATATTCCAAACACGTTAAAGAAAGAGTTGAAAAAGGAAGAAGGGGATTGAGTCTACTATACAGGCGCAAATCCCTTAACCGGAGAAACAAGAAGAAAATATACCAAGTGATCATCCAGTCAGCAATGGTATATCCAGTGAACCCTATGTACAACATTTCAAAGAGTATAATTATTGAACTGTAGAGTATTCAAAACAAGGCAGTATCAATAATCACTAGCACAAAATGGAGAGGCAGGAGAAGACAAAGAGACTTACATAGATAAATGAAGATGAAACCACTTAACAAGATAATAGAGGAAAGAGCCAGGAAACTGATTGAAAAAACGCAACAAGAAATAGGAGAGGAAATCACGGATTTGTTAACGCAAAGAGAGGACCCCGGAGCACAAAGCTTCTTCCCCACATATACGGCAAGGATCGACCAAGAAGAGGATGAAATTTTCACGTATTAAATTTGAAGGTTAAGAGAAGTAATTAGCAAATTAATTACTTTTATCACACTCAGTAAAATTATAAAGTAAAACAAGGTAAAATAGGAGGAAAATTTTACCAGTAGTAAAAACTAAAGAACAATAACGGTTTGAACGCCTTATAACAGCACAACAATATAACAAATCACAAGAAAACAAAGAAGGATAAGCCTGAAGCTCCGGCATCTACTAACTTACACTATCCAATTTCATATCTAAGACATTCTAAAATGAAACAGATTAGCATGACCTCCATGCAACTTAGCATTCAACTGCACCCCTACTACTTCTTTCTACTTATCCCTACACTTTTCTTCTATTCTTCATACCTGTATATGTGGGACAGGGGCCCTATAGAAGAAATAAATTGTTAAAGGATATAACATACACCGTGGTTCGGAGCCCACGTAAAGCTGTAGGTCCACCGACCAACTAGGTCAACTATTAAGTCTACTACGCTATTTCACCCTTTGCTATCTCTACCCTTTACTCTTCTTCTTCCGTTTCCCTTCCGGTGATCTCAGGATGGCCTGAGTGGGAGGGAAGGGTACTGACAATCTTCCTCTTTCTTCCCTCCCACACTTTTTCCTTTTTTTTTACTAACATTCGGCTTTTTTCTCTCTCTCTTTTTTTCCCACCTAACATCTTATGAAAAATATTATTAAAGGCACACATGACAGCAAAGCTTAGCGGAGGTCCTCCAAAACTATTCGAGGATTTATAAAACGTATAATTATATCATAGTTAACTTTTTTCGCTTATTCTCACACACATTATGTCCGTTTCTCGCACAAATCGGTGCCATGCATTAACAAACGTACCACTTCCGATACTTAATATGTCCCTTTCCCCCCCCCCCCTTCCCCCCATGTGTGGTAGTGAAAAATGAACATGAATCAAGACTTGTGTTTAAATTAAATCTCATATAAATTTCAGTAATAAAAAATAATACCCACAATAAAAGATACTATTACTACTTACAACCCTATTAAGCTGGCTCAAATACTAGGGAGAAGGCCTTGAAAAGGATCTATCTGGAGAGTTGCGCACTCTTCTGGTCTTAAACGTAATAAGTAGTCATTCCTTTGCGTTAATCGGGCCACACAATACTTGGGGGGGGGGGGAGAGATAATTAAACATAGTCGCTTGCAAAACATTAACAATAAGAGCATTCCGGTGACTAATCGACATGTACGTAAAAAAGCATGAACAGGTTCGTCTGGGATCGATCTCTTCTAATTGAACCCATTGACGCTGGCTGGGGCTCATTGTCCCCAAACTTGGAATTCATTAACTGAAGAAGATTATGTTGCATTCTTCAGACACATTCGAATCCAATGACTGTCGTAGGTTATGCATCCTCCTTCTAACAAATTTGAACAATGCATTGATTGACTCGATTATGCCCCCTTCCAACAAGTTTGAATAATGCATTGATTAACTCGAATATATCCACTTCCAAAAAGCTTGAACAATGCATTGATTGACTCAAGTATGCCCACTTCCAAAAAAAATGAACAATGCATTGATTGAACCGAGCATGCTCCCTTCCAATAAGTTTGAACAATGCATTGATTAAATTGAGTATGCCCCCTTACAATAAGTTTGAACAATGCATTGATTGACTTGATTATCCCGCCTTTAAAAAACTATTAACAATGTATTGATTGACTCGAGTATGCCCCCTTCCAACAAGTTTGGACAATACATTGATTGACTCGAGTATGCCCCCTTCCGAAAGGTTTAAACCCATTGATTCCTGCTGGATGCGTCCCTTTATTCCCACAAAATAGTCTCATCGTTCAAATTGTTGAATCGAGTATGCCCTGTTCGAATCAGTTTAAACAATGAATTGATTGACTTGAGTATGCCCCCTTCCAACAAGTTTTAACAATGCATTAATTGACTCGAGTATGCCCCCTTCAGACAAATTTGAACAATGCATTGATTGCCTCGAGTATGCCCCCTTTCAACAAGTTTGAATAATGCACTGATTGAATTGAGTATGCCCCCTTCTAAGAAGTTTAAACAAAGAATTGATTGACTCGAGTATGCCCCCTTCCAACAAGTTTGAACAATGCATTGATTAACTCGAATATATCCACTTCCAAAAAGCTTGAACAATGCATTGATTGACTCAAGTATGCCCACTTCCCCAAAAATTGAACAATGCATTGATTGACCCGAGCATGCTCCCTTCCAATAAGTTTGAACAATGCATTGATTGACTTGAGTATGCCCCCTTCCAACAAGTTTGAACAATGCATTGATTGACTTGATTATCCCGCCTTTAAAAAACTTTTAACAATGTATTGATTGACTCGAGTATGCCCCCTTCCAACAAGTTTGGACAATACATTGATTGACTCGAGTATGCCCCCTTCCGAAAGGTTTAAACCCATTGATTCCTGCTGGATGCATCCCTTTATTCCCACAAAATAGTCTCATCGTTCAAATTGTTGAATCGAGTATGCCCTGTTCGAATCAGTTTAAACAATGAATTGATTGACTTGAGTATGCCCCCTTCCAACAAGTTTTAACAATGCATTAATTGACTCGAGTATGCCCCCTTCAGACAAATTTGAACAATGCATTGATTTCCTCGAGTATGCCCCCTTTCAACAAGTTTGAATAATGCACTGATTGAATTGAGTATGCCCCCTTCTAAGAAGTTTAAACAAAGAATTGATTGACTCGAGTATGCCCTCCTTCGAACAAGTTTGAACAATACATTAATTGCCTAGAGTATGCCCCCTTTCAACAAGTTTGAATTATGCCCTAATTGACTTGAGTATGCCTTCCCCTCTAACAAGTTTGAACAATGTATTGATTGAGTCGAGTATGCTCCCTTCCAGAAAATTTGAACAATGCATTGATTGACTCGAGTATACGCACTTCCAACCAGTTTAAACCCATTGATTCCTGCTGGATGCGTCCCATTATTCCCACAAAATAGTCTCATCGTTCAAACTTGTTGACTCTAGTATGCTCTGTTCCAATAAGTTTAAACAATGAATTGATTGACTTAAGTATGCCCCCTTCCAACAAGTTTAAACAATGCATTGGTTGACTAGGGTATGCCCCTTTCCATCGAATTTGAACACTGCCTTGATTGACTCGATTATGCCCTCTTCCAACAAGTTTGAACAATGCATTGATTGACTTGAGTATGTCCCCCTTCCAAAAAGTTTAAACAATTCATTAATTGACTCGAGTATGCCCTCATCCATCAAATTTGAACAGTGCATTTATTGACTCGAGTATGCCCCCTTCCAACAAGTTTAAACCCTTTGATTCCTCGTGGATGCGTCCCTTTATTCCCGCAAAATAATCTTATCTTTCAAACTTGTTGACTCGAATATGCCCCGTTCCAACAAGTTGGAACAATGCATTGATATACTCGAGTATGCCTGCATCCAACAAGTTTAAATAATGCATTGATTGACTCAAGTATGCCCCCTTCCAACAAGTTTGAACAATGCATTGATTGACTTGATTCTCCCGCATTTCAAGAACTTTTAACAATGCATTGATTGACTCGAGTATGCCTACTTCCAACAGGTTTGGATAATACATTGATTGATGCGAGTATGAGGCCTTCCAAACAGTTTTAAAAAAAACATCGATTAACTTGAGTATGCCCCTTTCCAACAAGTTTAAACCCATTGATTCCTGCTGGTTGCATCCATTTATTCCCACAAAATAGTCTCATCGTTCAAACTTGTTGACTCGAATATGCCCTGATCCAATAAGTTTGAATAATGAATTGATTGACTTGAGTATGCCCCCTTCCAACAAGTTTGAAAAATGCATTGGTTGACTCGAGTATGCCCCCTTGTAACAAGTTTGAACAATGCATTGATTGACTCGAGTATGCCCCCTTCCCCAAAATTAGGACAATGCATTGATTGACTCGAGTATGCCCCCTTTTAACAAGTTTGAATAATGCACTGATTGATTTGAGTATGCCTTCTTCTAACAAGTTTGAACAATGAATTGATTCATACGAGTATGCCCCCTTCCAACAAGTTTGAACAATGCATTAATTGCCCTGAGTATGCCCCTTTTCAAAAGTTTGAATAATGCACTGATTGACTTAAGTATGCCCCCCTTCTAACAAGTTTGAACAATGTATTGATTGAGTCGAGTATGCCCTCTTCCAGAAAGTTTGAACAATGCATTGATTGACTCGAGTATGCCCCTTCCAACAAGTTTAAACCCATTGATTCCTCCTGAATGCGTCCCTTTAATCCCACAAAATAGTCTCATCGTTCAAAATGTTCTACTCGAGTATGCTCTGTTCCAATAAATTTGAACAATAAATTGATTGACTTGAGTATGCCCCCTTCCAACAAGTTTGAACAATGCATTGGTTGACTCAAGTATCCCCATTTCCAGCAAATTTTAACAATTCAATGATTGACTCTATTATGCCGCCTTCAAACAAGGTTGAACAATGCATTGCTTGACTTGAGTATGTGCCCCTTCCCAGAAATTTGAAAGATTCATTAATTGACTCGAGTATGCCCCCTTCCAACAAGTTTGAACAATGCATTGATTGACACGAGTATGCCGCCTTCCAACAAATTTGAACAATGTATTTATTGACTCGATTATGCCCCCTTCCAACAAGTTTAAACCCTTTGATTCCTCGTGGATGCGTCCCTTTATTCCCACAAAATAATCTCATCTTTCAAACTTGTTGACTCGAGTATACCTCCTTCCAAAAAGTTAAAACAATGCATTGATTGACTCGAGTATGCCCGGTTCCAACAAGTTTGAACAATGCATTGATTGACTCAAGTATGGCCCCTTCCAACAGGTTTGAAGAGTGCATTAATTGACTCCGGTATGCGACCTTCTAACAAGTTTGAACAATACCTTGATTGACTCGAGTATGCCCCCTTCCAACAAATTTAAACCCATTGTTTCCTCGTGGATGCGTCCATAAAATTCAACAAAATGGTCTCATCGTTCAAACTTGTTGACTCGAGAATGCCGTATTTCCAACAAGTTTGAACAATGCATTGATTAACTCGAGTATGCCCTTTCCAACAAGTTTGAACAATACATTGGTTGACTCGAGTATGCCCCCTTCAAACAAGTTTGAACAATGCATTGATTGAGTCGAGTATGACCCCTTCCAACAAGTTTGAACAATGCCTTGATTGACTCTAGTATGCACCCCTCTAACAAATTTGAACAATGCAATGATTGACTCTAGTATGCTTCCTTCCAACAAGTTTGAACAATGCAATACTTGACTTGAGTATGCCCCCTTCCAACAAGTTTTAAGAATGCATTGATTGACTCGAGTATGGCCCATTCCAAAAAAATTGAACAATACATTAATTGATTCGAAGATATACCCTTCAAAAAGTTTGAACATTGCATTGATTAACTCGAGTATACCCCCTTCCAACAAGTTTGAACAATGCAGTAATTCATTCGAGTATGCTCCCTTCCATCAAGTGTGAACAATACATTGATTGACTCGAGTATGGCCCCTGCTAACCAGTTTCGACAATAAATTGATTTACTCGAGTATGCCCTCCTTCGAACAAGTTTGAACAATTCATTAATTGCCTCGAGTATGCCCCCTTTCAACAAGTTTGAATTATGCCCTAATTGACTTGAGTATGCCTTCCCCTCTAACAAGTTTGAACAATGTATTGATTGAGTCGAGTATGCTCCCTCCCAGAAAATTTGAACAATGCATTGATTGACTCGAGTATGCCCCCTTTCAACAAGTTTGAATAATGCACTGATTGATTTGAGTATGCCTCCTTCTAACAAGTTTGAACAATGAATTGATTCATACGAGTATGCCCCCTTCCAACAAGTTTGAACAATGCATTAATTGCCCTGAGTATGCCCCCTTTCAACAAGTTTGAATGATGCACTGATTGACTTAAGTATGCCCCCCTTCTAACAAGTTTAAACAATGTATTGATTGAGTCGAGTATGCCCTCTTCCAGAAAGTTTGAACAATGCATTGATTGACTCGAGTATGCCCCCTTCCAACAAGTTTAAACCCATTGATTCCTCCTGAATGCGTCCCTTTATTCCCACAAAATAGTCTCATCGTTCAAAATGGTCTACTCGAGTAAGCTCTGTTCCAATAAATTTGAACAATAAATTGATTGACTTGAGTATGCCCCCTTCCAACAAGTTTGAACAATGCATTGGTTGACTCAAGTATCCCCATTTCCAGCAAATTTTAACAATGCATTGATTGACTCTATTATGCCGCCTTCAAACAAGGTTGAACAATGCATTGATTGACTTGAGTATGGGACCCTTCCCAGAAATTTGAAAGATTCATTAATTGACTCGAGTATGCCCCCTTCCAACAAGTTTGAACAATGCATTGATTGACACGAGTATGCCGCCTTCCAACAAATTTGAACAATGTATTTATTGACTCGATTATGCCCCCTTCCAACAAGTTTAAAACCTTTGATTCCTCGTGGATGCGTCCCTTTATTCCCACAAAATAATCTCATCTTTCAAACTTGTTGTCGAGTATACCTCCTTCCAAAAAGTTTAAACCATGCATTGATTCAATCGAGTATGCCTGGTTCCAACAAGTTTGAACAATGCATTGATTGACTCGAGTATGGCCCCTTCCAACAAGTTTGAAGAGTGCATTAATTGACTCGGGTATGCGCCCTTCTAACAAGTTTGAACAATACCTTGATTGACTCGAGTATGCCCCCTTCCAACAAATTTAAACCCATTGTTTCCTCGTGGATGCGTCTATAAAATTCAACAAAATGGTATCATCGTTCAAACTTGTTGACTCGAGAATGCCGTATTTCCAACAAGTTTGAACAATGCATTGATTAACTCGAGTATTCCCTTTTCAACAAGTTTAAACAATACATTGGTTGACTCGAGTATGCCCCCTTCGAACAAGTTTGAACAATGCATTGATTGAGTCGAGTATGACCCCTTCCAACAAGTTTGAACAATGCATTGATTGACTCTAGTATGCACCCCTCCAACAAATTTAAACAATGCATTGATTGACTCTAGTATGCCTTCTTCAAAAAAGTTTGAACAATGCAATAATTAACTTGAGTATGCCTCCTTCCAACAAGTTTAAAGAATGCATTGATTGACTCGAGTATGGCCCATTCCTACAGGTTTGAACAATACATTGATTGATTCGAAGATATACCCTTCCAAAAAGTTTGAACATTGCATTGATTGACTTGAGTATGCCCCCTTCCAAGAAATCTGAACAATGCTCTGATTAACTCTAGTATGCTTCCTTCCAACAAGTTTGAACAATGCAATAATTGACTTGAGTATGCCCCCTTCCAACAAGTTTTAAGAATACATTGATTGACTGGAGTATGGCCCCTGCTAACTAGTTTCGACAATGAATTGATTGACTCGAGTATGCCTTCCTTCGAAAAAGTTTAAACAATTCATTAATTCCCTCGAGTATGCCCCCTTTCAACAAGTTTGAATTATGCCCTAATTGACTTGAGTATGCCCCCCTTCAAACAAGTTTGAACAATGTATTGAATGAGTCGAGTATGCTCCCTTCTTAGAAAATTTAAACAATGCATTGATTGACTCGAGTATACGCACTTCCAACAAGTTTAAACCCATTGATTCCTGCTGGATGCGTCCCATTATTCCCACAAAATAGTCTCATCGTTCAAACTTGTTAACTCTAGTATGCTCTGTTCCAATAAGTTTAAACAATGAATTGATTGACTTAAGTATGCCCCCTTCCAACAAGTTTAAACAATGCATTGGTTGACTCAAGTATGCCCCTTTCAATCGAATTTGAACACTGCCTTGATTGACTCGATTATGCCCTCTTCCAACAAGTTTGAACAATGCATTGATTGACTTGAGTATGTCCCTCTTCCAAGAAGTTTAAACAATTCATTGATTAAATCGAGTATGCCCCCTTCCATCAAATTTGAACAGTGCATTTATTGACTCGGGTATGCCCCCTTCCAACAAGTATAAACCCTTTGATTTCTCATCGATGCGTCCCTTTATTCCCGCAAAATAATCTTATCTTTCAAACTTGTTGACTCGAATATGCCCCCTTCCAACAAGTTGGAACAATGCATTGATTGACTCGAGTATGCCTGCCTCGACAAGTTTAAATAATGCATTGATTGACTCAAGGAACCCCTGTTCCAAAAAGTTTGAACAATGCATTGATTGACTTGATTCTCCCGCCCTTGAAGAACTTTTAACAATCCATTGATTGACTCTAGTATGCCCACTTCCAACAGGTTTGGACAATACATTGATTGATGCGATAATGAGGCCTTCCAAAAGTTTTAAAAAGACATTGATTAACTCGAGTATGCCCCCTTCCAACAAGTTTAAACCCATTGATTCCTGCTGGTTGCATCCATTTATTCCCACAAAATAGTCTCATCGTTCAAACTTGTTGACTCGAGTATGCCCTGATCCAATAAGTTTGAACAATGAATTGATTGACTTGAGTATGCATCCTTCCAACAAGTTTGAAAAATGCATTGGTTGACTCGAGTATGCCCCCTTGTAAAAAGTTTGAACAATGCATTGATTGACTCGAATATGCCCCCTTCCCCAAAATTAGGACAATGCATTGATTGACTCGAGCATGCCCCCTTTTAACAAGTTTGAATAATGCACTGATTGAATTGAGTATGCCTCCTTCTAACAAGTTTGAACAATGAATTGATTCATACGAGTATGCCCCCTTCCAACAAGTTTGAACAATGCATTAATTGCCCTGAGTATGCCCCCTTTCAACAAGTTTGAATAATGCACTGATTGACTTAAGTATGCCCCCCTTCTAACAAGTTTGAACAATGTATTGATTGAGTCGAGTATGCCCTCTTCCAGAAAGTTTGAACAATGCATTGATTGACTCGAGTATGCCCACTTCCAACAAGTTTAAACCCATTGATTCCTCCTGAATGCGTCCCTTTATTCCCACAAAATAGTCTCATCGATCAAAATGGTCTACTCGAGTATGCTCTGTTCCAATAAATTTGAACAATAAATTGATTGACTCGAGTATGCCCCCTTCCAACAAGTTTGAACAATGCATTGGTTGACTTAAGTATCCCCATTTCCAGCAAATTTTAACAATGCATTGATTGACTCTATTATGCCGCCTTCAAACAAGGTTGAACAATGCATTGATTGACTTGAGTATGTGCCCCTTCCCAGAAATGTAAACTATTCATTGATTGCCTCGAGTATGCCCCCTTCCAACAAGTTTGAACAATGCATTGATTGACACGAGTATGCCGCCTTCCAACAAATTTGAACGATGCATTTATTGACTCGATTATGCCCCCTTCCATCAAGTTTAAACCCTTTGATTCCTCGTGGATGCGTCCCTTTATTCCCACAAAATAATCTAATCTTTCAAACTTGTTGACTCGTGTATGCCTCCTTCCAAAAATTTTAAACAATGCATTGATTGACTCGAGTATGCCCGGTTCCAACAAGTTTGAACAATGCATTGATTGACTCGAGTATGGCCCCTTCCAACAAGTTTGAAGAGTGCATTAATTGACTAGGGTATGCGCCCTTCTAACAAGTTTGAACAATACCTTGATTGACTCGAGTATGCCCCCTTCCAGCAAATTTAAACCCATTTTTTCCTCGTGGATGCGTCCATAAAATTCAACAAAATGGTCTCATCGTTCAAACTTGTTGACTCAAGAATGCCGTATTTTCAACAAGTTTGAACAATGCATTGATTAACTCGAGTATGCCCTTTCCAACAAGTTTGAACAATACATTGGTTGACTTGAGTATGCCCCCTTCCAACAAGTTTGAACAATGCATTGATTGAGTCGAGTATGCCCCCTTCCAACAAGTTTGAACAATGCCTTGATTGACTCTAGTATGCACCCTCCAACAAATTTGAACAATGCATTGATTGACTCTAGTATGCTTCCTTTCAACAAGTTTGAACAATGCAATAATTGACTTGAGTATGCCCCCTTCCAACAAGTTTTAAGAATGCATTGATTGACTCGAGTATGGCCCATTCCAACAAGTTTGAACAATACATTGATTGATTCGAATATATACCTTCGACAAGTTTGAACATTGCATTGATTTACTTGAGTATGCCACCTTCAAAGACATCTGAACAATGCTCTGATTGACTCGAGTATACCCCCTTCCAAAAAGTTTGAACAATGCAGGAATTGATTCGAGTATGCTCCCTTCCATCAACTGTGAACAATACATTGATTGACTCGAGTATGGCCCCTGCTAACCAGTTTCGACAATGAATTGATTGACTCGAGTATGCCTCCTTTCGAACAAGTTTAAACAATTCATTAATTGCCTCGAGTATGCCCCCTTTCAACAAGTTTAAATTATGCCCCAATTAAGTTGAGTATGCCCCCCTTCTAACAAGTTTGAACAATGTATTGATTGAGTCGAGTATGCTCCCTTCCAGAGCATTTGAACAATGCATTGATTGACTCGAGTATACGCAATTCCAACAAGTTTGAACTCATTGATTCCTGCTAGATGCGTCCCATTATTCCCACAAAATAGTCTCATCGTTTAAACTTGTTGACTCTAGTATGCTCTGTTCCAATAAGTTTAAACAATGAACTGATTGACTTAAGTATGCCCCCTTCCAAAAAGTTTAAACAATGCATTGGTTGACTTAAGTATGCCCCTTTCCATCGAATTTGAACACTGCCTTGATTGACGCGATTATGCCCTCTTCCAACAAGTTTGAACAATGCATTGATTGACTTGAGTATGTCCCCCTTCCAAGAAGTTTAAACAATTCATTGATTTACTAAAGTATGCCCTTTTCCAAAAAAATTAAACAATGCATTTATTGACTCAAGTATGCCCTCTTCCAACAAGTTTAAACCCTCTGATTCCTCGTGGATGCGTCCCTTTATTCCCACAAAATAATCTTATCTTTCAAACTTGTTGACTCGAATATGCCCCCTTCCAACAAGTTTGAATAATGCATTAATTGACTCGAGTATGCCTGCTTCCAACAAGTTTGAACAATGCATTGATTGCCCCAAGTATGCCCCCTTCCAACAAGTTTGAACATTCATTGATTCACTTGATTCTCCCGACTTCTAAGAACTTTTAACAATGCATTGATTGACTCGAGTATGCCCCCTTCAAACAGGTTTGGACAATACATTGATTAATTCAAGTATGAGGCCTTTAAAAAAGTTTCAAAAAGACATTGATTTACTCGAGTATGCCCCCTTCTAACAAGTTTAAGCCCATTGATTCCTGCTGGATGCATCTATTTATTCCACAAAATAGTTTCATCGTTCAAACTGGCTGAATCGAGTATGCCCTGATCCAATAAGTTTAAACAATGAATTGATTGACTTGAGTATGCCCCCTTCCAACAAGTTTGAAGAATGCATTAGTTGACTCGAGTATGCCCCCTTGTAACAAGTTTGAACAATGCATTGATTGACTCGAGTATGCCCCCTTCCAAAAAATTTTAACAATGCATTGATTGACTCGAGTATGCCTCCTTTCAACAAGTTTAAAAAATGAACTGATTGATTTGAGTATGCCTCCTTCCTAACAAGTTTGAAAAATGAATTGATTGACTCGAGTATGCCCCCTTCTAACAAGTTTGAACAATGCATTAATTGACTCGAATATGCCTCCTTTCAACAAGTTTGAATAATGCACTGATTGACGTGAGTATGTCCCCCTTCTAACAAGTTTGAACAATGTATTGATTGAGTCGAGTATGCCCCCTTCCAGAAGGTTTGAACAATGCATTGATTGACTCGAGTATGCCTCCTTCCAACAAGTTTAAAGCTATTGATTCCTGCGGGATGCGTCCCTTTATTCCCACAAAATAGTCTTATCGTTCAAAATGGTGACTCGAGTATTCTCTGTTCCAATAAATTTGCACAATGAATCGATTTACTTGAGTATGCCCCCCTCCAACAAGTTTGAACAATCCATTATTGACTCAAGTATGCCCATTTCCAGGAAAGTTTAACAATGCATTGATTGAATCTATTATGTATCCTTCCAACAAGGTTGTACCATGCATTAATTGACTTGAGTATGTCCCCCTTCCAAGAAATTTGAACAATTCATTTATTGACTCGAGTATGCCCCCTTCCAACAAGTTTGAACAATGCATTGATTAACACGAGTATGCCGCCTTCCAACAAATTTGAACAATCCATTGATTGACTCGAGTATGCCCCCTTCCAACAAGTTTAAACCCTTTGATTCCTCGTGGATGCGTCCCTTTATTCCCACAAAATAATCTCATCTTTCAAACTTGTTGACTCGAGTATGCCGCCTTCCAACAAGTTTGAACAGTGCATTAATTAACTCGAGTATGCACCCGTCTAACAAGTTCGAACAATGCATTGATTGACTCGAGTATGCCCGCTTCCAAGAAGTTTGAACAATGCATTGATTGACTCAAGTATGGCCCCTTCCAACAAGTTTGAACAGTGCATTAATTAACTTGAGTATGCGCCTGTCTAACAAGTTTGAACAATACATTGATTGACTCGAGTATGCCCCCTTCCCACAAATTTGAACCCATTGTTTCCTCGTGGATGCGTCCCTTTATTCTCACAAAATGGTCTCATCGTTCAAACTTGTTGACTCGAGTATTCCCCCTACCAACAAGTTTGAACAATGCATTGATTGACTCGAGTATGCCTTTTCCAACAAGTTTGAACAAATCATTGGTTGACTCGAGAATGCCCCCTTCCAACGAGTTTAAACAATGCATTGATTGAGTCAAGTATGCCCCCTTCCGACAAGTTTTAAGAATGCATTGATTGAGTCGAGTATGGCCCATTCCAACAAGTGTGAAAGATACATTGATTGATTCGAATATATACGCTTCCAACAAGTTTGAACATTGCATTGATTGACTCGAGTATGGCCCCTGCGAACCAGTTTGAACAATAAATTGATACTCGAGTATACTCCCTTTCAACTAATTTTAACAGTGCATTGATTGACCCGAGTATACTCCCTTCTAACAAATTTGAACAGTTCATTAATTATCTTGACTATGCCCACATCTAAAAGTTTTTAACAATGCCTTGATTGAGTCGAATATGCCCCTTTCCAATAAGTTTGAACAATGCATTAATTGCCTCTACATGCCCCCTTTCAACCAGTTTGAATAATGCACTGATTGAATTGAGTGTGTCCCCTTCAACATGTTTGAACAATGCATTGATTGACTCGAGTATGCCCCCTTCCAAAAAGCTTGAAAATGCACTGATTGACGCGAGTGTGCCCTCTTCCAACAAGTTTAAACCCATTTATTCCTGCTGGATGCGTCCCTTTATTCCCACAAAATAGTCTCATCGTTCAAACTTGTTGACTCGAGTATGCTCTGTTCCAATAAGTTTGAACGATGACTTGATTGACTTGAGTATATTTGCCCTCTTCCACCAAGTTTGAACAATGCATTGGTTGACTCAAGTCTGCCCCTTTCCAGAAAATTTGATATTGCATTGATTGACTCGATTATGCTCCCTTCCAACAAGGTTAAACAATGATTTGATTTACTTGAGTATATCCGCCTTTCAAGAAGTTTGAACAATTTATTGATTGACTCTAGTATGCCCCCTCCCAACAAATTTGAACAATGCATTGATTGATTCAAGTATGCCCTCTTCCAACAAATTTAAACAATGTATTTATCGACTCGAGTATGCCCCCTTCCAACAAGTTTAGATCCTTTGATTCCTCGTGGATGCGTCCCTCTATTCCCACAAAATAATCTCATCTTTCAAACTTGTTGACTCGAGTATACCTCCTTCCAAAAAGTTAAAACAATGCATTGATTGACTCGAGTATGCCCGGTTCCAACAAGTTTGAACAATGCATTGATTGACTCGAGTATGGCCCCTTCCAACAGGTTTGAAGAGTGCATTAATTGACTCCGGTATGCAACCTTCTAACAAGTTTGAACAATACCTTGATTGACTCGAGTATGCCCCCTTCCAACAAATTTTAACCCATTGTTTCCTCGTGGATGCGTCCATAAAATTCAACAAAATGGTCTCATCGTTCAAACTTGTTGACTCGAGAATGCCGTATTTCCAACAAGTTTGAACAATGCATTGATTAACTCGAGTATGCCCTTTCCAACAAGTTTGAACAATACATTGGTTGACTCGAGTATGCCCCCTTCAAACAAGTTTGAACAATGCATTTATTGAGTCGAGTATGACCCCTTCCAACAAGTTTGAACAATGCCTTGATTGACTCTAGTATGCACCCCTCTAACAAATTTGAACAATGCAATGATTGACTCTAGTATGCTTCCTTCCAACAAGTTTGAACAATGCAATACTTGACTTGAGTATGCCCCCTTCCAACAAGTTTTAAGAATGCATTAATTGACTCGAGTATGGCCCATTCCAAAAAAATTGAACAATACATTGATTGATTCGAAGATATACCCTTCAAAAAGTTTGAACATTGCATTGATTAACTCGAGTATACCCCCTTCCAACAAGTTTGAACAATGCAGTAATTCATTCGAGTATGCTCCCTTCCATCAAGTGTGAACAATACATTGATTGACTCGAGTATGGCCCCTGCTAACCAGTTTCGACAATAAATTGATTTACTCGAGTATGCCCTCCTTCGAACAAGTTTGAACAATTCATTAATTGCCTCGAGTATGCCCCCTTTCAACAAGTTTGAATTATGCCCTAATTGACTTGAGTATGCCTTCCCCTCTAACAAGTTTGAACAATGTATTGATTGAGTCGAGTATGCTCCCTTCCAGAAAATTTGAACAATGCATTGATTGACTCGAGTATGCCCCCTTTCAACAAGTTTGAATAATGCACTGATAGATTTGAGTATGCCTCCTTCTAACAAGTTTGAACAATGAATTGATTCATACGAGTATGCCCCCTTCCAACAAGTTTGAACAATGCATTAATTGCCCTGAGTATGCCCCCTTTCAACAAGTTTGAATAATGCACTGATTGACTTAAGTATGCCCCCCTTCTAACAAGTTTGAACAATGTATTGATTGAGTCGAGTATGCCCTCTTCCAGAAAGTTTGAACAATGCATTGATTGACTCGAGTATGCCCCCTTCCAACAAGTTTAAACCCATTGATTCCTCCTGAATGCGTCCCTTTATTCCCACAAAATAGTCTCATCGTTCAAAATGGTCTACTCGAGTAAGCTCTGTTCCAATAAATTTGAACAATAAATTGATTGACTTGAGTATGCCCCCTTCCAACAAGTTTGAACAATGCATTGGTTGACTCAAGTATCCCCATTTCCAGCAAATTTTAACAATGCATTGATTGACTCTATTATGCCGCCTTCAAACAAGGTTGAACAATGCATTGATTGACTTGAGTATGTGACCCTTCCCAGAAATTGAACAATTTATTAATTGACTCGAGTATGCCCCCTTCCAACAAGTTTGAACAATGCATTGATTGACACGAGTATGCCGCCTTCCAACAAATTTGAACAATGTATTTATTGACTCGATTATGCCCCCTTCCAACAAGTTTAAAACCTTTGATTCCTCGTGGATGCGTCCCTTTATTCCCACAAAATAATCTCATCTTTCAAACTTGTTGACTCGAGTATACCTCCTTCCAAAAAGTTTAAACCATGCATTGATTCAATCGAGTATGCCCGGTTCCAACAAGTTTGAACAATGCATTGATTGACTCGAGTATGGCCCCTTCCAACAAGTTTGAAGAGTGCATTAATTGACTCGGGTATGCGCTCTTCTAACAAGTTTGAACAATACCTTGATTGACTCGAGTATGCCCCCTTCCAACAAATTTAAACCCATTGTTTCCTCGTGGATGCGTCCATAAAATTCAACAAAATGGTATCATCGTTCAAACTTGTTGACTCGAGAATGCCGTATTTCCAACAAGTTTGAACAATGCATTGATTAACTCGAGTATTCCCTTTTCAACAAGTTTAAACAATACATTGGTTGACTCGAGTATGCCCCCTTCGAACAAGTTTGAACAATGCATTGATTGAGTCGAGTATGCCCTCTTCCAACAAGTTTGAACAATGCATTGATTGACTCTAGTATGCACCCCTCCAACAAATTTAAACAATGCATTGATTGACTCTAGTATGCCTTCTTCAAAAAAGTTTGAACAATGCAATAATTAACTTGAGTATGCCTCCTTCCAACAAGTTTAAAGAATGCATTGATTGACTCGAGTATGGCCCATTCCAACAGGTTTGAACAATACATTGATTGATTCGAATATATACCCTTCCAAAAAGTTTGAACATTGCATTGATTGACTTGGGTATGCCCCATTCCAAGACATCTGAACAATGCTCTGATTAACTCTAGTATGCTTCCTTCCAACAAGTTTGAACAATGCAATAATTGACTTGAGTATGCCCCCTTCCAACAAGTTTTAAGAATACATTGATTGACTGGAGTATGGCCCCTGCTAACTAGTTTCGACAATGAATTGATTGACTCGAGTATGCCTTCCTTCGAACCAGTTTAAACAATTCATTAATTCCCTCGAGTATGCCCCCTTTCAACAAGTTTGAATTATGCCCTAATTGACTTGAGTATGCCCCCCTTCAAACAAGTTTGAACAATGTATTGAATGAGTCGAGTATGCTCCCTTCTTAGAAAATTTAAACAATGCATTGATTGACTCGAGTATACGCACTTCCAACAAGTTTAAACCCATTGATTCCTGCTGGATGCGTCCCATTATTCCCACAAAATAGTCTCATCGTTCAAACTTGTTAACTCTAGTATGCTCTGTTCCAATAAGTTTAAACAATGAATTGATTGACTTAAGTATGCCCCCTTCCAACAAGTTTAAACAATGCATTGGTTGACTCAAGTATGCCCCTTTCAATCGAATTTGAACACTGCCTTGATTGACTCGATTATGCCCTCTTCCAACAAGTTTGAACAATGCATTGATTGACTTGAGTATGTCCCTCTTCCAAGAAGTTTAAACAATTCATTGATTGAATCGAGTATGCCCCCTTCCATCAAATTTGAACAGTGCATTTATTGACTCGAGTATGCCCCCGTCCAACAAGTATAAACCCTTTGATTTCTCATCGATGCGTCCCTTTATTCCCGCAAAATAATCTTATCTTTCAACTTGTTGACTCGAATATGCCCCCTTCCAACAAGTTGGAACAATGCATTGATTGACCCGAGTATGCCTGCCTCGACAAGTTTAAATAATGCATTGATTGACTCAAGTATCCCCTGTTCCAAAAAGTTTGAACAATGCATTGATTGACTTGATTCTCCCGCCCTTGAAGAACTTTTAACAATCCATTGATTGACTCTAGTATGCCCACTTCCAACAGGTTTAGACAATACATTGATTGATGCGATAATGAGGCCTTCCAACAGTTTTAAAAAGACATTGATTAACTCGAGTATGCCCCCTTCCAACAAGTTTAAACCCATTGATTCCTGCTGGTTGCATCCATTTATTCCCACAAAATAGTCTCATCGTTCAAACTTGTTGACTCGAGTATGCCCTGATCCAATAAGTTTGAACAATGAATTGATTGACTTGAGTATGCCCCCTTCCAACAAGTTTGAAAAATGCATTGGTTGACCCGAGTATGCCCCCTTGTAAAAAGTTTGAACAATGCATTGATTGACTCGAGTATGCCCCCTTCCCCAAAATTAGGACAATGCATTGATTGACTCGAGCATGCCCCCTTTTTACAAGTTTAAATAATGCACTGATTGAATTGAGTATGCCTCCTTCTAACAAGTTTGAACAATGAATTGATTCATACGAGTATGCCCCCTTCCAACAAGTTTGAACAATGCATTAATTGCCCTGAGTATGCCCCCTTTCAACAAGTTTCAATAATGCACTGATTGACTTAAGTATGCCCCCCTTCTAACAAGTTTGAACAATGTATTGATTGAGTCGAGTATGCCCTCTTCCAGAAAGTTTGAACAATGCATTGATTGACTCGAGTATGCCCACTTCCAACAAGTTTAAACCCATTGATTCCTCCTGAATGCGTCCCTTTATTCCCACAAAATAGTCTCATCGATCAAAATGGTCTACTCGAGTATGCTCTGTTCCAATAAATTTGAACAATAAATTGATTGACTTGAGTATGCCCCCTTCCAACAAGTTTGAACAATGCATTGGTTGACTTAAGTATCCCCATTTCCAGCAAATTTAAACAATGCATTGATTGACTCTATTATGCCGCCTTCAAACAAGGTTGAACAATGCATTGATTGACTTGAGTATGTGCCCCTTCCCAGAAATGTAAACAATTCATTGATTGCCTCGAGTATGCCCCCTTCCAACAAGTTTGAACAATGCATTGATTGACACGAGTATGCCGCCTTCCAACAAATTTGAACGATGCATTTATTGACTCGATTATGCCCCCTTCCATCAAGTTTAAACCCTTTGATTCCTCGTGGATGCGTCCCTTTATTCCCACAAAATAATCTAATCTTTCAAACTTGTTGACTCGTGTATGCCTCCTTCCAAAAATTTTAAACAATGCATTGATTGACTCGAGTATGCCCGGTTCCAACAAGTTTGAACAATGCATTGATTGACTCGAGTATGGCCCCTTCCAACAAGTTTGAAGAGTGCATTAATTGACTAGGGTATGCGCCCTTCTAACAAGTTTGAACAATACCTTGATTGACTCGAGTATGCCCCCTTCCAGCAAATTTAAACCTATTTTTTCCTCGTGGATACGTCCATAAAATTCAACAAAATGGTCTCATCGTTCAAACTTGTTGACTCAAGAATGCCGTATTTCCAACAAGTTTGAACAATGCATTGATTAACTCGAGTATGCCCTTTCCAACAAGTTTGAACAATACATTGGTTGACTTGAGTATGCCCCCTTCCAACAAGTTTGAACAATGCATTGATTGAGTCGAGTATGCCCCCTTCCAACAAGTTTGAACAATGCCTTGATTGACTCTAGTATGCACCCTCCAACAAATTTGAACAATGCATTGATTGACTCTAGTATGCTTCCTTCCAACAAGTTTGAACAATGCAATAATTGACTTGAGTATGCCCCCTTCCAACAAGTTTTAAGAATGCATTGATTGACTCGAGTATGGCCCATTCCAACAAGTTTGAACAATACATTGATTGATTCGAATATATAACTGCGACAAGTTTGAACATTGCATTGATTGACTTGAGTGTGCCCCCTTCCAAGTAAACTGAACAATGCTCTGATTGAATTGAGTGTCCCCTTCTCCTAACAAGTTTGAACAATGCAGGAATTGATTCGAGTATGCTCCCTTCCATCAAGTGTGAACAATACATTGATTGACTCGAGTATGGCCCCTGCTAACCAGTTTCGACAATGAATTGATTGACTCGAGTATGTCCCCTTTCGAACAAGTTTGAACAATTCATTAATTGCCTCGAGTATGCCCCCTTTCAACAAGTTTGAATAATGCCCCAATTGACTTGAGTATGCCCCCCTTCTAACAAGTTTGAACAATGTATTGATTGAGTAGAGTATGCTCCTTCCAGAGCATTTGAACAATGCATTGATTGACTCGAGTATACGCACTTCTAACAAGTTTAAACCCATTGATTCCTGCTGGATGCGTCCCATTATTCCTACAAAATAGTCTCATCGTTCAAACTTGTTGACTCTAGTATGCTCTGTTCCAATATGTTTAAACAATGAATTGATTGACTTGAATATGCCCCCTTCCAACAAGTTTAAACAATGCATTAGTTGACTTAAGTATGCCCCTTTCCATCGAATTTGAACACTGCCTTGATTGACTAGATTATGCCCTCTTCCAACAAGTTTGAACAATGCATTGATTGACTTGAGTATGTCCCCCTTCCAAGGAAGTTTAAACAATTCATTAATTTACTCAAGTATGCCCCCTTTCAACAAATTTGAACAATGCATTTATTGACTCAAGTATGCCCTCTTCCAACAAGTTTAAACCCTCTGATTCCTCGTGGATGCGTGCCTTTATTCCCACAAAATAATCTTATCTTTCAAACTTGTTGACTCGAATATGCCCCCTTCCAACAAGTTTGAATAATGCATTGATTGACTCGAGTATGCCTGCTTCCAACAAGTTTGAACAATGCATTGATTGCCCCGAGTATGCCCCCTTCCAACAAGTTTGAACAATGCATTGATTCACTTGATTCTCCCGACTTCCAAGAACTTTTAACAATGCATTGATTGACTCGAGTATGCCCCCTTCCAACAGGTTTGTACAATACATTGATTAATTCGAGTATGAGGCCTTCTAAAAAGTTTTGAAAAGACATTGATTTACTCGAGTATGCCCCCTTCAAACAAGTTTAAGCCCATTGATTCCTGCTGGATGCATCCATTTATTCCCACAAAATAGTTTCATCGTTCAAACTGGCTGAATCGAGTATGCCCTGATCCAATAAGTTTAAACAATGAATTGATTGACTTGAGTATGCCCTCTTCCAACAAGTTTGAAGAATGCATTAGTTGACTTGAGTATGCCCCCTTGTAACAAGTTTGAACAATGCATTGATTGACTCGTGTATGCCCCCTTCCAAAAATTTTTAACAATGCATTGATTGACTCGAGTATGCCTCCTTTCAACAAGTTTAAATAAAGCACTGATTGATTTGAGTATGCCTCCTTCCTAACAAGTTTGAAAAATGAATTGATTGACTCGAGTATGCCCCCTTCTAACAAGTTTGAACAATGCATTAATTGCCTCGAGTATGCCTCCTTTCAACAAGTTTGAATAATGCTCTGATTGACTTGAGTATGCCCCCTTCTAACAAGTTTGAACAATGTATTGATTGAGTCGAGTATGCCCCCTTCCAGAAGGTTTGGACAATGCATTGATTGACTCGAGTATGCCCCCTTCCAACAAGTTTAAAGCTATTGATTCCTGCGGGATGCGTCCCTTTATTCCCACAAAATAGTCTCATCGTTCAAACTTGTTGACTAGAGTATGCTCTGTTCCAATAAATTTGCACAATTAATCGATTGACTTGAGTATGCCTCCCTCCAACAAGTTTGAACAATCCTTTTTTGACTCAAGTATGCCCATTTCCAGGAAATTTTAACAATGTATTGATTGAATCTATTATGTATCCTTCCAACAAGGTTGTACCATGCATTAATTGACTTGAGTATGTCCCCCTTCCAAGAAATTTGAACAATTCATTGATTGACTCGAGTATGCCCCCTTCCAACAAGTTTGAACAATGCATTGATTAACACGAGTATGCCGCCTTCCAACAAATTTGAACAATGCATTTATTGACTCGAGTATGCCCACTTCCAACAAGTTTAAACCCTTTGATTCCTCGTGGATGCGTCCCTTTATTCCCACAAAATAATCTCATCTTTCAAACTTGTTGACTCGAGTATGCCCCCTTCCAACAAGTTTAAACCCTCTGATTCTTCGTGGATGCGTCCCTTTATTCCCACAAAATAATCTTATCTTTCAAACTTGTTGACTCGAATATGCCCCCTTCCAACAAGTTTGAATAATGCATTGATTGACTCGAGTATGCCTGCTTCCAACAAGTTTGAACAATGCATTGATTGCCCCGAGTATGCCCCCTTCCAACAAGTTTGAACAATGCATTGATTCACTTGATTCTCCCGACTTCCAAGAACTTTTAACAATGAATTGATTGACTCGAGTATGCCCCCTTCCAACAGGTTTGTACAATACATTGATTAATTCGAGTATGAGGCCTTCTAAAAAGTTTTGAAAAGACATTGATTTACTCGAGTATGCCCCCTTCAAACAAGTTTAAGCCCATTGATTCCTGCTGGATGCATCCATTTATTCCCACAAAATAGTTTCATCGTTCAAACTGGCTGAATCGAGTATGCCCTGATCCAATAAGTTTAAACAATGAATTGATTGACTTGAGTATGCCCTCTTCCAACAAGTTTGAAGAATGTATTAGTTGACTTGAGTATGCCCCCTTGTAACAAGTTTGAACAATGCATTGATTGACTCGTGTATGCCCCCTTCCAAAATTTTTTAACAATGCATTGATTGACTCGAGTATGCCTCCTTTCAACAAGTTTAAATAAAGCACTGATTGATTTGAGTATGCCTCCTTCCTAACAAGTTTGAAAAATGAATTGATTGACTCGAGTATGCCCCCTTCTAACAAGTTTGAACAATGCATTAATTGCCTCGAGTATGCCTCCTTTCAACAAGTTTGAATAATGCTCTGATTGACTTGAGTATGCCCCCTTCTAACAAGTTTGAATAATGTATTGATTGAGTCGAGTATGCCCCCTTCTAGAAGGTTTGAACAATGCATTGATTGACTCGAGTATGCCCCCTTCCAACAAGTTTAAAGCTATTGATTCCTGCGGGATGCGTCCCTTTATTCCCACAAAATAGTCTCATCGTTCAAACTTGTTGACTAGAGTATGCTCTGTTCCAATAAATTTGCACAATTAATCGATTGGCTTGAGTATGCCTCCCTCCAACAAGTTTGAACAATACTTTTTTGACTCAAGTATGCCCATTTCCAGGAAATTTTAACAATGTATTGATTGAATCTATTATGTATCCTTCCAACAAGGTTGTACCATGCATTAATTGACTTGAGTATGTCCCCCTTCCAAGAAATTTGAACAATTCATTGATTGACTCGAGTATGCCCCCTTCCAACAAGTTTGAACAATGCATTGATTAACACGAGTATGCCGCCTTCCAACAAATTTGAACAATGCATTTATTGACTCGAGTATGCCCACTTCCAACAAGTTTAAACCCTTTGATTCCTCGTGGATGCGTCCCTTTATTCCCACAAAATAATCTCATCTTTCAAACTTGTTGACTCGAGTATGCCCCCTTCCAACAAGTTTGAACAGTGCATTAATTAACTCGAGTATGCGCCCGTCTAACAAGTTTGAAAAATGCATTGATTGACTTGAGTATGCCCGCTTCCAAGAAGTTTGAACAATGCATTGATTGACTCGAGTATGGCCCCTTCCAACAAGTTTGAACAGTGCATTAATTAACTCGAGTATGCGCCCGTCTAACAAGTTTGAACAATACATTGATTGACTCGAGTATGCCCCCTTCCCACAAATTTAAACCCATTGTTTCCTCGTGGATGCGTCCCTATATTCCCACAAAATGGTCTCATCGTTCAAACTTGTTGACTCGAGTATTCCCCCTACCAAGAAGTTTGAACAATGCATTGATTGCCTCGAGTATGCTCTTTCCAACAAGTTTGAACAAATCATTGGTTGACTCGAGTATGCCCCCTTCCAACGAGTTTAAACAATGCATTGATTGAGTCAAGTATGCCCTCTTCCAACAAGTTTGAACAATTCCTTGATTGACTCTAGTATGCCCCCCTCTAACAAATTTGAACAATGCATTGATTGACTCTAGTATGTCCAATTCCAACAAGTTTGAACAATGCAACAATTGACTTGAGTATGCCTCCTTCCGACAAGTTTTAAGAATGCATTGATTGACTCGAGTATGGCCCATTCCAACAAGTGTGAACAATACATTGATTGATTCGAATATATACCCTTCCAACAAGTTTGAACATTGCATTGATTGACTCGAGTATGGCCCCTGCTAACCAGTTTGAACAATAAATTGATTGACTCAAGTATACTCCCTTCCAACTAATTTTAAAAATGCATTGATTGCCTCGAGTATACTCCCTTCTAACAAATTTGAACAATGCATTAATTGTCTCGACTATGCCCACTTCTAAAATTTTTAAACGATGCCTTGATTGAGTCGAATATGCCCCTTTCCAACAAGTTTGAACAATGCATTAATTGCCTCTACATTCCCCCATTCAACCAGTTTGAATAATGCACTGATTGACTTGAGTGTGTCCCCTTCTAACATGTTAGAACAATGCATTGATTGACTCGAGTATGCCCCCTTCCAAAAAGCTTGAAAATGCACTGATTGACTCGAGTGTGCCCTCTTCCAACAAGTTTAAACCCATTGATTCCTGCTGGATGCGTCCCTTTATTCCCACCCAATAGTCTCATCGTTCAAACTTGTTGACTCGAGTATGCTCTGTTCCAATAAGTTTGAACGATGACTTGATTGACTTGAGTATGCCCTCTTCCACCAAGTTTGAACAATGCATTGGTTGACTCAAGTCTGCCCCTTTCCAACAAATTTGATATTGCATTGATTGACTCGATTATGCTTCCTTCCAACAAGGTTGAACAATGTATTGATTGACTTGAGTATGTCCCCCTTTCAAGAAGTTTGAACAATTCATTGATTGACTGTAGTATGCCCGCTCCCAACAAGTTTGAACAATGCATTGATTGATTCGAGTATGCCGCCTTCCAACAAATTTAAACAATGCATTTATGGACTCGAGTATGCCCCCTTCCAACAAGTTTAGACCCTTTGATTCCTCGTGGATGCGTCCCTTTATTCCAACAAAATAATCTCATCTTTAAAACTTGTTGACTTGAGTATGCCCCCTTCCAACAATTTTGAACAATGCATTGATTGACTCGAGTATGCCTGCTTCCAACAAGTTTGAACAATGCATTGATTGACTCGAGTATGGCCCCTTCCAACAAGTTTGAACAGTGCATTAATTGACTCGAGTATGCCCCCTTCCAACAAGTTTGAACAATACATTGATTGAGTCGAGTATGCCCCCTTCTCACAAGTTTAAACCCATTGTTTCCTCGTGGTTGCGTCTCTTTATTCCCACAAAATGGTCTCATCGTTCAAACTTGTTGACTCAAGTATGCCGCCTTCTAACAAGTTTGAACAATGTATTCATTGACTCGAGTATGCTCTCTTCCAACAAGTTTGAACAATACATTGGTTGACTCGAGTATGCCTCTTCCAGCAAGTTTGAACAATGCATTGATTGAGTCGAGTATGCCCCCTTCCAACAAGTTTGAACAATGCCTTGATTGACTCTACTATGCACCCTTCCAACAAATTTGAACAATGCATTGATTGACTCTAGTATGTCCCCTTCCAACAAGTTTGAACAATGTATTAATTGACTTGAGTATGCATCCTTCCAACGAGTTTGAAGAATGCATTGATTGACTTGAGTATGGCCTATTCCAACAAGTTTAAACAATACATTGATTGATTCGAATATATCACCTTGCAACAAGTTTGAACATTGCATTGATTGACGCGAGTATGCCTCATTCCAACAAATTTGAACAATACATTGATTGACTCGAGTATGCCCCCTTTCAATAAGTTTAATCAATGCAGTAATTGATTCGAGTATGCTTCCTTCCATCAAGTGTGAATAATACATTGATTTACTCGTGTATGGCCCCTTCTAACCAGTTTGATCAATACATTGATTGACTCGAGTATATCTTCTTTCACAAATTTTAACAATGCATTGATTAACCCGAGTATACTGCCTTCTAACAAATTTGAACAAAGCATTAATTGTCTCGACTATGCCCACTTTTAACAAATTTTAACAATGCCTTGATTGAGTCGAGTATGCCCCCTTCCAACAAGTTTGAACAATTCAGTGATTGGCCACGAGTATGCCCCCTTCCAACAAGTTCGAACAATGCATTGATTGACTTGAGTATGCCCCCTTCCAACAAGTTTAGACCCTTTGATTCCTCGTGGATGCGTTCCTTTATTCCCACAAAATAATCTCATCTTTCAAACTTGTTGACTCGAGTATGCCCCCTTCCAACAAGTTTGAACAATGTATTAATCGACTCGAGTATGCCCGCTTCCAACAAGTTTGAACAATGCATTAATTGCCTCGAATATGCCCCCTTTCAACAAGTTTTAATAATGCACTGAATGACTTGAGTATGTCCCCTTCTAACAAGTTTGAACAATGCATTGATTGACTTGAGTATGCCACCTTCCAACAAATTTGAACAATGCATTTATTGACTCGAGTATGCCCCCTTCCAACAAGTTTAGACCCTTTGATTCCTCGTGGATGCGTTTCTTTATTCCCACAAAATAATCTCATCTTTCAAACTTGTTGACTCGAATATGCCCCCTTCCAACAATTTTGAACAATACATTGGTTGACTCGAGTATGCCCCCTTCCAACAAGTTTAACAATGCATTGATTGAGTGGTGTATGCCTTCTTCCAACAAGTTTGAACAATGCCTTGATTGACTCTAGTATGCCCTCTTCCAACAAATTTGGACACTGCATCGATTGATTCTAGTATGTCCCCTTCCAACAAGTTTGAACAATGCATTAATTGACTTGAGTATGCCCCCTTCCAACGAGTTTGAACAATGCATTGATTGACTCGAGTATGCCCGCTTCCAACAAGTTTAAACCCATTGATTCCTCGTGTATGCGTCCCTTTATTCCCACAAAATAATCTCATCGTTCTTTTCTGGATGCCCCTTTCTTCTAACCTAATTGAACCCATTGAATGTCTCTGGATTCTCGTCTTTCCTCTGACTACATGGTACCTATTGAGTAATTCCACAGGTGCCCATTCTCTATAAGTAATTCGAACCCTTTGGTTTCCGGGTCCCCATGAGGGTACAGCGATGTGTTTTCCTGCTTGCCGTAGTGGTGGAATTCAACGTCCCGTCCGGCCCTAGCATAGTTTTTACTTTCTCCTAACCTTCGTACTTCCATCCTGCCTTTCTATTCCCTGTCATTTTCTCTACTCTTTCGTTGTCCCACCCACTCCTCACACTACCTATTGACTTTCTTGTTACTGCTGCCATTTTGTGGGACAACGAAAAGGATTTTGTAGCACGTAGATGTTGGGTATTGTGACCCAGACATCTCCGAGTCCTGTCACTAAGCAGGATCTGCCGCTCTGAACTGTCTGCCATGACAAGTGTAGAATTTGCTCTAGAATTCCAAAGGAGTGGTGGTGATGGCGTACACTACTCGTCCTAGTAGGGCTATCACGAGCATGGGCAGTGAATTGAATTTTTCCGGCCATTATTGATTATGTCCTCCTCAACTCCTTACTCAATCTTGATGGAAAGGCTCCCCTCTCAACCACCCTCCACTGATAGAGGAGCTTCAATTCTCTTCCTTTTGGAGTAGCAAACCTCGGGTATCTCCGCAACTTCTAAAGAGGTAACCCCGTCCATGTGCTCTATCAGGTGCACCCCCGTGTTTCACATACCGGAGAGGCAGTTTCCTGCCTCGTGTACAGTTGCCTTCAAGGGACTCTAGTCTAGTGCTGGGAACCTATATTTTCGCAGAGGTTCCCCGAAGAGAACGCTTCCTCCCATCCAGCCTTGAGAGGTTCGGAAGTTTACCCTCTTACTTCCTTTCGGAGAGTTGACTCCAAGTGACTCTCCATTTGGGACGAGGTTGGGTCCCACTTTACTTTCTAAGGACACCGCGAAGAACACGAAAAGGCAAAGTTCCTCGGTTCTCTCCCAACCCGATGAGAGAAAACACACCGTGCCAGGTTCGGAGACAGAATTTTGATCTTTTCCAACTCACCAAACGCCCTGGGTGCTCTCGGAGGAGTGGAATCTCTGCTTGTGTATCTGTAATGCTAAAGTTGCTGCGAGACGACGGTTGGATGTCGAGATTCATTTATTTCTGGGTGTGTCACTTTCTTTCAACTAATTTAAACCAATTGATTGCCCCTATACATTGATTTTTTTCCAACCATTTTGAACCCATTGATTGCTTCTAGATGTTTATTTACTTCCAAACATTTAAACCCATTGATTGCCTCCTGGATGTTCATTTTCTTCCAAACATTTTGAACCTATTGATATTCTTTAGATGTTCATTATATCCTTAACATTTTGAATCCATTGATTAGTTCTTGATGTTCATTTTCTTCTAACCCTTTTGAACCTATCGATTGCCTCTGTTGAGCACCTTTCTTCCAACAAATTTGAACTCTTTATTTATCACTAGGCGGGACACTTTTTACGACTATTTTGAACCCATTGATTGCATCCACATATTCATTTTATTCCAACCATTTTGAACTCATTGATTGCCTCTTGATGTTCATCTTTTAAGCAATTTTGAACCTTTGATTCCCTCTGGATGTTCATTTTCTTCTAACCCTTTTGGACCCTGTGATTGCCTTTGTATGTTTAATTCCTTTCAACCATATTAAACCAATTGATTGCCTCTGGACGATTAATTTCTTTTAATCATTTTAAACCCATTGATTGCCTCTGGATATGCCCTTTTCTCCCACGGTAAAGAGAAAATTTCATTTTATCACCTGCCATAAAATTTTAACGATATTTTCTCTTAGTCCTCCGCGTTGTATTATACTCTCAGGTTTATAATACTAGGAATTCACCTTGTACGAGGTGTGTCAGAAAAGAAACAGAATTGTGGTCACAACAATTAATTTCAAATCTAAAATACAAGTTTTCCCCCTCGAGACTAACGCGCTATCTCATCCTTACCCACCATGCCTCCATGCACTTCTATAAGGATTCTCCCGAGATTCTGCGCAGCTTCGTCGTCTCGGCCACTTCGATGG
The DNA here is from genome assembly GCA_963969495.1 of Ceratothoa steindachneri. Classification (NCBI taxonomy): domain Eukaryota; kingdom Metazoa; phylum Arthropoda; class Malacostraca; order Isopoda; family Cymothoidae; genus Ceratothoa; species Ceratothoa steindachneri. Next base: position 10,672,673 of record OZ018334.1, read on the forward strand.
CTTTTCAAGTCCGATAAACGTGTTCCCATGATGACCCCTTTGAGCTTGCGGAAAAGAGGTAAAAAATCACATGGAGATAGAAATGCTGTCTTGCTTTCTTCGGCCTCGGGGCGGCGGACTCTTCCACTGAAGGCTCTGGCGCTTGGTCTTCGACTCGTACTCGAAGATTCATGAATCTCACCCATAAGTCTGGTTTGGTTTCAAGACGGTCTAGGATGTCTTGACACACCTGCAGACGCCGCTTCTTCTGGTCATCGTTCAGCACTTGGGCATGATCTTTGCGCAAATCACCCGCATGCCCGAATCTTTGGTGATAATCTTCCAGATGCTGTCACCGTTCATGCTCAGTTCACTTACAATCAATCGAACAGTCCAACGACGATCTCCACGCACCATCTGCTTCACGCGTTCAACGTTGGCCCCAGTCCTGCTCGTTGAAGGCTTTGCATTGCTAGCCCCGTTCTCCACGTCCTTGCGTCACTCTTTGAACCCCTCGTCCCACTCAAAATCCCGTTAACGCAAAGTTGTCTCATCTCCGGCAGATTAACAGGTTCGTTAATCTGTGCCCTTTGTTTGAAAGCCTGAGAATTAAGTTGTTCACCAACACAAGTGCAAAAAACACACATTGGCTGCAAAAGAGCTTAAAATGCACTTATATACTCCCCTAATAATATTTAACACACTGATGCAAAGGGTTAATTCCTACCCTAATCATAGCTTATGCAGAACACGTAGTCCTGTTACTTTTCTAACACACCTCGTAGGTTCTACACTGTAATACATTGCGTATTACTACCTGTCCACCTGTCTATGGATTCTCCAAATGCCTGAGATATCACAAGTGGTCGTATTATGGACTTATGCGGGTTAAGTTATAGCCTTTACCCCCGCAACCAAAGTTCTTCTATATAAATCTCTAAGTTCACTTTGCTTGTGTCATTGTTTGATGTTATTCGATGGCTTATATCAGACGTTAGAGTTTGCTCCCAGATCAGTTTCTTTTTTGTCTTACCATAAATGGCAAAATATTAATTGTGTAAGAATTATAAACTTTACCTTATTTTAAGGGGAATACTTACATTTAATGACAGTGAATCTTATTCCTCCCATCTTATAGCGGACACATAATTTTGTCAAATTTCTTTGTGTAGCAGAGTACCTCTCTTCCTTATTCACTACTCTTCCAAGCCACATTTTATCACTTTTATAATATTTCTATTCATTTCCATATTTAGGTTATTTCCATGCATAATAAAGATCAACGGACGATCAACTTACCCTCGAAACACTCTACTGATAACACCGAGAAATTCTGAAGCTTCTTTCTTTAAAACAAGACGACGATGGTTTTAAAGTCGGATGTCAATCCATTTTAAAAGAAAATATCTATTTCTTGTGTTCATAGGTTTTCAATTTGTCTTTTTGGAAATCCAAGTATATTGTCTCTGCTACTTTAATTTTTTTAACATTCCTTAGCATGTCGCTGAAAACCTGAAGTAATTTCGTGAAAATAAAAACAATCCCATTCCAGGAATAAATACTCCAAGAATAACCAATAAAACCCAAGAGTGTTCGATAAAATACCCTTATTTTCATGATCACAATCTATAATTGTTTAGATATCATCATTGTGAATGGGTAACAATAGAAGAAACACTAAATCAACATTTATTGCTCCTACCAATTTTAAAAATCTCCTTTTTGTCACTTATATCATTTGCCTGCCTTTATGATTCTCAACGAATATTACAGCTTCAAATTCATTCTAGAATTTTGCCTTGAAAATGTGAATTATAATTGTTACGAAGTAATAGTGATATTTGGATATTTTATAGCATAAGACAAAAACAAAATAAATCATTGGGTAAAAAGTATTGCAGAACAGACCCAAATAAGTGATTTCCTTTTTATTTACAAGCCAAATCGCATAAAGTGGAATGGTTTAGAAGCCTTAAACTAAACAACGAGAGCCTTATTATCTCATCTGACTTACATACATTCAGTTATCTGCGCCTTGGGCAAACAAGACTTTCAAAACATTCCAGATTTTTCTGTAACCAATTTTTTACTTCTCTTATATGGGTTTGCACGATTTAACCCGCTATATATCCATTTGTTGGTTGAACGGTTATTGAACCTTTGTATATAAAAAAATTACAATAGCAGAAATTAGCGGTAAATTTAGCATGACCGGCAAAAGGTTGGTTTCCTGAACACATTGCCTTTCTCTTTTTCTGCCATGTCAGAGAGGTCATGCCCTGCACTTAAACCTTATTTGTCATTCTCAAATGACTATTTTAAGACTTCTGATATATTAGATTTAGATTAAAAAATAAAATAAATTGCCACAATATTTATTAAAAAGTTCTGTAAAAATTTCTCTTAGGAAGAATCAAGTCATCTACATGTATGCAGAGAGGTAACTTAAGTAATTATATTTTAATTCGATAAAAGATGGAATATTTCTATTACTTATATCTTTTATTAAATAAGTTTTCCCTGTAATATTATCTAATTTATTACATAATTCCGTTTAATCGGGGAGATGCAATAATGATATAAAGGCGAAGGCGATGAGTTATTAAAGTTTTCATAATTACGCCAAAAAAGTAATATTAACCTTAAAAATAAATTGGCTGGGAAGCCATCTTGGACGAATACGAGCCAGGTTAACTTAGGCCGCTCGCGTCATTCTAAGGTGGCGTCAAATAGATTTTTTGTAAAGGTTAATAAAACCACCTTTTTGCTTAATTAAGAAAATTAAAATAACTCATAATCATCATCTAAAACTAATAAGCCCAAGAAACTTAACTTAACCCGTAACACCTAAAACAAACGAGCTCTGACTCGCCCAGTGGATACGGCGTTGGATTTCTGACGTCGAGGTAAGGGGTTCAATCCCCAAGTGAGAGCAAACACAAACGGGAAGATCTGGGCATCGATTGGTAAACGGATGTGCCTCCTCCCCCTCGGGGGTAGGTAGCTCTTACACAGGTCATCACACACATAGCCAAACATAACGCCTCTATCTTTCCTCTCCAGTCCTTACACACTTTCCTTCTCTGCTCTAAGGAATCCGGCCGATGGGTATTTATACCCACATACCCCTGACGCGGAATGGGTGATTCCCCGAACACCCCGGGGTGACGAAGGTTCTTACCTGATTCCTTGGTAGTGTAAAAAAAACAACAAAATAACCCTCCCCGAGCGAACACTGACTCTTACTACGCACGTGCTCGCAAGCGATTGTCATGCTGATCTTTATGTTGGTTTCGTTAAACGGGCAGGAGTCCAGTCCTGGCCAAGATACGGATGGAGTCCTGTGCCTAACTACAAAACCACAAAACCTGCCCCGACACCACCATTGCAACGATACAAAGAGGTAGTTTGGGGTAGCAGAAATTGGAAGCGCTACTCTTGTATCGATAACCTGGTATTATTTATTTTAGTTTACAATAATAGTAATAATAATGATAAGAATAATAAACTGCATTCGTATAAAGTAGAGGCGATCACATCCACGCCCTTAAAACCTATTCCTCTCCCACTTCGTGCCACATCAATCACGCCAAATTGCTCCCCCCCGCCCCTCGGATAATTTGGGGAGCTTGTCTCTCAAAAACAGAGTATAAGATTTAGACGAACTAAAACCAAGCTTAATTTATTTTCTTTGAATCCATAAATAACTTTATTTTATTTATTGTATTCCTGATAATGAAATTAATTCTAAAGTAAGTCGAATTGGTAATTCCTTTAAATGTATTTTTAATGAAAGGTTCAATCGGTTCTCCATTGCGATTAATGCGATAAAATTGGCTGTGGATAAAGAAGCATTTGTTGCTAACAGGGTCAAACATTACCTATGTATGAAATTATCGCTCAACAGAAGGACTTGTTGCTAAACTTAGCCATATACATGAAATGATTGCTTAACAGAAGTACATGTTTCTAGCTGGGTCAAAGTTAGCTATAAGTTTGATTAGTAGGCTCAGTCTTATTTTTTCGTTAAAGGCTCAGATTATCTGTTGGTTTTTCTCTCTTTACGCTCTAGTAAAGTTTTCCCTGATAAAGGAGGTAAAGTTTTGTGTAAGTTTAAGTACGCGAGTTCGTGTTAACTTTGCACAAATAACCTTTTCCATGTCGATGCACCCGATATTAATGCGTGCATAGTCTGATTGGAGAGACCTCTTGTGGCTAAGCACGGGGCAGTTTCCACCATAAGGGTACTATCCACACTTCGCGATTTTTACTCACGCTTCTTTCATCACTTCGCAACCTAACGCAACCCTCATTGCACCCAGACCTCCTTGATAGTACGGTATAGTGAACCCCGGAAGAAAGCCCTAAGAGGGGGCGCAAAGAAGGGGGTCCCTTAAGGACACGAGCCGGAGACCTTGGAGAGGCGCCTATTAGAGTAGGCCCATTAAGGTAGGAGGGTTGCGGAGTGCGGTTATAGGCAGGTATTTAAGGTACTAAGGTACACTCTCAATAGGATTCAGACTCTTAGATTCGGTCACTTTTTACAAAGTAGGAAAGGGGGGAATACCCCCCTTCCCCCATTACTGACACCAAAAATGGAATTCATCAAAAGGCTCTCCCTGAGACTCAAGTCCAACGGAATGAAGAGGACACCACAAGAATTAGCCCAACAAATATTTATTAACCTGCAAATCCCACTAATTAAGTGCCTTGATGTCCCGACAGGATTCATCGTGATCTTCCCTGGAAACAAGGATGTCGAGAAACTCCTATCCTCCGCAGGTAATATCACACTCAACAAACTAGACCTTGAAGCGAAAACCTCTCCACAGATCACGGCCAATAGATCAGTCGTAGGCAGAAAGATTGAGCCATGGGTAGGCATGGACACTCTTCAAGATATCAATGAGGAGTTGGAAGCAAATCAACCGTGGTTGAAAATTCATGACATTATAAAATTCAGGGATCATACTCACGTGTTTAAGATCGTCTGCGAGAACACCGAAATGCCTACCAAAATCATGGATAAAGGACTTATTGCATTCTGCACTAGGATCCAACAAACTAACATCCAGCGAGACGCATTTATCAACATACAAATATGCTTCCGTTGTTACGAAATGGAAGACAACATAACTGCGGAATGTCCTAAAAAAGACCTCATGATATGTTCGGAGTGCGGGAGAGAGGGGCACACCTACCGATCATGCCAGAGTACGACTAAACAGTGCATAAACTGTGGAGGACCACATCGGACAATGGCGATGTCATGCCCGAAAAGGAAAGACACAATAAAAAGGAAGGAGAACCCAGAAAGATTCTAGGGACAAAGGAACATGACATACGCCTCGGCGACAAAAACTACAGCAAACAACCAAAAGACGGAAACACAACTCACCATAGACGGAACAATGAATATCAATATACTGACCTGAATCTTGCACTCACATATAATGAACATTGCCAACCCCGGAAGCTACGCGAATACCCTAAACAGAATGCTCAAAGAAAACGGTTTAGAACCCGTGAACTTTCCCAAGGATGTGGACTCATCAGCAATATTTAAGGTGAAGATTAATAACAAGACAACAAAAGCACTAGTCGAAGAAGCAAAACCACAAGACTAAAACAATGAAGACTCAAATACTAAGGAACCTGACTCGGACAGTAGCACGGAAGAATCCGCCCAGGAGGTTAGAGTCACCAGAAGGAAAGCCAAAAAGAAAAGATCCAGCTCACACAAGCCATCAACCCAACGACAGCAATCTCAGATCCCGTCGACATCACTATCGCAGAAAGGAAAGGAAGTAATCATGTGTAGACGGAAACAGAACGAGAGAAAGAAAAAGAAACGTTGAACAAGATCTAAAGAGACAAACGGAAACCCCCAAACGAATATCAAAATGAACAAACGGAAATTGGAAATACTTCAAATTAATACTAACGGTTGGATAGGTAAAAAATGCATATACGGAAATATCTTAAGAGAGCTAGACCCAGATGTTATTTTAATATCTAGCCACAGATTAGACCTAGAAATAGAAAAAAATAAAAATATAGAATTACAACGTTGTAGCAACGAATCCTTCGAGACAAAGGCACGATGGAGTAGCAATTGCGATAAAAAAGGAACTAGACTATAAAACTCACCAATGACTAACCGAATCCTATGCAGCAGTAGAGATACAATTAGAACTAACTAGTTTTATAATATCCACGGGTTACCACCCCCCAAGAAAAAGACTGATTACCAATTGCCAACTTCATTAAGCTTTTTAATAACAGGAACCCAGTCATATTTATAGGAGACTTGAACGCCCACTGTACAGAAAACAGCTATAGAACAAACAACAACGCGGGAAGGCATTTGAAAACTATGCTAGATACGAGTAGGGGAATGCTTCAAAGACTGGGGCCAGATTTTCCCACATAGATAGATAACAGATCGACAAGTAAGCCAGATATCTGCCTCGCAAACTTTAACTTGCCATTTAATTTTCACTTGGAACTGGTTGACATACAGGTCAGCGACCACATAGCTACACTACTTACCATTAAACAGAATCCCATACAGAAGCCAGGTAAGAAATGGAAAGCCTACCACCAAGCAGACTGGACAAAGTACAAAGAAGTATTAAGAGAATATGAACCAAGGACTTTCACCGAAGCGACTATAAAAGAAATCGACGAGGGACTTAGAGAAATTAAAAGTACGCTGATTAGAGCAGACGAAAAAGCAGTGCCAAAAAGAGCCTTTAGAACCATCCAAAACTTTAGATGGCCACAGGAAATGATAAATAAAAATACGGAAATAAGACATCTCTAAACAAATTCGGAGGGAAGGACTTAGTATAGACCTATACAACAAACTTAGAAGAAATTTAAGAGAATTAACGCAAATAATAAGCAATGAGCAACAAGAATATTGGAACATCCAGATCATGAAGTTAGATGTCGAGAATCACCAAAGAAATTTTGGAAATGAGTAGATAGAATGAAGGAAAAACTGTTCAAAGGAGAAGATAAAAATTAAAGATGAGAGAAGGATACTAATTGAGGATGAAAGCGAGATAGAAATAGTTTTCAAACAAATTGAAAATTTTGACACTGATTTTGAGAACGTAATTGTCGAAGAACTCAACCAGACAACGGACAGGAGTCAACACTATGATTCGGTTGACATAACGAGAAGCAACAATGAGGAAAAGGATGATACATTATCCGTACAAGAACTAAAAGATAGCATAAACAGCTTCAAACAAAAGGCGTCGGGAGTCTCAGGACTCACAAAGAGAAACTACACAGAAGCGACTAATAACATCTTGGAGGGATTTAAAAAAAAAGAAGAAAAAAAGAACCTATTCAATGCCTGCCTTAATACAGGCTACTAACCTAAAGACCTAAAAGTAGCAAAAAGGATTTTTATCCCAAAGCCAGGAAAATCTCCACACAGGTTTGAAAACTATAGACCAATATCTCTGCTTGACTTCATCGAAAAGATTTTAAAGATGAAACTCGATCAACATCTTGTGGAGGACGGCCTGTACAACGAGTGCCAATTCGGATTCCGGAAGAACATAAGCACGGATATGGCACTCTGTTTAATTATGGAGAAAATAGCCAAGGTCAAAGGTGAAAAGAGGATACTTCGGCTCGAATTAAGCAGTCAGCTGGAAAGGTTGCTATGCAACTATGTAGCTGATAGATACACGTATATAGACATGGGTAATCACCATGGGGAACCCTTTAAGCTGGAGGCTGGAGTTCCCCAGGGCGGTTGTCTAAGTCCGTTATTATACGCTGTTTATACAGCGGATATCCCCCCTCCAATGATGGAGGGATGTATGAACATACAATTTGCGGATGATATCACCCAAGTTGTGGTGTCTCCATACAGGCACGCTCAATTTAAAGCAAGAGCGACAGCAGAAGAAATTCGAAGAATTAACGAATACGAACGCAGATGGGAAATCAGTACAAACAGAGACAAATCTATAATAGTTCCCATATACAGAAGAAAAGTAGCAGAGATCAACGTGGACAATGTAAGATATGGATACAGTAACGACTATAAAGTACTAGGTTTGACAATAACGAAATCTGGTTGCACGAAACACATAACCGAGAGAATACAGAAAGGAAAGAGAGGACTAGTACTCTTGTATAAATTAAGAAATTTAAGTCGAGAGAATAAAAAGAAGATTTACAATGGGATTATCAAACCAACACTGATCTATCCAGCAATCGCAATGTGTACATTGTCAAGAACTAAACTGCTCGAGCTACAAAGCGTCCAGAACAAAGCAGTACTTAGTGACAAGTACAAGAATGGCAGAGAGGAGAAGGATAGAAGAACTACAGAGAGAAGCCAACGTCGAGCCCTTAAACAGGATAATCATGAAGAGAGCAAAAGGAGTCATCGAGAGGACACATAACGAAATTGGAGTCAAACTTTCAACGCAAATAGAACTCGGAATAGACTGGAGGCCTCACCGACTCTTCCCAAACAGGGTGAGGATCGGAAATGAGGACGAAGAAAAAAACATCTACACGTAACGGGAAAGATACATCACCGGATTTGACAACAGATAAAGATATACAGCAACTAACTTGACAACCGATTAAGAGATAAAATACCAGATTAGACAAAAGGTTAAGAGAACCGATACGCGACGAAGGAAAGGGTAACAAAAACCTTTAAGGAACAGAAAATGCGAAAGTGAAAAGATAAAAGGGAAACCATACATGCAAGAATATAACTATAACTATAATTCCAACTTCTAACTAATTAAAATGAACAGAGATTAGCTTGACCTCCAAGCATCTTGCGACTCACCGCAAGCCTCTAACTTCCTTCCATTCCTCACTAACTCTTGGTTACTGTCTTTCTTAACGGGCTCTACAAATATACGTGGGTGGGTGATATACACCGTGGTATTAGCACCACGTATTAGATGTAGGGTCTAGACCACTTAGGTCATCTGTTGATCTTCTACTAGTTTCTGGCTATACTATCGTTCCCTTTCCTCTTCCTCTCTCTGTCCTCCTCCTCTTTCCCCTGTTACCCTCTCACTGGCGCCGCAAGGCCCACGGAGTAGGGAAAGGGGGAATAGGTGGAGTCCGGGCTCTCTCGCGCCTTCTCCTCACTTCTGGCCACAAGAGTGGGCCAGAAGAGAGGAGATGGGGCAGGATAGCTCTGGACGCACTAACCTTTTACACTCTCACACCTTTTCTTCTATGTATTCTATTCTATTCTATTTCTTCGTTGGGTTCCTCTTTTCATTTATAATTTCATATACCCTCCTCAATAATAAAATGGCCTTTGGTAATAGCCTTTCGTTATTTGAGGATACCGAAAGTCAAAATAGGCTATAATTCAATGCAAGAGTACCGTGTAGCAGCTAACATCCTTGCTAGCACCCACAAAAGTTTTTTTGCCCGTCTGAGAGATTACTCATCTCGCTTCCATATTCATGTAAGACAATGACAATCATACATAACTCGTACGATTTCCAACAAAATTTACCCTACGTATCGTCCGATAATAATTATCTTATACGTTGTACAATTTATATTTCAACCAATCCAAATCTTTGTCTGACGTATTTTAAACCGACCAATCAGATCAACCTTCCTCACCCCCAATGTTCGCTGGCAATCTTAGTTCACTCGTGTTCTCGTTATCGCCAGACAAAGTCTCCTTCAGATTATAATTCGAGCAATTATTCTGTGTCCAAAACTATTCCCAAGTCCATCCGTCCATACATTGAATATATCATTCCATAATTTATAACTCAAATTTATATAAATATTTACTCTAAGCCTACATTTATATTCGATCAAATTCATTATTCTCATTCTGTGTATTTCACATTTTCTCCTTGCTCTTTGTTTGACTTCTATATATTTCTCGTTAATTTATAATTAAATATAGAAATATACCACTCTTAGTTTCCCCTGAAATTGCCGGTTGGCTATTTTCATTTTTACTCTATTAGAATCTTACACGTGACTACTCTATTCTCATTCCTCGTTCTTATAAAGCATTGGTTGGTGAAGATCTAGGCTTTACATTCCCGTCAACCAGAGTATATATATATATATATATATATATATATATATATATATATATATATATATATATATATATATATATATATATATATATATATATATGTGTGTGTGTGTGTGTGTGTAGAAGTCTAAATACCGCGTACATTAGTGTACGCAGAAATACTCCGACACAAGCTACGTGTCCCTCCCGTATTTCTAAATGCACCAGCCTCAAATTCTCCATCGCCCCTTTTCGCGACATCGTAAACTGCGAGGTGGCTTGAAGGTGTGAAAGACTTATACTGTCTGCCCACAGATTAAAAAGGTCTTTCGCGCAGCGATGCGGATTTTATGAGAATTTGGTGCTCTCTCTCGATTTCTGCTCGCGAGGGAAATAAAAGGAAAACTTCTCCCTGGAGTCAGGCAGAAGATCTTGGACCTACGTTGTGAAGTGGAGCGTATTCCACATAAGAAACAGTTCGCCCGTGGCAAGGAAGGAACTTCTCAGGGAAGTGGTGTGTTTCCGTCACGGTACTTGTAGGTGCCAAACTTCTCGCAGACCCCTCTCATCCAGAGTCAGAGGTTACACAGGACCTCCGTCTGCGGATTACCCTAGACTTAGCTAGGTAATCGATTTTGGCCACCCACTATAGGAGCCAAATAATCGGACAGGCACTTCGAGGAAGAAGAAGTCCGATTTGAGCCACAGTTGGCTCGCCTTCGTGATCCGGAATAGGATCAGCATATCACCGTTCTAGGATTACCTTCTCATTCGGTAACCTCGGACGGCCGGACTAGGTGCGATCATCGTCACCAGAAGAAAATCTTCACCGTCACTTTCAAAAATACTTAGGAACTCAAAGGTATCGTTAATTGAATTATCACCTCTCCTAAATTCACCAGTTTGTTTGTGAACTAGACTTCCCACCCCGAGCCCACAACCTCTAGTATTAGAAGTGCTTAATTCAGTGTTTAACTTAATAATACTATTCCATCCATGCTGTCGGGTACTATTAAGACGCAATCATCCTAGTGAGTAATTTTCAAGTAATCCCCACTATATTTTTATAGACTTACTTATTCAGTGCAAGATTAATTCTATTTATATACGCTGTTGCTTATTTCAAATTCATGTACATTAAAGATTATTTTTGTATCTGTGTGTTTAACTAATTTGGACGATCCTTTGGCAATTAGTAAGCAATCCACTCGGCTTAAATCTCAATATTACACCGATCCATCCATGATTGGCTTTTACTGAGTGGGGACACACTCAGGGGATCATCATCTTAGTTTTGATCAAAACCTACGCACCGGGGTTATTCTTATTCGCCGGAAGTGTCTTTGTTATGTGCATTGGATACACTTGACTGCCGCTTCACCTCGGTGCGGTAATAAAATATATGTCCAGGAAGTGAGACTGGGACTACCCACTCACTAAACCTCGAATATATATATATATATATATATATATATATATATATATATATATATATATATATATATATATATATATATATATATGTATATCACCCATCTCTCCATATATACATATACATCCCGCTTTAACCTTAATTCTTAACAAAGTCAATACACTAATGGCAGAATTTATTTCAAAAGATCATTTGCATGTAAAATTGAACACTGTTGAGTCCATGTTCTTTGCTTTTAATCAGTTGAATTATAGGAACTTATCCTTCTTTTAATATTGACCAAGTCAATGAATCGTTAATCGATGAATAGCTGTCGTTTCAAATTAACCAAGTTGAAACGACTAAGCGCCATCTTAAGGGACGGAAATGTCCCAAACTCTCTAACTTCTACGACGTTCTCTTTAGGATCTCAAGGAGCTCCTAAGTGGCCTCGGAGACACTCCTTTTCCACATCTCTATCTCCCTCCCCTTTGCAGGTTTTTTTTTAAATGGTATCACAGAAAATCTTAATTTCTAACACATTGTTTGGCAGAATTCGAGAATTTTGGGGTCCTATGCGAAATATTTATTTTCGACTAGGCCGGTTTATTTAAAGAATGACTTAAGAGATCATTCATTTCCCAGTGATAAGCACCTAAGTAACTCTGACGCGGATTACACACTAACACTAGAATTGCTGAGAGCAGAATTCCTAGATATAATGCGGTAATCAGTTCATCTGTCTAAATTCCTAACTAATCTAGGATTCGAGTCTCCTGAAAATTTAATTCTGGCTTAATGAAATCCGTTCTATTCTTTATGATCTTAAGTGTTTTAGTGGAAACTTGTTTAAGAAGAGTGCCCGAAACATCACTCCGTATTATATCATTTACGGCAAACTGCCTTCTTTCAAAAGGGAGTTTAGGGTGGTTATGAAGACTGATCACCCTTTACTTGGAAATATATTCTACTTATAAGCCCCTTCTAACCAATGCGTTTTCAAACCATTTTCGAATCTTGTATCTAGTTCAAACAAATCCCTTTCTTAACCTCTACCTCTCATTCAAAATTTAAAAACTTGAGTTTCAAACCTCCGAAAAGGAGAGACTAGTGAATTGCAGGGCAATTTAAACTTTTACACGTCAAAGTTGAAACTTTAGACAAAAGTTCAAAGTCCAAACTTCAAAACGTCAAATTCCAATCATCAAACTTCCAACTAAAATACCTCAAACTAAAAACTTCCAATTCTAATTAACAAACTTCTAACTCAAAACTCCCTCGTAATGTGAAAGACCAAGGGCGCATTTCAAATCAATGTATAAAATCAGATACTTCATCTACGGAAAACTTAAAATTCTCTATTTCAAATTACAAGTTGTATAAAGCAACACATAAATAACATGGTGAATTGTTTCATGTACGATAGCTCACATAAAAGAATAGGGAAATGTTCTGAGTTAAACTTATGTAGTCTACATTTTTGCTCTTGCCATTTTGTAGGCTTTTGCCCTGCGTCTCGTTATCTAATCTCTCACCAATACAGAACATGCAAATCGAGAGCCCACATTTCTGCTCTGTACCCTCTCGCGGCCAAATATGATGAAAATTTGTGACAATTGCTGGAGTAGATTTGGACTCTAAAGGCCGACGCGTAGACAGCTAATGGTTATAAGTTTTTGTCTAAACTTGACACCAGTTTCTTGCTTCCTACTTTAACTGTAGATCTGGATTGGTGGGCAAGTTCAGACTTTGTATTTCATAGGTCGTACATCTGTGAATGTATAGTTGTTTCTTATATTGGTACCCAAAACAATCATATTGGGGAATTGGATTCGGCCCTTCAGTTCCAGTCAAATTCCGGCTAAGTTTCTAGTCGATTTCAATTTGAGCTTTGTTTTTGTCGTATGTGGGGGTCGGGGAGGACGTGTAGTACAAATCTTGAGGGAGAACGTTGTCCCACTCACCGATAAATCGTTTAATATTCGCTCTAAGTCAATTGATAAGGTCAAAGGTAAAGGTTATTTGGTTGGGGCGGACTTGATTCATTATCTGAAACTGTCTTATCGGAGTGTGGATGAGAATCCCGTTTAACATCTGAACTAGGCGTGATCCCGTTCTAGACCGTCTGTCGGACACTCTTGAACTCTAGCTAACGAGGGCTACCCTAAATCTCTTGGTACTTTTTGTGATAGAATGGTCTGAGGCTGCCATGCCTCAGCCCCTATCACATCTCTAAACTCATGCTTCCCACATGCATCCTGCGAGAGAGAGAGTAGAACGGCGTCTTATCGCCCACTATTCCCAAATTTAATCAAGGAGGTTCAATCCCCCGTTTGCCTCCATGCGTCGATCTGGCCACATTGAAAATTGGCTTATGGGAAGATAAGATATTTTCCCAAGCACTACCGGGAGATTCCTTCGAAGTTTCCCCCATTGTCTCCTACGCCGAGAGGTTGGCTCCGGCTATTTATGCGATAGAATTTCGCGTTTGAACCAGATCCCGATTATCTTCGCGAGGCATCACGCCGATCCGGTCTCCCTTGTGCACCTAGGAACTCTACCCCGAGAACCCCCTTATTGTCCAGAAGAGGACAATATCCTTTGAGTGCCAAGGTTCTTGCCCCTCGAGACGCCAAGTCAACAGGGCCCCCTTGTTGTTCAGAAAGAGAACAACTTTAGAACAGTCATTGTTATTCACGCCCGTTTGACAAGAAACGGTTCTCACCCTCCCTGTTGTTCAGAAAGAGAACAACTTTAGAACAGTCATTGTTCTTCGAGCCCGTTCAACAAGAAACGGTTCTCGTTCCCTTGATATCACGTCAGTGGTAATTTAATTTCCCCCTTTTAACATTCTTCAAGAGAACGCTTGGTTACACCAATAACCTCAATGGTTCATCCAGAACATCTCCGATATTCTGTTTTGAGGACAGCTCGTACTTCTGAGCCCCACTTCAATTTCACTCCTCGAAGTCAGTCCTTCCCCCTCGTCAAGGACAACCCCCCCCCCTGAAAACCCCTTCTCCTGGAAAAGCATTCGCCAGTTGGACAGAAGATTCCTTCAAATCGCCTTCCTCTGTCACGACAACCTTATAAATACGTAAGCTACGCATTACATTTAACTAATTAACTTTGTGCTGACGCAACTCATGGCTTTAAACGGATTTCAGCCAACCATTTTCCTTCTTGTTTGTTTTGTCATTTTAAATCCCTCCAAATCTTAATCCTCCGCTTAGTCGAATATTCCCATGACCTTTTTCGTTTCATGTGTATCTCCCATTTTAATCCCCGGTCATGTAAATATTTTCCGTGTGTTGTTTTGTTAGATTAATTAATAGAATTCTATTTTATTGATGTTGGCAATATTATTTATCCTTGGGCTCCGTTCCACTTCTTAAGTATATTGAAGATAAATAAGCCCTCTCCAGGCCCATTTTAGAGTCATTTTCGGCCATCTGATCACCCCGCACTCAAATATAGAATAATCCCCACAAAGAATGGATATATATATATAGTATATCGTCGGGAGCCTATTCTACGACACTTTTCTACATAAGACTGTAACCATTGTTGGGACAGGTTGCTCTATCCTCCAAACAATTGGAAGGTTCTCTGACTCGGAAACTAGAGTTTTGAAACCACTTTCGGTTGGTAATTATTGTTTGGAACTAGAGGGAAATACCCATTTGAGAGGGGGGTGTACTTAATCTTGTCAACTACACTTCATAAACATCGAACACAACACAATCCACTCACAGAAGTTTAGACTTGAGTGATGGGGGGGCCTTCTCCTGCGATACGAACATCGATGTAGAGAACAGGGTAGAAGATCTGCTACTAAGGCCCGAAGGGTTATCTTATCCTCAACTAGAGGTTACCGACGTGTTCAAACTAATTCTTAACTCTGTCATAGACCACCCACCTTCGTATTTTAATCCTTTAATCTATTCTAGGTCAGACTCAGTATTGGATTTGGGACTTGGGCATCTTTTCAGCATTGAGTCACTTAGTGTAAAAGATTTGGAGACAGAGGTGGTCGATAAATTAAAAATCGAGTAATTTAACTGTTCAGTTGAACTTGGTTCGAGGGGGTTCTATCAAAAGTCCCATCGAACTTTAAAATCAAAAAGGGGCTAATTACTTCTTATGGCGGAATTATTTAAGATGGAGTTGAAGAAGGGCACTTTGGAAGAACTCCAAGTACATACTATATTCTAAAAATTATAACTACTATTCTTGGGTAACACATAAGTAAGTGATTAAGATAGCTACTTAGAATGTCACCAAAATCATACCAGTAGTAAATGACAGTTAAAGAACCAGTTCAGGGATTTTCTTAAACCATGCTGCTTTCCCTGGACTAGACCTTTTTACATCGTTGTTCTCTCTTTTTCTCTCGCTTTCGCTCTAATAAATTCACTTTGTTATCAGATATAAAACAAGCATTTATTCAAATCAAATTAACTCAGAGAATGATACAATAGGTTCTGTTTTTTTTTGGACGGGGGGGGTCAAAGACGGATAACTTGTCATTTATCGCTATAATTCTCCTCAAGGAAGTATACACCAAGATTGACCCAATGTGAATTCTAACGCAGATCGTGGCACTCAAACCATAAACACTAATAAAACCCCACAAACATTCCTTGTCAGTTACCACTCAGTAGAATGCTACGCAGATTTAAAACAAGTCCTGGGTTTTCATGTTAAAGTAAACGGAGATCTAATAGGCTTAAGTGACCCTGAGTTCGAACCAGTAGTCAGAACAAAGTGAAATATCCTCTTACAGATTTCCAGGGTTATATTCCTTTGGATTATTTCTGCCAGTAACCATTCCTGGTAAGTTTTTTGTGATGCGATGTTTATGGACACAAAATATTAGCTGAATCTCCGAATTTAATAAATCCGACCTTGTTATATTCTGAAAACTTCGTACCCATTTGGGGAAGTTGGTCGAGTTTAAATTCCCTCGGTACGCATTGGAGGACTGTGGGAAAACAGAACTCAAAGTCTTCTGCGATGCGAGAAAATTATGTCATGGATTTTATATCTATTCTATCTTTCGAAACAATTCTAATTTATTTATTCTAAGTTAAAATGTGCTCCTCTATCAGGAAAGGTCTCTGCCATATCTGGAATTATTAAATGTGTGATCAGAGCATTCAGTGCTCTTGCTGTTTCTCGAATCCTTCTTCCACTCGTTTAAGTCCATTGAGATACTGGTCGACGTTCAAATCGTGTTATCGTGGATCCTCAACGACCTCTGTAAAATCAAACAAAAAGTTAGTCAGAGTTAAAAGAAATCGTCTTCGAAACATTAAGATCATTATGGCGGAATTTTCCTGTAAATTAAGAATCAATCATTTCTTTTAATTATGTGAACAACTTAGACAATCCAGCTGACTTAATAACTAGAGGCATCTCCATTGAGTAAGTTAAAGCTAAGATGAAAATTTGCGTCCACGGTCCCTCTTGGGTAATCTCTAACAAAAAATACTGGCCCCAACCCGAATTAAAATGACTCACTGAAATTATAAAATACAAATTTCGACCCATGTTACTGTTCAAAAGGAATTCAAGCTAGACGGACGTGCTTCACGGAGCTCCCAACGTTAGACGTTAAACGAAGTATTTAAATCTGTAGCCTGGTGGGTTATACTATACTGATCATGACTCAAGGTAAGGGTGTTTTATGAGGCAGGGGCAGGGGTCATAGTTGAATTACCATCCAGTCCCCTTCTATAGCTACCAACATTACTGATGTGTCACCGGCTAACAATCCCTCCTCCATAAACAACTCTGATATTTCATTGCCCACTCCCTTGACCCTTATTCCTTCTAATAATCCTGATTCGGTCCCATGTGGTACATGCAACTCTTCTTTTGGTAATGATGCTATAGGCTGTGACAGATGAGATAGCAGGTTTCTCCCTGTGGCTATGTACTTGGGACTTCCGTAAAGGTCCATTGCAGATGTCATTAGGCTGGAGGGTGACGAAATCTTGTTTGTATGCCTTCAATGTCGAATAAGTACCCACAGCGGCTCCAGCTCTCGCTCCGATACTGTAAATGGGAGTGCGTTCAAACAGTTGTCTGAGATGGTACTTTCACTGTCTACAAGTGTAAAATCGCTTACTACGCGGATGCAGAGTCTTCAGAGGACTGGTACTATGTCTCAGCCTGCTCTTGCAGAATCCTCCAACACCGGAGGTGCTTCTGCTGCACCCTTATCTATTATTGATGATGATGCACTAAAGTTGGCTATTAGAAAGGAGATGAGAGAAATGAGTGATCGGAAGTGCAGACAAAACTTCTTTGTAATAAGGGGCCTTCGTCATGAAACCCATGAAACTGTCTCTAATAAATTCAAAGATATCTCTCGATAGTTGCTCAATAATGAATTAACGCAGACCCTATATTTACCATTGACCAGACTATGGGTATATTCAGAGGTGACTTCCTAAATCTTGATAGGTAGTTGCTGCTTACCAAGGTCAAAACACTAAAAGACACTAACTTTAATGACATATTTATACATAAAGAGTTGACTTACAGACAAAGGCAGGAACTATTACATAGACGAAATTTAGCCACTAGGCAGTCATCTAACAACACCACTATTACTACAGGTTCTGGAGCAGCTTCAGGTCGAGTGCGTGATATACATCACGGGGGCCCTTCTGTTTTCTCAATAGCTACCCATGCTCAACCTACTGCTGTTCCTCCCCAGTCTCCTCCGGGAACTGCAGCTACCGGTAACGGTAACGATCATTTAAACTCCCCGGTCACTGCTCAACAGTAATCAACTGCTATTATTCTCTGTACATACGATGAACTCAATAGTGAATAAGATTAATTATATCTTCTCACTTCTGCATAAATATAATGTTTCGGTATTGGGTGAGGGTGAGACTTGGCTGTTGCCTTTAGTGCCCTCTTCTATAATTAACATTCCTAATTACTCAATATTAACCGGTTTCTACTTGATTTCATTAATAAATTCTGTCCGAATAAGGAAATTATCTTCGTTCAGGTTCTTCCTAATAAAAGCATATCCTGTACTGATTCCAATTTCCTGAACTGTTTTACCTCACTTGGTCTCAACCAGTTAGTATTGGAACCAACTTTTTATTCCTCCTGAAACGCACTGGATCTAACTAATTCTTGTTTCTGAGTCCGATAAAACAGGTGAGAATGAAGTCCTGGCTCCTTTCCTCAACTGTGGCCACATTGCAATCATTACCAACTACATGTTTCAATTCCTGAATAGTACTGATCCTTCCCCAGCTATTAAATTGTGGCCAAATGGAAATTATAAGGCAATTAATCACCGTCTCAGCTCAGTCGACTCTGATTTTGAAATTGACCACATGAACCGAGACCAGATGTTCACTAGCTTCACTAAAATTCTCAATCTCTTCTTTAAATAGGTTTGTCCCATCTAATCACCTATTAACCGCAATTTCAAAACCCCCTTGGCCTGTCAGACAGACAGGCCAAGGGCTGACATAGGGTTGACGTATGGAAGGATTATAAAAGCATTTAACAGTTATTTGGTAGAACTTCCTCTGAGGCGGGAACAGCTCTCACTTCGTATCTCAATAAAATTATCCATATCGAAAGTTTGCCATAACCAGTCAATCTAACTACGAAAATCGATTACTGACCTTCTTGCTAGCAACAATAAAGTATTCCATGCTTACATCCGCAAGAAAAAAGTTGGTTCTCCGTCCGTGAGTCCTCTAAAATCTCCGACGGGCAAGGTCGTAAATGATCCTGCAGCTATGTCTGAGCTATTTGCAGCAGCCTTTATGTCAGTCTATTCCACTACAAATCACACTTCTCCTTCTCCCCACCAGACCCACGACCTCTGTATCTCTGATTTGGATATCTCTTTTAATGGTATTATTTTGGCTTTAAATCAACTGGAAGCAACATCTTGCATGGGACCAGATGGCATTCATCCCCTTTTGCTAAAATCCTGTGTCTACCATTGTTTACCCACTTTTACTTATTTTTAGACATCCCCTTGAGTGTGGTTCCCTCCCTCTAATTTGGAAAAACCCCTGGTGATTCCCATCTATAAGATGAGTCCAAGATATGATCCTTTAATGTACATACCTATTTCCCTTATTTCTACATGTGTTAAAACGATAGAACGCATTGTGACTAAATTTATATACGAATATGTTGAATCAAATAATATAATGACCACATATAAATTTGGATTTAGGTCTGGTCGCTCTACGGAAGACCAACTTATCCTAACTTACAACGAAATCACATATTGGTTAGACCATGGTTATAATACTGACTTAATTCTCTTTGATTTTTCCAAAGCCTTCGATGTAGTTAACCACGACATTCTTCTTGATAAATTACATAAACTTGGCATAAGAAACGAACTACTTGAATGGATAAAAAAATTTCTTATTTAATCGCAAAATGTCTGTCGTCGTAAACCACCACCAAAGCAACACTAGGTATGTTTTGAGTGGAGTACCTCAGGATTCCGTCCTCTGACCATTACCTTTTCTGATATATGTGAACTATTTAACCCACAATGTGCACTCACCAAAAACTTTGCAGATGACCTCAAACTGTATGTAAATATAAGTGTAAGGGACAACCAAAGTATACTTAATGACGTAAATGACTGTCAGACTGACATTAACACATTCGCCAGTGTTTCTAAGTCCTGGGGTATAACTATGAATCGTGAGAAATGTGTATTAGCCCGCTTTGTCAGGAAGCCCATATCTTGGGATAGACTTAATATCTTAGGTACTTACTACTTAAACAACTCTCCTTCCCAATGAAGGACTCTGCTAGAGATTTAGAAGTACTAATTGACAGTTCATTAAACTTCCATCATCACAAACTAAATATTGTTCACAAAGCTGGAGGACTTTCCTGCAACATACTCAGGTCTACTATGAATAGAGACCCATCATATGGTACCGCTTTATTCATCACACATTCGTCCTCTACTAGAATACTCTTCTTCCCAGTGGAACACTGGTTACATAATGGACCTCCACTTACTAGAGTCAGTTCAGCGCAGGTGGACTAGGAATGTACGTGGATTGGAAAATATGAATTATTCTGAGAGAATAAAATTTTTGAATCTCTTCTCTGTTCAAGGGAGACTGCTTAGGCACGACCTTATTAAGTATTGACAAATCTTTCATGGTAAATCCTCCCTAACACCAATCAAACTATTCCTTTACCATCAATACCCAGGTACTAGAGGTCATCAGTTTAAGGTCAATCATTCCCGATGTCAACTCGAAATACATCAAAGATTTGTTACTGTATGGTGTATTCCAATATGGAACTCATTATCAGGATCGCTTGTGTCTATTGCTGATTGGGTCTCATTCACAACAGCTCTTGCTGACCATCTTGGTGACCTATTTTAATATAATTAAGTGCTACTACTTCTAACACTACATTATGCTGAACCTTGCAACCTTTGTAAAGTATTTGCTCATGCATGTGATTCCTAACCTTGAAGGTTGGCGCAATAGTAGTGTGTGGCTTCCGTGTTCCCTGCCCGTACTAGTTAGGTCTGTGAAGCCCATCGGTGAGAATCAAGTGAGAATCCTTATAGTCATTTAAAAGTTTTCTGACTTAAATAAACTATACCGTATCCTTTGTATTATACTTAACAAATCAAATTAGGGGAAAAAACAATGTCTATATTAATTTTGCGTACGAATTGTACTAGATTTTGATATTGCAACTGCAGACCTTCCCTTTGTTCACTGCACTTGTCAGACCACACCTGGAGTATGCCAACCAGGTTTGATGGCCTCATAAAGTTAAAGATATTGAGGCAGTGGAAAATATACAGAGACGAGCTACTAGACTCATACCAACATTAAAAGGCCTAACATATGAGGAACGATTGAAGAAAACTGCTTTATCCACACTGGCTTTTGGAGGTCTAGAGTTAGTGAAAACATGTTTGTGCTGCAACAAGATCAAATAACCCGGGGACATAACCAAAAAGCTATACAAGGAAAGAACAAGATTAAATATAAAGAAATATTGTTTCTTCAGTTGTGTTGTGAATAACTGGAATAGTTTGCCGGCAAAAGTCATCAATGCAAGTTCAGTAAAGAGTTTTGAAAATAAATTAGATATACATTGGAAGCACCAGGAGCATTATTATAATTATACGGTACCAATACAAGTAATGAACATCCACACAAAGGCAGAGCCATAAAGTATAATATATGCATATAGAGCTGGAGTTATAGGCCTAGAAGGTCCTCTTGCAGAAATCAAGTGTAATTGTAAGTTAAACAGGAGGCCAATGCCTTTCCCTCTTTCTTGTTAGAGACCTTGATTTGTTTTTGAACAACTACAATCTTATCATAAGCAAAGGACGGATATCTAAATCTAACTTTTATCAATATATTATCATTAATCCCCAGTTTCACAAAGGCTCAGATAAACTTCGTTAGACAATTCAAACATTCCTGGGGTTCGTCAAAACTTCAAATGATGAAACAGTCGTAATGTACTTTTTACCTTTACATGCCTCATCGTGAAAGCTGTGGACACGTATATTATACCAGATATGTTAACTTACAAATTTGTCAAAACATTTCAAACCTTTATGGAATCCCTGACGTGGCTTATAATAATAATAATAATAATGATAAAATCTTTATAAAAGGGGGTCAGGCTCTCGCTGAAGCCTTGTTGCCTGATGAATTTCGAGCCTTCATGCATTCTAGTAACATCAGAAACCTTAAGATTCCGATTTACTCGCCTTGGGTAGGTAGTTGCTGGGAATGTTTTATCCGAGTGATCAAATCTTTCCTGCATAAAGTGATGGGCTGTTCCACTTTAAACTATTTTCGCTTGCTAGCTTTAATTTCTTTCATTCAAAACGTCATTAATGGACATCCTCTCACTTATAGTTTTCTGAGAAGGATTTACTTTCTCTTACTCACAATTCCTTCCTCCAACTCTATTTTTCTTCTAATCTTAGCTTCAAATTTTGAAAAGGGAGTTGGCATTTCCCCTGATGGGGAAATGTCACTATTGAAAATGTAGCATCACATGTAGCTGAAGATGCTCCAATAGTCAAGGCAGCACATAGCAATGTGTGCAAGTATGTGAAAGGTGTTTAGAGCTCCATTACGTGGAATCATTCTAGAAACTTGTCAATGGCAGTCATGCCTTCCTGATATTCCTCTGTCTAGAACTGCTTCTGAAGCCTGTTTCGAATAACCTCCACATCATGTTGAAGCAGAAATAAGTCAATAGCCGCTCCTGATCTTTTTACCAAATCAGTAAGTGGTTTCAATTGGTCAAAATAAAGAAACACTCAGAGCATGATAGCGAAGTAGAAATAGATGTCACCAACTTGCTGGTGCACTCTGAAAAGTGCCTCTCCAACTCGTTGGTGAGTGAATTCAGTATTTCAAAATATACAGAGATGGGTGTTTCCTCTTCATATTTCCTGCAGATGCGGTCACAGTGAAGGAATCCAGACTGTGGGGATGCCTTCGAACTCGTTTTATCAGTTTTGGGACTGTTTCATGTCCCTCAACATGTTGCGTATTATATGAACTGTTTCACTAACAATTTGGTAACTATTGGCGACTGAGCACTCCCGATATTGCAGCATCCTATGGCTTTAATGCAACAAGTACTTCACCCATAACAGTACCTGAGAATACAAACCTCTCTTGGGATAAGACTCCTTTCAACCCCAAAGCAATCACTGACAGGTCAATGGGACCACCCTCAGCGAAAAAATCCAGTGTTGAGATGATAATGTTGTAGTTTTTCCATAATAGTTTTAGTGGTCTTGAAATGCCCACTCCAGCGATGTTCCATTAGACGAACCAAAAGGCAGAGCACCTGACTTGCAGTACATGGTGCGAACTTTAGGCTTACCAAAACTACTGACACACATCAAAATCTTTTGCGCTATGGCCACCTTCTGACAAATATAAACAACAACAAAGTGAAGTTGATGGTTAAAACAGAGTATGTACTGAATATTTCTCGGATCATGATCAGAAATTTTACATTGTACTCGTGAGTGGTTGCCTGACATGGCAGATGCCCCATCATAACACTGTGCCAATAACAGCTCAAGACTCAAATATTTCAAAACCTGCAGAACATGATCGGGGATCTAGTCTGCATCAAATCTCTCCAACTCATTGAGCCCAAGAAGAGTTTCAGTTGGTGGTCCATTCATTCTGACAAACCTGATCACAACAGAAAGAAGCTCAATTCCAGCCAAATCCGTGGTCTCATCACATTTAATGGTTAAGAACTCCGTATTTGTTGTTTTGATCTCCTGTACAATTTTCTCCCTCACCACCTGCGCCATCATTTCAATCAGATCATTTTGGGAATGTGGAGATGTGTATTTTTCATTTTCTGGAATTGTTTTGACTGATTTTAGAAAATTTTGCGTCAATATTCATGCTATATTCTATCATTTTCATAAATAATCCTGAATTTTATGACTTCAAACACTCTGGAGAGATAGTATCTGTTATCTTTTACTTGGGTATCTTTCTCAAACTTTTATGATCTGCCCATGCATAAAGAACTTTGATCCATTATGCTTGGAAAATCCTTTTCCCCTCTCTTTTGGATTTTTTCAATGTCCTGGGTATGACTTAAAACTGCATCCAGTGGCGAGGCTCTGATTGGGGACTTTCAGAGTTTTAGGGATAGTGGAGTTACCCTTTAGTCTGCCATTGCTCCCAGGTTCACTCTGACCCGGAGTGATAACACATGCCTAGGGTCACTGCTGCCTTGTAGGGTGATTGATCCTCTTTAGGCAAAGGCTAGGAGAAAGGAAACTCCAATATAAAACCAAACCCTGACAAGTCCTCAACGGCAGACAGGCGGACGAAGTTTTCATCAAAACTCAACAGCTGTGAAGGCGCAAGAAACCCGCAACAAGTCTGTTAGCTCCGATCATCTCGGCTTTACCCTGCCATTGGACCCAGCTGAAGGCTTGTGAAGTTTGTGTGCTTACTGAAGGTGTAGAAGTAAGTACACTCTAAACAAACAAACTAACGCGACTTTTTTCTAAACAGAGTCTTTGGTGGGTTCACTACACGAAGTTGAACAGAATTATGATCACCAAGATCGGATGGAGGTTGATGGTGAGAGATGCCACCAGAATCAGGAGTAAACGAAAGCTTATTTGAACAGCAAGCATGCTGTTGAGAAGAGGGAGGAGCAGTTGCAGTCACTATCGCTGAGACAACCTTATCAGTTGAAACCATGGCTCTCTTCGTCCTTTTGCTATTAAAGTAGGATCCTAGATTGTTTAAATTCAAATCAGCAATTTTTAATATTTGTTACTTACCTCTAAGCGGGCTGTAGAGTGAAAATTCAAAGAGAAGAAAAATAAAAACAATAACATTTGTAAAACTTGTCATAAGAGCGATTAGTGGTGAGATTTGATTTTTTCATTTTATCCACACATATAGGAAATTCCATCTTGATATAATATATGGATTCGGTTCACCGTAATTCCATACATCTAACGTTGGAAACGGAATGATAAGAAAAAGCCACTTACCAGCGAGTTCGTTATTAGGTACCGGGTCTACCAAGCCAACAAAACTTGAAAAGTTCAGGGTCCAAAAGTAGCATTGTTGTTGTATTTGTTTTTAGTTAAGATTATAGGATTTAGTTATGATAATACATACAAACACTTGTATTTTTATCATAAAATTGATTTATAAAATGATATTTAATCTAATGAGTTTGGGAAATAGAATTGCAAATGGGTTAACGTGATTTGAGGATTGCATTCTTGTGAAGATGTTTGCTACAAAATTATTAGAATGAACATCTAAAGTTGACGATAAATTCTTAGAAAGTTTGAGTTTATTTTTAGTTATGGAATGACCAGGAGCAAAATACAATTTTTAAAGCTCTACTATGTAGTCATTTCTTCCAACTGGTAAGCAGCTAGGCAGTTTACAAACCACAGTGACAATATGAAGCTGGTGCCATAGGCAAAATATCCTCCTCCAGAAGATATTTGCGAATCAATGTAAATGCACGTGCTTGTTGTGTAATGATTTTATTTGAATGTAACTCAAATCATATTATTATTTTAGATACAAAAATTGTGGCGGGGTAATGAGATTTTGGCAGAGGGGATAACCCACTCACATCCCCCACCCCTTCTCCGTGGCTACGGGCCTGCGCGTAAGCTTCAACCTTCTTTTCCTAACCCTATTGATTGAATTTTGATCGAAAAGTTATATTTTCGTTTCATCTGACCAAAGCAACTGTTGCCAGATGTTGCCAGTTTATTTAAATGTTCATTTGCAAACCCCAAGTGTGCTTTAAGGTGAGATTTCTTAACGAGTGGAGACCTTCTTGGAGTACAAGATAAAGAGATCATAACGACGCAGTGGTCTACTTATTGTATCCTTGCTAACTTCAACTCCACTTGTTTCCAGATCTCTCTGCAGCTCTTTAAGAGCAGTCATTGGTTTATCATATACCCTTCTAGCAAGTTTTCGACCTACACGCTCTGTTAACATCCGAGCGCAACCTGAACAATCCAAAGTATGAATTAAATTTCAAAACTTCCAGTTGTGTACGAGCGGCGGTCAAAAAGTTTTGCAATTCGGATATAAGGAAACGAGATATGAGAAAAAGTGTTTTATTATTTTTCAATATAACTACCCTCGACTTCAATGCACTTGCGCCACTTGTCCCTGAGGCTTCGAATTCCCGACAACCAGAAATCTCCCGACTGCTGTTCAATCCACTCCTGGACGGCGAGCTGGACATCTTCTTCGTCCCCAAACCGACGTCCACGCAGTTCAGCCTTGAGCTGGCGGAATAAAAAGTAGTCGCTAGGGGCCAGATCTGGACTGTAGGAGGGAGGGGGGGGGGATATGGTTGAGCTCCTCAAATCCAACCTCACGCAGGGCAGCTTGTGCAACTCTGTCCTTGTGGACTTTGACGACGTTGAAGTCGATCACGGGGCGTGAGGTTTCTAGGGACCCAACGGGCAGAGACCTTGGTCATGGCCAAATTGTCGTGGATGATGTTGATAATACTTGCATGTGATATTCCAAGTTCTCGCTCGATTTCTTCGACCTTCACCCGTCGATTTTCGAGGATCATCCTCTCCCCATGGGCCACATTGCCCTCGTTGGTCACGTCTGACGGGCGTCCTGGACGGGAGTCATCTTCAATGGACTCAGGACGATGGCGGAACTCCCTATTCCAGCGTGCAATGGTTGTATAGGAAGGGGTGGTGTCGGTGTACACAAAAACCATGCGTTCATGGATCTCTTTTGCATTCTTGCCTTCCTTGGTCAAAAATTTGATCACTGCGCGTTGCTCAACCTTTTCCATTGTTGACAAATTTGTGACTGACGATCTGCGATCAGCTACTGCTTCTTGAATAGACGAGGCAGGAGCGTGCGGCTGCAGGTCCTGACTTGTCATAACTTGTCGTAACACCCCCACAAACAGCCACTCCCCCTTACTCTGTTTTGCCCTACCGATTCGCAAAACTTATTGACCGCCCCTCGTATTATACTACCAACTGAATTATGCGGTACTTTAAGCTCTCTATAGATATTTCTTTACCCAACGTCACTCTTATGAAGGGATACAATACGTTCGCGAATACCTGGACTGATTTGTTTAGAGATCAGCTCAGCCTTGATATCATAGGTGGAGTTGTCCAGGAAAAAGGGATCAACTTTCCTTAAGATGACAGTGCGTCTCACGAGTAATTCGTGGGGGGCAATCGCTTCTAGCCCTATCTTGCGTAGGGGTTCTTTCGCCTTTTTTGATACAAGGACCTCCACATCCTTATTTTTCCAGCAAATCGCTGCCCACCCATTTGGTGTCTCGAGGTGACGGGTGAGCTCGATGTTTATTTTTCCGAATAATTGTCTCGAAAACGGTTTGTCTTTCAGGTTTTTGTTTCCCCGCTATTAACCGGAGGGGTATTTGTTTGGTGTCCTGGGGGGATGGGGGACCCATGTCCCCCTGTGGGCAGTGCTGCCCTCCCCCCTTCTGGTACTCTTTTTCTTCTTGGGGAGGTAGATGCCTTCACTTGTGGTTCGGGTTTTGGGTTGTCTGAATGACGTTGAGAGGAAATTCTTTCACCGAACTTTTCCTCCTTTGCCACGACCAGACATAACTCGGAACACTCTACTCTCTTCTGATTTGTTTGTTTTTCCCATGAAGATGATGATGCCGGTAGGACTATGGATGACGCAGTAGCCTTGCACGATGACGAAAGGAACCTCGGATTTTAGATATTAGTGAGCACATGAGAGTTAGTTTTTAATGAAACATTTTGCAGATATAACCAATTTATATGTATTTACATACCTGTGTTGTAAACCTTTGCGCTTTAAAATTTTACTATTGTCCTGTTCATCACTTTGCTTTTCTACAAGACACTGTTAGAAATGCCAATTTACAACGCACGTGGAACTTTATGTAATAAATACAATGTATTTATTGCATAAAGTTCCCGTGCGTTGTAAATTTCACTAACCTGCGTTAACTAAAGTATGAAAATTATCATTTCTAACAGTGTCTTGTAAACTTTTTTCCCCTCTGTCTTTCTCTCTCTCACTCTCTCTCTCTCTCTCTCTCAAGCCGAGATTTTGAAGGTGAATTCACGATTCCAGGTTACCAACTCTTCCAGAAAGATAGGCCAGACAGAGAGGGTGGCAGTGTGATGTTGTATGTCAAGGATACTCTCAACTCGACGGATTGCAACATCGTATCCGACTATAAACTACTAGGTGTTTACCTAGAGATAGGTCCTGCCAAATACAGGACCCTGGTGCTTTATAGACCTCCTGCCCAACTCATTGAAAAGGACAGAGATCTGTACCAGCTACTAGGAGAACTTGTCGAAGACAGAGTGTGTATCGTCATGGGTGATTTCAACACACAAATTGACTGGAAAACCAGAGAACCCTGTGGCGAGAACGCACTACTCCTGGAGTTCACGAACAACGAGTTCCTGACTCAATGGGTGAGAGAGCCAACGAGAGGAGACAATATCCTCAACTTGGTTTTCACCTCTGAGGATGACATCGTTGAGGACCTCTCTGTTGGCGAAAAGCTCGGTGGCAGTGACCATCGACTAATTAGATTTGTAGTCAAAGTCCTCAAGGCAGAGCCTGCAACTAGTAAATCAAGGAAACTCGATTTGAGAAGAGCAGGCTTTGCAGGTCTACGCGCGGGACTGACTGACGCGAGGCTAGAAGAGTGCGAGGCTGTTGAAGACTCTTGGAACAGTTTCAAAACCACATTCATGAGTCTTCAATCGCGTTTCATCCCTCTGAAATGCCCCCGTCGGTCCTCTGTTCAACCAAAGTGGTTTAATCGAGAAATCGGGCAACTGCTTAGGGAGAAGAGAACTATGTACCGGCAATCGAAGATCTCGGGTGACTTTGACGAATACCGGAGGCTAGCCAGGAGAGTGAAGTCCAGCATAAGAGCGGCTAAGCGGTCTGAGGAACTCCGAGTGGCGAGACTCTGTAAAGAGAATCCCAAGGAGTTTTTTTGATATGTGAACAGCCGTAAACCAATCCATCGAACAATTGGCCCTTTGAGGATTGAGGAGGGGACATTAAAGCATTCAGATGCAGAAAATACCAACCTCCTCAACGACTTCTTCTCTTCAGTGTTTACTGAAGAGTGTGGTCCCATTCCCCAGCCGACAGATTTCTACTGGGGGGAAAAGCTGGAGGCAATGGACTTCACCGAAGGAGAAATAAAGAAAAAGATCGCTGACCTAAAGACGAATAAGTCCCCTGGACCGGACGGGTTACTATCCAAGGTGTTGAAGGAAGTGTGCGATGAAGAATCACGACATCTGTGCGCTATCTTTAACATGTCAATCCGGACCGGATGCGTTCCTAGAGACTGGCGTGAGGCGGAGGTGACTCCGATCTTCAAGAAAGGAGACCCCAGCCATCCGTCAAACTACCGACCTATCAGTCTGACTTCGATAGTCGGTAAACTCATGGAAAGCATGATTGGCGACAAAATGACGTCGTATTTAGAGTCAAACCTGCTACTGAGGAGTTCCCAGCACGGCTTCCGAAGGCAACGGTCATGCCTGACGAACCTTGTGGAATTCTTCCACTTCGTGTTCAGTGAGCACGATCGGGACAAGGCGGTGGATGTGGTGTCCTTAGACTTTCAGAAAGCCTTTGATAAGGTACCACACCGCCGCCTTCTCCGGAAAGTGCGAGCGCTGGGCATAGACGGAAAAGTAGCCGGCTGGATCGAGAACTGGCTAAGTGGCAGACGGCAACGGGTGGTGGTGAATGGACAGGCTTCTGAGTGGGTGCCCGTTACTAGCAGGGTGCCTCAAGGTTCTGTCCTGGGACCACTACTATTCATCATCTACGTCAACGACATGGACGGTGACATGGTTGCCAAGATTTCCAAATTTGCCGACGATACCAAGTTTGGTATGAACGTTGCAAAGGATGGAAATACTGCCCACCTGCAGGAAGATCTTGGGAAGATTGGGGAGTGGTTGGACACGTGGCAAATGCCTTTTAACGTGGGGAAATGCAAAGTAATGCATATCGGCCACAAAAAAACCCAATCTCATTATATCCTTAAGGGCACTGCTCTTGAATCGAATGTCACTGAGAAGGACTTGGGTGTAACTATCACTAGCGACCTCAAGTTCTTGAAACAGTGCATCGAGGCAGAGAAGAAAGCCCAAAGGATGTTAGGCTACATAAAGCGCCAGTTTGGATACCGTAACAAGGAGATAGTACTTTGTCTGTACAACTCCCTGGTTCGGCCGCACCTGGAGTATGCCGTACAATTTTGGAGTCCTTCATTTCGAAAGGACATCGCAAGGTTGGAAAGCGTACAAGCTAGGGCAACCAAACTGATTCCCTCTATCCGACATAAAAGCTATGAGGATAGACTAAGGGAATTAAATCTGTTCTCGCTGGAAACCCGTAGACTGCGTGGTCAGCTCATCGAAGTTTTCAAAATACTTCGAGGGTTCCACAATGTTGACTACCGGGATATTTTCACACTGAGTGAGAACAGAACGCGCAATCACGGCTTCAAACTTGAACTGAAGCGTTACAACCGCAATCTGTGTGGAAATTTTTTCACTTACAGTATCTGCGGTAAGTGGAACGCACTTCCAGTGGAAGTTGTCAACAGTGAATCTGTTGACCAGTTCAAGTCAACACTAGACAAAGTCTTGAAAAGTGGCCGTTTAGGGACGCAAAACAATTTAGCAGCCATGTGCCCGCTCGATTGCTAATCGAAAAGTACCCTCTTTGAATGGACCGTAAGGTCTCCTAGGGTACTCTCTTTCCTTGTAACTCCTTGTAACTCTCTTTCTCTCTCTCTCTCTCTCTCTCTCTCTCTCTCTCTCTCTCTCTCTCTCTCTCTCTCTATCTCTATCTCTCTCTCTCTCTCTCTCTTATACGTGATAGCCAGCATGGTTTTAGGTCTAAGAGATCGTGCTTAACAAACCTAATTGACTTTTACCATAACCTTTTCAACCTATATAACGATACTAAATCATTAGATATAATTTACCTAGATTTCAAAAAGGCATTTGACAAAATTCCACATCAGAAACTCATGAACAAAGTGCGTACGCTAGGAATTAACGGTAATATATACGGATGGATTAGTAGCTGGTTAAAAAACAGGAAGCAGAGAGTGATAATAAATGGCGTGGAATCGGACTGGGTATCTGTTACCAGCGGTGTTCCCCAGGGATCAGTCCTGGGGCCTATTTTATTTACTATATACATCAATGACATAGACGTTGGAATAAATAATATCATATCTAAATTTGCAGATGACACGAAAATAGGTAACTCAGTACTATGCGAAGATGACAGGGCTAGCCTGCAGGCTGATATAAATAAAATTACCGAATGGTCTGAGAAATGGCAAATGCCATTTAATATCGACAAATGCCAAATCCTTCAGTGCGGAACAAAAAACAAAAAATACACCTATACAATGCAAGGCGGCTTAATAAACACAACCCCGCAGGTTAAAGATTTAGGAGTAATAATTACAGAAAACTTAAAAACATCAAACCAATGCGCAGCTGCTGCAAACAAAGCTAACACAGCACTAGGATTTATAAAAAGAAACTTTACTTATAAAAGCGAGGAGATAATTATGCCACTATATAAAAGTATTGTCAGGCCCCATCTCGAATACGCTGTACAGTTCTGGGCCCCTTACTTAATAAAAGACATAGATAAATTAGAAGCTGTACAACACAGAGCGACAAAACTTATCCCGTCAGTACGTAACAAACCTTACCACGAGAGGCTAAAAAAACTCAATC
The DNA here is from genome assembly GCA_963969495.1 of Ceratothoa steindachneri. Taxonomy (NCBI): domain Eukaryota; kingdom Metazoa; phylum Arthropoda; class Malacostraca; order Isopoda; family Cymothoidae; genus Ceratothoa; species Ceratothoa steindachneri. Next base: position 10,704,473 of record OZ018334.1, read on the forward strand.
TATTTTCCGTCAGAAAACGAAGACTAAGGGGGCAGCTTATAGAGTGCTTCAAAATACTTAAAGGATTTAACAACGTTAATGCCAATAACTTGTTCACACTGACAGGGGAGTGTCCCACCCGTGGACATGATTCAAAACTTCAGGGTAAAAGAGCCACTATGGATGTAATAAAAAACTTCTTCACTTACTCGATTATTAATGATTGGAATAATTTGCCAAACGCAGTAGTGGACAGCAGAACTATAGATTCATTTAAAATGAGATTAGACAAACACTTAACAAATATTGGAATTGTTTAGCATAAGCTACAAAATAAAATAATATTACAAAAATATAACTCTTTCAGGTTTATGTAAGTGGTTTTCATATTCATTTCATTTAATTACTATTCAATGCAAATTTCCTTCAGGTACTGTCTTCTTACACCTGCAAGGTACTTTTCCCAAATTATTTCATGTACGGCTTTTGCCGGAGGGAGTGGAGGGTGGGGAGAGCCTAAAACTTTTCTATCCTTTACTTCTACTATTCTATGTGTAAGTGGCAGTAGATTTAAGGCCAGATCACCTTAGTCTGGGCCGTAAGGCCCGTGTGATCTGTGTATCTATGTAACTCTATGTAACTCTATGTAACTCTCTCTCTCTCTCGCTCTCTCTCTCTCTCTCTCTCTCTCTATATATATATATATATATATATATATATATATATATATGCTGACCTGTGATACATTTTCTTCTTGATGAACACCTGTATGTGGTGATTACTGAATAATAACCCGATGTACAGGTAGCCATCAAGAAATGGTCCAATTTTACTTCACAGATCAGTATAGCACCGGAAATAATAACACAGTAAATAACATAAAACTCTTCTACAAGAACACGATGAACACTGCGTAACGAACAGACGAGAGTAATTAAAGAAATTATTAACCGATCAATAAAGCCTACAAATACAGAAGGTAAAGATCGTTAACTATAGATTATCAAACTAAACTCACCGCCAGCCTCATCATGAAAAACCCGCAGAGGTCCAAACTCGAACCTAAACAAAGAACCCATCTGATATATGAGTTTAAATGCGACCTCGGAGAATGTCAGCTACTCCTCCTCTCATATATTGGGATGACGGAAACAAACTTATCAAAAAGAATGACATATCCCCTCAACAACGGAGGGACTAAATCCACACAAACCCAAATCATGGAATTGTTCTCAGCAGAAAAATGATGGAAGAATACATCAGAATTATAGACTTTGCACCAGATTAGCCACTAATTTTACTAGAAGCCATCCATATACAAGGAAAACATTCTAAGCTAAACATTCAATTCGATCCGAACGGAATACTGCCAACCGGTAGAATTAGGAACAGAACTACAAGAAATATTTAATATCATCCTATGAAAATCCCCCCACCCCCGTCTTGTGACATGACCGCGCATTTGACCTTCGCCCCTAAGCCTACCTCATTCGACTTTGTCTTAACTTGATCATAAGCTTGTCAGTACATTCGCACTTGCTGAGCTCTTTATATATATATATATATATATATATATATATATATATATATATATATATATATATATATATATATATATATATATATATATATATATATATATATATATATATATATATATATATATATATATATATATATATATATATATATATCAAAGTAGCGCAAGAGAATGATGAAGATGAATGCAATAAACCACATTGAATGAGAAAACGGAATAAATTTTACTACAGTAATATTTATAACCTTTTTTCGAAAAAATCCTTGCAGGGAAGCGATTCGAACCATGCTCACTGAGGCAGCTCTTCGTAGCATAGTGTACTAACGGCATACTTTTAACTGTGATCAAAGCGGTGCTCGCTGCCTCATTGTCCATGGTTCGAATCACTTCCCTGCACGGATTTTTTCGAAAAAAGGTAATAAATATTACTGTAAGAAAAATTATTCCGTTTTCTCTTTCAAAGTCTTAAAACTCAACGGCGTCTAACTCCATTTCATATATTCACTTATATTCTTGTCGTAGTCTTAAAAAAATTAAACGGTCTGTATTCACTTCTATGTTTCTGCGGGCAATACGCCTTGTTAGTCCGGAATCTTTGGATAAGGAATTGTCCAATATCTTTGAAATAGGTAAAAAACTTTGTTACCCTCGTCAATTTTGCATACTTCATTAAACTTTGTTAAGAGAACTTTTTATAGAACTGATAACGCACCGGTTTTCAATTACAAAATTGTTTTATCTTGCCATACTTTGAACAATTTTTTGTCTCACCCGTATTTTTAAGCAACTTAATACCTTCGTAAATTTTTGATATGAATCCACTTTATATAAAATGTTAGTCCACAATAATACAAGGAAAAAAGGTAAAGTATATTCTATAGAATGTTCTATTTGTAATTTACCTTACTTCGGGCAAACTAAGAAATCTTTATCTACTAGAATTTACCAACATAAGTATAATATTGGAAGAGATGAAATAAACGGCGCTTTATTTTTAAATTTATCCGAAAATAACCACCCCATTGACTGGAATTCTGCAAAATTCCTTTATCATTCCGCTGATTTCACAAAAAGAAATATTGTCGAGTGTTCCTCAATTGGCATTTTACCTAATATAAATATTTCCCCTCTTATTTAAACTTGACCCTGTTTAAAAAAAAACTTGTACTAAATGAAATAACTTCATAATGCAGCCTGTTGTCACTCTTTATTAATGTAATATAATTCGCATTGCCTTCCCCACTACGTGTCTCTGTTGCGACTGTGGATTAACTCTTAGCCCTAAATGTTTTCGCTCTAATGATAATCCTTTAAAATGTTTTTTTGTTTTATTTTTTTCACCCACTATATTCCATTCATATACATGGCGTTGTTGTGTGTATATCGTTATAGGGAGGCATATGTCTGTTATTATTTGCCTATTGTTCTTTTTCTTGGAATTTTTCTGTCATGTTTTCGTGTTTTTTTCCATTGGTTTGTACTATGTGATGGGCGTTTCCTTCGTATCTTTGTACCCTATATAAGGTTGTCTTCTCCATTTTAATGCTATTCCTTGAAAATTAATTTTCAAAACTAGTTCGAAAGTGCTTGGATTCTTCTTTTCATTTTCTTGTGGGTTAATTTTCATATTATTGCTTTCCTCACGTGCCATTTTGTGAGTTTTTTCATTTTATATATATATATATATATATATATATATATATATATATATATATATATATATATATATATATATATATATATATATATATATATATATATATATATATAAGCAGTGTAACGTTAGATACAAGTACAAGCATATCAATACAGGATTGCTTAGAATGTTTTCTCCGATAAGCAAACATGGTAGAAAGAAGCTCAAAATAATCAATTGCATAGAGTTGCAGTGCCTTTTTGCAATCCTATTTTCCCCTCTGTAAAGAATGTTCGAGATTTATTTAGTGGCAATCCAGGCCTCACAAACAGCTGGAATCTTTTCGCAGTTGAGAAATTCCTACCATGAATAGATGTTTTAATCTGGGAAAAAATCGAAAAAATCAAACGGTGAAATGCGGGGTTGAGTGAAGATGGGGTTATACAGGGTGGCTCATAAGTCCCTGGACACTCCATGTACAACCTTTCTACAATTAACCACATATAACATATTTATTAGAGTAGTTGTTATTTTATGACTTTCTAAATCTTTACCTTTAATCTCTTTAATCTATTCCATTTCGTAAAAAAACGAAGTAGTCTAAATTTTATTGCGATTGGATTACGCTTAGGGTGTGCTCAATGAAACTGAATTTTGTTCTTAACTGCCATAATGCGATGAAATACAGTGCTGATTATTGATAACTTAAACTCACAACATTATCAACATTTAATTTCACCAGTTACAGTACTGGGCAGTGGACACTGGTTAATAGCAGACCATCGAACACTCTAAACAGTTATAATACTGATTAAAACAAAACTAGGACACTGCCGTTCAAATGTAAAATTGTAACAACAAAATAAGGTCTGATGTGGCAGATCTTTACTACAGCTTGACGAGTTCTTCAACGACAGTACTCTTGCGGCTTTCCGGAAACAGCTTTCGGTGCTCTCTGACTACTTGCATAATGAACTGCGTCTGTTCTTCAGTCTTTGACAGGAGTCCATTATACTCCTGGATAAGCGCTATAACTCTCTCTGCCGCGTCATTAGTCACAGTCAGGCTCTTCGCAATCTTCTCTGCGTCAATGTATGTTCTGTTGTGGTCCCAGGTACTGGGATCTTTAGTTAAGAACTGCTGACCCAGATCTAGATTATCAAAGAGTTTCCAAATGTTCTTTGTGACAAAATCGCCCAAATTCTTCCTTCTAATGGCTAACAGATCCGCATTCACCCTCTTCAGTAGCTCCTGGTCTCCTCCATTGTCCATGGCAGCAACCATCGCCTTCTTCTCAGCCACAGTGAAAGCTGTATAAAAGAAGGCCAGTGCCTCCAGTTCTTCACTCAAGTACCAGAGGTGGTTGGACAGATTCTTAGGGGCACCTTTTGCAGCTCTGTCATCAGTAGCAACTAACGACTTCAGAAGTTCCTGATCACTTTTAGGCGCAGTTGTTGGAAGACGGCATCAAAACCAAAACTGCACACAGTGCTTCACTCCAAAGACACAAAGTTCTATAATGCCTTTCAGTTCATGGGCGGGTAGACTGAATACATCTTATAAGACAAAAATCTTTAGTACGTAAATTAGTCGGGCCATAAAGCGGGCGCGATGCATTGCCCCTGGTTTGGCAAAGTGAACTTCTCTAGTTGGAATACCCTGAAGGAAAATGATGGTCAGTTCCAACAGCTCCAGTTGTTGTGAACAGAACTCAATGATGTTGCTTTTCATATTCGTCAAAAAACACTGGCAACATCAACGCCATTGATTTCTGGATTGTATTTAGCCAAGGACATTTGTTGCCATTGACTCTTGAATCTCTTGAAGATACCAATGTCTTGACCGGATCATGGACCCATGGTAACGAGAAAACCTCTTCCAGCAGTATCTCGTGAATATGATGGTGACATTCCAAGTGCAGCAGGTTCTTCCCCATGATCTGCTGAAACAAAATGCAGGTGCCATTCTTTCCGCCTGTGTGGAACGAATCCAGTTCTCCAAACCCCTAATCTGCCACCGCTTCAGATATTGCTTCTGCCATTGCTTGACCAGTTCCATCTGGCAACTTTGGTACGCAAAACAACTGATCAACGCCTTTTCCAGACACAATGGTAGGGAGCCTGTCCACTTTCTCGTCTCCTGCCAGTTCAGCCATCAGTTTTCCGTCCCAGTGGGGTGTTAAGGGCTGTTCGCAAGAAAACACATGCTTGAGATCTGCAAAGCGATGCTTACGGTGTTGCTGACGAGCGTGGAGGATGGAAGATGAGCTGACTATGATCTTGTCAAGCAGTTGACCAGAAGCATGGAGCACAGCAGGGAGAGTGTGTGCCGCGTGACGATCATTGGTATTGGTTCGATCCAGGGCTGAAAGGACGTCTTGTTTTAGAATGCTATTTCTTCTTTTACGCTTCCCCGCTGTGCTTGGCCCTGCTTCTGCAGTAGTTCCTTCTATCTTAATTTCTCCGTCTGAGGAGCAACAGGAAAAGTCCTCCAGGGTGACACTTCTCTCATACTGACAAGCTTCTTCCTGCTACTTTGAAAAATTAAATGCAGTGAATAATTAATATGTTAAGAACAAAATTTGCATAATTTTCAATGTTTATCTTTGAATATAATTCCAAACGATTAGTTTACGTCTTATCAAAGCCTTACATTCTGTCAGTTTTTGCAGATAATAAAAAGAAATAACGCTTATTTGGGTCTTTGCTCTGCAATAACTTTAAAATCCTAAACTTAACTTTTCTCCCATAATCTCTAAAACATCCAAACATCACGCATTGCTTTGCTGCAATTACAACTATCACATTTTCAAGACATAATTCTAAGATTACGCATGGGTTGGGCCAAATAGGGCGGGCGGTTAAAAGTATGATTGATATGTGGTAGGTAAGGAAGAATATGGTGGTGGAAAGTGTAAAAGAGGTATGATTATGGGGCATCTGATTACACGATTGCTTTGTGTAAGTTTAAACTTGTTTGTGCGTGTATAAAAAGACGCGAGTGAGGTAGAGAGGAAGGGAGAATCAGAAGTGAATGGTTAATGATTTGGAGGCAAAGGGGAGATTATGTGACAATGTTTGAAAGTAGAAGAGAGGCAGTAAATAAGAGCATGGAGATAGAGTAAATAGGGAAAATTTTAAGGAAGTGAGAGTGGGTACTGCGAAGGATGTGTGTGGGTGGGTGTGTCAGAACCTGGAAAGAGGAAGCAAATTGTCGAATGGTGGAATGACAATATGAAGCATGCAGGATGAATCAAAAAGGGGGTGATGCAGTTAAATGCATATAAGGATATGAAAAGGAGAGTGAAACGAGGGATAAAATAGAATAGAAAGAAAGCGAATGAAGCATCGCGTATAAGAATACGGATCTTAATTTGTAGAAATATCGGACTTATTTCGACGTAAGGGCAAAAGATCGACGCCTCCGACACGGTGATGAGGCACTGCTCCTCCGCCTTACTGAATCTAATAAGTTCCTTTCACAGTAGAAAGGCCCGTTACCCGTTTTAGAAGCACGAGGACCCGTGGACTACCTCATAAAGACCCCTTCTGGTAATAAGTTATATCACATAAACATGCTTAAGCGATACCACCGCCGCACGTGTATTAATAACATAGACGCGTTTGACGAAGAAGCGGTAATGGAAGCCGCTTACACCCCCTCACCCGAGCCTCTAAATCTGATACAGTTTGTGTCAAGTCACATAAGAAGCACCCCCTACCTGCACTCCCCGGTTCCAGTTAAGAAACCGCCTAGTAACTCGAATTAAGCCCCCAATTGGAACCCCCACAAAGAGCTCAACTAGCTAAGTTATTAGCTGAATTTGTGAAGGTGATTTCTGAAAAGCCAGGATGTGCGCGTCATTTGATACATGACATCTCTCTGAAAACACAGGAGCCTGTCCGCACTTAACCGTTCCTTTTGCCTGTGCATCTTCCTTTGGCCTTTAATTCAGAAGTGGTAAACCTACTAAAGTTGAGTATCATTGAGCCCTCCACCTGATTTCTGCTTCCCCATTGTAATGGTAAGGAAACCGGATCAAACTTTCAGAATGTGTGTAGATTTCCGGAAATTGAATTCCGTGACAGTTTTTGGCGCGGAACCATACCCGCTCATCGACTAGAATCTATACCTGTTTGAAGAGGCCAAATTTATCTCAGAAATAGACCTATGTAAGGCCTATTATCAAATTCCCCTCAAGGATAGTGCTCGGAAGTACACTGCGTTTCCCACTGAGAAGGGACTAATGCAATTCAGACGTCTTGCTTTCGGTTTGGTTACTGCTTGCAATAACTATAATAGAATGATGCGGCGAATACTGGATGGCCTAGGTAACGTGTCGTTTTATTTCGATAATGTGTACGTTGCCACGCGTACATGAAAACAATAGACCTATGTAAGGCCTATTATCAAATTCCCCTCAAGGATAGTGCTCGGAAGTACACTGCGTTTCCCACTGAGAAGGGACTAATGCAATTCAGACGTCTTGCTTTCGGTTTGGTTACTGCTTGCAATAACTATAATAGAATGATGCGGCGAATACTGGATGGCCTAGGTAACGTGTCGTTTTATTTCGATAATGTGTACGTTGCACGCGTACATTAAAACAACACCTAGTCTCCCTTTGCTCCCTCCTCATGAGGTTACGGGAACACGGATTGACCATTGGGCCTAGTAAATATCATTTTGCATATTATTCCATTCGTTATTTAGGCTTTCATATTGGGGATGACTCCCCCAGCAAAATAAACTATAGGTCATTGCCAGCATGCCTCTTCCACGTACAAAGAAACAACTTCGCTCCTTTTTGGGATCCACATCTTTCTACCGGCGTTTTGACCCCTATTTTGCCGCCTTAGCTTCTCCCCTTATCGTCCTGTTAAATAAACATTCTCCAGATCCCCTCGTGTGGAACCCCAAGGCATCCGCCCATTTTGACAAACCTAAGGATAGGCTCACTTCTAACCCCATTCTAAGACTCCCCAATCCGACCAAGCCCTTCGGAATCAGGACCGACGCATGCAACGAAGGATTAGGATGCGTTTTGTTGCAATACGACGATGATTGCAGCCATCCGATTGCATACTCGAGCCAGAAGCTCTCGTCGTGTGAGAAGAAGTACGCGACCATAGAACGTGAGGCTCTCGCGATAGTTTGGGGGGGTAGAGCAAAAATTTAAAATGTATTTTTCGGGAAAGGAGTTCGTGATCGAAACGGATCACCGCCCATTACTCTATTTAAAAAAACAGTAAAAGATATAACGGTAGACTCATGCGATGGAGTTTACGGTGATGGAGTACAAATTTCGTATATTTTATATTAAAGCTTCCGAAAATTGTATGGCTGACTGCCATAGTAGGAACCACATAGAGGAGCTTTCTCCTACCTCGTAAAATCGAGTCACCGAGGGTGTGTATTCACAATTGTATATATTGTTAAGATTTGTCCCTCTGTATGCATATATATTGCCTTTAATTATTTTTTCTTTTCTTTTGTAATTAATTATAATGATCAGCATGTTTTTTTGGTATTTTTGTTACTTATCGTTAACTCCTAAGTTCCACAGCCTCATATGAAATGATTTTTTTTTGTTCGCGGCTATGTTGTCCCAAAGTTAAAAATTCCCCTATTAGCTTGTATCCCGTCAGGTAAATTGTTCTGCCCAATTCATATCTCTCCCATTTGTGGGAAATGACATTTCCCATCTCCTACATGTCTATGAAATTCCATCTTAGGAAGGGGGGCGTGTGGGAGCATGAAACTTAATACGCCATTACCACACAGAATTTCCCTGGTCGAAACGGAGCAGCGCAGCTGTATTTAATTTGGGTTGCTTTATTACCGTCTTCCCCCAGTTTGATACCGCCGTACCGCTCTGAGGCTCAGCAGCCGTGTCCATCTTCCCCTCTTTTGGGGTAGAAGGGAATATCGCCTGTTTCCCTTTCGCCTCGTCGATGCTTCGAAATTATCAAGGTCCATGTTTGCTTAAGCCGCGTCCGATATCCTTTGGGACGCCTTGCTGCGCACAGCATTCTGGTAATCATGGCAATTAAGGTGGTGCCTGCAAATCCTCAGAAGATACAGAGAGCCTGAGCTTTTTGACGTCCAGATACGAATATCTGTCCCCCGTGAAGTGGTCCCCTCGTCCTTGTGCTCTCGTCAGCAGATCGTCTTCGCGTAATCCGCCCTGATCAGAGGAAGATTACAGAAACCCCGTTTACGCCCCGGAAGATTGTCCCGGGTTTCTCTCGTCTCACTACATTGGTTGAGACTTCCTGCCGTTCCTGCACACGAATCTTGATTTGTGATTACTTCTCCCTAGAGCCTAGATAATATCAACCACATTCGGAGGCTCTCTGGACACCTTCGCATCGGGACTTCATCGAGGAAGACCTGGCCATTGGTCTTCCACCTCCACAGTTCATCCACCAGAGGTAACCAGGTGTCCTTTCCTGTAAGTCCCACCTCTCCGTTCCCAGTCCTAAGAAGAATTCCCCCATTTTGTGTAACGTCAATAGACCTGTTAAGTCTTTCCTTCAATCCAACTTATTTGGATCATTTATATATTTTTTCCAGGCCTAGTTTCCTTAATTTTTGTCCGTCATAATATTTTTTGGTCGTACTAATTATTATTTAGATTTTTATATTTATATGTGCCCTTGTTCTCATTATTATTTGTATTAAGGTTTATTTTTGTAGAGGTTTTTATCTTTCGAATAACCCTTGAGACGAACCTGGCAAACGTATTCCTATTCAAAGAGCCAACCTTAATAATATTGAACTCTAGTTGGAAGGTATTTACCATCGCCCTATTCAATTGTACCCGAGCCCAGCGTCGACAGTGGCGACCTGGCTCACAGACGTGTGTACCTTGTTGAGACTTTGGGGTCACATGCCTTCGTCCCTTGACATGTATATTTTACCTCATATCATGATGCAAAAGTACCCTTTGGTGTGGAAATATCTGAGGGCCATAGAAATAAATTTATCCAAAGACACAAATGAGATCACATTTTCTATCTGAAAGAAACGGTTTTTTTTTTCAAAATGGCCCTCAAATGCCCCGTCAAAACACAAGACCCGACGATATCTTTACGTCTGTTATAGCCATAAATACAACATTTGTGATTGAATAATCTAATTAAAATGATTGCAGAACAAAATAAACTTATCTCTTTCATGATGGTAAAGTAATTTTATTTCTTATTTCAGATTACTACTAAAATGCTGTCATCATAGAAACTAGTGACTGGAGTAAATGCTTCATATGTTCATCCAACCTACAGGAAAGCAATGAAACACTTTTAGATTCCTCATCATCGGTAAAGCTGAGAAACAACCCTAGAAGACTTTATGCCTGCTCCAAAGAAGTTACAGATAACATCTAGGAGCTCAAGGAATTAGCTAAAACGCCTGATTTTATAGTAATGGATGATTTAAGAGCTAGTAGCAAGAGTGGTGGTAGTCAGGATAATGTCGAATCCAGTAGTGTGGTTGTTAAAAGTTGCAGGGATGCCAATGACAATCAAAAGTTGAGAGAATAAAAAAATAAAAATGAGGATGTGTCTGTGATTCCAATAAAAATAAGACGCATCAGTGGCAAATCCAGCACATAGTCTTCAACTACACCCTCGGCATTATTATGTGAACCAGTTAACACGCCGGGTCTCTTCTGTGATGAGGTAGACAACAAAAAAGAAAGTGAGGAGTGCTGGAATGTGCTCAGGTGGTGGGTGACAAACACCTATTCGCTCAACTAACTGCAAGTGACATGGTTTCTATTGGTGCGGTTTATCATCGTGCAAGCCTTACTAGGCTCTAGAGAAAAACAGAAACTGTTGGATGTGACATAAATGAAAGCAATGCAACTCAGGTCATCAGGGCACATTACCTCAATAAGTTTCTTGAATTAATTGAAGATTATCGTGGCTCTGGAGAATCACTGGTAATGTCTGACTTGACAGCCTGCTATGGCAAATGCATTCTGAGCGGGATTTTCCAGACATCAAATGCAACACCAGACATCTTCAGGATGATATCGAACGCCTGATTCCGCACATTACATCAGTACAAAGGAATTGTGTCTGGTTCCTTGTTTTTGATGACGACCTGAGCAAAGCTTCTGTTGGTATGAAAACAACACATACTCCTCAAGAAGCGTACTTTTACAGGTCCCCTCTAAACTACGTGTGAAGCTGATTCTATCCCTCTTCTTTTGAGACCCTTCCTAAATATGCTTATTGATCAGCCACCTCCTATCCCCGAAACAGCCAGGTTGTAGCACTCATCGGGCAGCAAATCATTTTCAACTCCAAAAGACGCAGATCCAAGAATTCTGGTAGTGTTTCTCGTCACATAAAAGTGAGGGAGACACTATCTTCGCAATATCTAGCAATGAAACAAACTACAGCATCAAACTGCTAGTAAATATCTGGTGGAAGTTATGCATAAGAGAGGAATATGTGTGCCATGTGGTCGATTGAAAACATACAGCATAGACATAGCAAATTCACTGATCAATTACTGGGATAAGATTGGTGCAGTGGTCCCACCTCAGGTATTACGGATTTCTTCACCACTGGTGGTTTTGATAACATTGACCACAACTCATCATCGACTATAACAACACTAGCCCTCCATGGAACATGCATCAACACTCAATAGCACTTCTCTTCAGACAGACAAAAAACTGAGTATTTCACTGACTTCTTGGATACAACTGAGACTGGGAAGAATTACATGAAATTATTTCAAAGTCACTACACGACCATGGATCTGGATGTTTCAATGCCAAATGATGAAGTATCCTGCTTTGAATACCAACAGTTATCTTCATCCAGCCTCCCCTCCTCTTATCAATGTCATTGAAGAAGGCTACCAGTTGTGGGAGAGAGTCGGAAACCGTCTGGTGAAAGAGAACCTTTAAGCCGAAGAATGATCTCATGGGCTGCATATTATGCCAGTATTACAGAATCTACTTCGTCAAACCTTATCCACATCATACATGATACCACTGCAAACCCCATGCTATAAAAGTCATCCGTAAAACACCCAGCTACCTAAATCCAAACCAGACTCCAGTTATGGTAGTTGATCAACCACCCTTCTTACTGTCCAAGAATCTTATGTGGAAGTTCCCGGAGACAGAGCTTGGTGACGATTCCTTCTCGTAACATTGGAGCCAATGCACACAAAGAAGATGGATGTTGTGAAGTGTGTCTAGTGACTGGCTGGGTGGCAGCGAGTGGGCCACAGCTCTTGCCAATAGGGGTAAATCACGATTACAGCTCTGTCATATATTTTTAGTATTTCATATAATGAGCTTATTTATTGTAGGTTTTTTTTTTAATTTGTCAACTCCTGTCGCCCAGCCAACCTCTTCCTCTACATGGAGACACTTGATTCTCTGATGCCATGGGTATTTGCTCTGGATCAGACCTACTATGCCCCCAAACTGCTCAACCATCTCCGTTATATGGCAAGAGTAGAATAAATGCATCTTGCTCTGTTTGTGGGGTACCAGAATGATCAGTGATCAATTTATTGGGCAGAATCAAGACTAGCGTTCTCCAAGATCCCACATGACTAGCAAAATTATCAACTCGTCGAGTGGCTCAAGATTCATGGTGGCGTCATAATGAACCTGGATGATCCAAACACAGTTCGCCGAGGTCAGATTGTCTACCCTGAGCTGTCACGCTCGTCCGGGAATTTGAGGGAACAAAAGAGTCTGATGAACAGAGGCACCATGAATAGTACCCAAACCCAAAGTGTCCAGATGACTATTATGTAAATTCAAAGGGACTGCTCGGGGGGAAGATATCACTGCGGGGGGACCTCCCTACGATGATCCTGAGTTTCAAACAATTGCGGGGGTTCTAGAGGGCACAGCCCCCCAATATAATCCTAATGTTTATAGAATGACGTTCTAACGTTTTCTTTAACGTTTTTATTTAACCAAACGCGTTTGAATATTCATGCGCGGGTGAATTAAACATAAACGCAACTTGTGCCGTTTCGGCTAAACCCCCCCCCCTTTTTCGGGCGCGCCGCCAATCTTCAGGTTTACCCACTTAACTTCCCTACTATATTATCTTATAATAATTTTGAATGCGCATTGCTGAGAAGTCAGATTTGCCCCAAACCTTTTCACAATTACATATTTATATGTTAAATATGACAACAAAAGCCCTTAAGGAATAATAAAAACTCATCAGCCTCCACCGGGATTCCATCTAGCGACCTCTCGCACGTCAAGCGCGATCGTTGCCATTTATTATTGAGTATATAATTTCGAATTAAATGTTACCCCTCCCAGAGTGTGGACGGCGAGACGTGTAAAAGACCTCTGGCCATTGATTAGGCAAGACATTTCTCTTAACTTTTAATAGAGTTCAGGTTGCGTTTACAATTGTCCATTGTAGTTTAGTGGTAAAGTCTTCACTTCTATATTAAGAATAACATGACCCAAAGTGTAAAGCACAACCAATTAAATGCCCAGTTTTCTGCATTTATCTCTCTAAATAAGCCACTGATCCATTTAAAAACTTTATATTTAACATTGGTGGTATAACAGCTTTTAGTGTCCCCAAACTGCCATGGTGTTCAAGGATATGGCAAATAGCTTAGATAATTTCCTTAATTAAAAAAAATCATTGTTTTCCTAAGTGAAAATCAAGTGATGCACACTTTTCATATCTTGGCTTACCATAATTTTCCCCTTTTCGTCCCTTATTTGCTTTAAAACTAAGATAATTTTTATCCTTTTTAGAGTCAAAGTCAATTTATTTTAATGAATTGATTTCCATTTTATTTAAAGATATATTTGAAACCCTGGCTTTTACCTGATCCACCTTAGATTTGTCTAAAACCTCCTACTTGGATGTGCCACTCGGCATTCCAACATCTTTCAACAGAGCATTTTCGAGAGCTGTAGCAGCTTCTGAACACAATAATAATAATAATAAATTGACTAATATGTGAATAACTACGTATTTTTTTCACGTGATTGAAGAGACTACAAAGTTTTAGAGATTAAAATATACTTTTAAATTTTTATATATTTTTATTTTGATATTTTTAAAAAAACTTACCGAAAACATTCAAGAGCAAAGTTATCTAACTTTCTGAAATTTCGCTGAATTGCTTCTTCTTCTTCTTCTTCAAATGATGATACCTAAAACCAGAAATAGCGCGTGAATATATCATACAATATAAAATATATTTATTTGACATCGAAAAAAAGCTAAAATAGAATATAAGAGAAATAAAAAGTATTTGTCATTTAATATTTTTGACTTAATAAAAACTTTAATTATTTCATTGTTATAGATTTTTTTTCATGGTATTCATCATCGTCAAAGCTTATCTCCAAGTTATCTAAATTTGTATGAATATTTTGAACCCAACTTTTCTAATATCATTCTTATCAATGACTTCTAAGTTGGTATTTCCCCCCTTGATCCAACTTTTCAACGCTGCTCTTTCATATTCTTCTATCGGGATCTGAAAAGGCAAAGACTCAACTATTTATATATTTCATAATTACTAAAACTCTATATTTATTCTATGACAAAAGTATATAAGGTGACATTAATATCTTGCTTATAATATAAGAGAATGCTAAGTAAAGTAAACAAAAATAAGATTGCTTGGTAGCAACTGGATAAATTATTGACCTTTTCATTGCTTTATTTTGAACACTGAACACTTTTGTACGCAGTCATCCTCTTCTATTTTGCAAAAACGCGCCCACCTATCATCCGGCTTCTTCCAATTCTTTTCAAAAACATTTATGTGACATTTTTGTTGGCTGTTTCCCGAGAAATTTTCTTTACTGGATCCAAGAGTTCTTGACAATTTATTTTTTATTGTTTTCTCGGGAAAGACAATACTAGGATTTACTTTTTTCCAAATGTTAACTAAACTCCCTGTTACATCATTAACAATACCAGAGTTATATATTAATGGAATATCCAGCTATAGTTCGTGAAATAATCTCAAAAAAACACCTAATGTTAATAAATCAACTTCATGAAGGTCTTCTAAGGGCTCAACGACCTTCCTTTTCACCTTCTGACGAGTTTTAGGACCCATTTTATCTGGAATTAAGATTTGACAATTACAATTTCATGAAATGAGCCTAAACGCTGTATCATAGTTTTAAATAGTGTGTATAATATTTATTATATATTAGATAGTGCGTATATTATTTGCATGTGAAAGGATGTCTTTGCTAAAATTTTAAATTTTAAAAAAATATGGAGCTCAACTCATTTGTCATCAGTTTTTTACCATAAAAATATGTTTAGTTTTCTAAGAAATACATTTGGGAACCTATCTCTGATTGAAGTTTGCTAAAATTTTATTAAAAACCAGTCCTACAGTGTATAGGTACCTAATCAATAAAAACCATAACTCACAAGTAAATAATTGATGTAAGTCTCATCATACAACAGTGTACACACAAAACTAGCTAGCAATCAAACTCACCCGAAATACACAATTAAAACATGCAAAGACGCAAGTGAATCAGAGTCAAAGGCTTAAACACCATTTACATACTTCAAATTTAACCCAAACATATAAACCCCCAAAACAAATCCTTTTAAGAGAAATTAGCCTATCTTGAGCCAACTTTGCATCTTTTTGCATACTTACCACTTTCTTATCGGGTTGCCACTATTTATTTATCCCATACCTATTTTATCTTTTTTTTCCCCTCATACATATACTTCACTACTGTTTAAAAGCTGAAAGTGTTTATGATTAATTTTATTGATAACATATTTATTGGATTTATTCTTCTTTCCCCAACACTAACCAACTTGGTAAAGGAGATAAGCATGACGGAATCAACATAAAAATGAAGCAAGCTCGAGGAAATCAACAGGAGAGGAAACAAGCTCGACGGAGACAACAATAAAGAGGAAACAAGTTCGAAGGAATCAACAAGATGGAGGAAGCAAGCTCGATGGAATAAACAATAAAGAAGAAGGGAGCTCGAAGAAATCAACAATGAAGAGGATGCAAGATCGACTGAATAAACAATAAATATAAAGAAAGCTCTAAGGAATCAACAATAAACATGAAGCAAGTTAGAGGGAATCAAAAATGTGGAGGAAGCAAGTTTGACTGAATCAACAATGAAGAGAGAGCAAGCTCGAGGCAATCAAAATAAAAAGGAAGAAAGCACGAGGAAATCAAGAATAATATGGAGTAACCGTGAAGGAATTAAAAATAAAATAATGGGCTCAATAGAATAAGCAATAAAGAAGGAGCAAGCTCGAGGGAATCAATAATGAATGGGGTGCAAGATCGACGGAATAAACAGTAAAGATAAGGCAAGCTCGACGGAATAAACGATAAAGAGGAAGCAAACTTGACAAAATCAAGAATAAAGAGGAAGCAAGTTCGACGGAATCAACAATATGGATGAAGCAAGCTCAAGGGAATCATAATAAAAAGGAAATAAGGTCGAGGGAATAAAAAATAATAGGAATCAACCTTTAAATAATCAACAATATAACGAAGAAGGCTCAATGTAAGCAGCAATAAAGAAGAAAAAGCTCAAGGGAAAATATGATGAAAAGGAAGCAAGCTCAAGGGAATGAACACTGAAGAAGACACAAGCTCGGCATAACTAATAATAAAGGGAAAAAAGTTTGACAGAATCAAAATACAGAGGAAGCAAGCCCGATGAAAACAAAAATAAATAGCAAGCAAGCTCGAAGGAATCAACGATGAAGAGGAAGCAATCTCGAACGAATCAACGATAAAAGGAAGCACGTTCGACGGAATATCGACAATAAAAAGGACAGAAACGCGACGGAATCAAAATAAAAAATAAAGAGGAAGCAAACTGAATAGAAAAAAAAGGAGGTTTGACTTAATAAACATTAAAAAGGGAAGAAAGCTCGAGGGAATCAACAATGAAGAGGAGCAATTTCAACGAAATTAATTTTAAAGAGGAAACAAGGTCGATGGAATAAAAATAAATAAGAAGCAGACTCCACTGAATCAACAATGAAGAGGGTAAAAGCCTGACGGAATAAAAAATAAAAGGAAAATAGTCCTAGACGAAATTAACAATAAAAAGTAAGCAAGCTCGATGGAAGAAGCAATTATGAGAATCAACTTCGAAGAAATCAACAATAAAATAAAGGGCTCAATAGAATAACCAATAAAGAGGAAGCAAGCTCGAAAGGGTCAACAATAAAGAAGAAGCAAGCTTGAGGGAATCGACAATGGAAGGGATGCAAGATCGACGGAATAAACAATAAAATAAGGCAAGTTCGACGGAATAAACAATAAAAGTAAGCAAGCTCGAGGGAAGAAACAATTATGAGAATCAACATCGAAGAAATCAAAAATAAAATAAAGGATCTAATAGAATAAGCAATAAAAGGAAGGAGCTCGAAAGAATCAATAATGAAGAAGAAGCGAGCTCCAGCGAATAAACAATGAAGGGGATGTAGGATCAGCGGACTAAACAATAGAAATAAGGCAAGGTCGGCGGAATAAACAAGAAAGAGGACGCAAGATTGACGGAATCAATAATAAATAGGAAGCAAGCTCAATGGAATCAACAATAAATACGAAACAAGCTCGACGGAATAAAAAATATGGAGGAAGCAAGCTCATCAGAATCAACAAAGAAGTGGAGCAAGCTCGACGGAATTAATAATAAAGAAGAAGCAAGGTCGATGGAATCAATAATAAATAGGAATCAAACTCGGCCCAATGAACAATCTAGAGCGAGGAAGCTCGAGGGATTGAAATATAAATGGAAAATAGTGTTAGACGGAATCAATAGTAAAAAGTAAGCAAGTTGGAGGGAAGAAACAATTATAAGAATCAACATCGAAGAAATTAACAATAAAATTAAGGGCTCAATAGAATAAGCAATAAAGAAGAAGCAAGCTCGAAAGAAATTAACAATAAAGAAGAAGCGAGTCCGATGGAATCAACAATAGAGGGATGCAAGATCGACGGAATAAACAATTAAGATAAGGCAAGCTCGACCGAATAAACAATAAAGAGGCTGTAAGCTTAACAGAATCAATAATAAAGAGGAAGCAAGCTCGACTGAATCAACAATATAGAGGAAGCTAGCACGGCCTAATCAACAATGTGGAGGAAGCAAGCTCATCAGAATCAACAAAGAAGAGGAGCAAGCTGGACGGAATTAATAATAAAGACGAAGCAAGCTAGACGGAATCGTCAATGTGGGGGACTCAAGCTCGAATGAATCAACAATGAAGAGGAAGTAAGCTTGAGGAAATCCTAAATAAAAAAGGAGTAAGTTCGAGGTAATCAACAATAATAGGAATAAACCTCAAAGGAATAATAAACAATAATGAATAAGCGAGCTCGAGGGAATCAACGATAAAGAGGAAGCAAGCTTGAAGTAATCAAAGATAAAAGGAAGCAAGTTCGATGGAATAAACAATAAAAAGTAAGCAAGCTCGAAGGACGAAGCAATTATAAGAATCAGCTTCGAAGAAATCATCAATAAAATATAGCACTTGATAGAATAAGCAATAAAGAGGAAGCAAGCTCAAAAGAATCAACAATAAAGAAGAAGCGAGCTCGAGGGAATCAACAATGAAAGGGATGCAAGATCGCCGGACTAAACAGAATAAACAATAGAAATAAGGCAAGTTCGACGGAATAAACAATAAAGAGCAAGCAAGCATGACGGAATCAATAATAAATAGGAAGCATGCTTAACGGAATCAACAATAAAGACGCAACTAGCTCGACGGAATCAACAATTGGGAGGAAGCAAGCTCAACAGAATCAACAATGTGGAGCAGGCAATCTAGACGGAATTGACAATGTGGAGGAAGCAAGCTCGACTCAATCAAAAATAAAAAGGGAGCAAGCACGGCGGAAACAACAATAAAGAGGAAACAGGTCGACATAATCTGCAAAAATGGAAACAAACTCAAGAGCATCAAAAGGAAGAGAAAGCAAGGTCAAATGAAATCAACAATGAAGAGGAATCAACTTCATAAAACAAATATTAGAGAGAAACAAGCTCAAAGGAATCAACAATAAAGAGGAAGCAAGGTAAAAATAATAAAATAAAGAGGAAGCAAACTCGAAGTAATAAAAAGGAAGTTCGACAGAATCAACAATAAAGAGGAAGCAATCTAAACGGAATCACCAATGAAATGGAAGCCATCTCGACAGAAGCAACAATAAAGAAGAAGCAAGCTAAAGGGAATCAACGATAAAAGAAGAACGAAGCTCAAGGGAATAAAAAATATAAGAGTGCAAGCTCTAGAGAATCAAAATTAAAAGGAAGCAAGATCAATAGAATAAACAATAATAGGAAGCAACCTCTACGGAATCAACCATATAGGGGACCAAACTCAATAGAATCAACAATGAAGAGGAAATAAGCTCGATAGAATCAGCAATAAAGATGAAAAAGGCTCAAAGAGTTCCACGATGAAGAGGAAGCATGCTCAATGGAGTCAACAATGTGGAGGATGCAAGCTCGAAGGAACCAAGAATAAAGAGGAAACAAGCTTGAGGGAATCAATTATAGAGAGAAAGCAAGATCGATGGAATCAACAATAAAGAGGATAAAAATTCAAAGGAATAAACGATAAAAGGAAGCGAGTTCGACGGAATCAAGAACCAAATGAAACAAACACGACGGAATGGAATATAATGGGGATGGAAGCTCGACATAATTAAAAATACAGATGAAGCAAGCTCAACGGAATAAAAAAGGAACTTCGAAGCAAGCAACAATAAAAAGGAAAGAAAGCTTAACAGAATAAACAATGAAGAGGAGCAAGATCGACAGAAACAAAAATAAAAAGGAAGGCAAGCTTGACAGAATCAACAAAAAGAGGAAGCAAGTCAATGGAATCAACAAAGAAGAGGATGCAAGCTCGATGGAATCAACAATGAAGAGGAGCAATCACAAAGGACTTAATAATGAAGAGGAAGCAAGTACGAGGGAAGATAAAATAAAGACAAAACAAGCTCAATGGAATCAACGAAAAAGAGGAAGCAAGTTCAATGGAATCAAAATAAAGAGGAAGAAGGCTCTACGGAATCAACATTTCAAGAAAGCATGGTCGATAGAATCAACAATTAAAAGGAAGCAAGCTTGGCGGAAGCAAAAATAATAGGAATCAAGGGAAGCAAGCTTGGCGGAAGCAAAAATAATAGGAATCAAGGGAAGCAAGCTCAATATAATAAAAAAAGAGGAAGAAATCTCGAAATAATCAACAATAAAGAGGAAACATTTTCGGCGGAATCAACAATAAAGATGAAGCAAGCTCGACTAAATCAATAATAAGAAGGAAGCTTTCTCGACGGAATCAACAATGGAGAGGATGCAAGCTCGGCGGAATCAACCAAAAAGATGAAGCTAGCTAAAGGGAATGAACAATAAACACAAGCAAGCTCGACGGAACCCAAAATAAAAAAGAAGCAAGATTGACGGAACCCCAAATAAAAAAAAGCAAGATTGACAGAATCAACATTAAAAGAAAACTAAAAAACAGGATGGAATCACCAATAAGGAATGAAACTATAATGAATCAACAAATGGAAGGAACCTAGAAGGAATTAACAATGGAGAGGATGCAAGCTCGACAATATCAACAATAAAAGAAAGCAATATCAACGGAATCAACAATGAATAGAAGAAAGCACGATGGAATCAATAGTAAAAGCAAGCAGTATCGATGAAGTCAGCAATGAAGAGGATTCAAGATCACGAGAATGAGAAATAAAAGGAAGCAAGTTCGACCTAATCAAGAGAAAGCAATAAATAGGAATCAAGTTTGACAGAATCATCAATAGAAGAAGCACGCTCAACGGAATCATCAGTAAATAGGAAGCAATCTCAATGGAAGTAACAATAAAGAGGATGCAAACTTGAGAGAATCTACAATAAAGAGGAAGCCAGCTCGACAGATTCAACAATAAAGAGGAAGCAAGCGAGATGGATTCAACTATACAGAGGAAGCAAGTTCGATGGAATAAAAAAAAGAAGTTCGCCGAAATCAACAATGAAAAGGAAGGAAACTAGAAGGAATCAACAAAAGGAAGGAACCTAGAAGGAATCAACAATGGAGAGGATGCAAGCTCGACAGTATCAACACTAAAAGTAAGCAATCTCGAACGATTCAACAATGAAAAGAAGCAGTATCGATGAAGTCAACAATGAAGAGGATTCAAGGTCACGGGAATGAAAAATAAAAGGAAGCAAGGTCGACGGAAACAAGAATGAATAGGATACCACCTCAACTAGTTAAATAATAAAAGCAAGCAAGCTCGACAGAATCAAAAATAAAATGAAGCAAGTTCGACAGAATCAATAATAAAATGAAGCAAGCTTTACGGAATCAACAATAAAATCAAGTAAGATCGATGGAATCTCCAATAAAAGGAAGCAACTACGAGGAGATCAACCGTAAATAGGAAGTATGCTCGACGGAATCAAAAATAAAGGTCGACAAAATTAACAATTCAAAGGATGCAGGTTCAACGCAATTAACAGTAAAGAGGAAGCAAGCACGATGGAATCGACAATAAATAATAAACAGACTCGACGCAATCAACAATAAAGAGGAAGAAAAGCTGACGCAATCAACAATAAAAAATGAAGCAAACTCAATGGAAGGAACTATAATAGGAATCATCGAAGGAATAAAAAATATATGGAATTAAGCTCAATGGAATGAACAATTAAGATATAAGCAGGCTCGACACAATCAACACTGTAGATGGAGCGAGCTTGATGGATTCAACAAGGAAGATGAGGTTAACTCGACGTAATAAACAATGTAGAGGAAGCGAGCTCGACCGAATGAACAATAATGAGGAAACAAGCTCGATGGAGTGACAATAAATAGGAATCAATATTGACGCCATCAAAAATATAAAGAAAGCAAGCTTAATGGAAGCAACTATAATAGGAATCATCGAAGGAATAATAAATAAATGGAATTAAGCTCTATGGAATAAACAATAAATAGTAAGCAGGCTCGACAGAATCAACACTAAAGAGGGGGCAAGCTTGATGGATTCAACAATGTAGATTAAGTAAACCCTACGGAATAAACAATGAATAGGAAGCAAACCCGATGTAATCAACAATAATGAGGAAAAAAGCCCGATGGAATAACAATAAAGAGGAATCAAGCTCGACGGAATCAATGATAGAGGAGGAAGCAAGTTCGACGGAATCAACAATAAAAGGAAGCAAGTCAATGCTATCAACAATAAAAGGAAGCAAGTCAATGCTATCAACAATAAAATGACGCAATCTCGACAGAATAAACAATAAAAAGAAGAAAGCTCGATGGAATGAAAAATAAAAGGAAGCAGTCTCGATAAAGTCAGCAATGAAGATGATTCAAGGTCATGGGAATAAAAAATAAAAGGAAGCAAGCTCGATGGAATCAACATTAAAAGGAAGCAAGTTTGATAGAATTAACAATAAATGGAAGCAAGCTCTACAAAATCAACAATGAAGAGGATACCACCTAAACGGAGTAAACAATAAAAGCAAGTAATCTCAACTTAATAAAAAATAAAATAAAGCTTGCTCGACGGAATCAACAATAGAATGACGTAAGATCGACGGAATCTCCAATAAAAGGAGGTACGCGCGATGGAATCAACTGTAAAGAGGAAGCATGCTTGACGGAATAAACAATGAAAGAAGTTAGATCGACAAAATTAACAATTCAGAGGATGCATGCTCGACGCAATCAACAATAAAAAGGAAGCAATCTCGACGCAATCAACAATAAAGAGGAATCAAGCCCGACGGAATTAACAATATAAATGAATCAAGTTCGACGTAATCAACAATAAAGAGTATGCAAACTCGACGAAATCATCAATAAAGAGGAAGCAGGCTCACCAGAATTAACAAAAAATGGAAGTTTGATGGAATCAGCAATGTAAGGGAACTAAGTTTGGCGAATCAACAATGAAGATGACGCAAACTCGACGGCATCAACAATAAAATGAAGCAAACTCTAAAGAAACAACAATGAAAGGAAACAAGCTCTAAGACATCCACAATGAAAAGGATGCAAGCTCGATGCAATAAACAATAAAAAGGAACAAGCTCGACGGAATAAACACAAAAAGGAAGTTCAATGGAATCAACAATAAAAAGGAAGTAAGTTCGAATCAACAATGAAGATGATGCAAACTCTACGGAATCAATAATAAAGAGGATGCTAGCTCGATGGAATCAACAATGAAGAAGAAGCAAGGTCGACGGAATCAACAATGAAGAGTAAGCAAGCTCGACGGAATAAATAGTTAAATGAACAATGAAGGTGAGTATCTGTTACAAAGAAAGCGAAATAAATGGGAAATTAGAGCGGAGACAAACACAAATAAATACCCTCAAAACTGGGACCAAGAAGCTTCAATTGAATGTCTGCGAAGTACAAATGGTACTACACAGAAGAATGCAGGGCTACTATTTTAAAGACATTGACGATTCACTGTACGAGGGAAAAAATAATACCCCGAAGGAAAAGCGCCTGCCGATAAAGACCGAAAAAAAAATGACGAACGGAAGTGACCCATTCATCTCCAAAGAATAAGGGAGAAAGACGACACATGATCACTGTAACGAACTATAAAACAAATTACAACCGAGGAGTTAAAATGCAACTTTTTAACATAACACTACACATCCATAAGCATAAAGTTGCGAACTCACCGAACAGCGATTAACCAAATCTCTTTGGCGCCTACGACCGCCTCTGCTAATCTAAAGTTTTCATACCATTTACCCTTTACTTTTCCGATCTCAAACTACATAGTACCACATTAACCAAATGTCCAAATCTATATTGTTTCCTTAGATGTGACCGCAAGCAGTTCGATAGACGCGTAGGATTAAAAGATAATGGATAACACCGGGTTTATACTTAGGAATTCAAATATCGTTTAAGTTGTTATAGAGAAGAAGCGATCACAATTTTCCTTAGAATTGATTGAATCAGCATACCTTTAAATCGAAACGATTTCAAAGGCGATTAAACGGTGTCCCCTACGACCAAACGCGTTAAGAATGAAGCCTCGTAATAAACAACTAAATAGTCCACCCCTTTCTTCTTCCTCCATATAGCAGCGCATATAAATAGACGGTAGGCCACTTGGCTTCACGTGTGGATGACGTCATTAACATGCCTGGCTCATTTTCAGTAGAATCTTCTCGAAAAATGGATCATGCATATAAAAGGCTCGCCTTTATCTTCTGGCCACTCAGTTACAAATTCACTTCCTAGTAATAAACGTTAAGCCCCAAAATAAACGCATTTTAATTTTTATATACATTTCATTTGGCACGGTAAGTTCATTTGATTTACTCATTTCCCCGATGGTTGTAACTAGATGAACTATACGTTCAAGTTACTATCAAAGCGTTTACATAGGATTTAATGTGAATTCTATTTTGCTACGGTTATCATATGGGTTGGATTTCCGGGCCCCCATTAAATTGTAGTTCCCCGTTGATGAAAGTTCTTCGAAAGAAACGATGCAAATTTAAATGGAGTGGGAATAATGATAATAATTAAATAGGTGTTTAGCAAACTTAAATTATTGAAAATATATTCTATCCATATTAGCGTTAATTTAAATAAAAATTTAATTAATTCTAAATGCCTGGGCGTTTCTCGCGAAACATTTATCTCTGAATCGAAATATTTTAAGATCATTTAAATAGTCCGGATTCGTTTAATCCAATGAAGTACCAACCAACCTCGCCTTAATAAGCCTCAGAAACTCATCTTTGTTGAAGAAAAGGCAAGTGGAAAAACACCCGAAGGGTCTGCAAGAGATCCTAAAAGTTTGTGACTTCAAGTTACCAAGGTCACTTTTGACGCTTCGTGGGATATATTTTAGCCTGGGTCATAGTTTGCCCAATAGTGAATTAGGGGAATCCACCCAACTCTCAAAAGCACCCCAAACAGAATGTATTACCTCAAAACAAATGAAATTCCCAAAGCGAAAAGGATACACAAATAGACTCCATATTCAAGTACATCTGGAAATTGCAGGATATAAAAATTCACAAAACAATACTCACATTAAATTCTTACTTAATTACTTATTAGAACAAAAAGTTCCTTTTTATTTAAACAAATATAAGAAATCAAACTAACTAGGTTTACATTATTTGAAAATTTGTAAGTAAGTGGGAGAGATCTTGCAGGGAAGGAATATCCATAAAAAATAAAATTAGCCAAGGATAACGTTGAATCCTATAACAAAATACTAGATTTTATCAACCATTAATACTATTTTGTTGACAATATATACCCTATGATCACAAAGGAGTAATTCAAGAACAAATTCAAACCCTCCCGATTAGACCCCTCCCCACCAACTAAATTATGTACGAGAAAAATCAATCACCGAAGATTTCGCCATTTCTGACCGAAGTTCAGCAGAAGGGACCTTGTGCAAGGAAGCGACCCAAATGGTTTAACTCTATTAATAGAAAATTGCCACTTGCCAAAGTCAAACCTAAAAAAAATCCATTCGCTAAAATCAAAACTGGATTTAATTTAAAAAATCCCACAGAATTGAATCAGCCTCATAATTTTAGGTACTGCATGGTGGATTGTTTATCGTAAATTACGAGTATTACCAAAGGTATCTTGAATTCTTACCAATATGGCAAAGAATAATTTTTAAATTCATTCTTCCATCCATTCTTTTTTTTTGATAGTATGGGGGACTGAGAGATGGTGGATCGTGGATTCTGTCGAAGGACAACGGGCCAGATTATGCTCACCGTCCTCTCACAGGGAATTTATTTTTTTAGTAAATAATCTAATGTGTTCCTTGTACGAATTTTTTTTTCTTAGAAGCTTCGTCGAATCACCCCTCCCCCTGCTTTCACTAGTTAACAAGAAATCTACGGTAACTTTTTCTCCCGTCATTTTTTCGCTAAATCTGTTTTTCTCTTCTTTTTATGTCTCATTTTTTCCTTCTTTCCCATGCATGAATAGGCTCAACAGGAGGTCAAATAAGAGTATTCTGACTCATCGCTCACTCGCCCTACTTAGCTGACATCTAGCATGGCTCGTTTGATCTCCATATACCCAAGGCTTATTTAGGAGCAGTAATAAATAACAAATGACTGTCTAGTCACTGCTGCGCGGCTGCTGCGGGAATCATTTTGAAATGGAACATTTTAAATAGGAAAAGTTTTCTATTATGAGCCCAAAAAAGGCTGCTTCGAATACTCTTGGATCAAATTTCGTCAGTTATGT
This sequence comes from Ceratothoa steindachneri, assembly GCA_963969495.1. Classification (NCBI taxonomy): domain Eukaryota; kingdom Metazoa; phylum Arthropoda; class Malacostraca; order Isopoda; family Cymothoidae; genus Ceratothoa; species Ceratothoa steindachneri. The sequence goes on from OZ018334.1 coordinate 10,730,916, forward strand.
TTTATCCTTTTATGTTACTTTGTCGGTATAAAAAAAAGCCTATTGGAGCACTATGGTTATAATGAAAGCTTTTACAAGACCTTCCACCTCCATACTTTGAGATATTCCATGAAATAAAATCTCGCCTCTTATTGAGACTTTTTATTATTTGTTCTTTCTTATATTTAACAGTAATTTAAAATCTTAAAACTAACTTCAAGAAATAATAGTATGATGACATTTTATTGACCCAATCAAATTGGCCTGATTCCCACTAATCTTGGGCAATATCCAAGATTAAAAAAAGTAGCCGGTTAGTCGCCCCCCCTCCTCTGACTCTTCCGCCTTGTCTATTTATCTCTTTGTACCCCCCTCCACCCCCGGCCTCCTGCCTTTTCTCAATAAAATAAGAGTAAAGTCGAAACACACATTTATCCCCTGTGGTACATGATTTATTTCACATTAGTCTAGGAGAGTATGAATAGAAGTAAAAAATAGCGGGAAGACATTTTCTTTATTTGAATTAAATAATAATAGGCCTATTGGGGAAAGGGTGCTACGTATAATGTACGATGGCTGAAACTTTTGTTTTTCATTTCAGTAATGGCAAAAGCGCCAGCAGTCGGCATTGATTTGGGAACGACCTACTCGTGCGTAGGCGTCTTCCAGCATGGCAAAGTGGAGATTATCGCTAATGACCAAGGTAATAGAACCACTCCTTCCTATATCGCCTTCACCGATACGGAGAGATTAATCGGTGATGCTGCAAAGAACCAAGTAGCGATGAATCCCAACAACACAATATTTGACGCCAAACGCCTAATCGGACGAAAGTATGACGATTCAACGGTTCAAAGTGACATGAAGCATTGGCCATTCATAGTTATAAACGAAGGGGGAAAACCAAAGCTACGTGTCGACTACAAAGGAGACGCAAAAACGTTTTTCCCCGAAGAAATTTCATCTATGGTTCTCATTAAAATGAAGGAAACTGCTGAGGCTTACTTGGGGAAGCCGGTAAAGGATGCCGTCATCACCGTTCCAGCCTACTTTAATGATTCCCAACGCCAAGCAACTAAAGATGCAGGGACCATCTCAGGATTAAATATTCTGCGAATCATTAACGAACCAACTGCAGCAGCCATCGCCTATGGCTTGGATAAAAAGGTTGGTGGGGAGAGAAATGTCCTTATCTTCGATCTTGGTGGAGGGACTTTCGATGTCTCCATTTTGACGATTGAAGACGGTATTTTCGAAGTCAAGTCAACTGCCGGTGACACTCACTTAGGGGGAGAAGACTTTGACAACAGAATGGTTAACTTCTTTGTTCAAGAATTCAAACGCAAGTATAAAAAAGATTTGTCAGTAAACAAAAGATCTCTCAGAAGACTCAGAACAGCCTGCGAGCGGGCAAAAAGGACTCTCTCCTCCTCAACTCAAGCGAGTATTGAAATTGATTCTTTGTTTGAAGGTATTGATTTTTACACATCCATTACCCGCGCTAGATTTGAAGAGCTCTGCTCCGACCTATTCAGATGCACCTTAGAACCTGTAGAAAAGTCACTCCGCGATGCCAAAATGGACAAAGCAAGTGTACATGACATCGTCCTTGTTGGAGGATCTACGCGAATCCCCAAGATCCAAAAGCTCTTACAAGACTTCTTCAATGGGAAAGAACTGAATAAATCCATCAATCCAGATGAAGCGGTGGCGTACGGCGCGGCCGTACAGGCTGCCATCTTATGCGGTGACAAATCTGAGCAAGTTCAAGATCTACTTCTTCTTGATGTCACACCACTATCATTGGGCATTGAAACGGCTGGCGGTGTTATGACTGCCCTCATTAAGAGGAACACGACCATACCAACCAAACAGACCCAGACCTTCACTACATACTCTGATAACCAGCCTGGAGTACTCATTCAAGTATTTGAAGGAGAAAGAGCAATGACGAAAGATAATAATCTCTTGGGGAAATTTGAGCTTACTGGAATCCCCCCAGCACCACGCGGTGTACCCCAAATTGAGGTCACCTTTGATATTGACGCCAACGGGATTTTGAACGTGTCTGCGGTGGACAAATCGACCGGAAAAGAAAACAAAATCACCATTACGAACGACAAGGGTCGCTTGAGCAAAGAGGAGATAGAGAGGATGGTGACGGAAGCCGATAAATACCGTTCTGAAGATGAGCAGCAACGCGCCAAGATTACTGCGAAGAACAACCTCGAATCGTACTGCTTTAACATGAAATCTACCATCGAGGATGAAAAGTTCAAGGACAAGATTCCAGAATCAGATAGGTCGACTATTTTGAATAAATGCAATGAGACTATCCAATGGCTCGATAGTAACCAGCTCGGCGAAAAGGAAGAATATGAACATAAACAGAAGGAGGTGGAGCAGGTATGCTCCCCAATCATCACCAAAATGTACCAAGCTGCAGGAGGACCGCCTCCAGGTGGAATGCCTGGGGGTATGCCGGGTGGAGGAACTCCAGGGGGTGCTCCTGGCGCCGGGCCAACGATTGAAGAAGTTGACTAAATTCAAAATTGATTAGCGTCTTATTTTTCATTGAAGCATAAACAAATCTTTTGCTTCACTATCGAAATTATATGGACGCATTTCAAAATACTATGGAAATATGCCCCCCCCCCCCAACATTCCAAATCAAAATTACTTTGCAATTAAAAAAAACCCGGCGCGTGATGGATGTCTCCTAAAGCTAGAAAATAAAGTTTAGATTATAAATTTGTTCAAAGTATTTGAGTTTTAGAGCTGTCGAAAATTGCTCTTTACAAACATCCACTATAAATTAAACTTTCTTCGTATTTCAATTATTTTAATACAAATATTCTAGTCTGAATAAAAGTGAGAACAACTTAGTGCATTTGAAATTATTTGCCCTCTATTTTTTTTTTTAAGTTTCATGGGAACTAGAATAACATCAAACTTAAAAATAATGATAAGAACAGGTAAAATCTGATGATTCTGCAAAATTGAAAACAAAGTTGCAAAAGATCTCATATTTCTATTTGCATAAATGTCGTTGAGAGGTGGTGTGTATTGCATATAAGGCTCCCTAAATGAGGTGATTCAAAAAGACATGGAAAATGGCATGGTCATCAAAAAGAGGCTGGAAATTTCATGGTAGAGCGGGTCGAAGGTCACCTTGATAAGTGAAGACTAGAGATAAAATAATAAATGAATGCAAAGAAATGACCTGTTGTCATTCAAAAGTCAAATACGGCAAACAGACCCAATAACCATATCGACCCTAAATGGTTCGATCTTGCTGGTGTATTGCAAACTTCCATGGAAAGGTTGGAAATAATAAAGGAGCTTAAAGGCATAGATCTGAACCCTCAGCTGCTGATTTACACGTAGAAAAATCCTATAAAATTAAAACAAAAAGAGGTCAAAATTATTTTTTCAACCTAACCTCCACCGAGGTCAAAACTGAGAACTTTGAGAATTAATGCAAGTTACAACGGATCTTTTAACATCATCAACGGGAGAAAAACGAGTGCCCTTCATGCTCTTTTAAGGGTTTGGAAACAAAAATCGGAATGGGTTTGGTCAGGATTGCACGGGAGGGGAGTTGGCGGGGGGGTCGTGTGAAATAAACTCTAAGCGAAGTTCTCACAAAGTTGTCTTTGTCGAAGGAATGGAATGAGCAGAAGCATTATCGTGGTGAAAGAGAATCTTCTGAAGTTTTCCGCGGTACTTCTCGCCTATACCCGAAGGAAGTTTTCTCATAACCGTTCGAAAAAGGCAAGAACTATTGCACTTTCGGCATCCCCGAAAAGAGGGACCATTAACTTTCCTTCTGACCGTTCAGACTTTGCTTTGATGGGTCCTCATCCACCTCTTAGTAACCATTGTTTAGACTGCTCTTTGTCTTCCGAATCATATTTCTAAATCCAAATCTCATCCTCGGTTAAATTTCTATGCAAAATGTCCCCGGCATCTTCATCCAACTCGTTCAAAATATGCAGACTGTGTAGTTCTTTTCTCTCGCTGATCTTCGAGCAACAATTTTGGCATCCATCGAGCAGAGAGCTTGCTGAGCTTCAGTCCGTCGGTCAAGATGCAATAAACTGAACCTAGCGATAAATTTAATGTGCCTTCTCTCATTTCCACTGTTAATCTACGGTCCTCTTCAATAAGTGCCCCCACATGATTGATGTTTCCTCCCCTCACTGATGCTGACGGCCAGCCACTGCGAATGTCGTTTTAAACCGCCTGTCTTTAATCCCAAAGCGATTTAGCCATTTATAAACAGTAGACTCTCGGGGTGGTGGTGGATGGATGGATTACACATAAGTCCTTTGGCGGGGTGATTGCGCCGTAATATTTTTTTATAGACTTTAAAACAATTTAAAAATCAATGGGTGTGTGATGTGAGTGGTGAGGTGATTGTGCAGTGATGATTGAAGCGATGGATGGGTTGAATGATGGATGAATGGTATTGTGATAATGCGGTGCGTACTGAAATAAGTCAAATTTGTTAAAATGCAGATCAGACTATTGGTGACTTATCTACAGCATGTGGAGAGTCGTGTCTCCTCTAGGTAGCGGATGATTCCGCTGCAGGGGTGGATATTCTCCGTCGTTAATGTTGATCTTAAGATGTCGATGGTTCGTTCCTCCACCATCGATGGGTAGGTACCGTCGTTAGAGTTCTCCATAAGTCAAGCATTCTACGATGAGCTGTGCAATTGTGAGAGGTAGAATGCAGTCTTTGCAGTAAGGAGGACAGTCTATTTCCATTAGGAATATGTGTGTAATTAATGTGTGCCCGATGCGAACTCGGCACATAGATACTTCCTGTAGGTACGTAAGTCCTTGAGGCTTCCATGTCGATGAGTTTGGGAAGATTTGTCGCATCTTACGAGTATTTCGTTCATGAGGTCTGCCCATCTAGCCGTCCAAATCTTTCGGATGGCAGCAGGTATTGTGATGATGAAGTCTTCACAGGGTATTGGGATGTCAGCGGGTCTGTTGGCCGAAGGGCGGTGGTCTTTTCCGCCGTATAAGCCCTCTCATTGCCAGTAACTCCTACGTGAGCTGGAACCTAGCAGAAAGAGATTTTATTTTCATCACAAACTGCTTTATATACATAACTTCTTATTTCTAGCAGAATTGGATGAATATCCGTTATCCATTCTAAAGATTGGAGGCTGCTGAAGAAGTCAGTGAAGATCGTATATTCATCTGAACGCTGGTTGTTGTATACCCATTGTATTGCATCTTTTCAGGCATAGCACTCGGCGGTGAAGATTGATGCTTCTTTAGGTAGGGTTTCAGAGTGGATGTAATTGTCCAATATCACCCAGGATCCTGTTCCATCTCTGAATTTCGATCCATCGGTATATATGTGGATTCCCAGATAGATAAGTTGCAGCATGGGTAAGGAACTGAATTCTTATTTCCACAGGGAGAGTTGTGGAACGTTCCACTATGTTGCTATGGCATATCTTTGTATTTGTTTTACAGAATAGTGTCTCTGGAAAAGCAAATGGATAGATGAATTCCATCCTAAGCCCAATCTCCTCCATCCGTAGTCCTACTCTAGATCCAAATAGTCGCGAGATGAATGGGTGCGTTGCGAAGAACGTATCCATTTAGCCATTCGGAACAGTGGTCTTAGTTGGCGATGTTGGAAGTCGCTGAATGCGAGTGAAGAGGCGTAAGGTGAGTTCCGCCCCTCGGAGGTCCAGTGGTATCTCTCCCGTGTTGCATTGTAAGCTCGATATTGGTGAGGATCGAAAGGCCCCAGTAGCCATGCGAGACTTATAATAATGGCTACTGTGTTGATAAGAGCAAGACGTCTCTTAGATGAAGAGTAGATGTCGCACCCGTAGTCCAATTTGAGGCAAATTAAGAAGCGTTAGAGGGGGAGAAGGATTTCTCAATCCGCTCCCTAGTTGTGTCGGGAGACTGTGCGTAGGACATTCATCGCCTTTTTTGCAGGAGTTTTTAATATTTCTGATTTGGGATTCCCATATCAGCCTACTATCCAATCTCAATGACAGGAATTTGCAGCTCTCGACGACTGCAATCCTCTGTTGGTATAGATCAGGTTCCCTAATACAACCACTACGGCGGAAAAAGTGGACCATTTTCGTCTTCTCGGTCGAGAATTGGTAGCCGTGTGACGACTTCGATCTTGTGATGTTGTTAATGGTGAGCTGGAGGTGACGCTTTCCTCCTTCACTCAAATGACGTAACAATTTGTATGATAGGTTGTACGGGCTGGAGCCGTGTCGCCAAAAGATGCAATATCTGCATTGAGCTTTTTTTTCGCTGAATATCTCGCTATAAGTTTGGGCTCCTTTGATGAGAAATTCAGAAGTGTGGGCTACCTCTCCAACCAAGGTTGGGCGAACTTGGGTGTGCATTCGCTCTACTTGATATTTTCACAAAGTTTCTCGCTAGCGTGTTTGCCACGTCAATTGGATTTAATATGGTGATTTTCGTTTATGCGAAGTACGGGAGTAGGGTCTCACCTAGACTTGCCTAGCAGGCCTCAGATTTCGCTCCACCTGCAGTGGATGGATGTTTTTGAATTTATTGTAAAAACGTAAACTCTTCATAAGTTTATTTGGGTTTTGTTTAAGGAGGTACGTATATTTTGCCCGTTTTTTTATTGAACTCCATCTTCGTCGCCGGATTCGGCCAACGTTTGTACGTCCGGTATACTTGCCTTTGTGCTTTCAATTTGGCAGAGCATTCCGGGTTCCACCAGGGAACCGATCTTCAGCGGGGTTGACATGAGCTGACTGGAATAGATTCTTCGCTTGCTTGGTATAGGATCGATGTGAATATCTCCAGTGCTTCGTTTGTTTCTGGGATGTCTTTTACCCGGATGACTTCGAAATTAGTGAGTTTGGTGAATTTTGGTCAGTTCGCCCTGTTCAATCTCCAGCGGGGCATACTCGAGGTGGGTATTCCCTCACCCAAGGAAAGGATGATTGGGAAATGGTCGCTTCCTTTCAGGTCATGAGAGATTCTCGAGTCGAAATACACCTTGATATCGGATGAGCAGTTGGCAAGGTCAAGCGCTGATATGGTGCCCGTTTGTACGTTGAATCTGGTGCCCTCTCCCTGGCTTATTAGTCCGAATTGGTGGCTCTCTGTCGCCTCAATCGACATGACGGATATTGAAGCCCCTCCCCCCCATTGGTATAAATGGGGCAGGTACATGATTGTGCGATTTAGTCTCGTAAGTCGTCTGTTGGGAGGGTCCTTGTGGGTGGAAGGTAGACATTTAGGGTTGTATACAGTTTCCTGATATGCAGGGTCACGGCAAGTACTTTTAGAGGCGAGTTAAAGTTGAGTGGTAGTGTGCGGACCTCCTGATGGGTGTAGATGGAACAGCCACTCGATGTGCTGCTGTAGATTGTAGCTAGGATGTTTACACAAGTGTAACTCGGTAGCTTTCGGGGGGATGTATTCCTAACAGGGTTTATTGGAGGCAGAGGCAGGTAGGGCTCTCATCCGTTACCAGATGCTTTAGTCCCTCTGCCAGTTGGCTCTGATTCCGCGGATGTTCCACTCTATTTTCCTAACTATTCCTTTAGTTTTATTCGTCAATCGAACGGTTTGGTTATCGCAGAATTCGTGGCGCCCTTCGATTTATTAAGGGCTTGTGGCCACTATATTCTGCTGTGGGCTGGTCTTTGGGGCTTTGGTTCCTCTCTTGTGGTTATTCTCTTGCCTATGTTTTGGGACATCTGTTGTAGGGGAGTGCATTAGAGTTCTATCCACAGAGGGATGAACACGTATGACATCATCAACATTTGGAGGAAGGCGATTAGTCTCTTTCGACTTTTATGCGAGTGGGTGAGTTGGGTAGTCTATCGGTGGTCTGATCCGAGATTTGGTGCCCTCAGCGGGGGAAGATTCGGTTCCAGGTAGATTCTGGGCGCCCTCCGTTTTCCTATCGCCTACCTTTTCTTTTTGGGTGGTGTCTGGGGTAGGCGTTTTGGGTGCGGGTTCACAACACTGTGCGGAGATGACCGCACTTGTGGGTGAACGATATCTGGGAAATCCTGGACGTCCATCCGTTCGAGATGGGCGCGATTGGTGCAAGGAGGTGATAGGGTTTCCTTCGAGGTTTTACTTCCCTGCTATGAATTGAGTTGAGCGTCGAGGTGTGTAGGGCTGGAGCCTCGCGGTGGGACAACTGCTTTGGGGGGACAGAGAGTTGGTTATCGGCTTTGTATGGCCGGGAAGGGGAAGAGTTGTTAGGTGGTGGTCCCCGTTGTTCTCAGTAGTATTGAAGGGTGAACCCAGAGTCTACACACACGCACACACTCATGAGCACATTCAAACAGGTACACGCATACACGAGCATACATACACACACACGACCCTGCACCCCAAGTCTTCTCGCCCTTCCCTCCTTCCCCCTCTCCCTTCCCCCTCTCCCCCTTCCCCACCCCTCCTTCTTATTGGTTTGTCGCCAAAAATGTTCCCAGCCCCAACCCCTCCCCCCTAAGTCAGTGACCTTTTCCGGTATTTTCTCGTTTCATTCTATATTTAGTAAATACTTGAAAATAATTAGGAGTGGTTAATGAGGTAAAGAGATGGCTATCGCTATTCAAACATTTTAGTGACCTTTTTTCAATCAATGGTTACTGCCGTCTGCGACACATTCGACATTAGTAGATATCGGAAGATTAATCAAAAAGATTATAATGTCTAGACCATATTTAACATATCTGGCATCTACAGTTTTCTTTCGAGTGAAAATACTTGAAAAAATAATTTGGAGCACTTAATGATTGATTTGACGTCAAGATCCCCGCCCCCTTCCCTCATCGGTAGAAATATAAAAACCCATTCGAAACCTTCCTCATTTATCATTATAATTCGTAGCTCTGCTGGGAAGACCTATTTTTCCTCTTTGTTCAGCTGATCGAACTTAAAGTTTTTAAATAAACATAAGAATATGGAGCAATTAACAGAAGATGATTGGAGTTCATCTTTTTGTGATTTTTTCGAACATTTCATAGTTTTGCAATTCACAGCTACATTTACAGAGTAAGTTATTTTCTTTTTTTTCAACTTGTTTTTAAAAAAAGTCAAGGTTGTTATAATGATTTTCTGCATACATTTTCTATAGTTAATAAATCGAAAAAATACCATATTAAAGATTATATAATAGCATATAATAGATAGAATTTAGTAAGTAGGCTACACAATTACATATTTTCCAACTAACAATTAATATTTATTGAGTGTGTGTAGAATATCAATTTTTTTTACATTCTACTGCAAGTATTTTTTACAACGATTTCTTCGTTTCTTTGATCATTATAAGAATCAAATTGTTCAATAAAAGTTCGATATGATTTACTGATTGTCATTTGCTAAATGAAATAGACACAAAACAAGCCGCAAGAGTCTAAAAAGTAACTCTAATATCTGAATGTATTGACGATAATAATTATATTCATTTTAACTAAGTTTTTACAAATATAAACATCGTTCTGGAATCCTAGACATAGGCTATCAAAATAAAACACAAAATTTTTATCAACAAACAAAGCTATTGCATTCATTTTTGTTAAAAATAAGCTACTACGTTTCTATATTTATCTATCTCAATAACATACTGAAACTCTGCATACATAACAAGGGAAACTGGTTCTAGTAATGGAGATTTAAACTGTAACTGTACTGATAATGTTACCTGTTGTATAGGATTGGAGCATTCTCCAAGACAAATAGTACTCTTGTCCTGATTTAGGTTAATACAATAAATATTTTTGCTTTTTAGAAATTGTTCATACGTAAGTCCAATACTCTGCCTACCTCCAATACACCCTACACCGTTATATAACGAGTAAAAAGCCTTTGAAGCAACTGGATCTGTATCGTCCGAATAGTCTAATTCAAATGGTCTTTCAGCTTCATTCCCGTTTATATAGATAGTGATGCGATTCACATTATAAGGTCTAAATTCAAAAGGTGATGCATCATAGCTACCAGAAAATGCCGAATGGTCAACCATACCAATCACCATCCACGTAGGTATTCTCCGCATGAAGATATTATCCACACACTTCATTGATATTCCACTCACAATTGTAAAATTTCGCATACGAACTTGTGTTAGAGGGTAATTAGCGTTTGATGTAAGCAATCTATTTTCCATCTCCAGATGAGTTGATGCTGAAAGGCGGACTTTTCTTAGGTAAAGGAAACTCTCTAATAATTCTATTTTACATTCCAAACCGGTCTGGCTTCTAAATAGTGTAAATGAATGTGGTGGAGTTTCTTGAGTGAAACTCCAATCATCAACAGTTTATGTCGGAAGAAGAAATCGGGGTGTAGTTTTCCATATACATCAATTAGTTTTTTCTTTGATCTGCTATATTTCTTTTCTATACTTTCACTTTCTTTAATAGAGTAATATCTTGCAGTAGAAAGAAATGTAGATTTTTCTTCTTCAGTAGAGTTCAACAGGGTCTCTAAATATGCACGATAGGGGTAATTATTTCCAATGGAATTTACAGATGTCTCATTTAAATAAATATCAACATTGCTGAACAAAGTGTGAAGAATGTTATTTTCCGGAAAAATATTCTCCCCATCTTTAAGTTCGCTTCCGTTTGCCTTCACAATTCTTGCTTTAATATAAAAATAAACCTCACTCGGGTCTATATAATACTGCCCGGTACCAGATACATAATATTCAACCGGGATAAGATCTGATAAGATATTGCTAAGTGGATATTAAGACTGATACTTGCTCTCAACGATGGAAGTTTGGGTCGGTGGAACGGTAAACAAATCGAGTTCTGTTTTCGAAAGGATATAACTTGTTGGATGAAGAACATTCATTTTATACGTGTGTGATTTACAGCCGATGATAACTTTATGAGAACATCTATGAAATGTGTGCTTGTTTATATTATGGGAAAGAAACATCCCCATCCTATTCATCAGCTATTTTCAAGTTCTTTTTATTCTTTAACTTCTTATTCGCCCATTATCACTTATTTATTACACTATTTATTCGGATTTCCTCTTATTATCACTCTCAGATTTAACTTTCTTCTAATATATCATCTAGGATGTTTAGTAATAGTATTTCGTCCTTCTCAGCTTGTCGTGGAATGGCCGGACACTTTCTCTCTCTCTCTCTCTCTCTCTCTCTCTATATATATATATATATATATATATATATATATGCAAATTTTGTTGAAAACCATTATGTATTTTGCCTTAATTAATTTCCTTTGGCAACTTTCTCTTCTTCTATCTTTTTTATTCCATCTTGTAGATGGTGGATCACTTGTCATGTATTCATCTCTCTTTTAAATGAATGTGTTTGGTAAAAAACAAATTAAATTGCTGAGCTTTCGATCTTATTAGATCATCTTCGGAGCGTTTTCATGTGTTCTTGCCTTCTTTACCGATATAATAAGTGGAGTGAGGATCTGACAGAAGGAAAGAAAAGCATTTTTAAAGGGTATTTATTCCGCCTAGGTTGAGCATAACGTTAGAGGAAATAGGCAAGCCTGGTCAGTAAAATTTTAAAATAATTTTAATGTGCGATTCCAGCTTGTCGCTTGACTGTTAATGGCCGGCTTATCTTTGTTTTTTAATTGGCGTCAACGATGGCAACTGCTTACGTGTTCGTTGAAGGAAAGGGCCAGTCGGGATACGATGATTGCGATGGGGAAACTGGGGTACTCACGGGCCGGATGAGGGAGTACACGTATTTTGGCCTTCGGAGATGGAGTTCCTCGTCAGATACTCGCAGATTAACTATGGCAGAGTTCACAGATGTCGATTTAGCCTTCGTGCTCGAATCGAAATCACCGGTGTCTCCGATCGTGACAGGTGAGCGTGTCCTTTGCTCGTACGCGGCGTTAGGCAGAACAGTGCTGAGCCGGGCTGCTCTGCTCCGGTGCTACCTTACTACAGTGATACCTACTGAACCGAGTCGGTGGATTATATAGACGCTCCGCTGGTGGCGGGGATTGCCTGAGCGAGAGTATCCACGACTCACGCGATCTTAGGGGAAGGCAGCAACTCCTTCGGTGAACCGAGATAAAGTTAGCTTAGAATGTTCGAAGAGCTTCGATCTATGCCGGAGGACAGGAGGCTAGCTGTAAGGGCATGCAAGACGAGGAAAATGTGCCCCTAATTAAATGCAGCTGGAGTGCAATACAACGGCGTGGACCGCATCCTCGCGGTAGATCAGCCTCGCTTCCCACGCTCCATGCGGCGATCAGGAGACCACTTGGGTGTCGAAGGGCACGAGGTCGCCCTTCGACCTTATTTTTCTACATCTGATCCTTCAAAGCTTGCTTTGCGATCTTTCGATGCATAATATCCTGAATGGTATCGAAACAAGAGGAAATGGCATTCTTTCCTAGATAGTGAGCACCCCTCTTTTTATAGGGCGCCGCATTTCGGAATAGGGAAGAGAATAGAGATCCAAGATCATATCTTCTCTGAGCTCTTAATCCTTTAAACACGCGTGGGCCATTTAACATTTTTAATTATTTTAATGTCTTCTCCTAATGTGTATTTTTATTACCAAATGACCGAGAAAAAATGGAAAATTTTCCCTTTCAACCGTTCTTATATAAATTGATCTTAAGTCACCAGAGCTTAGATTCAGATAGTGTGGATTATCAAAACTTATACTGAATGACCCATCATTGAAAGGAAGGTGAATAATTCTCAGCAGCCTCGACTGGCTCCCACTTACTAACTGATAATCTACAAGGTTAGAGTAAATGTAACATGATCTCGGATGAAATATAGTAAAAAAATCTATATTAAACGCTATACAATGATTTAATTTGGGGATATCATCTCTGATAGATCTTTTCATTATAATAGGACATTCTTCTGTCAGATGAAATAATAGATTTTCTTTCCTTTTCACATTAAGTAATGAACGTGAAGTGATCATTAACACATATTCAGTAGACATTTCCCGGTGCGTTTTGTCAGATTGAAAAAGTAAATTTTAAGATGATCATTTCTGTCTCATTTTAAGATTCATTTTCTCTATGAGTGCTTTTTCATTTCTATAATATCCGGAGCCTATCCATATCTCATCATATGCATAGTCATTCATTTTATTTTTCTTTCCTTTCCTCTTGCTACTATAGTATTTGATGCATAATTATTTACTTCCTTCATTTTCCGATAGAATGTGAATGCATGCGTAGGCTTAGTAATATTATAGATATCCCCTGTAAATTAAAACTCACAAAGCCCTAACCCATACTGACCTTGGTTTGTTATAATGGATTTGTGCAATTTAATTGTTTAGTCATACATGGTATTTTGAGGGTAAATAGCCAGAGAGGATGAGGAAGGAAAGCTGACATAAAACCTCTCTCACTCCATCTTCACAAATGATGAAAAACCTTCCTCATCTCCTACCTTTATATGATTTCACGGATATATGTGCTCAGGATTGGTGGGTAATATCACATGCCCTGACGTATGAGTTAAAAGACTTTGGGTACCCTCGCCCTTTTACTAAATATAGATTGTTTTATTCTATGCCCTTTCGCTTTGACTATCCTCTCCACTATATATTCCTTATGGGAGTCAAACTTTACTTTCTGTAGTTCTTCTTCCTATACACCCACCTTCAATATGTTCTCCATTTAAATCTTCAATATAATACAGGTCTAATACATTTTAAATTCTATATATCTTATGGATTTCCTCAGTCCTGCTTACTTCGTATGTTTTTTTTAAATTACTGGAAGCACGAGATTCGAACATAATCACCGATCTTATATAGAAACCTCTTTTTTTTACCTTCAACTGTCTGATTCGGTATAGCAATATCATGTATAACTTTAAACGGTGTGGTACCAATCATTCTGTGTCTAGAATTATTATAAGCCCTTGCAAAATCATCTAACACGTCGATGTATTTCCATGTATTATTAAAGGTAAAATATCTGAAAAGTCTTCCCTTTATTGTTCTTTGTACACGCTCTACAAGACTAGAGTTGTTTAGTGAGTGAACATGATATACGCCGATATTATATTCACTCAATAAGCCTTTCCTCTTCTTTCCTTTAAACTCTCCATCATCAGAACATATATAACCTAGAATCGATCTGGTTTCTTCCATGAGATTTCGTATAGCATTTGACACTACCTGATACGTCTTCTCCTCTAAACGAATTAGCCAGAGATATCTAGAATATACGTCAATTACAAAGAGTTTATAGCGTGCACTATAATTTATGATTTTCAAATTTGTACATCACAGTTAGATCTAGCTGCCAAATTTCGTTTGAACCTTGTGCTTTCACGTGTTTTGTCTTTAATCTTTTTCGCACGGGCTTGTGTAGTGTATAGCTATCCAAACCCGAAAGAAAGCTTTCCACATCAGATCTTTTAGAAATCTTTTTTACAAATTTGAATATCCGATTTACCCCACCAAAAGATGTTGACAGACTCAGGGATGTAAATAAGCGTAACAATTGGCGGTTCATTTTTAAATAAATATCTGATTCGTTTACATTATTATATAACTATTCAATATATGACATCTTATCTTAAATCCAATTTTATTTTACATCTAGGTTAAAATACATAATTTCAATTAAAATTCATGGATGTACGCAACCTTATTACTTTGTACAATTTACTGATTCTCTGAATCAAAGAACCTGGGTTAATCCGATCAGGAAAACGGTATTCGATATCCTACGGATAAAAATTATCAATGTGTATTTTGAATCCAACTTTATATTTTTCAAAATTAATATCAGAAGAGTTTTTATATATGATATAGAATTTGAATAAACATATTTGTTAAGGAATCGTGCTCGAATAAAAAAAAAAATTATCTGTGGTGAACTTAAACTTTCTTCTGGCAAGTATTGATGACGCAGGCTGGTGACACTCCATCCTCTGGACTTCTATGGTGAGACTGATTGATAGATGGATATTCTATTAAATTTTCTGTACACGTATGGTGACGTAGTCTTAAAAACCCCTAAGGACAAATTCTTTCACAAGTTTGATAGTGCTCCCTCTCTTGTTGAGAAAACAATGTTACTCATCAAATGACACATTTTTTTTATATACTCAGCTTCTGTGATGGTAGGTTGAAGTTTTCGGCATTCATAGAGTCCATCGTTGAATGAAAGATAACAAGCATCAAGCGCATTCTGTAAACATTCCTTTGACGAAAGCTTTGATGAAGCTCGTTTTCAAGTTTTAGAAAAGTATTGACTTAACACTCATTGTACAGCGCGTTTTAAAATCGTGTACGAATGAGCTTTTCATCCCTTTTCCAGTAAATACCGAAATGGATACTTGGAAATAGACTGTTTGTATTTGCCCTCACTACACACTTTAGCTGTTTTCCACCGTAGTCTTTCACCAGTCGATATACATAAGTGAAATTTTCCTGTTGTAACCTGTATATTGCCCCAAACACAAACCAAACCTCATCCTCACTAAGGAATAGTTTATCCTTATAGTGAGTTCTTCCGTAGATATTTTCAAAGACGACTAAATCATAACTGGATTTTGTTCTAGTAATTTTCAAATGGCTGAATATACATATTAATCTAATAGTCTTGTTTTATAATTTGCTTCACCTGAAATCGAGACATAGCTTCTTACGCGTGAGTATTCTAACGAATCTGGCAGCCACTGAGATAAAGTCCGATAGGATAGGGTTTCTTTGACGCGGAAGATGACATATCATACGCACCTTCGTGAAACATTACTTCATTTTTTTTTTTTATTCTTCATAGTCTTTTTGCCATACAGATGATTCTATCACGGCGTGGCGTAAACATTTCATCCTCTATTCCGTAGTATACGAAAAGGGAAGTGGATTTTTCCGCTAGACGTCGGCCCAATGATGGATGAAGTACAAGGGGACACAATTGGTTTTTTTTCACACTTCCTTCACTCATACTTTCCTTTTGTATACTCAATGAGGCAACTTCTTTCATACAACTATATACAAAATCTTTTTCTTTTTTTTTAGATCATCAAAAAACTATGTTTACTCCTCCTGGAAAACAAAAGCGCATCTACTGAAACAAGCTAACCTCTACCTCTTTTCCCGACCCTTCACTGAGTGAAGGTGTCGTCAGTGAAATTTTATACACAGCTAATTTTGCTCCAACTAGTATGGCTAATGAAGACGACGATGATAATGATGATGATAGGGAAGATAAAGTTTTTAACCAACAAGAATTACACTGAGCTTCGACGATGAAGATGTAGAACTCGGAATAGAAGGTGAACGTTCAAACATAGAAGATATGTCATGTAACAACACCATTTTTTCTTCGGAGGGAGAAGTAAATGAACAATGTAGAACTTCGTACCCTCATACGCAAGAACACCCTTTACAGCAAAGAGAAAATCATTCTCGTACAAAAATTAAACCCTTAAGAGAAAACATACATGGAAACCAGAAGCAGCTGGTCTTGGTCGATTAGTGCATGAGCTTTCACGGCATATATTGAATCTGCAATAGCTTCAGGAGGGCGATTTTGGGGTAAATATAAGTTTTGAAATTGCAGATGCAACCGATGATACGATCTATTTACACATTCCATTCGTTTAACTGCGTGAATCGACACTATTCGATTATATCATGGGACGATTCGAGACAGCATTCCAGTCTGCTGATATAATTGAGTTTGGAACCTTCAATCTCGTAGTTCGTCTTTAAAGGATTTCTGAAGGCCATGCAATAATACCATCTGATGTTCCATTTGATAAATATAAAATTTCTAGAGGACATATAAATTGTGCAGGCTGCGCATTTGTTTCATCAGTTCTGGTGACAAAAATGAAGGAGAATGTTCCTTCAAAAAACTTTTGGCTTCCAACAATAATAAAAGAATCTCAGGCGTTGGCAAGAAAATGTAATCTTGTGTACGAAGAAGCTATCACTGTAGATCAGTTCTCCTTGATGAACAGAAATTCAAATTACTCCATTGCCTAAAATATCTTGAAAACTCAGCCTCACTCCTATTCATTGGTCTTGAAGGTGAAACCTACTATCCAATTCAATACATTAGTGATACATTTATTAAAAACAAGATACTTCCTTTTAATCACACAATGTGTTTTTCCTGCTATACGTTCCATGACAATGTAACTGCCCATCTAAAAGATTGTGAAGGGGTGTGCAGTCAGTGTCTTGGGCATCGTGATGGAGTAAGAAATCGAGGGATTTTATGTAATGAGTGCAATCGATCGTTCTACAACCAATCGTGTTTTAACAAGCACAAGAAGCTTCATACTTGTGTGAAAATTAGCATGTGTCGTAGATGTAATCGTATAGGCATGCAGAGTGCAAACTGGATGAGACGGCACGAGTGTGAGAAGTTGTTGTGCTCTAAATGTTATACATACTATAAAGCGGATGGAGCAGAGCATACGTGCTGGATGAAGAGGTCGAAGAAGACGATGTCAAGGAATGGAATAGCGTGTATTATGACATTGAAACCAATGGTGTGCAGTGACTTTTAAATATGAGGAAGCAATTTAAGTTTTACAAAAATAAATATGTTAATTGAAGTAAATATGTTGTTCATTAAAAATAACTATAAAATTGTAAGCTACTCACTTTATTTAGGTCTAAATTTTTTTTTACTTTATTTAAATGTTAAAATAGCTTCTGTAAGTATGCACAACCACTAGCTAAGATGTTCTATAATATTTGCCTACATTGCATTTGCGAGTGTAACAGTTTTGAATGACATCCATTTTGCTTAAACGGGGGTTATCACTTAAAAAAATTAATAAACAATAGGCCAGACTTATCTAAGCACTACCTCAGGGCTTGGGCTACTGATCTTAAAGATACGAAGGGTGATTGGTAGGCCCGCCAGAATCCCAGAAATATTGACAAAATGTTTAAGATATAAGAGCTTAACCATACTAGAGTTTTTCCTATTTAGCTGTTTTCTTTCTCAGAACCAGTATTTAAATATAACTTAAAAACTTGTTTAAGCTTCAGAGGATAATAATAGTTACGTCAATGTGTCTTAGATATTTTGTTGATTTTCCTAGATTCTGGTAACCCTGCTGGGTTGCTAGATGCAAGCTGATGACTGCAAAGCTAAATATGCTTCCTTTTCCGTATATAAATAGGTTTTTTTTCATTTTAGTCCGGCGTTGAAATATCTAGATAAAAATCATAAAACTCTAATGACTGTACATTATTGCTAAGAAAAATGAAACATATTTTAAAAGATTCACCCCAAAGCACCAAAAAGCAGAAATATTATTGAAATTAAGAGAAAAGCAAGAGTAGAAATCTCGACGAAAGGATGCATTTCTTGAATTACAGTCGGGCTTATCAGCGTCTAACGCCAATTCGATCGAAAGTGAACGGTACCGTATGGAGTATACATGTATAAGCAAGCATAAATGTAAGAATAAAATTTATTATGCTGTCATATTAATTGTTGGGGGGTGTAATTTTTTTTATTTTTTTATTAAATAGGGAAAGCATTGCTTCCATTGACTGCACAACACTGATTGAAATCGATAAAAAGAGGGATCATTCATACTTTTTCCTTTTATATTGCTTATGCAGAACTCCGTTTTGATAATGAGGATGAAACATATGACAAATGTAAGAACTGTGGTCCACGAACAAGGATTCTTAAAAGAGATGGTGAAAACTCCCCTTGTAAACCCTTTATAGAAGAGTTAATACAAATATGAGGATCGAGAGAAAATGTGAAAACATATTTGATGGCACATAATAATGCTAAATTCGATGGCCAATTTATGTATGACGATCTGCTTCAATCTTTTAATCCTAATCTCTTTACAATATCTTACTTTGAATCCAATGAACCGGGAACGAAAAATGTTTAAGATAGAGCTCGTTCAGGACATAATTTTTTAAAATAAACTCCTGTTCATGCCCTCACCGCTGAAAAAAAACTGCCAAAAACAATGGGAACCCCCGAAATGGAAAAAGGTTATTTGTGGGGAAATCCATATCGCGAGGACAAATAGACGCTAGTTTGGTTACACAGCGTTAACAGTTACGTTCCATATGGTCCAATACTTGACCCTTCCCCTCCCATTTGCCCTGTTGTCCCCAAAATCGTCGAGATCGCTCGCAAAGAAGTATTACCATCAGAAGATTTCGTAGTCTGTTAATATAAACAAAGGAGAGTGGGATAGCCTTTAGAATAAAAATCTATGAGAGTGATTCTGAACAACAGCTGACAGTCTCTTTGAACTAATCCTTAGGTACGTGAGATGCGTGTGGCGATGCTTCTTGACTGTCCCCTCCTATTGTCTAGGTCTATTTTCGCCAGATAGACAAAATTTCACTTTCACCGACGTAAACCAGAAGGTTGAAGGGTCCCAACGTTGAAAAGTGATGCCCTAGGATAGAGGCTTAAAGGCGGGCCCTCATCTCCCATCCCCTCGCCCTAGGGGATAATCGATGTATATATAGTTAGATCTGGAGAAAGAGGAAGAGAATCGATGTAGCAAGCGAGAGAAGAAGAGCAGTCTCTGAGTAAAACAGGGAATCAAGAAGAAGTCAAACCGAGCGGGATTTTTCTTTCCGAGGCTGTTCATTTTGTCACTTCGAAGAGTAGACCAGCGGTATAGAAAATCACTCTCATACCAATCAATCTCGTTCAGAGAAACCCCCTATCTCAGTTTTCCGAATAAAACCAGAGATATCCCTCACCATTGAGGAATACCAATGTGAAGTTCCACTCAATAAAAGATTCACCTCTTGGTCAAGTCTCATCATCGAGAAGCGCGGAAGTGTAACCCAAGCATTGGAATAATCGTATATCCACAATCCCCTCGCTTATATCTTCAAGTCAAGAAGCATCGCCACACGCGTCTCACTTACCTTGGGATTAGCTCAGAGAGACTGTCAGCTGTTTTTTCCTAATCAGCCTCACGTCCTCGACAACTCGTCTCGAATCATCGTATCGAAGAGTTTCAGGTTCAAGGTCATCCAACGCCAAACTCTCTCTTAGTTAAAGGTAAAAGGATTCCAACTTATTTATGTTCGTTGGTTACCATTCTGTACTAAAGTGAATTTTTGCGTCAACCATCGTGTAGTAATCATTGCTAGTATTAATTTTTATTTAGATCCTCTTATTATAACCTTAGTATATTTAAAGTTTTAATATATATCATTTTTTGATGTAATTAGAAGTATATTTTTGCCCTAGTTGTTTAATTAAATCCTCGAAACGCTGCATAGGGCAATAGATATATAATATTACGAATCGTCCCTGGTTAAAGAATTAAAAGTAAAAAAAGTAAAGCATTCTTAGAGAATAAAAGGAACGGAGTTATTCATGTACGGAACAAACGTACATACATACTCGGCCACATACCACGACCTTATTTTCCTTACTATTTTCTTTCAGATGTTTCTATCCTTCGCTTGTGTTTTGAGAAGCTTAGGTGTTCCTTCATCAGAAGATTTAACATTGATCCTATGCAGTTTTACATCACAAATAGCCTCATTGTGTTACAAGGTGTATAAAGATGTCTTCTTACCAGAAAATTCGATTGCACTTATCGACAGGAAAATCAAAAGCTTTATTTATAAGGTTATACGTTAGCTTATGTTTGAAGAACATGTTAGAGTAATCCCGATTTTTCATGCAAGAAACGATGGTGAGCGAAGCCTTTCTGTTGGATGGAGAGTATTTATCCTGATGTGTTCTCTCCAACAGGAGGAGGAACCGTGTCTCTCTTTCATGGATATTATTGACATGGGTGTCAGAAAGAAGACTGTAGTCTCGAACAAGTTGGTGGACGTGGGTCGTTGGATCGATACTACCAGACAATAGAGAGTGATCGAATTCTCGGTAGCAAATACAAGGTTATCATTCTCTGAGAGTGTGAATTTGAAACCATGTTGCAAACCATTCCAAGACGACGTGGGACAGTTAATAGAATCTCTGCCGATCTAATGAATGGTGTATTGAATGTGGGAAGTGCACTTTTTGGTGGCAGATGTAACCCATTTATATTATACTACTCACCAACCGAAGGTGTGAAAATCCATTACGTCGATTTTTGCTCCTTATATCAGGCTGAGGGGATAAACATACAAATAGATAACATCGAAAGGAATCCTGGAAAGCGTTTTAGAGCAAAGCTCTGTCTAAACAAGTTAGGATTTCTTCCTGCTATTAGTTTTTCTGCATTGATATAATATTAGGTTGAGGAATAAGTTCTTGCGGGGTTTTTTTATGTTGTGTTGATTTAAGTTTTGTTGACGTGATTTGTGCACATATTAAGAAACAATAATAAATAATGAGAGCAAAACTTGCAAAGGTTGGGCTACGTCTCTTAACAGCGTATACTATTAGGCTTTTGCTTAGGCTACGTCTTGAAGTTGAGTAATAAGTCATTGCGGTTTATTTAAAAGTTGTGCTAATTTAATTTTTGTTTTGTACCGTCAAAATGAAATGTCAAGTTGAAAGAAAGGCGCATTTTTGACACTTGTTATTATTCATTTTCAATCGAGACGGGAACAATGCAAACGCAGCCAAAGCTCATCGCGATATTTCTGCTGTGTACGGAGAAAATGCTTTATCAGAAAAGACAGCTCAATGGTGGTTTTCACGTTTCAAAAACGGTCATTTCAATCTTAATGACGAAGAACGTTCTGGTCGCCCCATTAAGTTGGATGAAGATCGATTGAACGACCTTCTTCATGAAAATCCTCGTCAATCGACTAGAGAATTGGCTGTAAAATTGGCGTGTGATCAGAAAACTGTAGTGAGTCACCTTCATTCGATGGCGAAAGTTCAAAAACTTTGTGCATGGGTTCCGCACGCTTTGAGCGAAAGCAACAAACTTGAACCCTCCACGATTGCTGCAGGTTTGCTTGCTCGTCACAAGGCTACTCGTGGATATAAGGACAGATTTCTTCACCGCATCATCACTGGCGACGAAAAGTGGTGTGTTTATGTCAACATGAACCATCGAAAACAATGGCTTTAGCCACAATAAAAAATCACTTCCGTGATTAAAGCAAGGACTTCATCCACGAAAGATGATGCTATGTGTGTGGTGGGATTGTGAAGGCATCATTCTTTATGAGCTCCTTGCGAACAACGAGATTGGCAATGCAGAACTCTACGTTCAACAAATGTATCGACTCGCCGAAGCTATTCGTGAAAAGCGACCTCATCGACGTTATGGAGTCCTTCTGTAACACGACAATGCTCGCCCTCACATTGCCACTATGACAAAAGACGCCATCCAAACGCTTAATTGGGAAATCCTGCCGCATCCTCCATATTCGCCCGACTTGGCTCCATCGTATTTCCATCTGTTCCGATCGCTCTCCAACAATTTGCGCGGCGTTTCGTTTAATACTGATGTGGAATTAAGAACCTGGTTAGACGAATTCTTCGAGTCAAAATCCAGAGATTTTTATTGCAGAGTCATCGAAAAACTAGTTGAACGTTGGGAAGAAGTCGTAAATAGCAACGGAGAATACATTATTGATTAAATTGTATATTGTTATCAATTAAAAATGAAGTTTTTCTAAAGTTGTTAATGGTAATGAATCAATTTGATAAAACCGCAAGAACTTATTCCTCAACCTAATACATTTAAAATGTAAATTTTATAAATATTAACACATTGTACAACGAATATGAAGTCAATAATTTCAAAAACTTTAAGGCGATAATAATAATATCAATAATAATAATTCGAAAATATAATAACCTACGATACTATCAAACGCATAGTTGGAGCCGATGATGATAGAGAGAATGCTGATAGTCATATCTCTGTTCTATTTATGGGTTTCAGAGCCGAGGACCAGGGTGGAGTGAAATAGGTGAGAGGGTAAAAGGTTTTGAGAAAGACATTTCGCAAACGTGTTGAACTCCCAGGGAGTTATCGAACCATACCTTTCAGTTTCAAAGGGATCTTACATGACATTTAAAAAAGTTACTACATATTGAATCCTTGTTAGCTAATATTAACTCTGTATGTATATAATTTTTTTAATCATTAATAATATTCTCTGATTAATATGAATAAAAATAAAGATGAAATAATACACGTTATACTACCAATGTTTTAATTTGTCTACAAAATAACTCATCACCATTTTCTTGATCTTGTCGTAAACGGATGAGGTGGGGGCGGGGGAGCGAGGTAGACTCGGGATGCAAGGTCGTGTGTTTATGTATGCCCGTGTATGTGTGTACGTGTTTGAATGTGCTAATAAGTGCGTGCATGTGTGTAGACTCGGGGTCCACCCTTCAATACTACTGTTCTCGCCCCTTTGAAAAATTACCTTTGGGTGGGGGAGGCTTTCATTGGAGGGGCCTGGGGGTGCAGGTTCCTCGAGTGGAGACGGCTGATTTCGTGTTTTAATCCAACGATATGGGATGTGGACGCTCTGCTCCTTTCTACAATGGAGGCGTACGAGTTGCTTCTATTTTCGATCATGATCTGTGCCTTTTTCCTAACCTCTCTGAAGTTGAGGCGTTCCTTTTCTCGGAGGAATACCAGCTCCTCTTCGAATTTGTAAATGTTGCACTTTTTGCTCGATGTTGGATGGGTCTCTCCACAGTTTGCACATTTTGGGGAGCAAGTTTCCGTCCATTCAGAGTGTGAGGCATTTGTGCAGTTGACGCAGATGGGCGCGAAGCCCTGGTCTTTGCGACGGCAGATCTTTATAGTATGTCCCTATATTTGGCAGAAATAACATCTTATGGGGCTGGGTTTAAATTCCCTTACTAAAAAGTGACGCTATCCCGGATATATGTGTTTAGGCAGGATATCTAGGTCGAATGAGACAAAATAGGTGTTTTTTGGTACTTTGTCGTTTAAATACTCTGTCACTTGGGTGACAGAGTATTCACCTAATTCTTCAATTATTTAAGCTTCTGGATATTGGCCGAAGTCTGACTATTATCACACCCTTACGCATGTTAAAGGAAGGGTGTTGGGTTACTACTATTTTGTCTCCTGCCAACTCTGTTAGTGTTAATAATTTCTCTCTCTGGTCTTTTGTAGTTACTTTTACTAACATGCTTTCGTTTCCTTGATGCGAGAGAGGTGGAAATTGAATCCTGGGAAGCTGGAATAGCCTCTGGAAGTCTCTATCCTGTTTAGCCATACACGGCTTCATTAAGTTAGTTTGTGAGTTTTCTGGTTTTATTAGATAGAACCTTCTGAAAGAGCGGTCTATGAACTGACCTGAGAGAAGTTGCAAAGAGAGTAGTTCGGGTAATGTCTTTTTGGATCTTTCTGAACCCACTACTAGTGGAGGATTCGAAGCTTCCTCTGGGTTCCCTATCGATTTCGCTCGTTTCTGCGCTGGTGAAGTTTGGTACTTGGACGTCTCACTCGTTCCTGTGCTGATGTCTTTTCCTGTCTGTCTGGCTGTTTGTGGAAGAGATCTTGTGCTGGATGTCCTACCGTTTGCTTTGTCCAGATCTTGCGTCCTTTTCGTTCCTAGGGTTATGATACTCATTGTACTCCTCGTCGAATTAAGAAATACAGGGGAAAGGGACGCAACTTGTTTCTTCTTTAGCTGTTTTCTTTGGGGTTTGAAGAGATTTCGTATAAGGAATTCATTAAGACGTAAGGGCGAACCCGAAACCTGAGAAATGGACCGATAGCTTAGTTTCCATCAATTCCGAGGATACCCGTTGGCGCAGACAATGGGGGTGATTCTGAATGATGCAGTGAGCGTGTAGGTGCGGGCGCGGGCGTGGGGCCATATACAAAGGGGCTACAGACTCCCCCACAAGGGTACCTCACGGGGAGCACCGACAGTTCCGCGCAGGACAATTCAGCACAACTATAATTTGGGATAAGATAAGCGACCTAATCAGGGGATTGAATTTAGAATTCCCTTTCTACAGATTAAAGTTTGAAAGAGAATCGATTAGTGCGGATTCATTAACTGTCGCTTAAGCCAGTCATTTGATGTATTTATAAATTACGTTTGGTCCCAATCGACACTGTAGTTAGTTGCACATATGTGTTGAAAGATTGCATTAGACACGTTGCCCGTGCGTACAAAATATTTGTGCTCATAAGTCCTTTAAGACATGATACATTCCGTTTAGCTTATGGCATTTCAGCGCAATTTTAGCGGAGAATTTTATACATGCCTACTTTAGTTGGGGAGGGGAGGGGGCTTATTCTGCATTGATTAATTTTTGATAGAGTTGGGAAAGCTAAAGACAATTCGCTTGAGGGGTGGTTTGTAGGGGAGAAAAATTAAATTATGGTTAGATTCATTTTTGCTCTGGGTAGGTGAATTAGTGTGGGGGGAAGGGCCAAAGCCACCAACCCACCCCAAATTTGTAACGAAACGACTTCATTAAGCATCCCCAATAAAAATGTTGGGGGGGGGGGCGACTGAGTATTTTGTTAAGTCTACGAGCCTAATTATTTCACCTCGTAAATTTTGCCTAGCATTCTGATTGGCCTCTTCTTCGCTGAGTTAGTTCTAGTTCACACCGTAGAGCCAAGCCGAGCCCTGCAGACTCCTATCTTCGATTTCGTCTCGGCATAAGCTACGATCAATGAACGGGAAACGTATCATCCAAGATCCGGGAAGGTGCGCTGACCAGCTATCACGGCGTCTTCAAGAATGCAGATGAGCTGCTTCAACAGATTGGCTGGCAACATGACATAATTCTTCTGCCTCGAGTTTGTAGGTGGCAAACGTAGCAAGCGAACGTACCCTCCTAGACAGATGAAGATATTATCACCGATCTGTCTATTTCTCGTTCAACATCAAACATCTGTTCAGCGGCGCCCACGGAGATGTTACCGCTTTACTGGAGTCGGGAAGAGTCTACGAGGCTGACATCGAGGCCTTGAACCTCGTCAAGGCGAAAGCAAAGCGCTGGTTTTCGGCAACAATCAGGTTTGACTCCGTTGGAGATGCTCTTGCCCACGCCCAGACCCGAATGTATCCGAACCTGATCAGGCTCATCCAAGTTCTGTCCTGAAGCAACTGAAAATGTTCTTAACAAGACCATGGGTCAAGAATGCCTCAACAACCTAGCACTAACAGCATAATCAATTTATTTGTCTATATAGCAGGAGGTTGATTTTCGTGTAAAATGATGTAACCAATGTTGTGTTAGATGCTGTTATTAAACCTTTTTAGTCTCGTTTATGATTATATTTCTTTTAGAAGCCATACTTGTGTTCTGCTATTCAGAAAGAATTATGTAATAAAAAAGAATATATATGAAAACTTTTTTTAAGCCTTTGCGATCGGGTGTATATTATAAAATACATTTATAAAACACAGGTAAATCTCAAAATTAATTATTAAATTTAGTATTATACCTTAGCTGACGTTCAAAGACTACGTTAAACCACAATTCATAATTTCTTATTTTTAGAAAAATTCCGAACTGAGACAGTCATTTATTTATTATCAACAGAGTTGGGCGCGTTCCTCGATTTTGGGTAGTGCGTTAGCGTTCCTCCCGCCGTGGTTGTTGCGTTCCTGGAATAGCGTTCCTCGATTCTTTCCGTTCGGTGCGTTCCTGCGTTTATGCGTTAGCGGGCCAAACTATTAAAGCGTCCCTCAAAATAAGTAGTGCGTTCCTCATAAAACTTGAAAAAAGTTAAAAAAAACACTGTTTTCCTCAGAAGCACTACTATGCGCATCAAAAGAACTATTCCGCAACTAAAAAATAAAACAAAATACAAGGTAATAAGACATCAGAGCTTCTAACATTACAATATATGTATATTTCAGACTTTTTACCAGTTTTCCCTGACTATATCCCCCCAAAAATTCACTAAATGAAAAATATTACTTAAGTATTAGACTTATTTAGTATCTAAGCTGTATTTCACTGCATTCCACTGTATTTTACTGTACCGCACTGTATTTGACAAGTAGACACATAGTTTCTAAACATTTTCATTATTTTGTATTACAGTATTACACTATTTTTTTATGTTTATTTTACTTTAAATCTGACACAACGATTCCATTTTCGTTATTGTACATAAAAATTAAAAACATCTAGAGGAGTTACAACACTTTTTAAAGTTCCCTGCTGTCGTCTCTCACTTTTTGGGGAGGGCTTCTCCCCTAACGTAAACGACAGAATGTTGCCGCGTAGTGAATGTCGTCTTTGTTGTTTCCATAGAAAACGTTTTGAAAAGAAAAAACGTTTCGTAACGCTCGGAACGCATTAAAATCTCGGGCGGTGCGTTCCTTTTACTTGCGTTCCTTTGAAAAACTTTGCGTTCTTGCGTCCCTAAAAAGGCAGTGCGTTCCTTTGAAAAACACCTTGCGTCCCTAAAAAGGGGGGGCGTACGTACCCAAGAACGCACTAAAGGAACGCACTTGCCCAGATCTGATTACACTAGGGAACAATGTATTTGGTGAATTGACAAAAGTACCTTTTCCTACCTAATTCGAGCATACTGAATTCAAATCTGAAATCAGATTCTCTTTAAATGCTACAGAATTTTCGTAATATCAATAACTAATATTATACAATAATTTTCATTTTATCACGCCTATCATCATGCCCTGAAGTAATTTTGAATCATTCTTTCGCATTATTTATTGTAAAACAGGTTATTTTGCCCAAACATTTTTTTGCACATAAGAAGAAACTTGAATTATACATTAGAATTACAAATACTGTAATCAAATAGATACTAATTTATTAATGACCATACATCAGGCTGGAGGACCTCTTCTTGATTTCAATCGGGCAAAATTTGCGTTTGTAACTCTTTCTCTTGTAAGTCTTCTCTGGCTGATCTCTTCTAATCGTCCAGCAGTAGTCCGTCATCATGTGTCTATCCCAGTGACCTTGGTAGAGCTCGCCCATCATCATCAAATCCTGATGGAAGCGTTTCCCTTGTTCGTCGCTCACGGTTCCCAGGTTCTCTGGGAATCGGTCGAGGTGACTATTTATGAAATGAAGCTTCACACTCATGTTGCATCCCGGATCACGACATGATAAAAGCATATTAGTAACTAGATCTTCGTAGTTATGCGCTTTTTTGTTTCCCAAGAATTTACAAACAACGGCAGAAAATGAGAGCCAGGCTACCTTCTCTTTTTATTCACTCAGAAGTCTTCGGATTTGGGGACCATCAAATACTCATGCTTTTATTTTTTCGTATGACAGAGCAGGAAACGTCGATACTATGTACTGAAAACAATCATTGTCAGTGCTCAACGCCTTGACATCCTGCTTCATCAACCCCAGTTTGAGATGAAGTGGAGGGAAAACGATCTTCTCTCGACTTACGATTGGCTCATTAACAATGTTTGGCATTCCTGCTTCCAAAGTTTCCCGAACTGGCCAATCTTTTTGGGACCAGTGTTTGTCACGGGCTCGACTGTCCCACATATAGATATAGCATGGAAACTTTGTATATCCCTTCTGCTGGACAAGGAGGAAGTTGACCATCTTAAGGTCTACGCATATGATCCAATTTTGTTCATGGTACTTAAGTAAATCCATGACAATTCTTATGTCATCGTGAGCATCTGATGATGAATCTGCAGACTCTGAATCAATTCCGTGGACGTCCATATCACGTGCATCATTTCCATCCTCGGAGGAAGCATATCCACTGAAAATCGGAACTGGTAAAGACTCAGAATGAGGTACTGGCCGGATCACCGAGGGAATGTTGGGGTAGTTGATCTTGTGCCGATTTTTCTTGCCAATCCCTTTAGTATTCACCAGACAGAAATAATAGTCCGATAGATGATCCTTTGGCTCTCGCCACACCATGGGGATTCCAAAATGAAGACCATTTATCTTTCCTTTCGTCCACTGACGAAGATGTTCCACACAACTATGGCAAATATCATGTGGGGTCCACTTCTTATCTTAATCGCCAAGAGGAACATCAAAATATGCCTTATAAGTGCGGATCACAAAGTTTTATATATTGCGCCTTTGACGAACTAGCATGTAACAGCCACATATGTAGCAGAAGGTGTCTGGATCATTAACGCAATTTCCTCTTAACGAAGCCATCACTCTAACATGAAGCCGGAAAAAAGAGACAATAATGTCAATATTTTGCACAATAACACTTATTACTATCTTAATGCTATGTACTGTGAAGTATTTGCTTTCTACAAGCACCCTCTCTCTCCATCCGGAGGGCAGTTTTGGGGGAAACGAGCAAATAGAAATTACAGAATAACTATAACCTGTAGGTAAAAGTGGATTATATATTTGAAATCATGAAAAAACTAATTAAATTAATTGGCAGATAAATCTAAGTCACCAGAAAATGTGATTAAAATTGTTCCCCTGTGTTATCAATACTGCGTAAGATAACCATTATTAATGATCAATGACCATTTCTGAGATTACTCAGAGGAAGGAATTCAGTTTAGCCCCCTTCCCCCTTCCGCTTAGTTAACAAAGGTAATTTTCTGTATAAAAAGGGGATCTTCGTCGAAAGGGAATCTACATACAAATCCAAATATAAGATCCTATATTTAGTAATGTCAAGATTGGTTAATTTAGCGATAGAATTCTCGGCATTTTTAATGTGTGTAGCGGAAATACTGCCTAAAATACAGGATAAGTACAAGGCAAGCTAATTTATATGACGAAGGGGCGACTATAGAAATGATGGGTCGTAAGGCTACATTGACATATTAGGGTTATATGAGAATAGGAAAAGGGGAGATGGAAAAATATAGAACGAAAGTTGTGTGTGGCAATTTACGAACAGCTTTCTGCGTTGCCCATCATTATTGTTCCACTGTTTTTGCACTTTTCGGCCCACTAAACTGCTTCCTCGTAGAAGCGGGACATATTTTACAGAAATGAAGACGCCGTTTGGAAACGGGATCCAAAATTAAACACTCGACGACCTGTTTTGCTCCTGGAATTTCACATTTTGGGAAACTCTTTACGATTCGTTTAGTCATCATAATTTTGAAGTGCTAGTTTAATATAGCTGTGTAGTTTTGTCTATCTGTACGAATATGGAATACATTTGTATTTACTAATATTTCATTGCTGTGAATATAAAAATTGTGTTTCGTGGTGTATTGTGTAGTGTATGATAAGCTCTCGTTTTGCTAGACACCCAAAGTGGCAGATCCAGGATTAAAATTTGAGGATGTGAGGGGGTAAACCTGAATTCCTCCCTCCGAGTAGTTTGAGAAAAGGTCATTGATGATTAATAATGGTTATCTTACACAGCATCGATAACACTGGACAACAACAAAAAAAATCTTTCGTCTGGTGCCTTAAATATTTTGCCTGCTAAATTCCTACATCAGGTCTAGATTTCTGTCTCTCCTCATCTCCATTTTGGCTCTAATAGATGCTACAATTGACCAGGAAAATATTTCCAAAGGTGTACATGAGTTGATATTAGTAATTTTTAGTGCAATTAAACAAGACTCTATTATTTATTTAAACTATTTTAATTCTACAAGGGGCAATTAATATGAAACAAACAAAGCACAAGTAAACATTCAAATTTGAAAATGGACGTTGACAAAGACTTGAGGCAGAAAATTCAGGGATAAATTTATGCTTATCTGCGCACCGTTGATGTTGAGCAACAGGAGTATCTCACTTTTAAAACCAGCAATAGTCTGCTACCATCACAGCGTCCCAAGGTCGTTGGTAACGAGTTTCGATCTCTTTGATGTCCTGATGGAATCGTTTCGTTCGCCTTGCTCGTCGCGAACATCTCCGAGATTTTCAGGAAAACGATCAAGATGACTAAAAAGAAAATGCATTTTGATGCTCATATTCGCGCCAATATCACGAAAAGTTAATATCAAGTTGGTAAAACGGTCTTTTTATAGTTTTCACTTTTGTGTTTCCATAACACATTTGGAGATTTAACGCAACACTTTTTTAAAGAGGACATCTTGCTCATTTTCTATCGCTTAGTTCACCACAACATCTGAAAAATCGGAAAAAAAGAAAATAATTAGAATTAGGATTATGCAAAGAATACAGTGTAGTGGACGTACACACATACATAGTGACTAATTTATAACATATACACACTTATGACAAACGAGTGGCGGTCAATAAGTTTTGCGAATCGGTAGGCCAAAACAGAGGAAGGGGGATGGTTGTTTATGGGGGTGTTAGGACAAATTATGATAGACCAGGACCTGCAGCCACACGCTCCTGTCTCGTCTATTTAAGAAGCAGTAGCTGATCGCAGATCAGCTACTGCTGATCAACAATGGAGAAGGTTGAGCACCGCGCACTGATCAAATTTTTGACCAAGGAAGGCAAGAATGCAAAAGAGATCCATGAACGCATGGTTGCAGTGTAGACTGACACCGCCCCTTCCTATGCAACCATTGTTCGCTGGAATAGGGAGTTCCGCCATGGTCGTGAGTCCCTTGGAGATGACCCCCGTCCAGGACGCCCGTCAGACGTGACCAACGAGGACAATATGGCCCGTGTGGAGAGGAGGATCCTCGAAAATCGACAGGTGAAGGTCGAAGAAATCGAGCGAGAACTTGGAATATCATATGGAAGTGTTATCAACATCATCCACGACAATTTGGCCATGACCAAGGTGTCTGCCCGTTGGGTCCATAGAAACCTCACGAAACATCACGCCCCATGATCGACTTCAACGTCCTCAAAGTCCACAAGGCCAGAGTTGCACAAGCTGCCCTGCGCGAGTGGGAATTCGAGGAGCTCAATCACCCCTCCCTCCCTACAGTCCCGATCTGGCCCCTAGCGACTACTCTTTATTCCGCCAGCTCAAGTCTGCAGTGCATGGAGACGCCGGTTTGGGGACGATGAAGATGTCCAGCTCGCCGTCCAGGAGTGGATTGAACAGCAGTCGGCAGATTTCTGGTTGTCGGGAATGGGAAGCCTAAGGGACAAGTGGCGCAAGTGCATTGAAGTCAAGGGTAGTTATATTGAAAAATAATGAAACATTTTTCCTCATATCTCGTTTCCTTATATCTGAATTGCAAAACTTATTGACCGCCCCTCGTACATATGGACATTAACTCCCACATATACTTATATACATGTAGACATTGACTCCCACACAGACTTATTAACATATGGACTTTGACTCAAACCTAATATATGTAGATGTTCAATAACTTAAAAACTAGATAGATGAGATTAAATCTGAGTGGGGGGGGGGGGGGGTTACCAGTAGGGTCGATATTGGGGCCGTTATTGTTCTTGATGATCAGATAAATTTAGGGAGCAGCATGTAGGAAAATGAGCAGAGGGTTAGGAATCTAGAGTGTAATAATGGTAAGACTATGAGGAAAGATACATTGGAAATATATTACACAAATAGTGCCAGCATAAGAGATAAGATGGATGTGTTAAGAGAGTTAGGTAGTGTATAAAATGTTGATGTTATTGTGATAACAGAGTCATGGCCTTATTTGTCAGAAAAAACCTATAGGCCGGACGTCCAGGTTGATGATTATAATGTTACAAGGGAAAGAGAGAGAGAAACAGAGTAAGTGTTCCATCACGAACTAGATCATTGAGTTCCAGTCGGGTGATGAGGTGTGGTTTCTTGGCAGATTCCAGCTGTGCCACATATGGTGTATCTTAAGATTCTGAATCGTCTGAGTTGCTCGTGTCATCGCTTGGTAGTTCAGAGGGCGACTGTGTTACAGGAATAACACTTGAATGTCTAACTGGGCGAACAGCAGACTGAAGATCTGGATACCTGATAGAGGAAAGGTGATTTATATTAGGAATATTTTCAATTGTTTTGAAAACACTACAATTAAAACATATACTAACACATATTCATTGTAACAAAACGTTAAGGAAAGGAAGGGTAAACTTGTCATAGGATTATATGACCTCCAAATCTTAGTAAGGAAGCTTTGTGTCCTCTATGGCAAGAGATAGAACATGCAGGTAAAAGTATTCATGTGTATAATCGGTGATTTTAATTACAGAAATATAGACTGGGAAGCTCTTTTAAGTGATCACGAGGCAGAGGAATTTTTGAAGATGTTGCAGCATAATTTTATTAGACAGGTTGTAAACTAGTCCACTAGGGTACATAATATATTGGATTTAGTTCTAACAAATAAGGAAGAAGGTATTAGAGATACAGCGATTGGAGGAAGTTTGGGAAAGAGCGACCATTAGGAAGTTATATTTATGTTAAAATAGAACGAGTTTCCTAATAGTATTAATGAGGTTAAAATCCAAGGCTTTAGAAAGGCGGATTATAGTGGTATGAGAAGGTACCTGGAGGCTGTTATTTGGGGACTAGCGAGTGAGGTCAAGTCAGGTCATTGCATGTGATACCAATGAGAGCAATCGAGAGGGAATATAATCCTCAGATAGAGAGGAATAGAGTTAAATCAGGAATATGAGACAATGATTAAGTAGTTAATTGTCGGACAGAATATGAATATTCCATATAGGCAAATTAGAACCAAAGGTATTGTCCTTAAATGGATGGCGGATAAAATTAAACATTATATCGGAATTAAAAAGGGCATTTACAATCAGCAAACTCGGGACATTGACAAGTTAATCATAGCAGCAAAGAGAAGTTATGAAATTTAAGTTCCATATAAAGCAAAGGAAGATCCCCAAAGGTTTCTTTCAAATATACAAAACTAAGAATAGAGATAAAATAGGCCTACTTAAAAGTATAGATGGAGACTTAGTGAGTGATAGTGATGTAATGGCTAGGATTTTAAATGAGTATTTTCTTTCAATATTTACACTCGAGAATAATTTAATTATACTTGTCGAGACCTTTATTTTCATGGGTAGTGAAGAAGAGAAATGAAAGGATACTTTAAATGCAAAGGAGATAGTTCCAAAATAATTAAAGAGAATTATATCTATTAATGCACCTTGCCCTGACGACATTTTCCTAAGAATTTGAAGGAATGTAAAGATGTGTTAAGTGAGCCCCTAGCATGCCTAATTAAAAAATCGTTAGAGACTAGCATTGTACGAACGACATGGAAGAAAGCTAATGTGATTGATACCTATATTACCGGCCAGTAAGTTTGACATTTGTTGTGGGAAAAATGGTGCAATCTGCAATAGGAAAATCTTTTGGGGATAACTTAAATAAACATAGAAAACCTCGATTAACAGCTTAATTAGAGGTGAATCATGTTTGACTACTGTTTCTTTTTTGTTTTTTTAGGAAGACTTACGACTTTTGAATAAAGTTAAGCACATGGGATGGATGGAAGGATTTTTATATGGATTCAGTCGTGGCTTAGTAATTGACAGCAAAGTGTTGGTATAGTTGAGATTAAATCTGAGTTGGGGGTTGTTACCAGTAGGGTCGATATTGGGGCAGTTGTTGTTCTTGATGATCTCGATATATGTATAAGTAACGACCTGAGCAAGTTTGGTGATGAAAGTAAGTTAGGGAGGATTACATATATGGTCTGTCTCCTATTCTGAGGTATTACAAGATTAATTGACTAAAATTTTCCAATGGCAGATAAATGGCAAATGGAATTTAATATAATCAAGTGTAGTGTACTCTCCCTACTGAATAATTATAAATTGAATAGGTCAGGTTTAGGAAGTTTAGAATGCGCGAGACAGGTTTCATTAAAAGTTCAGACCTCCGGTCTGGAAAACAGGTGCATAAGTGCTAGGAATAGAGCTAAGGATAAGGGCGGATGAGTGGGGATGGCTTCCCCCCTGAAATAAAAATGGTCAAAATCATTCCCCCTTCTAAAACTGTTGATCCCTCCCATCAACAAACATGGTATTTCTGCTGCTATTTTGACATTAAGATTGGCGCATATTGATACGAGCGAATGACCGCAAGTCCGCATGCAAAAACACTTTTTACAAAGTCAAGACGGCTATAATACGAGAACCCAAATACTTGGCACCCCGGCGATGTGATGCAGTCGGTGCTTGTTTGTTTGATAAGGTAGTAACCTGCACAGCAGAGCGAACGCACGTTACCAGCAGTCATCATGGTCAAGAAACCACGACAGCTCGATTTGAGAAACTTTTTCAAAAAGTCAAGAAATTACACAACAGATAAGTCAAGAGTCATTACTTTAGTTAGCAAATGTGGAAGCTCTGTACATAAGCAATAAGAACGCTAATTTGGAGCTAAGCTATGTTTTTCTCTTTCCATGAGGTGATTAGTTGGGTAGCTAACTAATGCTAGCTAAAGGTTCGCTTAAACATGACACTATCAGCTGATCATATTGAAAATGGGAACGGAACCATTAGCTGATTCAAGATATCAACCACCAGAGCGCAAGTATTTGCATTTTGCTTTTTGGAGGAGTTTGAGTAGCTAACGTTAGCTAAATGGCCACTAGATGATAACGTTACCCAGCACCAGGAAGATGCAGGCACTTCGAGGGAATATGCAGCTTCAGAGGCCAACAGAATTGAAGGTTTAATAACTATGAATTTTACAATAATTTAACTATTTTCCAGCCAATTTAACTGTAATTTAGGGGCATCTCTATCAATATCTGGTAGGGGTTGACTAAATGCCGTAGAATAGAATATTTGCCTAAATAGTGGTTGTAGAATAAAAAATTGTGAAGCAAATGTTTTTATGTTAATCGATTACCAAAATAATTGTTTATCCCAGCCCTATTTAGACACTCAAACAATATTTTGTTAGTCAAAGGAGTACAATCAGAGCACTTAGGCAGGTAATTGGCATGAATGGTAGTAAGTAATAAGTGCTGAATGTGATAGTATCCTAAAATCTGGTCATTGCTTTGAGAGTAATCTAACTGTTAACAATCTACATTTGTCCACTGCTGGTTCCTCCATGGATGACACCCAGTACCAAGAAAATCCTGTCCGGACAAGGGGCTCTAAAGGGGATTTGGAGAATGAAAGCATTAAATGTTTGATAATTACCAGTATTAATTTTAAGATAATTTAACTCTTTCCCACCATTTCTATTAATCACTGAAGACTCACAGAATTTTTTGTTATATGAATATTTAATAGTGATATTGAAGAAAGGCGAGATACTCCCATTTTCTGTCCCAAAGCTGTTATCAGCGAATATTTTATCTTCAGTTCTCTTATTTAATCCAAATTTGAATGTTGGACTTTTGGGTTGAAAATAGCTTGATTTAAAAATTAACAAGAAAAGTATTTTTATGTTTTTGCATGTTAAGTCTGCTCAGTCATTTTAACAAATCCTTCTTTTCCTCAGAGAGAACAATCACGATCAGGAAGTAGGACATGACGCAGCAGGAGAGCAAAAAGCTGAAGAAGAAACAGGTTTGATAATTCTATATACGATGTCTAGACATTGTTTTTTAGGCCTAATTCAGCTCATTACTGTTAGTGGACATGAATCAAATTAGTTCATTAAAGATGTTTTGTTTTTGTAGTTGAAAGAAGAAGAGAGGATGAAGCAGCAGCGCAATACAGTGCAAAAAAAGCCAGCATCTCAGATTCTGATGGCCTAAGTAACCAGTGAGAGAGCCTCAATGAATGATCATGATATCGATGAATGCTGGACATCTAACATGTTCAGACACAAATGCAAACTATATCCATGGCTAATATTCCAAAACAAAAAACTTGGTTGTCTAACCTGGCAAAAGATAAAAGCCGCTCCAAATGCTAATAAGAAGCAGGGGCATATTGCTGATGAGTGGTTGAAAGTAAAAGTGACAGCCTATGGTGCTACCAGAGCAGCACAGCTGCAGTCTCTTCGGAAGAAGATACACAAGCATAGAATGTCAATTATCATCAGGCAGCTGAGAAAACCATGGAAATGGCAAAATAAAAAATAATGGAAACGTTGACTGCAGATATGCAGAGGGATCACTTCTTAAGTACTGATCGCATATTTCGCACAGTTTACAGGATAGTGAAGTCAGCAAGGCCTTTCATAGATCTACCAATTAATATTGATCTCTAAGTCATGAATGGACTTTACATGAGAAGAACATTGCATTCAGAATGGTCCTGTGCAACAATCAGTCAACACATAGGAATTGAGATGAGAAAGAGAGTAGTCGGAAAGGTCCTTTGAAATGGAACAACATTTTCTGTTCTCACAGATGAATCCACAATTGACAGTATCAAATCAGTCTTGATAATATATATTAAAGAAAGCCTAGATATGTGTGAAGAACCACTAACATTCTTCTTGGATCTAATTGAGCTTTCTGCTACCATTGCTGATGGAATATATCATGCTCTAATTACTACCCTGGCACAGCATGGCTTCACTGAAGCTATTATGAAGGAGCACTTAGTTTTCTTTGCTTCAGATGGAGCTTCTGTCATGTTTGAAGCAAATCAGGTGTTGCAACCAAAATTGTAGCAAAGTTTCCCAACGTAATGGTCTGGCACTGCATGAACCACCGGCTTGAGCTGAGTGTAGGGAATACTGTAGAGGAAACTGCAGGGATGAATGGTGTCCAGTTGTTCTTTGATAAAGTCTATAGTCTCTACCATGCATCTACCAAAAACCTCCGTGAGTTCACTAAATGTTGTGAGGAACTTGCAGTACAATGTCTGCACATAGGAAGGAACCTCATCACTAGATGGGTGGAATCCAGTTACAAGACCATTGAAACTATATGGCAGCAGTATCCAGCACTCCACAAGTAGTTTTCTGATGCGTCAGTTGATCTTCAAAGGAGCTCAACGGAGAGATGCATGTTCAATAGTTTAGTAAACCGCCTCTTTAATGCAACCCTTTTCCAGAATCTATTCATCATGTATGATTCTTTAGAAGAGCTGTCTGAATTTTCTCTTTCCCTTCAAGACACTCCCTAAGGCCGAAGTAAGTCTCAGTCGGCAGTTCCGTCTACTTAAGTCCATGGCAGCGCAACCTGGACCAAGGACAGAAGAGGCTCAGACACCTGGGGAGCTGATGGTTTTCAAAGGTGTGGATCTGACAAAAAAAAACTCAAGACATAGCAAAGAAATAAATCCTAGACATTTTTTAAATTCCTTGACTGCTATCATTGAAACGAGAATGGATTACCTGCCTGGTAAACAGAAAAGCAAGGAAGAATAACAAAGCTTTCTAAACAATCTAAAAGTGCTGCAGCCATCTAGCTGTCCAGATGCGTGTGGGGTGCGGTATGCTGAAAAGGAAGTACAGGAACTCTGCTCCTTTTTTAAGCTTGATGACAGACCGTTTCAGAGAGGGATATGGGAATATATTGACATAGTTAGACTCAAAACCGATGAAAGGATGCCACCAGCACCAGAAGAGCTTAAACCCCTCCTCCAAGCAGTGAACACACTGGTCATCTCCACCGCTGAGTGTGAACGTGGGTTTAGTCAAATGATCATTTTAACCTCAATGCCAGCCTGGCTTTTCATCAAGTGTGTTGGTCCACCATTAACAAAGTTCAGACCAGATGTGTATGTCAAGTCTTGGCTTCAGAGCCATTGCTTAACAATGACAAGGAGAAGAAAAAGCATGACTATGAGAATTTTGGAAACTTCTGTGAGATGAGGGAAGAGTGGGTTAGGCAGCCATTGAAAAGACTGGTCCTTTTTAGATTATAATTATCTGTATACTTTTTCATATTAATGTTTGTAAGCAGTTTCAATTAGCATTTGATGACCTGTTAAGCAGCCGCTAACAAGACTGATCCTCTTTTGTACTATCTGTACTCTATATACTTGAAATATATTTATATTTTTAAGCAGTTTCAAATATCATTTTGATGACCTGTTCAAAAACAAACTTTGAGAATGTAAACATACTTGAACTGTAATAAAATGATAAATCATTGGGGTTTTTTTTCATTCCTTCATTCTTCCATGAAGGGTTTTTGTTGTACATATTGATTCAAGGCAGAATTATCCAACAAGGGAAGGAATGTAAATAATATCTGGGAAGCATTATTTCCAAAAACGTTGACTGTGAGATGGGTATAAAAACAAGAATTGCCATTGCGAAAACAACTTTGGAAAAATTAGGAAAGTTTTGACGAACATCTCTACTAAGCATCAACTTAAGATTAAGAATATTAAAATGCTATGCATGATCAACATGGACACTTAAAAAGAATATGGTAAAAAGACTAGAGGCAGTCGAGCTGTGGTTCCTGCGAAGGATGGTGAGAATCACGTGGGGCTACCTTAAAGGACCATCATGGAACTCAAGGAAGCCATTGGGGAGGAGATCAGAGCCATTGGTCGGTCGGTTTGTAAGGACGTCATGCACAACTTTGTGCTGCGCCTCAAGAATTGCACAGAGCTAAATGGAGATCATCTCGATCACCTGCTCTAGAATAAAGAAGAAAAGTCCAAAGACTCATGTTTTGATGTGATGTTTTTAAACACAATAAACTAGTTATCATCAAAGTTTCATTCTATCCTTGCAGAAAATTAAGAAACGAGGCCTATCGAAAGTTGCAGCCCGTTTTGGGGGGTCATTATATATATATATATATATATATATATATATATATATATATATATATATATATATATATATATATATATATATATATATATATATATAATCTCACAATTATATACATCGACGCTTAATTGAATCGGCACTTATAAAAGAAATTCCCAACTTTAATACTTCCGACGGCCAATTCAATACTAATACCTTAATAAGCAAGAAATTCATACTTCCGTTTCTCAAAAATGCCGACACATTCTCGCATTATCCACCTTAGCGCCACTGATTTGTGCGTTTGTACGTTAAGCAACTTCTGTATCTCACTTGTTCACTAGCGACTGACAATGACGGATGTCTCCGTCAAAACCTGGTTTCGCATATAAAATTAGTACTATTACTGTGGTTTTATCCCTATAGTTACACGTACGCTACTGTACTTTTTTGGATATATATACGAGTATATATATATATATATATATATATATATATATATATATATATATATATATATATATATATATATATATATATATATATATATATATATATATATATTATACAAGTATTAAAAGCATTTAATGTATATGACATTGTCAGTATTTTCAGAATGTCCGATATAATTTAAGTCGCAAACCTCCAAAGGAAGTTATAGTCCCCTGATGTATCCCCCCCCCCCCGCTCAACTGACCTCTGGACTCAATTTTACAAATACACTATTATAGAGCGCTCTTCTACATTCATGCTTATATAGATGGTTGGCTTACTTACAGAGAAGCTGCTTTTTCCGTCGTATCCATGTAACAGAAAACAAATGTATTATTCGAATTTCAAATACACTAACTTTTCGAGCGTCATCCCCATCATCAAGGTATTGAAAATAACAAGAGGACAACGAATTCAGGGCATTACTATATGTTTATTGTTTAAGGAGACATTATAAATCTTGTAAGTACAAAAATAATGTTAAGGTGGGAATCATTTAACGAGCATCGGAACAAATAAAATTTGGTCATTAAGGGGGAAAGGGTAACTTTCAAAATGTATAAGAAAATTAAATATTAAAAATTAAGGAGGAAATTAACGAGAATTGGTCGATCTTTACTTGAGAACTACAAGTTTCAAATGGAGTCTTATCATCATAGAATAGCCGTGTGTGACCAGCGAAAGACATGTTCTGCATAGCCTTCCAGCTTGCTGTTCAACTCTCCAATGAAGGAGATTCGGTTTTTTGAGCCGATGCAGTTTACGTGGCAGGACGCACACCAGAAAAGAGACGAACGTCAAGCAATTGGATGAGTGACGTTGTAACGAAAGAGTGAGTCGATTGTTTAGCTATTAGGTGTAATTATCTTTAAATCCAAAATGAGATTGTTTCTAAATTATAGAACGGATTTTCATAATCATTTTCGAGGTTTGTGGACCAAAGAAGGGTACCGACCAAAAGCGGATTATTTTATTAAGAGGCATTCATCCTCCTTCTGATTATTTCCAATTCCCCAGTGTCATTTGATGAAAAACAACACCATACTACCGCGTCCGAATTTCTCAGTAAGTATGGTATTCTTAGAGTTGTGGGCCGTTCCCTTCTTCCTCCAAACCCGAGTTGTCTGTTCTGCCTCAAAAGTTCAATTTTAGTCTCATCGGACCATATTACGTTGTCCCAAAATTCGCTCGGTATGTTTTCATATGATTCAGCAAATTTCAACCGGGCCTTAAGTGGTCTAGTGCTCAACAAAGGAGACTTCCTTTGCGATCTTGAATGTAGCCCAATGCAATTGAGGGTTCTACTAATTGTGTCCTTGTTCACTTTCTTTCCAGCTACTTTAAGATCGTTTTGAATTTGCATGCGAGTTGTAAATGGATCGTTCTGCATTTTCCCAGCAATCCACCTTGCAGTTGCATTGTTTAGTTTCCGTTGCCGGTCACTCCTCTGAATGTGAGCAGTCGTATTAGTTTTCTTCCACTTTCTAATAATGTTTCCTATTGTAATTAAAGGGATCTTTAGATCTTGGGATATTTTACGATAGCCATCTCCTTTTCTGTGACGTTCAATGATCATTTTGTGCACATCCACTGACAATTCCTTAACTTTGCCACCCATCACGTTCCCCGTAAGGGGCGCGGCGATTTGCCTTCCTAGCCGCCGTGCTGACGGGATTCAGCGCCCCATCCGGCCCCAGCTTAGGCTCTTCTCCTTCTTTCAAACAGCCTGTATTTCTCCCCTACTTCCTCACTTCCCCTACAACCTCTCCCACAACTTTCTCTGGTCGGCCTCTATTTTAGAGGGTAGATGCTGACCTTCTTCTCAGCCAATTATCCCGGATCGGAGCTAAGGGGGGAGGGGACAATGTTTCCTAACATTTTTAACAACCTGCTTCATCTCCACCCATACATTCCTCACATCCCCTTTCCTTCTCACTTCACACTCTATCAATTTTATGCTTTGCCCAAGGTGGAACCGCCATGCTGAAGGCTTGCCAGGTCACCAGGCGAGAGGGGTGGCCTTACACGGCTGCACCTGGCTCAGCCAGCCCCGTACGCATCCCTTGGAGATCGGGCCACTGCTAGGGGTGATTAGCGTTTGCTACCCACAAAGAAATTAGGGTCACCATGCCCAATGATGATAAAATAGAATATCTCCACTCAATTTTCCTTCGCCCACCGTCGGAGCCGCCCTTGGGCAGCTCCACTGAAAAAAATGGAGGTCTTCCCCCACCCCCTGTGTTCTCGCAGGGGACCCTCCAAATCTCTTTAACCAGAGAGGAGGAATACTCCTCTTTTTCGCCTACAGGTGTAGGGCACTCCCCCTCCCCCCCTTGTCTGGAGGTGCCTCCGGGCGCCTCCCTCTTTCCAGCGGCAGTCCCCCTTTTCTTCCAAGGAGACTGCCAAAAAAGGCAGCAGGCAGCCCATAGCCGACCGCTGCCCATTGAAGCGGCTCATGAGGGCAAACCCCCTCAGGGGGGAGAAGGAAGATAGGGCCTATCGGCCGCTTCCCACCAGAGACTTGCTGGCTCGTATACTGACTTTAGCGGGGTTCAAGGCTTGTGCCTCCCCATACTCGACTCATGACGGCACTGCCAACGGGATAAGAATGTCCTAAGGAGATGGCAAATGGAGAACCCCCCGAGATAGACATGGTCCTTGAGGCAACCCAGCCTCGGACGGTAGGGCCTTCCATGGAGACGAATCCGGGCTCGGTGCCAAGCACCAAACTCGAGTCCGCCTCTACGTAAGGTCCTCATCAAACGGCTCGGGTCTCCAAGGCAGTACAAGGAGGGGAGGGATCTCCTCCTCCGGCTGGTGCCGCTGCGACCACCAGACCTTCTCCATCTCAGAAAAGGACCTTGCTGAGGCCAGTCCATCCGGCATAGGGGCTCCTGCCGGTGCAGGGGAGAATCGGGTTAATTCCCCGCACTCCTCTCGTAAAAAGAAGAAAAAGACTAAAAAGCTTATGGCCCCTCTCCATCGGCGGGGGCTACGGGGACAGATGGGTCTGCGGGGACAGATGGGTCTGCTGCCACTTCGGTAAGCAACGAAGCCAAGATCGGCACATCCGGCCCCTCTACCTTATCGGGTGCAGAGCCCCTGACTAAGACTAAAAGTGCTAGTGCGCAGACCGGAGCCTCGATTACATCGGGCCCCTCATTCAGAGAATACCCGGCGTTTTCAAGCCTGCTGGCTTCAAACGCTTCCTGGTTATTCGCTCCACTGATGGCATCATGTTGGCTAAGGGCAACATGATCCAGCAGATGAGAGATTAGCTAGTGTGATTGGTAGAGAGCTAAAGGTGATCCGTTTCTCGGACGGGAGCCTTTTGACGAATGCGTCCAATCCCTCTGAGGCAGCCATGATTAGTGCCCTTCGGTCACTTGATGGCACGCAGGTGAGTGTGACACCACACTCTAACATGAACTTCGTGAAAAGA
This sequence comes from Ceratothoa steindachneri, assembly GCA_963969495.1. Taxonomy (NCBI): domain Eukaryota; kingdom Metazoa; phylum Arthropoda; class Malacostraca; order Isopoda; family Cymothoidae; genus Ceratothoa; species Ceratothoa steindachneri. The sequence continues at coordinate 10,774,171 of OZ018334.1, forward strand.
GTAGTTTATGCCAGGCAACTCGTGTACTACTCCATAGAGGACATCACCTTAGAGATGGCCGAAAATGGGGCGGTCAAGGTCGAGCGTGTGATGCGAAAACAGAGAGGGGCCTCGAGACCCACCCCTACACTTTTCGTCACGTTCGACTTTGACAAGCTTCCTAAGTTCGTATCTCAACCACATGAAGGCATTCGTGCCACTGCCGCGGAGGTGCTATTACTGCCACCGCTTCAGACATACTAATCGCTCCTGTCTACGTGCAAAGTCGGGGTTACCCGAAACCTGTGTAAGTTGCTCCAAGGCCACTCGCGATAAGTCCAAATCGTGTGTGACCAAGAGTGTCAATGGCTGAGAGTCGCACCCCGCTTCTTCAAAGCAATGTGGTGCGTATCTCCTTGTGAAAGAAATCCTGGCAGTTCAGGCTCAGGATCATATATCATTTTGCGAGGCTAAGTACTTGGTCCTGGCGCGCTCGGCGCTACGCGGGACGTCCTATGCCTTAATGTTGAAAAAGATACACTCTGCTCGTGGCCCCTCCAGGCCTACGAGTACGATCATTTCCGCACCCATTCGGAGCCCTTCTGCCGGTTCTACCCACCTCGGCGCTCCCCCGATAAAGATGGCGACATAAAGGATCCACACCCAGTCCCCGCTAAAACCAGGGCTCCTCCCCACCTTCCCCCAATGTGACCGTTTCCCGTAAGGCGAAACGGCTGCGCGCCTACACCGAGTTGTTAGACTCACAGGAGGCAACACCGCTGAAGTTAGCCGCCACGCCATCTTCCGAGGTTCCTAAAGCAGCCCCCTAAAAGGAGGACAGCAACAAAGGAGCTTCGGCTCCTTCACTTGCACCCAGTAGTGGGCTGGGTGGCTTGGAGATCGTGGATCCTCGAAAAGAGGGCCTCCCCCCGCCTCCGAAGCCGCCCCGCCCGCCTTAGGTTCAAGGCGGAGGGATAAAAGACTCGCATGGTGAGCCCAACCTTCCCCAATAAGTCCTCGAAGGCGACAGCGCCTTCAGCGCATTGTCCGGCCAACAGCGCCAAGAGCTCTGCCTCCGGGAAGCGTAAGGTCATTACTGTGAGAGGTCTTCTCTGCGGAGAGGACCCCCGCGTCTCCTCCGAGCTAGGCCTGGAGGGCATATTCCTTCAGTGGAATTCCCGCGGACTCTGGGCCAAATAGAGGGAGTTGCATGGGCTCGTCTCCTCCCGTTCACCGTTAGCTAGGTTTTTGCAGGAGACTATGCTGGGCGCATGCCCTCTGCCCACTCTCCCGGGGTATAAGGGTTTTAAAACCCCACAACCACGGGATGGGGGCCGGGCGGGAGGAAGTGCGATTTACCTTCAGCATGATGTCTCCGTCCTTCTCTTCGCTTTAGATACCTCCTTTCAAACAGTAGCTGTTCAGCTGCACCTTGATAGGAAGTATACTGTTATTTCTGCGTACATTCCACCGTCAGCCGACTTCAACGCGGGAGACTTCCGCCGCGTCGTGGCACGGTTGCTGAGGCCCTTTCTCTTGCTCGGAGATCTAAATGGTGGACACCTCATCTAGGGAAACTACTCTATCAATCCCCGGGGTCAAGTCCTTGCCAACCTGATTGAACGAGAACCGCATAACTTTCTTGCCTTGATCTATCTTTGTGCTCTCCGGATGCACAACCTGATTTTAATTGGGGAGGTGGTCGATGACCCTTATGGTAGTGATCACTTTACCATTCAAATATCATTTTCTGGGCCACTGCCTCCCGAGAGCCCGCCCCGGTGGTGCTTGGCGTGGGCGCGGTGGTCTGCATTTCGGGGAATGACTGAATTCTCTATACTAGTTGAGGAGTTTAGGTCGGTAGATGAGGCCGTTGAGTCCTTCTCCGGCAACCTCATCGCCGCAGGCCTAGCTACTATTCCTAGGTTTGGCCGTTTTGCACGCCGATCACTCCCGTGGTGGTCGGTGGAGTGTGAGACTGCCCTCAGGCAGAAACGCTATGCCTACATGCGCTATAAGCGCCGCCCAAACGATTTCACTGTCTGTGAATTTCGTCGGGCTAGGGCTAGGTTCCGGTATATTTCGAAGCACGCCCGCCGCTCTTCTTGGCGGGCATACGTGACTTCACTTAACGGAAAGACCCCTCTAGCAGAGCTGTGGAAGCGAGTCAAAAGGATTCTGGGCAAGTTCTCGCAGGACTTCCCTCCCGTTCTCCAGGAGAATGGGACCGCAATCTCGGACCATGGGTCCGTAAGAGATTCCTTTGCGACCGCTTTCCCTGCATTCTCTAGCCGGGATGCTGCTCTGCCATCATTCAATGCACGTCGTGCTGTCGCGAAAGGCCGCCGGCTGGACTTTACCTCCAGAGGCGGAGAACCTTTCAACGATAGGTTTACTCTGAGTGAGTTGCGTTACGCGCTTGCTTGATGTGCGGACACCACCCATGGTCCGGAGAGATTTCCGTACGCTATGCTTGGATACCTGGGTAAGCAAGGCATAGCCTTTCTGTAAGATTTGTTCAACAGGATATAGGTGTAGGGTCAATTCCCTGATTCCTGGTGAATCGCTACTGTGCTCGCCTTTCGCAAACCGGGGAGAGATCACTCTACTCCGACCGGTTTCCGCCCAATCTCTTTAACCTCTTGCGTGTGCAAGTTGATGGAGAAATTGGTAAATGTTAGATTAGCCTATTTCCTGGACAGCGGAGGCCATCTGTTTTCTGCACAATGCGGCTTCCGCAAGTTCCACCCTACGTCGGATGCTCTGTTCCGTCTAGAAAATGCCGTCTGCGAGGCTTCCCTTCGTAGAAAGTACTACGCCACGGTGTTTTTCGATCTGGAGAAGGCCTATGATACCGCATGGCGATACTGTATCATGGAGACTCTCCAAACAATGGGGGCGAGGGGATGCCTCCCAATGTTTATATCTGAATTTTTGCGAGATCGTCGATTCCGCGTAGAAAGGGGGGGGGGAGCCCTTTCCGGCCCAATGGAAGTGTCCTCAGTGTCACACTCTTTGCAGCTCACCCCAGATTAGGGGATTCGAGCGTTACTGGTGGTAAGGGAAAGTGGTAAGAGAAGAAGAGAAAAGAGAAACGGAAGAAGAGAAAACAAATGAAGACAAGAAAAATAAGAAGAAGAAAAAAAAAAAATGTAGAGATACAAGAGGAAAGCGCGAAGTCGCTTCCGAGAGGAAAGACTAAGTCGCCTGCAGACAAATGTGCAAGAGTCACCTTTATTGGTGATTCTCAAGCACGGGCCTGCAGTCCCTGCTAGCGGCCCGCCTTCGCACCAGGATGTGGTAACCACCACATCAGAGTAGAGATTGTGTTTTTACAGATTTCTGAGAGCTAAGTCGTTGCTCTGATGGTCAGTGGAAACGACCTCTACCTGAGAGGAGGTAGGGTAGGCCCTACAGATAAAATCCTCCACACGGTCATGGGTGCCGTGGACGACTGTGAGCTGAAAACCCGCAAGCGTGTGGTAGTCGGGATGTCCCGAGGAGAGGTCCAACACGGACCGCTCACTCGATGAATGTCTTTTTAAACTGGCGCCTGGCAGATTTGTGTACGGCAGAGGGGGTCTTTTTTGTGGACCCGTACCGCACCTTTTATGGTAGAAATGATCTCTACCAAAGGGATGGGGTACATCTTTCCTTTAAAGGAAAGGCCTTTCTGTCGAGCATCATCCAGGATGTCGTAGAGAGGACCGAAAGGAGTATCCAGCCCAGAGTAAGGGCGGACGTACGCCAGTACGCTCGTGTCACTCCTGGAACGACCTTCTCAGAGGTCACAAAAAGAGGTGCCTCACCAACAAACGAGCCGGGAGCGGAAGAGCGTAGGGAGTCCTACAGTCTGGGACTCCCTGAAAGTTCTTCTGTTCAATGCGAGGTCAATCAGAAACAAGTTTCCTGAGCTCCGTGGCCTCGAAAAGACGGAAGAACCCGAAATGGTAGCCATAACAGAATCGTGGATAAAAACCTCAAACCGAGACTTTGAAGGCAAATTCACGGTTCCTGGCTACCAACTCTTCCACAAAGATAGGCCAAACAGAGAGGGTGGCGGTGTAATGTTGTATGTCAAGGATAAATTCAAATCTACGAACTCCAACATTATATCCGATCACGAGCTCCTAGGCATTGACCTAGAGATAGGTCCTGCCAAATACAGGACCATGGTGCTTTACAGACCCCCTTCCCAACCCGTTAAGAAGGACAGGGAACTGTACCAGCTGCTGGGTGAACTTGTTCAAGGCAGAGTGTGCATCGTTATGGGCGACTTCAACAGACAAGTTGACTGGGAAACCAGAGCAGCCTGTGGCGAGAGCGCGCTACTCCTGGAGCTCGCCAACAACGAGTTCCTCACTCAAAGGGTCAGATAACCGACGAGAGGAGACAATATCCTCAACTTAGTCTTCACCTCTGAGGATGATATCGTTGAGGATGTCTCTGTAGGCGAAGAGCTCGGTGGCAGTTATCACCAGCTAGTTAGATTTACCGTCAAGATCCCGAAGGTAAGGTCTGACTGATGTAAGGCTAGCGGTAGGCGAAGAGGTTGAGGATTCGTGGAACAATTTCAAAAATAAATTCATGAGTCTTCAATCAAGTTGCATCCCTCTTAAATGCCTCCGTCGGTCTTCTGTTCAACCAAAGTGATTTAATCGAAAAATTGGCCAACTGCTTAGGAAGAAGAGAAATGCGTACCGGCGATCGAATATCTCGGTTGCCTTTGACGAGTACCGGAGGCTATCCAGGAGAGTAAAGTCCAGCATAAGAGCAGCTAATCGTACTGAGGAACTCCGAGTGGCGAGACTCTGCAAGGAGAATCTCAAGGAGTTCTTCGGCTATGTAAATAGCCGTAAACCAATCTATCGTAGGATTGGGCCCTTAGTTGACGAGGAGGGTGCATCAACTCACTCAGATGCAGAAAATGCTAACCTTCTCAATGACTACCTCTCCTCAGTGTTTACTAAAGAGTGTGGTCCCATCCCCCAGTCCACGGATTCCTACTCGGGGGGAAAGCTGGAGGCAATAGACTTCACCGAAGGAGAAATAAAGAAAAAGATCGCTGACCTAAAGACGAATAAGTCCCCCGGACCGGACGGGTTTCTATCCAAAGTGTTGAATGAAGGAAGTGTGCGATTGAGTATCACAACATCTGTGCGCTATCTTTAACATGTCAATCCGGACCGGATGCGTTCCTAGAGACTGGCGTGAGGCGGAGGTGACTCCGATCTTCAAGAAAGGAGACCCCAGCCATCCGTTAAACTACCGACCTATCAGTCTGACTTCGATAGTCGGTAAACTTATGGAAAGGATGATGGTGGACAAAATGACGTCGTATTTAGAGTCAAACCTGCTACTGAGGAGTTCCCAGCACGGCTTCCGAAGGCAACGGTCATGCCTGACGAACCTTGTGGAATTCTTCCACTTCGTTTTCAGTGAGCACGATCGGGACAAGGCGGTGGATGTGGTTTACTTAGACTTTCCAAAAAGCTTTTGATAAGGTACCACAACGCCGCCTTCTCCGCAAAGTGCGAGCGCTGGGCATAGACGGAAAAGTAGCCGGCTGGATCGAGAACTGGCTAAGTGGCAGACGGCAACGGGTGGTGGTGAATGGACAGGCTTCTGAGCGGGTGCCCGTTACTAGCGGGATGCCTCAAGGTTCTGTCCTGGGACCACTACTATTCATCATCTACGTCAACGACATGGACGGTGACATGGTTGCCAAGATTCCCAAATTTGCCGACTATACCAAGCTTGGTATGAACGTTGCAAAGGATAGAAATACTGTCCGCCTGCAGGAAGATCTTGGGAAGATTGGGGAGTGGTCGGACACGTGGCAAATGCCTTTTAACGTAAACAAATGCAAAGTAATGCATATCGGCCACAGAAACCCCCAATCTCATTATATCCTTAAGGGCACAGCTCTTGAATCGAGTGACACTGAGAAGGACTTGGTGTTACTATCACTAGCGACCTCAAGTTCTCGAAACAGTGCATCGAGGCAGAGAAGAAAGCCCAAAGGATGTTAGGCTACATAAAGCGCCAGTTTGGATACCGTAACAAGGAGATAGTACTTTGTCTGTACATCTCCCTGGTTCGGCCGCACCTGGAGTATGCCGTACAATTTTGGATTCCTTCGTTTCGAAAGGACATCGCAAGGTTGGAACGCGTACAAGCTAGGGCAACCAAACTGATTTCCTCTATCCAACATAAAAGTTATGAAGATAGACCAAGGGAATTAGATCTGTTCTCGCTGGAAACCCGTAGACTGCGTGGTCAGCTCATCGAAGTTTTCAAAAAGTGGCCGTTTAGGGACGCAAAACAATTGAGCAGCCATGTGCCTGCTCGATTGCTAGTCCAAAGGTACCCTCTTTGAATGGACCGTAAGGTCTCCTAGGGTACTCTCTTTCCTTGTAACTCCTTGTGACCTCAGTGCTGCCGGAAGATGTTCTCACTACGCTCGACGTGGACGACCTTTCGATCTCTTTTAGCGCGGCCCAGATGCCAACTGTTGGAGCGTCGACTATGACAGCCATTAAACCACGTCTCTCGCTATGCCGAAGCGCACAGGTTTCGGTTTTCCTTGGCTAAGACTAAAGTGGTGCACTTCTGCCGCTATCCACGGCTCCACCCTGACCCAGATTTGGTTTTTAATGGGGTACGCCTGGAAGTAGTTGAATCGTACCGTTTCCTTGGTCTCGTATTTGACCGACGCCTCACCTGGGAGGCTCATATTCGCAGCCTTAGGGTCTCTTGTACCCGCGCCATGGATATTCTCTGTTTCGTGACGTTCAGCGCTTGGGGCGCTTCGGGTCCTTTGTTCGTTTGAAGCTCGACCGTGGATGCGAGTTTTATGCATCCGCAGCTGAGCGTGTGTAAGTGTCTTCCGCACTTCCCCCATTGAGAGCCAACTAATCGATGATGGGGAGATGCCACTCGCTCTACGCCGTGCACAGTGCATTATTCGCCTGTACGCGCGAGCCCGGCGCCTCATTCAGTCGCCAACAGCTATACTGCATCTGCAGCTGATCTCGACGGTGCCTATGCCGCCGAGGGACGCTAGTCATACCTTAAGACCTTTGGGTTTAGGGCTAGAAAACTCCTTCGAGAGCTAGGTGTATGTCTCAAGCTGGTGGCGCCCCTGGTTCTGCCCAGGACCAAACCCTGGAGGGTACCACATTTGGCTATTTGTCGCCACGCTTATGCTCTCAAAGCTTCTACAGCTCCGGGAATATTGAGTTCGACCTTTTTGGAGCACACCTCGTGTCACGCTGGAACCGTGCCAGTATATACGGATGAATGACTCCATGTCCCAAGAAGCGGTTGAATTCAGCGGGGCTCTGCCAGGAACTGCTTCTGTCTTCACGGCCGAGCTGATAGCAATACACCACTCGGTACGGGAGATTACGCGACGTGCCCGGTTCGGAGACCGGATTGTGATCTATAGCGACTCACAAAGCGCCCTGAGTGCTCTCGGGGCATTGGAATCTCCGCATCCCCTGGTTCGCGATATCCGTGACGCCACGGTTTTGGCGAGCCGGGCAGATGTCGAGATTATCTTCTGCTGGGTTCCTGGACATGTAGGAATTGCGGGGAATGAGCGCGCCGATGAGGGCGCCAAAGAGTCCGCGAGGACTCTGCGACCGGACCAGCGTTTCGCTCTTCCACACACCGACTACATGGCAGGAATACGGGCAGCTCTTCGGACTGCTTGGCAAAGAAGATGGGAGACGGTCGAAGGGACCTTAAAGTTGCGTAAAAACACTATCCATCGCCTTGTCGTAAAAAAATTCCCCCCCTAAACCAGGCATTGGATATTATATTGGTTGCAATAATTGTAAAAAATGCTATTATGGACAGACAGGTAAAGAATTGAATGTTAGAGTTAAACAGCACTCGTAATCTTTGTCAACAATCTGCATTATTTTTACATAGCTATAGTCAGGATCATACTATTAATTGGGATAGTGCTAAACCTGTTATTAAATGTACAAACTATATTTCAAGAAATATTTTGGAGTGTATCTCTATTAATACTTTCCCAAATTTTAATATTAGCCCTGGATTGTTTAGCCGAGATCCTATCATACGAGAGGCGGTCAATAAGTTTTGCAATTCGGATATAAAGAAAGGAGATATGAGGAAAAGTGTTTTATTATTTTTCAATATAACTACCCTCGACTTCAATGCACTTGCGCCACTTGTCCCTGAGGCTTCGAATTCCCGACAATCAGAAATCTCCCGACTGCTGTTCAATCCACTCCTGGACGGCGAGCTGGACATCTTCATCGTCCCCAAACCGGCGTCCACGCAGTGCAGCCTTGAGCTAGCGGAATAAAAAGTAGTCACTAGGGGCCAGATCTGGACTGTAGGGCAGATAGGTGAGCTCCTCGAATCTGTACTCGCGCAGGGCAGCTTGTGCTACTCTGGCCTTGTGGACTTTGACGACGTTGAAGTTGATTATTGGGCGTGAGGTTTCTAGGGACCCGTTGGGTCCCTAGAAACCTCACGCCCCATATTGTCGTGGATGATGTTGATAACACTTCCATATGATATTCCAAGTTCTCGCTCGATTTATTCGACCTTCACCCGTCGATTTTCGAGGATTATCCTCTCCACACGGGCCACATTGTCCTCGTTGGTCACGTCTGACGGGCGTCCTGGACGGGGGTCATCTTCAAGGGACTCACGACCATGGTGGAACTCCCTATTCCAGCGAGCAATGGTTGCATAGGAAGGGGCGGTGTCGGATTACACTGCAACCATAGGTTCATGGATCTCTTTTGCATTCTTGCCTTCCTTGGTCAAAAATTTGATCACTGCGCGGTGCTCAACCTTCTCCATTGTTGAAAGATTTTTGACTGACGATCTGCGATCAGCTACTGCCTCTTAAATAGACGAGGCAGGAGCGTGCGGCTGCAGGTCCTGACTTGTCATAATTTGTCCTAACACCCCCATAAACAGCCATCCGCCTTCCTTTGTTTTGCCCTACCGATTCGCAAAACTTATTAACGGCCCCTTGTATCTAATTATATTAAATCACAAATTAAAGTGTTTAAAGAATTTGTACCCCCTAGTTAGGGTTTTGATGCAGGTAGCCTTTTGATCTCCCCCACTCCTTACTGTTTAAGACATTGTATGTCCTGACCTACGTTATTCCATGAAGAGGTCCTTTAGAATAAAGATGAAAGCGCTCGGAATCGTTTTTCCATTTTCCTTATGGATGTTATCATTTATATATATATATATATATATATATATATATATATATATATATATATATATATATATATCTTATTGTTCGGTTTTTAATTGGGCATTTTTTGTTTTGTTTTTTTCCTTCATTTTTTTTTAGTTCTAGGCACTTCGCCTCTTTTATATACCCTTTTTTTGTTTTGTTGTTTTCCTTCCTTTTATAGTTTTGGGCACTTCACCTCATTTTTTTTTGTTTTTTTTTTTTTGTTTTTTCCTTCGTTTTTTAGTTTGGGGCACTTCGCCTCTTTTGCTTATTTCTGTACTTTTGAAGCACCTTTTCGATCTTAATCTGGGCATTTTCCTTCTTTCGTTTTTAGTTTCCATATCTGGTTTTATGTTCTTGATTTTGTTTCTTGTAATGTTTTTAAGTCTAAATTGGTCGTATGTTTCCTCTTGCACGGTTTCTTTCGCTTGAGAATAACGATGTTCTCTCGTCCGTCTGTTGCCTTTGTTGGGTTATACCTACAAACCTATTTCACCCCTATTAAACCACACATTTTATTATCACTTACTCCATAAATAAACAAAAATGCGAAGACTGTAACCCTCCCCCATTTTAATAATATTCAATTTAACCAATTTAACATTAGTTTATGTTAATTCAAAATATGTTATATTTGAATATTTATTGATAATTACCTCATTTTTTCACACCCGAAGATAGGCTTGGAGCTTGAAACATGGTTAATAAAGAATTAGCATCATGAATACTACTTTCTTTCTGGCCCTTGGATTCATCCTTAAGATTAGAATATACCGGGTGTCCCAGAAAAAAGTTCACCGTACTTTGAATTAGCATAACTCCAAAACTATTTGAGATTTTTGGATCCTGAAAAAAGTGTTTTATTTAACAACTTTTTATCTATCGATTCTAGGAATTTCATTAAATTTCCTTTTATGATATTGATACACTAATGGGTTTAGTGGAGGCGATCAAAATTATGTTTGCGCAAGGAAGTAAAATAATGAAGCGAAGCCTAGGAAGGCTAGGCCACCGTGCACTTTCGAGAGAAGCGTAGGGAGCCTAGGTAGCCTAGGTCACGGTGCGATTCTCCAAGCAAAGCCTAGTCCATTTTACAGTGGTTTTTCAGCCACGCTGTGGTAGGGTCTCGTCATTATTGCTTACTAAGCAAATCAAGGCGTTTCTGTGTAAAAGTTTACCTGCATAAAACCTTTTTAATCATGCAGTTAACAAAAGATCAATGCGTATTTGTAGTCACAAACTTTATTAAGACTGACAGTATTAAACAAGTGCAAGATTCATTTGAACAACGTTTTCTAGGTCGGCACCAACCAAGCAAGCACACACTTTGGAAAAAGGTTCACAAATACCAACATGAAGGAACATGCTTAAATCTAAATAAAGGTCGTTCGGGTCGTAGGAGAACCATAAGAACAACAGAAAATATCGAAAATGTTCTAATGACATTTCTTCAAAATCCACATGTATCAGTCAGAAAGAATAGATTACAATTGTCAAAGTCAACATTTAACCGCATTATTAAACATGACTTCGAATGGCATCCCTATAAGATACATGCAAGACACCAGCTTCTTGAAACTGATTTTCCTCGTCGTAGACAATTTGTCGAATGGCTTCTCCATTAACCTGCTCGTTCTTGGAAAACATTTTGATTGGTGATGAGGCAACCTTTTTCGTGAATGGAAAGGTAAATAGCCATAACATTCGGCAGTATGCGCCGCTGAACCATCCCCCAGCATTCAACTTTGACACACGTATTTGTGATCAGAAAGTGTCTCTGTGGATCGGAATATGCGGGAATGGCTATCTTGTGTACCCATTGTTTTACGAAAATAACTTGAATAGTGCTGCCTACCTGAGCATGATCAACGAAAGGATCTTCCTGGAACTCCGCCAGATTTACGACAATCAATCCAATAGACTTTGGTGGATTCAGAACAGCGCACCAGCTCATTGACAGCTTGCTGTAAGAACAAAACTAAGAGAAACGTTTGACAACCCCATGTAATTGAATGGCCCCTAAGATCCCCTAACTTAACACCTTACGATTATTTCTTATGGGGATATCTAAAGAATTAAGTGTATTCTACTCCACCACAAAGCATCAACCAGTTAAGAGATAGTATCACACGTGAAGTCAATAGACTTAAGGAAAATCACAAGTTAATCAAAAAAGTTGTCCAATCAATGCGATCAAAGGCGCAATTGTGCTTATTAAGAAATGGAGGATATGTGGAAGGAAACGGTGCTTAGAAAATTAAAAAATGAATGAAGGCAGCAGAATTTCATTCCAAAAATCGACGCTGAAGAGATCTCACTGGAAATGTTAACAAGACATACTTAAAGCTCCAAAATGAAGACTCTACTAAAATTCTAACGTGTATCTTATACGCACACGTTAGAAACCTGACACAACCTGGTTGCTTCGCTAAGGAATTAAATCAAATGCTGGCGAAGAATGGCCTGAACCAAATGTGGTTCCCGGACGACCCCCCTTCAGGGGACGTCCTCCAACTGCAGATGGTAACCAAGGAGGCTCAACCAGCTAACGTCAAGGAGAACAAGCCACAGGAAAAACCCAAAAGACCAGACCCAAGAATAGAAGCGAAGAAAGAGCGAGAAGCTGCGGTCAGATCTAAGATCGTAAACAGGACGGTTAAGGAGAGCTCCGATGAATCTGAATCTACGGAATCCTCAGACAGTGATGCCAATTCGAGCATCAAAAAGGCAGAAAAGAAAAAGAGAACGACGAAAAAGGCCCTAGACGCGGATGAGATAAATCTGAGGATTTATGCGTCCGAGCAACTCCCCTTCCCAAAGGACAATGATACCAACAGGATACTAGTTGGTATCAAAAAGAAGTACTATAAGTGGGATTTCGATGCCCAGTGTGACGAAGAGGTAGTCGAAGAGGCCCTCAATAGTCATAACATCACCCTCTATAGGGACACACTGGAAGAACTGCCCACGTCAGAATTTAAAAAGAAGAGGAACGGGAGAAAACGTCCTTACACCAAGAAACACTAGAAGCCAGAAAAGAGAATGGAAAACCCGAACAACAGGTTGAAAATAGTAACACTCAATGTCAATGGATGGGAGGGAAAAGCAACGGCGTATGGAAACATATTCCGTGTGCTAGACCCCGACATCATATTGATTTCAGAGCACGGTATCGACACAACATCGTACCAAATAAAGATACCGGGCTATAGAGTGATTGCTAAAAACCATTCTCAGGAGAGGTTTGACGGCGCCGCGATTGCAATCAAAAAGAATCTCTCGTTCAGGCATCTTCCAGAACTGGACGAATCATTCGTGGCGATTGAGATGCACACATTAGTGGGCAACCTCGTGATCGCGTCGGCGTATCAACCCCCTCGCAGAGCGTACCTGCCCCTCAATAACTTTTACACCTTGTTTGGCCACGGCAGGATGGTGTTCCTTGGGGGAGACCTCAACGCCAGATGCCGAACGGCTGGCTATGGTAATACAAATAACAGAGGCCACAACTTGGAAATGATTATGCGACGTAAAAACATCCAGAGGATAGGACCGGAATTTCCGACCTATATTACCTCTCGAGCAGCAACCAAGCCCGACATAATCATGACAAGTGGTGGCTTCCCGTTCAATTACTATAGCGAGCCAGGACCAACAGTACCCAGCGACCATATAGCGATACTCACCACCATCTCACTCGCTCCGATCCAGATTCCGGTCCCTCTCCGCAAGAGCTACGCCTCGGCCGACTGGGAACGCTACGGAGAAATCCTAGGCGTTTACGAACCAGCCGACCTAAGTGAGGCCACATTAGAAGAGATCGACGGGGAACTGGAAAGGATAACAGCCCTCATCATTGAGGCTGACCGCGAGTGTGTACCCTTGACAGGGTACAAAACTCTTCCACAACCTCGTTGGACCGAAGAGATGAAGGAGATCGCTAGGGAGCACAGGGAGGTGTACGAGGAAATAAGAAGAGCTGGTACAAATCGGGAGCGAAGCTCGCTGCTCCATCGCCTACGCGACGAACTAAAACAGGCTATAAACCAACAACAGGCTGAAATCTGGAACAGCCTAATAGCCGGGTTGGACAGCGAGATCGCCCCCGACAAATTCTGGCGACTAGTAAAACAACTGAAAGGACTCCCAAGTAGAGGAAAGACCCGCATCAAGGAGGGCGATGACTACTTGGAGGATCCGGCGGTACTGGAGGATAGATTCCGCACGTTTTGGAAAGATATCTTCTCTATAACACCAGAGGACGATGCGGAATTTGACCAGGAGTTCGAGGACCATCTGATTGAGGAACTCAATCAGATCATACACCGAACGCACCCACAAGCCTACGTTGACGAAAGGAGGGAAATGGCGGACCATGGCCGACCAATAACAACGGTAGAGGTCATGGAAGTCTTAAAAACCTTCAAGCAAAAGGCACCAGGCTGGACGGGCATCACCAAGAACAATCTGGTGCATGCCCCTCGGCAGATCGTTCAGGGAATCACTAACATCTTCAATGCTTCCCTGAATACGGGCTACTTCCCCGACGGGCTAAAAATGGCCAAAATCATTTTTATCCCTAAAGGGAACAAGCCCCCAGATCAACTGGTGGACTATAGGCCAATTTCCCTTCTAGAGTTTGTAGGTAAAATCTACGAAAAGCTTCTAGCCAACAGGCTACAAGATCAGCTGTCCGAGCTGGAAGCTCACAACCCTCAGCAGCACGGGTTTCGCAGGAGGAGGGGGACTGATACAGCCCTTGCCCTCCTCACCGAAAAGCTAGCCCGCTGCAAAGCTGAAGGGAGGTACGTAGATGTGGTGTTGCGCGACGTGCAGAAGGCCTTCGACAAGGTTTGGCTGAGAGGTCTGCAATACAAGATCTTAGGCCTCCAGCTAAACCCGGTCCTGGAAAGGGTCCTCTGTGATTACATCATGGAAAGAACAGCCCGTATCTCTATCGAGGGCTACAGAGGACCCAAGTTTGAACTAGAGGCGGGAGTTCCACAAGGTAGTTGTCTGAGTCCGCTGCTGTACATTGTGTACACGTTGGACTTACCTGCTCCAGTTGGGGAGGATGTGATGTATCTGCAGTTTGCAGACGACATCACCCAGATCATCCCCGGTTCCTATAGGAACGCTGGAGTTCAAGCAAGGGAGACAGCTACCGAAATCGAAAACATTAATCGTTTCGAAAGAAAGTGGAAAATAAAAACAAACCGCCGCAAGTTCCAAATCCTCCCTATGAACCGCCGGAAACGTGACGATGTCATCGTCAGAGACGAACTTTACCCATACTCGAACGAGGGTAAAGTACTGGGTCTGCGTCTTACCTCAACGGGGTACAAGGCGCACATTAACAGCCGTGTCTCCCTAGCCAGAAGAGAACTTGGAAAACTTTATAGGTTCAAAGATCTCAGCTTAAAAAACATCAGCAAACTTTACAACCTTCTGGTTCGTCCAGTGCTGGTGTACCCCGCGGTGGTTATGCAGGCGGCCAGTTCTACCTCTCTCAAACACATGCAGAGAGTTCAGAACAAGGCTACCCTGCCTTTAACCGGCGCGAGGAGGCTGGACTATATTCGGCAGACGGAACTGCACGCAAGAGCAGGACTTGAGCCACTGAATATAGTCCTTCAAAGGCTAGGGAGAAAGACCTGGGAAAGGGTAGAAAACGAGATTCTCCCGCAAATAGATGCGGGCCTCGAGATACCGCAGCATGCTATTGGACGGGCTACGAGGAGAGCACTATTCCCCAGTGGAAGAACGTGCTCCCGTGAAAACCAAGTAGCCCTGTTCAGATAGATAGCAAACCTTTCGTTCAGGACGCTAAAACCAGTCCTCAAGACAACCATTCCTTTAAGAAATATCAGCAAAATACACTCAAGAGCAATAACTCCAAATCGAGCGACAAAGAAAAAGAGGCGAAGTGCCCAACAAACCAAAACTCGGAAAACCTAAATTGATTAAAAGAGGCGAAGTGCCCCCCCCCCCCCAAATAAGAAAGAACCCAAATAATAATGAATCCAAAATTAAACAAAAGAGGCGTAGTGCCCAAAATTATCCCAAGACTAAAATAAATAAACAACAACAAAATTAACAAAAGAGGCGTAGTGCCCACACAACAAGTAAGTAAAAGAAAACCGTAAAATGACAAACAAAAGAGGCGTAGTGCCCAAATAATAAATAAATAGAAAAAGCAAAGCAAAAAGAAAAATGGGGAGTAATTCCCCCATTGGCGATGTATAAAAATCACCAAAACAAGCAAATTAAATAAATAATACATAGGCTACGAGTTAGCAAAACTATAATTGAAAGGCTTGAATGCCCTCTTCAAACCGACGGAGGAAAAAGTATATATAAAGAAGAAATATTTATGCAAATTTTATATAAAAAGCAAGACAAATTAAAAAGGAAAAATGAAAAGTAGCTTAACGCTACAGGAAGGTCAGCTGACGCTGTTCCAACCAAATGGAGGAATCCATGAAAATCGAAAAAGAGTAGAATGCCTGTGATGCCCTCTGCTCCAGGGCAAAACTACAATCTTCTTCAGCACTATCATTATCTACTACACCTTTCACCCCTTTCTACATCAAGTCAAGTCAAGTCACTTTTGATAAAGGAGGAAAAGGTTGAAGGAGGGAGGTTCAAAACGCCAAGTTTTGCCTCATTAACCCTACGGGGACAATTCGCCACAGAATTTTTCACCGGAACCAAGACGACTTAATGTCATGCTAACCCCCCCGCCCCCTCCCTCTACGGAGTCGTGAAGCTGAAATGAACTGATCTGCCACTCATCTAGTCTCACTTCAACTATGTCGGTCCACTTTGATAGACATAAATGGGGACGTAAAGGAAAGCAGGTTTGAGGATTAGCCCACTGTGGAACTCTACGAAAGAGACCGCCCGGTTACGAGGCAATGCTGAAAGCTTTGGGGAAGAGTTCGCTCTAGTCTCTAAGGGTAGCTTCCGGCCAAGACCACAGGGGGACACACAACCGTCCCTGTGTAAGTTGGAAACAGCATCGATATCCAAAAACCCAGATGGGGCGGCACCCCGGGTGGTGGTAGTTGATTCTATCACCGCCCATCATCAAGTCCGCCACTCTTCAGCCATCTGAGGGGCCTCGCCCGGGTCCACCCACCATCATTCATCCCCCCCATCCTTTGGCAGTTCACGTTCACGTAAGCTTAGCGACGAGGTAGAGGGAGTCTCCAAATAACCCTAAACAGAAGACCACGAGGCATAGGTGCATCTTATTGAGCAACAATAAGTAACCCACAAAGAGAGCATTTGCGATAATCAAAAAGCAGTGCTGAAGGGCCACTCTCACGAAGAGA